>JADMNL010000034.1:22102500-23302500 GCA_016271365.2 Neoceratodus forsteri | reverse complement strand
GTGGACCTGACCAAGGCTTTTAACCTGGTTGACAACCCCCTACTACACGCCACTCTCCACCAGCTTGGCTGCCCCATGGAGACTTCCCCGTGGTTCTGGAGCTATCTTTCAGGGTGATTACAGGCTGTGAGTTTTGGCACCACCACCTCCCCTGACCAACCTGTCACTGTGGGTGTTCCACAGGGCTCCATCCTAGGCCCCCCTACTATTCTCCATCTTCATAAATTCCCTCCCCCCTCCTGACAGCCTCACCTGTGGAGCACTGCTGTACGCTGATGATCTCGTCCTCTTCCACAGTGACAAGTCCCTAACAAATATATCTTCAATCCTGACCCATAACTACGGTTCTGCCTATAAATGGTACCTATCACATAGGCTCCTGGTCAATGGAAAAAAAAAATCAGTGCTACTTGGGTCCAAACCCTACCTGGCCAGAATTTTCCAAGTCCGGCTCCTCCCTCTCTGTACTTATACCCGATGGCCCTGCGCTACAGAATGTTCCCAACTTTAAATACTTGGGCGTAACCCTTGATCCCTCCCTCTCTTACACGGAGCATGTTAACACCATTGTACACTGAGTAAACCAGAAACTCAGGGCCGCCTATTGGGCTAAAGTATATCCTGAACTCTGAGGCCTGCTTAGCTATTGCCCAAGGCAGCCTGCTCCCCATCATGGACTACTGCTCCCTTGTATATTCCCATGTGTCCTCTGCCCTTCACATTCGACTAAACTCTGTCTACAACAACATCTGTTGGTTCAGGCCTCTGGCACCCTACTCAGCACATCACTGCAACCTTTACCAGGCGCTTGGATGGCTCCCACTCTCAGATCGATATGACTATGCTCTCGGCTGTATCATTAACAACTCCTTCAGAGGCGGCAGTGCATTGACATGCGCACTCTTTCTGAAGGCCAGAGCTGCTCCCAGATGTCTCCGCATGTCCTCGGTTCCCCCATGGAGGTCCCCAAAGTCTCTACAGTCATGGGTGGCAAAGCACTGTCTGTCGCTGCTCCTTCACTCTGGGACAAACTCCATGCATCCCTCCACTCGACTGATACCCACAGCACTTTCAGACTTCCTCTCAAAACCTGGCTGTTGACTGAAGCCAAATGCCTGTGCTTTCCAGAGTGCTCTCTCTTGACTTGCTATTTTCCCACCTTCAATTTCTGCAAACTCTGCTCTTCCAATTGATCATGCTTTAAAATAGCACTTTGTGTCTGCTCTCTGAACCTGTTATCCTCTGTGTAATTGCCAGTTCTAACCCAAGGAATCACTCATTATGATTAAACTTAATGCAGTCAGCCTCCTGTGTTGAACTGCCCGGAGAGATGGAATTTTATGCAAATTATGGAACTCTCAGTTGGCTCATGCCACTTTCAAACTGCTGCCCTAGCAACTGCTACATTCTGAGTGCTTCAGATGCTTTACTCTGCCTGCCTAGTAAGGACGTCCTGGAGAGCTCTCCTTGAACTGTCTCTGACTAAAGTTTATCTGTAGATAAGTACTCATTTTCAGTTTAATTTTAAATTGCTGCCTTAGAAACATATTTGCCAATTGTTATATTTGTAAGACCTTTTGCCCAAAAAACATTAAAGAAAAGGTCTAAAATTTTGGAAGAGATGGCTTCTGCTTCTGGGGATAATTCTGCTTCTTCCTCCTCCCACAAAAAGGATGGAGGTAAAGCCAAGGATCCTGACAGGAGTTCAGATAAATCTGAACAAGGTAAAACAAAAAGAGCTGTTGAAACAGGCACTGAACCTGTTCCATTAAAGAAAAAATGTAAAGAAAGACATGTCGCTGCGCCTCCGGCCGAGAAGGCTAAGGAGAGCTCCCAGCAGACAAGCATATTATGCCCTTGGCTGAGGACATTGCTAAGGTATTACAAGTGTTATAAGCCCTACAGGGTGCAATCCCGGTTCCTACACCGACTGCCCCGGTTCCTCCTACAGCCCCAGCAAGGCAAGAATTGCTGGAAGTGTTTGGGGAGGAGGAGGATGACTTTGAAGGGGAACCTATAGATCCAGAGGTTTCTCCTGATCAAGAGTTTGGATCTCCTCCCAGGGGTCCTGAGGAATACTCCTCCCACTATGCTTTTGTTAAGAACATGGTGGAACCCCTAAACCTTCCTCTTCAGGAAACAGAGGAGGATATGGAGGAGGCAGACTGTCTAGAAATGATGGGGTGAACCCCCACAAAACGTCTACTTCTGCCCATGCATAAACCTTTAAAGAAGGCTGCAGTGCAGATTTTTAAAACTCCAACCTCTATCCCTGGTGTGGATAAGAAAGCTGACAAGAAATACCAGCTGAACAGAACTACAGCTGATTTTCTATTTACGCATCCTGATCCTGAGGGAGTAGTCCAAGCTGCTGCCTGTGACAAGGCTAGGATCCCATTGGCTGCCCATCCACCAGACAAAGATTCAAGAAACATGGATGCTATGGGAAAGAAAGGGTACATGGCTGCCTCTTTATTAGTTCGGCAGGCCAGTTACATGGCATATTCAGTGCAGTACCAAAACGCTGTATGGAACACTGTTCTAGCTTTGGCTGATAGGGTCCCAGTTGAAGTGGCTGTAGACTTACAAAATACAGCAAGGGCTGCACTTGATGCTACCGGGTACCAATTTCATATGGCAGTGGATGCCAATGATACTGCATCCAGGTTAATAGCTTTGTCAGTTTCAT
Organism: Neoceratodus forsteri; assembly: GCA_016271365.2. Classification (NCBI taxonomy): domain Eukaryota; kingdom Metazoa; phylum Chordata; order Ceratodontiformes; family Ceratodontidae; genus Neoceratodus; species Neoceratodus forsteri. The sequence continues at coordinate 23,299,811 of JADMNL010000034.1, read as the reverse complement.
TCAGAAGGTTTGCATGGCTTAGAGCCACCAACCTAACCTTGGGCACCCAGGCCAAAGCAGTGGATTTCCCCCTGGAGAACAACTCCTTGTTTGGGGATAAAACTAAGGCATACATGAAGAAGGCAGAGGAATATAAATCCACCTATTTGAGCAATTCCAAGAATATGCCCTTCATCTCTTATAGATCCCAGACTAGGGGAGGTAGAGGTAGGGGTAGGGGTTTTAACCCCAGACCTTTCTTTCAGGCACAAGCCTCCCAGCCTCAGCAACAAGCTAGAGGTTATTTTAGAGGAAGGGACAGTAGAGCCATGAGAAGAGCAGCTCCTGCACCACAGGTTCAGGCACAGCCTGCACAGAATCCCTGATGGGCTAGTGCAGGTCGCATCCCCTATTACAGGTCCACCAGTAGGTGGCAGACTGGCTCATTACCTTCACGCTTGGCAGTCCATCACCACAGACAAGTGGGTGCTGGAGGTAGTGAGCCAGGGCTTGGCACTCAGTTTCAAATCATTCCCAAAGCTGAGAACAAGAACCTTTGCTCCGGTAACAGCTGCACACAGGATTCTGTAGGAAGCAGAGGTAAAACATCTGCTGGCAATCAAAGTAGTAGAGGTAGTGCCTCTAATAAGCAGGGGAAAAGGTTTTTATTCTAGGTACTTCCTCATAAGGAAGAAAAATGGATATTGGTGGCCTATTTTGGATCTAAGACTTCTGAACAAGCACATTTTGAAACCAAAGTTCAAAATGGTCACTCTTGCCATAATCATTCCCTCATTGCAAAAGGGAGACTGGCTAGCCTCCCTAGATCTAAGGGATGCTTATTTCCATATTCCCATCAGACCATCTCATAGAAGATTCTTGAGATTCAGGCTGGCTTCAGGCCATTATCAGTTTGCAACTCTCTCTTTTGGGCTAACTTCGACACCAAGGGTTTTTACAAAGTGCCTATCAGTGGTGGTAGAGTTTTTGAGAAAACAAGGTATAACAGTCTTCCCCTACCTGGATGACTGGTTAATAGTAGGCCAGTCTGTGCAGCATTCAGTACAGTCACTGGCACTCACAAAATCCACACTAGAGTCCCTGGGATTTCTGATATATGAAGAAAAATCTCAATAGGTACCACTCCAGGTGCTGGAGTTTATTGGAGCAGAACTAAATACCAGACAGGGCAGAGCCCTCTTGCCACAGGACAGGGTGACAAGCATTCTGCAGATTGCAAAATCCTTTGTGTCTGGGAGACCCAGAACAGCCAGAGAATTTCTCAGGTTACTAGGCCACATGACATCTGCCACGGCAGTGGTAATGGGCTCCAGGTTTCAAATGAGAGATATTCATTTTCATCTCAAGACGGTATTGGTCTCAAAGGACGAATCCTATGTCCAGACTGGTTCCAGTCACAGAAAGTTTAGTCCAGGCCTTACAGTGGTGACTGGACGAGCACAACCTCAGGGTGGGTGTGCCTTTTATAAGGGAACAACCTTCAGTAATCCTCACAACAGATGCCTCTCTTCTACGCTGGGGGCACACATGTTAGAGCACACAGCAAGTGGCACATGGTCCCCCCAAGAGTCTCTGTTGCACATAAATCTCTTGGCACTCAGGGCTGTTTGCCTGACTTTGAAAACGTTTGCTCCTTACCTGCAAAACAAGGTGGTGCAAGTCAGAACAGACAACACCACTAGTGGGGTACCGCAGGGTTCAGTATTGGGTCCAGTCCTTTTTAATGTCTTCATCAGTGACATTGCAGAGGGACTGGAAGGAAAAGTATGCCTTTTTGCAGATGACACAAAGATCTGCAACAGGGTTGATACTCAAGGAGGCGTGGAAAGGATGAAAAGGGACTTGGCAAGGTTGGAGGAATGGTCAGAAGTATGGCAGCTAGGATTCAATGCAGAGAAGTGCAAAATAATGGCACCTGGGAAACAAGAACCAGGGAAGAATACACAATGGGTAGGGAGGTAGTAACAACAACAAAAAGGAAAGGGCCCTGGGGTAATCATATCAGATGACCTTAAGGTTAGCAGTCAATGTGAGAAGGCAGTAGGGAGGGCTGGGGGTATACTGGGATGTATGGGGAGAGGCATCAGCAGCAGAAAACAGGACGTTGTTATCCCTCTGTACAGTTGGTGAGACCCCATCTGGAGTACTGTGTCCAGTTCTGGAGACCTCATCTCCGCAAGGACATAGACAGGATAGAGGTAGTCCAGAGGAGGGCAACTAAAATGGTGCAGGGTCTGCAAGAGAAGCCGTATGAGGAGAGACTAAAGGAGCTTAATATGTATACCCTTGAGGAAAGAAAGGAGAGGGGGGACATAATAGAAACTTTTAAGTACCTCAGTGGAATCAACAAAGTCCAAGAGGGTAGCATCTTTCAGAAAAAGAGACTTACAAGAACAAGGGGACACAATTTAAAGATAGAAGGAGGGCAGTTCTGGGGCCATGTGAGGAAGTATTATTTCACAGAGAGGGTAGTGGATGCATGGAACAGCCTTCCTGAGGAGGTTGTGGGGTCTAAAACTGTGGGAGATTTCAAGGATGCATGGGACAGACATAAGGCAGTTCTTGTGGGGGGTAGGAAGAAATAGGCTGTTGGTTAACTAGGATCTGCGGCCTATCCTGTAGGTAGGGAAATGGGCAGACTAGATGGGCCTAGCGGTCCTTATCTGCCGTCAAAATCTATGTTTCTATGTATTACATCAACAAGCAAGGAGGTACTAGGTCACGTCTACTGTGCACAGAAGCAATGAGACTGTGGTCCCTGGTATACTGCATGGGAGTATCCCTATCAGCCATACACCTTCCAGGGAAGGACAATGTGCTGGCAGACTGTCTAAGCAGGATAAGTCAGGACCACCACAAGTGGTGCCTGAATACTCAGGTATTCAATACAATTTTCTGAAACTGGGGCACTCCAGAGGTAGATCTCTTCACCTCCCCAGAAAACCACCAGCTTCCAATGTACTATCTCAGGCCTCCTCTAAGGGGCACAATCCCCCTGGATGCCTTGGCCCTGGATTGGACAGGGAAATTTCTGTATGCATTTCTTCCTTTTCCTATGATATTCATGACCCTACTGAAATTGAGGTCCCAACCAGCAAAAATGATACTGGTGGCTCCGGATTGGGCGAGACAGCACTGGTATTCTCTTCTGCTGTCTCTGTCAGTGGTTTCCCAAGTCCATCTGCCCAGGAGGCACAACCTGTTAACCTCCTCTCAGGGCAGGATCCTGTACCCCAATCTCAAATAACTGAGGCTCAAGGCATGGCTCTTGAGGACTTAGAGTTTGCTAACCTTAAATCTCTCAGAGCAGGAGCTGACGGTGCTTAGGGGTTCCAGGAAACCTCCGGCTAAGAAGACATGTTCCTCTAAGTGGAAAAGATTTATTTTATGGTGTACAGGTAAAGGTTTGAGCCCTTCCCGGGCTGATTTGGCTATTCTTCTAGTTTACCTTACACATTTACATTCCTTAGGTCTGAAGCCTTCCACCCTCAAGGTTCACTTAGCTTCAGTCTCTGCTTACCTGTCAGTTGGTAAGGAGAGATCTATGGCTTCTCATCCAGTATTTAGAAAATATTTTAATGGCCTTAATCTTCTGCACCCTCCCCTAAGGGAACCGGTTCTGGCCTGGAATCTAAATATTTGTATTGCTAAACTCTGGATGCACTATTCGAACCTATGGCAACTGCAGATTTGAAGTATGTCACTTGGAAAACTGTTTTCCTGGTGGCCATTACTTTAGCCAGAAGGATCAGTGAATTACAAGCCCTGTGCACAGATGTGGGCTACATCTCATTCCACAGGGACAATGTGGTCCTTAGGACTAATGGGAAATTCCTTCCCAAGGTGGTATCTGATTTTCACTTGAATCAGTCTATCACTCTGCCTGTCTTCTTTACAGACAACTCCAGTTCTCCAGAAAGGAGACTTCACTCCCTTGATGTCAAAAGGGCTCTTAGCCACTACACTGACAGAACCAAGTCTTACAGGACAAGTCAATCACCGCTCTTTCTCACATATGGTGAAGTTGGTAAGGGCAGAGCTGCAACAAAACGTACAACTGCTCGCTGGATAGTGGCATGTATACGGTTTTGTTATAGTAAGGTGGGTAAACAGGTACCTCTGGGCCTGAGGGCACACTCCACCAGGGGCACAGCTGCTTCACTGGCAGCTTCAAGAAAAATTCCGCTCCTGGAAATCTGTAAAGCAGCTACATGGAAAACAGTACACACCTTCACAAAGCATTACAGCCTGGACTTACAATCCAGAGGTGATGCTAGGTTTGGTACAGCAATACTGCAGAGCTATTTTCTGAAATAGGTTCTCTGCCCAACCTCCAAAGGTACTGCTTGGTAGTCTGCATTAAGTTTAATCATAATGAGTGATTCCTGGGGTTAGAAAAAAAATTACTCACCATAGTAATCTTGTTTCTTCAAAGGGATCACTCATTATGATTAAAGACCCTCCCTACCTCCCCTACTAGAACCTATAGAAGTTGCTCTGCATCCCTGCATTAGGGTTTTTTCTTTTCTCCTATATAGGTTAAGATAGAGACTCACTTTGTTTAGCTAGCTGGTGTCCAGGTGGTCTCAAGTTTCTCAGGTTTGTTGGCTAAGGATGTTTTGACCTGAAAAGGGCAAAAAATATTATTTTTTAAGGTTGTTAATTCTTAACTAGTGGGTCTTTTACCCAGTTAGGCTCCGTAAGAATCTGAAGCACTCAGAGTGCAGCAGTTTGAAAGTGGCATGAGCCAACTGAGAGTTCCATAATTTGTATAAAATTCCATCTCTCCGGGCAGTTCAACACAGGAGGATGACTGCATTAAGTTTAATCATAATAAGTGATCCCTTTGAAGAAACAAGAGTACTGTGGTGAGTAATTTTTTCTTACCTACCGGTTGGTGAATTGTTTTGGTATGCAGTCTGTACTAACTCAACATGTCCTATATCCCCATTGTGTGTTTGTCACCCTACTCTCCAATTCATTGTATTTGTAGTTCTCTAATTCATTGTAATCTGTTTGTATCTCTCTTGTGCCACATTTTTGGCATGAGTCATGCCTGAAAACGGTTCTTGGATCAGTGCACCTACCCAGTAATCAAGGAGATAGATAAATAAATAAATAAGTAAAAGCCTAATTGTGTTTGAATGTTAGCAGAAAAAAACCAAAAAACAATTTCCTGTATACTGGAAAAATTGTGAAGAACAAAAAAAGGAAAGGCCTCCCCAGTGGCCGAGCAACCACTCATCGAGCTGACATGCAGTTGACTCAGGTTTGGGAGTAAGCACGAGTCTCCAGGTCGGGAGGCAGGCTGGACCACAGCAGCTGCTGCTTGGTAGTGCACTGTTGGGTGGGAGGGCATTGGGCATCTGGCGTCAGAGCGACTCCTGTGGTGGATTTGGTGGATTTGGTGAACTTGTTCCTTCCACAGGCATTGCTGCGTGTGTCTGTGGCCGTCAAGTTTCAAAGAATGGCTACTGTCCGAAGCCATATGCCATTGTTCACCTGTGTAATCTGGTGGCATTCTCTTTGGTTTGGTACCCACCCACCTACTCCCTTGGTCGTATCTTTGCTGTGTCCACCCCCTCCTCCCCTGCTCCTCTACTGCTGTCTCCCCCTTCCTTCCTGCCCCATCAACCCTGATTGGGGCTGCTATGCACTCCTCCCTTCTGCTATGCCTCTGCACCTTACTTTGTGGGTGGGAGTATTTACACTGTATTCTCCTTGATCCATCCTGTGAATGACTCTCTCACTTACTAATTTACTAGTGAACCTAGTGCATTTTGCACAGTAAGTGTCATTTTCAACAGATATGTTATGGTCTCTGTGTTACTGCAACTAGTATTTTTGTCCAGCACTATAACCTGTGACTATGTACTTGATCTGTAAACTGGTCTAATATGTCACCTTGTTTTTTCTGTATTTCTCTGTATGCATTCCAACAGTGTTCTGTAAGCTGCAGCACCTCATGTTGTGGCCTGTTCATTTATTGTATATTACCTGTATCTGTAGTGCCTATGTGTGCCATGTTGTGGCCTGGGTCGTGGCTGAAAACGGTCCTTTAGTTCACTTACCCAGTTACCAAAGACATAAATAAATAAATGATAAATGAGGGTCTGTGGGAGGCCCGAAGTAAAAATGGGGTAAAATCCCACTACCAGCTGATGTCCCTGGGTTCTAGTGCCCCACACTGGATGCTGTCCATTTGGTGGACTGCTCCGGAGGGGGGGACAGTCCTCCTCCCTGAACCCCCTACAAATGGAGGGGAAACTGTGGGAGCCATCCAGGGCAGCAGTACCCAGGAGACAAGGGAATACTAGGCCTGAACAGTATATATCCCTGGAACCTGTGTTTATCCCTGAAAGACTAGTGGCCAAGACAGAGAAACCTACACTGGTTAAAAAGGAAAAAAGAGTTTAAAACTTGTTGATAAATATTTATCCGTTAAAATTAAATGACCATTAGAATCACAGTCTGATCAAGATGCTGAAGGCAGGGTCTGAAATAGGCGACAGCCCCACTGATCAAATGCTGGAAAGTGTTTGCATTGGGTCAGTAAATGTTTCCTTTAACTAGTTCTGTGGGCTGAAGGAGGTCAAGCTTCAAGAAGTACACCAGTTGGGCCCATGGAATGTGCTGTATTTGGGGCCAGTGAATTATCCTAGTCACCAGACTTGCCGGCGAGTCGCTACAAAACTTAATTTTGACCGTATGAATTAATTTCACTGTTGGATGAAACTCTTTTCTTGACAGCTTAAAGGGTCTAAAACTGTTGTTGTTGTTATCCTCTCTAGGAGTGGGAGAAAGGAGTTGTGTTTGTAAATGGGCAAAATCTGGGTCGCTACTGGAGTATTGGACCTCAAAAGACTCTTTACCTTCCTGGACCATGGCTGCATCAAGGAGACAATGAAGTAAGAATGCGCAAATCCTCTGCCTTTGTAATTAATTGACTTATGATTTTTTTCCTGGTTCTCTCCTGTTTTCTTGTAGGTGCTAGCCACCTTCTCAAATCTTGCTCTTTGGCAACCTTGCAGCCCCCCACACGTGCACACACACTAGATCCCTCTTCTGACTGTGAAATCAAAATGCACAGGTGGGGCAGGAGAACTGGGAGGGCTGCATGTAATCTTCCGCAGAGCAGAATGTGATTTCTAGGAGCATGGATATGTTGTTCATCCACACTCTCTGGCATGTCCCTTTCCCCTTTAAATCTCACGGAGAAGTCTTCAAGCTGGCTCCTCCCACCCACCCACCCATGTGGTAAATACCTCAGCCGAAGATTCAGGTTCCCTCTTGCTACCTTAGCCGTTCGTAGGCCCTGGATTCTCAATGTCGGTTTTCTCCGCAAATTTCTTTAAAACTCATTAGAGTTTACGACTCCAATCCTAGCGCATCGGACATGGAGGACAAATCGTCCCTTGGATTTCGCCGGTGTCCCTGTGGCCAGAAAATGATGCGCACTGATCTCCACCTCTCGTGTATCTATTGCTTAGGTATTGTACATGACACCACCTCTTGCTCCATCTATCTGGCCTTCCATCCCAACGTCCTGGACGACTGCAAGGTGCCTAAAATTGGGGAGACCAGAGCTTCACAATCCACCGGTGAAATTGAAGGAGGCAAGGTGGGTGGTTTCCGCAGCCATGGAATCCACCAAACAGCTCGAACAGATGGCAGTTTTTGAGGAGGAAGCTGCTCAAGCTTCGGCCAGCCGCAGTTTTTTCGTACCTCTCAATCTTGGCTCTACTTTTACTGGGTCCTTTCGGGAGTTGTGCCAGTTTCTCCCCACCAGGGGTGAGGTGCCCTCGGGCTCGCACTCCTCCCGCCCTCAGTAGAGGGACAAGGACCCCAAGTCTTCTCTCTCCAGAAGGAGACGTTCCTGGGACCGAGAGAGGTCTGACTCACAGGAACTTGCGGTCTCGACTTTGGTCGAGATCGCTTCCTCGGCTGCCGGCTTTTCGGACCTTCCGTCCGGCCAAGGCACCGAGACTGAGGAAATGGCTCCACTGGCCGAGATCACTCTCGACCCAATCGAGCCTTTGTCGCCGACTCCTTAGAAAGGACGCCTGTCCTTTCTTTCCCCGACGAGGAGACCCTGCCCTCAGGTGTCCCGATCGAGGGAAAGGTGCCGGAACCTCGGTTCTCTCTGACTCTGGCATCTCCCGATCGAACAAACTGACCCTGTCAGTCTCGATTGAGAACCAGGACCCCTTCGGTCGAAAAACTGAAGAAAGGTCACAAGCACTCCAGAAAGCGGCATCGCCATCGATCCTCATCCTCCTCGGATGAGAAGAGACTTCGACGGAAGCTCCGTCAACGTTATGAGGATCTCATGTGGCAACAGCTGATTGTGACCGGTCACAAGCTGGCTCTGCTGGCAGCACCGGCCATTACTTAGCCCCTGCCTCTCAGGCCAGTGCCGACCCCTCTGGAACTGAAGGCTTTGGTTCCCCCACCTGTGGGGCCGGCATGTATTCCAGCTTGGCCTATTTCGGTCTCCTCACCAATTTTGGTGGAACCACCACGTAAGCAGCCTCAGGAAGGGGCTCCCTTGAAAGAGGACCGGACAAACACCAGACTGCCCCTTCGGTCTGTCCATCACTGTTGTCCCTGATCACCCTCGGTGCATTGAGGGAGACATAGGTGGGAGACCATTACATCCTGACTCTTCGGACTCTGATACCACTGGTTTGCACTCGCATCTTTGGATGACGAGTCATCAGTGGAAGGTTTGGAGGAAGGTCCTTCCTCTTTTCAGGGCATCCTCTGCCTGATTTCCAAATCTACCGGAATGCCCTTGGAGCCTATCCAAAAGAAGGCAGAATACCCCCTTATGGATATCCTCAAGAGGGGGGAATACCTCGACGGAGGGCTTTCCAGTGGCTGAAGCCATCGTTGGCCTGGCCCTTGAGCTATGGCAGTGCCCTGCTTCCTGTCCAGCTCTGTCTGCCCGCATGGCCCTCAAGTACACTGTACCCATGGGGTCCCTGGCGGGGTTCACAGAGCATCCCTTGGCCGAAAGCCTTGTGACTGCTTCTGTGTTCAGACGCACTGGTAGCTCAGCCGACACTGACTGCCCTCCGGACAAGGACTCCAAGAATATGGACCATTCTGCTCGGAAGGTCTGTGCGGCCTCATTCTTAGGCCTTCATCAGGCCAGCTCGGCTGTGATCATAGCACACTTCCCTCATGCCCTCTTAGGGTCATTAGATGAAGTCCTCCCTCATCTCCCAGCGGACATGCAGACCACGGTGAAGCAAGTCCATGACCAGGGCCGTGCTGTTGCAAAACAGCAGCTCCAGAAGGCCCTGGACATTGGAGATTCCTGTGCCTGCTCCTTAGCAGCCGCAGTGGCCACTCGCCGCAGGGCCTGGCTGAGGTTATCGTCCTTTCCGGCGGATACTCAGCACAAGTTAGCTGACCTGCCCTTCATAGGCACCAACCTCTTCAGTCCGGGAGTGGCTGGTCACCTCCAGCGCATAGAGCAGTCCAGTGCCACCTTGGATGCTACCTCTGTGAAGGGTTCTTTGAGCAAGAACCAGCAGAAGCGCAAGAAGAAGCTTTTTTGGCACTCTTCCCCTGCGGTGAGGCAGCCCTCCTTTCAAGGAGGCCAGCAGCAACAGCAGGCTCAAGCTTGGCACCCCAGCCCCAAGCAGGGTCCCCAACAGCCCCGTAAAGGAGGCCGAGGTGCTGGTCCAGGAGCCTCCTCCTCCTCTAAGCCTGTTCAGTGACGGGTTGGGGTTACCACCCCTAAACCCCTCACGCCAGCTATGGGTCCTCCCGTGGGGGGCCGGCTCCATCACTTTCTTCCGCCTGGTCCAGTATCACTTCGGACAGGTGGGTTCTGGAAGTGGTCGGCCAAAGACTGCCTCTGGAATTCGAGCAGTACCCTTTCAGCCAAGCCCACACCCCTCGGGAGGAAAGGATCTCAGCTTGCACTCAGTTGGCCCTTTGGGACGACATTGTTCAGCTCCTCCATAAGGAGGTGGTAGCTCCAGTGCCGGATCCTCCTACAGAGCCAGGCTTCATATCCAGGTACTTCCTGGTGCCCAAGCGGATGGGGGTTGGCACCCCATCCTAGATCTCCATGACCTGAATCAATATCTCGGGTCTCGCACTTTCTGGATGGTAACTCTGAACCAGATCATACCACCTCTGGAGCAAAACATGGGATTCTGTACACTGGATCTGCAGGACATGTTCTTTCATGTCCCAATCCGTCCGTGTCACCAACTGTTCCTCCGCTTCAGGGTCGAGGGGACCCTGTACAAGTTCCGAGCCATGTCGTTCGGCCTGTCATCGGCCCCATGGGTCTTCACCAAGTGCATTGCAGTGGTGGCTGCCCATCTTCAGCATTGAGGAGTCCGAATCTACCCTTATCTTGATGACTGTCTCTTGGCAGGTTCCTCCCTTCAGGATGTGGAGAGGTCCAGGGATCTGGCCCTCCAAACCTGCTCCCAACTCGGCCTCCTTATCAGCGAAGCCAAGTTGGAACTCGTGCCCTCTCAGGTAATGGGCTTCATCGAGGCAGAGCTCGACTCTCGTTAAGCCAGAGCTCGGCTCCAGGCAGACAGGGCGGAGGTTCTTTCCTCCTTTGCCTGATTATTTCTGATTGGGCACTTGCGCCTTGCCCGGTACTTTCTGTGCCTTCTGGGTTACTTGGCGGCATGCACGTTAGTGGTCCATTGGGCCAGGTGGCACATGCGCCCCCTACAATGGGAGCTGGCCGCCCAATGGACTCAGCGCCAAGGTCATTTCGACCAGCTGATCACTGTAACCCAGAAGATGTGGGACGCTCTCCAATGATGGACCGCCCCAGAATGGTTGCAGGAAGGGATCCCATTTGTCCACCCAGAGCCGATGGTTGTCCTGACGACCGATGCCTCTCTCATGGGCTGGGGAGCCCACATGGGGGACAACAGGGCCCATGGTTTCTGGACCCCCGCGGAGTCCCGATGCCACATCAACCTGTTGGAGCTCAGAGCAGTCAGACTGGCACTGTCAGCTTTCGCTCCTCAAATCCGGGGTCAAGTGGTTCAAGTCCAGACGGACAATACCATGACCATGTACTACCTCAACAAACAGGGCGGCACGCACTTCCGTCTCTATACAAGGAGGTGCTCTGAATCTGGACCCTCATCAGCCGGTTGGAGGCGGATCTTCTAGCCATCCATGTGGCAGGATTCTCTCAGCCACATAGGCCAGAAATCCCATGAGTGGTCTCTCCATCCAGAGGTAGCTTACAATCTGTTCTCCCGTTGGGACAAGCTGTTGGTGGACCTGTTTGCCTCCAGGGAGAAAACCAAGCTGAGTCTGTACCATGCCCGCCCCCCTCAGCAGGGCTCGCTGCAGGGGGATGCCTTCTCGAGGCCGTGGACCCCAGGCCTCCTCTATGCCTTTGCTCCATTTCCCTTGATCCACAAGGTGTTACTCAAGGTGAGGAGGGACAAGGCAAAGGTGATCCTGGTAGCCCCAGATTGGCCCCGCCAGTTCTGGTATCCAGATCTCCTCAGCCTCAGCTGCAGGACCCCGTAGCGGCTTTGTACATGCCTGGACCTGATGATATTGAACCAGGGGAAGGTTTTCCATCCGGACCTTCAATCTCTTCACCTCACAGCCTGGTACCTGAGCGGCTAGAGTTCCAGGCTCTAGGTCTTTCCGAGGATGTCTACACCGTAGTGGAGGCATCTCGTAAGGAATCGACCAGCAAATATTATGCCTTCAAATGGAAAAGGTTTTCCATTTGGTGTCAGGGTAAGAGTCTGGCTCCCTTATCCTGCTCTGTGGCTAACATTCTAGACTACCTTTGGTCTCTCTCCAAAGGGGGTCTATGGTCATCGACCCTTTGTGTGCACCTGGCAGCCATTTCTGCTTACCGGGCGCAGGCCGGTCAGCTGACATTGGCACAGGAGACAGTGGTCGGGCGCTTTTTAAAAGGCCCGTATCACATATCCCTCTCTGGTGTGTGAACCTCCACCTCCTGGGATCTCTTGCTGGTTTTGGCAAAGCTCGTGGGCAAGCCTGTTGAACCCATGCACAGTATGAACTCTCACACTTGTCGTGGAGAAAGGCCTTCCTGGTGGCTATCACGTCAGCCAGAAGGACAGGGAGCTCCAGGTGCTTTCAGTGGACCCCCCCTTGTCTGGTCTTCCACAGGGACAAAGTTGTCCTGCGCCCCCACCCGAAATTCCTTCCGAAGGTGGTTTCAGAGTTTCACCTTAACCAGGTGTTGACTTTGCCGGTATACTACCCTAACTACACCTCGGACGCCAAGTACAGGCTCCATACTCTGGACCTGAGACGTTCTCTCTTCTATTATAAGGAGAGGGCGGCAGGAAATTTGGGAGAAGGTTCGCCCAGCTGTTTGTCACCTACGCTGGGCGGTTTCTGTGAACCTGCAGCTAAAGGACCCGTTGCGAGATGGATTACATCAGCCATAGGTCTGTGCTATGAATTGGCGGACAAGGAGCCTCCCAGAGGGCTGAGCGCTCATTCTACCTGCCATACTGCTGCATCGGTGGCTGCTTCCAGGGACATCCCTATCCAGGAGATCTGTCGGGCTGTTACCTGGAAGTCAGCAAACACCTTCATTACCCACTACCGCATCGACCTTGAGTCATGCTGGGATGCTGGTTTTGGGGCCTCGGTTCTCCAGTCTCTCTTTCCTAAGTAGGGGGTGTGCGCCTTGCCTCCCTTCTCCTGGAGAACTGCTTGGAGTCTGCCAGAAAGTGTGGATGCACAACATATCCACGCTCCTAGAAGAACAGGTTACTCACCTGTAACAGTCGTTCTAGGAGTGGTATATGTTGTTCATCCACACGCACCCACCCGACCTCCCCGGCATTAGGTGCACCACCTTGCTTCCAGCGGGCTGAGATCTGGCATCATGGGGCGTAGCCGAGGTATTTACCACCTGGGTGGGTTTGAGGAGCCAGATTGAAGACTTTCCAGCGAGATTTAAAGGGGAAAGGGACATGCCAGAGAGTGTGGATGAACAACATATACCACTCCTAGAACTACTGTTACAGGTGAGTAACCTGTTCTTTTGGCCCCTGCTCTTGTCCCGCTTTCCTTCAAGACAACTCACCATCATATTACTGGTTTTGGGGGGTGCTGACATACAGACACCAGGATGCCGGATATACGGGCTCTTATTGCTACAAACCACTAGGTGGTGCTTGTTCCATGAGCAGCCACTTGCATCTGTGACACACATCCATTGTTCTACCAGCTTGAGGCTGAATGTTAGAGCTGGAGTTGACAGGAGCACTCGGGAACCAGAATATTTGGGCAGGCACCACCAGAGCCTAGCATTGCCACACAGCGTAGTCCATGTGCCTGCAGGGTATTTAGCAGTGCTGGTCCCATCTGTCTCAGTTCAGTTTTTCACACCGTTAAAGCACAGTGCTTTCATCATTGGGAACCAGAACATCAGTTTGCTTACAAACTGCATTCTGGTCTAGTTGTATTTTTGTAATCACCTTATTAAAACCTATTTGTTAGCAAGGAGGTTATGGTCAGCCTGCACTCCTCTCTGGGTGAGTACCCCGGTACTAGGCAGTCTCTAAAATAGGGAGGCTTGGCAGTACTCAATTAAAGGAAAATGGCTCACTCCCATCAGTTTCCATGAACCATTCAACCTCATCCTCACACAGAAAGAAAAAGGAGATACGATGACGTAGGTCCAGGTCAAGTTCTCCCCATTCTATCCTGAGGTAGCTGTCCTTCCCTGGAATCAAGAATTCTGGTGTCCTCGTCTTCATCACTATTGATGAGGGATGATATGACAGTGGACTTTTTTCACACCTTTGGGGTCAACTCTTCCATCTCCGACACACCCTCTGTCTACAGGGGATGTTTTGGATGAGCAGTTTGGTCAATGGATTGCTGTCATAGAGCAGTGGCTCCTCCACACACTGGCGGCTCTGCTGGTGGTGATGGGAACATCTTTGAGTTTGGCTTCCCTGTGGCTAGTGCCACTTTGGGTGTCGACACTGTTGACAGTGGATGCGGGGGCCTTCTTCAGTGGTGCTGTGATTTTACTTTGGGATATTTCTGCTGACTCTAGGGCAGGTATCGGTACCAGGCAGGGAGTGCTCCTCAGATCCATCCTCATCACCAGTGTTGAAGCTGCTGGCTTCGTCCTACATACTGGTGGATAAACGAGAGTTTAATTTAGATCTGACCGATAATGGTACAGAGGATTATGAAGAGTCTTTTCAGACCCACAGTTAATTCTGCCTGCCCATACAGTGCAGATTCCTCAAGAGGATATCTCATTTTAGTTACTGCTGAAGAATATGTGCAAGGCTCTTAACTTAGAAACACTGGATATAGACTAAGCTTAGATGATACAGACAGAGTATCTTAATGTACATTCACTCTCTGTATTTTAGGTAGCACCTATCCAGCCTGCCCTGGAGATCTTGAAGGAGGCAGCCTGGAACAAGGCAGCTTCTATCCCTGCAGTTCCCAGCTCCTGTATAAAAATTGTATGGCAGGCCAGATCAAACCAGTTTACTATAACCTGTCTATTACAGATGCTGTTGTCATCATAGCTCACAATGATAGGTCAATCATTCTGAAATAATTCACTGCGCGGCCTCCTGACGTTGAGTCTCACAAGACTGACATAATGAGAAAACGTGTTTGCTTCAGCTACTCTAGGCACTAGAGCTGTGAGCTACCAATCTCACATTTCAAGATATGAACACTCCTTATGGAACAGGGTAAGATACATAACACAAAACCTTTTGGAGTCTTCCTCAAAGCAGGACTTTTCGGTGGTTGTTACAAAAGGGTTTGGATCTAATAGCCACCAAATAAGGACTGCTCTGGATTTGTGTTGAGAGGCACTCCTGCCTGAGAAAGGCAGGGTTTGCCTCAGACATCTAATGGAAGATCATGAATGTTCTGTTTAATGGAACATGTCTCTTTGGCAATATGTGAAGTAGCCCCTTAAGGAGTCCAGTGAGAAGAAAACAACCTTTAAGAATATCCACACCCCTTCTCAAAGAGGTAGAGGAAGTGGCTTCTTCCACCAGCAGTAGCCATTTTGTGTCAAGCCTGCCCAGCAAAGCTTCTACCAATGGTTCATGCCTCAGCCCGTCAACCAGCTACAGAGACTAAAGCTGCAGAAGAAGGCACAAATGGCAAAGTCGCCCAATGCTGCCCACCCCATGTCCGCCCCAACTGCCCAAGGTGGATCACTCGTCTCTTGTAGTAGGGCAACTAGGTTACCCATTACTGACAGCAATGATAGACCACCTTCCACTTTTTTGCAGTGGCTACAAGTAACTTACTCTTCCCGGTCTGCCAAAATATATTGCAATGGTGTATTTTCCTCCTCTTTTCCCCTACACATGGGCACCCATCAAGGCGGCCCCCTCTCTCCCTTCCTCTTTAATTTATACCTTGAACCTCCTCTCAGACCGCTCAAAGCTTCCCCCAACATACTCGGCATCCAAGTTGGAGATTTGATTCTGTCTCTTTCAGTATATTCGGATGATATCCTTCTGCATCTCTCCCATCCTGTCGACTCCCTCACCGAAACCCTAAAAGTGATCAACCAGTTTAGTAGCTACTCCAACTATCAGTTAAATTGTAACAAAACTGAGATTTCCCCCCTCAGTCACTTGGTTTACAGGCAAGATTTCACCGGTTTTGGCATGCGATGGATCCCCAAGTCTATCAAATACCTGGGAATATCTCTAGGTACTGATTCCTCTCTTATGAAGAAGCTGAATCTTGATGACCCTATTGGTGTCATACAACAAGATCTACTAAGGTGGAAGGCTCTTCCTATTTCACTCTGGGGCAGAATTAATATTATTAAAATGAATATCCTCCCTAGACTTTTCTGTCCCTTAAACATGCTTAATATCTGGCTCCTTCTTTCCTTCTTCAGGCGTACCCACATGACAGTCACATCTTTTATCTGGCTAGATAAGTCCCCTAGGCACTCATTTCTCAAATTAGGGCTTCCTAAAGAGTTGGGTGGTCTTAGGTTACCTAATTTCGTATTTCATCTTTGGGCCACTCATCTTCACAAGTGTGGCAAATGGCTTTCTACTTCCCAAGCTTCAGTTGCAGAGGACTATATGCCTATCTGGTTGCAGATAGAATCCTGCTTACTTTCGGCCCATATCCTCTCTCCCTTTATCATACTTTTCTCTCCTTGGAAATCCTTGCCAGTGCCCCTGCTTTCCTCCCTAGTTGGTGTGTCTGTTAAAGTTTTCTCACAGATTTGCGCCTCTCTAAAGGTTCTTCCTTCTAAAGACTTTTCCCAACCTATTTTCTCCAACTTAAACATCAAGATCGGAGATAGTATGCTTCTCCCTGGTTGGCTTCCCCAACTTCATGAGGCCAGGGTATCTGATTTCTACTCCCAAAACTCACTCATCTCTTCTGTGGAGATACTTGTGAACTTCAAGTTGGGCCCTGCTTGTATTTTCAAAATATGTCAACTATGTCATTTGATATTATGGCAGTTCAGTCCCACCCTGAAGGCTTCTGAACTTACCAACCTCCTGACTCAGATACCAGCTTTAGCAACTAGACCTCATGGGATTGCTCTCATATACTTGTTTTTACTCAACACCCTTCACTCCGCTACATCAGTTGGCTCCAAGGTCTAGGAGACCTTGACACCAGGCTCCACACTTAATTAGACATGAATCTGGAAAGATCTATATAAATACCTAACTCAGGATCGGCTACGACTTACCCAGTAGCACATCCTAAACAATATGTATTGTACCCCTATTAAACTAGCTAAGATGGGACGTCTTCCCTCATCCACCTGCTCTAGATGTGGAAAAGCGGATGGAACATTCTTGCATGTTCTGTGGTCTTGTGAAAAGGTCCTGCCACTATGGGAACTAATTGAAGAATGTGCTGATCCCCTACTGGGACTGGGTGGCCTCTTCACTCCAGAAATCTGTGTTATTGGGGATTACTTTTAGATTATGGTCAAAGAAAGGAGGTACCATATGGCCCTCATTTCCTTGGCTACACAAAAACTGGTCCATAAACACTGAACGGACCAAACTTCCATCTCATATAATGAATGGCTACATGAACTCTCCTTTTATCTCCAGACTGAATGCCTAATTGCCAGTACTCGCCATCGAATGCCTCTTTTCAACAAGAAATGGGGCAAACTTTAAATGCTACAGCCTCTCTTGAAGAAAGGAGGTGGTGCTAAAACACAGTGCTCAGAGCTATAAATTAAATATATTTTAGTGTTTGTGCTTTGAACCTATATTGGCAGAGTGTACCTGCACGTGAGCTCTGTTCCCTAACGGAAGTAGGAAGAGAGGTGCGGTAGTCTTGCAGCACTCATCGTGAACTACCAAACCTGTTCTGGGGAACATTTTAACTGTGTGGCAAGTGCTTGTGTAAAAACCATATAACGCCACGATCTTAGTGGCAGTATAATTATATTTTAAACCATTTTTGCAGTACTTTGTTTTATGAGGGGCTGTGACCTCCCAAAAAGCCCTTCGGGTCACATAGGCTTCTAAAGTCAGCCACCTACTGGCCAGGCAGGCACACATGCATTTGTCTTGCCCAGGGACATGTGCGTCTAAGCGTGTTGTGCATGTTGTGTGAGGGCAGAGGGTAGGGGGTGCCAAAGGAC
This sequence comes from Neoceratodus forsteri, assembly GCA_016271365.2. Lineage (NCBI taxonomy): Eukaryota > Metazoa > Chordata > Ceratodontiformes > Ceratodontidae > Neoceratodus > Neoceratodus forsteri. The sequence goes on along the minus strand of JADMNL010000034.1, from coordinate 23,282,173 downwards.
AGAGCTGGATATTGCACTACAACGACGGTTAGACTTACTGTAGCAGGTAAATAGGCTAACACTGCACAACTGCCCCTACTATGGATTTAATGCAGTTATTAAAAGATAAAATGGGGACACTGTATGGCATGTGACATGTATCTGATTACAGACCTACCCGTGCTTGAGACTCCATTTACGTACTTAAAATGTAAACAGAAAGCTGATATGCAAATAGAAATCTCATTGTTTAATACTAGATTGAAGGAATTGGAAAATAGCCAACAGAAACTAATACAGAATACGGTTATAGCAGACACATGTTCTGAGCCACAATATGATATCAACATGTCCTGCCACGTCATTGCAAAATTACTCTGTTCTAGACTGAAGTCAAACCCTGCCCCTCCAATGCATTTTAATCAGAAACCATAGCCAACCTCTATCATAGCCCCAAATTTAACTGTAGACCGAAAGAGAATCAGAGATGAAGAAACACAGGATAATCCTGATGATAATTGGTTTGATATACAGACCAAAAGACCATCTAAAAAAAAATAAGGTTGAGAAAAGCCGAGGTATTTACCCTACCAGTTCACAACAGCTTTTACCCTCTTATTTATTTAAACGAAGATGAGAGTATCATTCCCTCTGACTCAACCCCCACCCCCCGCGATGATGCCTACCAATGAACCCGGAGTTAATAATATGTCACTGGAAATTTCTCCTGAGTCCCTTACATAGAAGCATAGAATTTGATGGCAGATAAGGACCGCTTGGCCCACCTAGTCTGCCCATTTTCCTACCTAACAGATAAGCTGCAGATCCTGGCTAATCAACAGCCTACTTCCTCCTAGCCCCCACTAGGACTGCCTTATATCTGTTCCATGCATTCTTGAATTTCCCCTCTGTTCTTGACTCCACAACCTCCTCAAGAAGGCTGTTCCATGCATCCACAACCCTTTCTGTGAAAAAATACTTCCTCACATTACCTCTGAGCTGTCCCCCCCTCTATCATCAAATTGTGCCCCCTTATTCTTGCACATCTTTTTTTCTGAAAGATACTACCCTCTTGGACTTTGTTGATTCCCTTGAGGTACATGAAAGTTTCTGTCATGTCATCTTGGGGAGGAGGGAAGGGTGCTCCTACAGGGGGACCTGGAGGCTCTGGAAAGATGGTCTAGAAAGTGGAAGCTGAGGTTCAATGCAGGGAAATGCAAGGTACTCCACCTGGGGGCCAGAAACCTGGGCCAAGTGTACACCCTGGGGGGGAGGAAATGCTACAAGTCTCAATGGCTGAGAGGGACCTGGGGGTGGTGGTGTATGTCAAGATGAACAACTCTGAGACTTGTAGGAGGGCAGCAGCCAAGGCCAACAGGATGCTGGGATGCATCGCTAGGGGGATCACCTCCAGAAGGAGGGAAGTGATACTCCCTCTGTATAACTGCTTGGTGAGGCCGCACCTTGAGTACTGCGTGCAGTTTTGGAGTCCACACTTAAAGAGGGACATTAAACTCCTGGAGAGGGTCCAGAGGAGGGCAACCAAAATGATTTGGGGCTTGGGGGACAGGACCTATGAGGAGAGGCTCGAAGAGCTAAATATGTACACATTGGAAGAGAGAAGGGACCAGGGGGACATGATAGAGGTCTTCAGGTACATGAAGAGGGTAAATAGGGGAGGAACAGTCAGGGTGCTTCGAAGGAAGGAGGAGGGGGCCACTAGAGGGCATGGGTGGAAGCCGGAGGGGGGAAGATTCAGGGGAGAAAGGAGGAGGTGCTACTTCACTGAGAGGGTGGTGGAGCCATGGAATGCGCTGCCTAGGGGGTTGGTGGAGGCAGAGACAGTGGAGGGGTTCAGGAAGGGGTGGGACAAGTACAGGGGAAGGGTTCTGGAAGCAAAATCCAATGCAGCAAGAATATCCGGAACTGGGAAGGGAGAAGCCAGAGAAGGTGAGGGGGGCAGCAAGGTCAGCACCCAGGGTGGGGGCTGACCAAACGAGCAGACACGAAAGACTGTTAGGCCTATTCTGCTGGCATTTTAGTATGTTAGTATGTCCTCCTCTCCTTTCTTTCCTCAAAGGTATACATATTAAGCTCCTTTAGTCTCTCTTCATATGTCTTCTGGTGCAGACCCTGCACCATTTTGGTTGCCTTCCTCTGGACAGCCTCCACTCTGTCTATGTCTTTGCAGAGATGGGGTCTCTAGTACTGCACACAGTACTCCTGATGGGGTCTCACCAACTGTCTGTACAGAGGGATAACAACTTCCTGTTTTCTACTGTTGATGTCTCTCCTTATGCACCCAAGTATCCCCCCAGCCTTCCTTACTGCCTTCTCACATTGCTTGCCCACCTTTAGGTCATCTGATATAATTACCCCCAGGTCCCTTTCCATTTTTATTGTTGTCAGTATCTCACCCCCCATTGTGTACTCTTCCCTGGGTTTTTGTTTCCCAGGTGCATTACCTTGCACTTCTTTGCACTGAATCTAAGCTGCCATACATTTGACCATTCCTCCAACCTTGCCAAGTCCCTTCTCATCTTTTCCACTCCATATTGTATATCAACCCTGTTACAAATCTATGTGTCATCTGCAAAGAGATATACTTTTCCTTCCAGTTCCTCTGCAATGTCACTTATAAAGACATTAAAAAAGACCGGTCCCAGTACTGAACGCTGCGGTACCCTGCTAGTACCCTCCTTTCTTTGCTGTGGACTCCGTTTACTACTACCCTTTGCATCCTGTTGTCCAGCCAATTTTGTATCCAGGCTACCACTCTGGGACCCACTCCAAGGCTGGCTAACTTGTTTATTAATTTTTTGTGTGGGACTGTATCAAATGCCTTGCTAAAATCTAGGTAGGCCGTGTCCTCAGCCCCTCTCTGGTTTACTACTTTCATCACCCAGTCAAAGAAATCTGTTACATTCGTCTGACACAACCTTTCTGCTGTGAATCCATGCTGCCTTGGGTCCTGTATCTCACTGGCTTCTAGGTACTCAACAGTTCTTTCCCTCAGAAGTGATTCCATCCTTTTCCCTACCACTGAGGTCAAACTAACTGGTCTGTAGTTTCCTGCTTCTGCCCCGATCCCACTTTTGTGAAGAGGAATCACATCTGCGCTTCTTCAGTCATCAGGTACCATTCCATCCTCCCATGATTTGTTAGAGAGAGTAGTCAGCGGTGTCACTAGTTCTACCCTTAGTTCTTTTAGAATTTTTGGGTGACTCCCATCAGGCCCCATTGCTTTGTCCACCTTCAATTTTATTAGTTCTTTCAGAACCCTTTCTTCTGTAAATGGAGTGGTATCGACCCCCATCTCCAGAGTGTTTCTCTTGTTTGGTTTAGGTACCTCCCCCTCCTCTTCCTTTGTGAATACTGAGCAGAAATATTCATTCAGTATCCCTGCTTTTTCACTGTCACCCTCTGCCCACATTCCCTCCCTTTTATTAAGCCTCAGTATCCCTTCCTTGGTCTTACTTCGCTCCCTAATGTACCTATAAAAGGTCTTATCCCCCTTCTTAACAGATTTGGCTGTCTTTTCCTCGGTTTGGGCCTTTGGTCTTCTGACTGCCTTCCCTGCCTCTTTCTGCTTTAACTGATAAAGTTCTCTGTCCTGCTCCTTCTGTGTTTCCCTATATTTCCTAAATGCTATCCTTTTCTCCATAATCCTCCCTGCCACCTCTTTTGAGAACCATAGTGTTTTTTTCCTTCGTTGTGTTTTGTTGATTTGCTTCACACAAAGGCTTGTTGCCTCTGTGATGACAGTTTTGATTACTCCCCATTGTTCCTCCACCCCTCCTTCTTGCCTGTTTGTTAGAGCTTTTCTGAGGCACTCTCTCGTTTTACCAAAGTCAGCCCTCCTAAAGTCCAATACTCTTGCCTTTGTATGGCTTGACTCTATGGCTGTGTTTATCATGAACCACATTGTTTGGTGGTCGCTTGTTCCCAGATGGCTACCCACTTCTAAATCCGAGATTCTTTCTCCGTCCCCGTTTGAGAGTACCAGGTCTAAGATTGCTCCCTCTCGAGTGGGTTCCAATACTAGCTGTCTGAGGCATGCCCCTTGTAATTGATAATAGTCAGGCAATCACAAATCCAACTATTTCTGACACAACATCACAAACACTTGAATCACCAGAGCAAATCTACATACTCTGAGATTCAATTACACATTTTACGGACAGATATTCCACAAGGGGCAACAAAGAAAATGCAATAAGTTGTAGTTACAGAGGGCAACCATTAAAGACATAACTGCATTACTCCCGGGTATCCTACAGAATGTCCCACAGCCCAAAACTATGATTCTTCATGTAGGAACAAACAACCATGGTAAACAAGAAGTGGTGGATTTAATCCAAGATATGGAGATTGCCATAAAAACATTACAAGATCGGAATGCAACTCCAATAATTTCACAAGTTTTACCAGTACCAAGGGCTAGTTTTAAGACAACTAAAAGTATCAAAAGCTTTAATTATTGGTTACAGAGATGGTGCCTCACAAACAATACAAAATGTATAAAGACATGGGAAAGATTTGAAAATAACAACATGCTATATGGATATGATGGACTGCATTTGAGTAAGCAAGGATCCCGGCTTCTAGGATGTATATTTTACAGTGCATTATACCAAGAACAATTAAAAAACTAGGTAAACCGGGGCAAGGGGAATCTTTCACTTCCTTGAAAAATATCTCAGATAATAATAAACACAAAAGGTAAAAAGGCAAACAGATCATCCACAGTAAAAAAAAAAAAAAAAATCTGGTTTGTCTTTTCTCTTAACAAATACTAGGAGTCTGCATGGAACAGAATTGGATGAATTACAAGTCTTACTGAATAAAGAGAACATTGATATAGCCGCAATAACAGAATCTTGGTGGGATGACTCCTCCAACTGGAATACCAATATACCAGGGTATACAACCTATTATATGAACAGACTAGGTAAAAAGGGAGGTGGGTTAGCCCTATTTGTCAAAAATGGTATTATATTTAAACCAATCAAAGATACGGAAAGGACAACTTGTGAAATTATCTGGATGGAGTTAATCAGGAATAAACACCTTAAGTTACTGGTTGGCCTATGTTATAGGCCACCGGCTACTAACCAATGTGTACATCAGGACATCCTTAATAGCATAAATAATAAATGTAATTACAAGGAAACAGTGTTATTAGGAGATTTTAATCTCCCTGGTATAAATTGGGATGAGGCCATGGGCAGTAATAACCAGGAAAATTCATTCCTGGACGCATGTTCCACAAATAGGCTATAGCAATTAATTAAAAAAACAACTAGGAACGATAATATTCTAGATCTACTCCTGACTGATATTCTTGACAAAATCAGTAATATACACATCAAAGAGCCAATTTCAAGTAGTGATCACATGACTATAACTTTTGACATTGATATACATATAAAACCTGAACTAGGGAAACTGTGTTTAAGAACTATAATAAAGCAAGTTTTGTCCAATTAAAAAATGATCTCTGGAATTGGAACTGGGATAATGGGTCTAACTCCCCAACCGAGTTCTGTATAAGAGTAAAGAATAAAATCCTAGCACTCGAGGCAAAATATGTTCCAAACAAGGTTACCTACAATAAAAATGGTAAAATCCCTTTGTGGATTACCTCCAGCATAACCAAATTAATCAAGCAAAAAAAGAGGGCATATGAAATTATGAAAAAGGACAACAGTGCCTTACTACCGAAGCCCTCAGATTGGCTATCCAAAGTTCAGTTGTGTCTATTATTGACTACGGTTTAGTAATTTATGGTTTTGCCACAGACACAACCCTAAATCGGCTCACCACAGCTCTGAATAAGGCATGCCGTCTACTAACTGGTGCAGCGTATCATACTCACACTTATGACATTTATGAACAAGCAAACTGGCTTCAACTCCAGGCTCACATTGAATATCAAGCCTGCCTTCTGATAAAGAAGGCGGATCTCGGACTCCTACCACCAGGTTCCCTTCAGCTTTTCAGTACCTTCCGGGGCACTCGGAGCACACAGAGTTCTGTGAGAGAAACTTTTACTGTCCCACACTGTCGAACCTTGCTCCAACAGCGATCCATTGCAGTTAGAAAGACTAATTTATTTAATTCCCTTCCTGCTGAGATTGCGACGACTACAACCTTGGGACCATTTAAGCGGAAGCTGCGTCAATTCCTAGTTTCCAGAGCATCTTGTGACTGCTATACCTAATCTCTGCTGACAGCTAAATGTACTGGGACCTCCCTCTTTTACCATTTGCCCCTGTATAGCCCTATCCTGTTGCTGTGCTATTCCACTCACAGCACTTCCTTCCTTATCCCTTTCCCATTCCTGCCCTCTTTTCATACTACTTCATCCCTCCCTTCCTTTACCCCTCCACTCCCACTTCCCCCCTCCTCTGTTTCCTCACCTTGTTCTTTCCCTCTGCCCCCCACCACGAGTCTTTCCTGTTTAAGCTTCATTGTGGAATCTCCCTTCTTGCTCTTAATTTGCTCCTTCCACCCCCAGTTCACCCCCTGTACTTTCTCTCCTTGTAAGCCCTTTCACCCCTCTTCAGACAAGGCCACTGGCTGCACTTGACGCAATATTTATCTTTCCATATTGTTATTTTGTTTATGTAATTACTTTCTTCATGTTGTACTACTTACTGAAACCATTGTAATTTGCTATTCTTGTGTCTTGACGTGGCACCTCTGTAAAAGAGCCCTTGGCTCAAAGATCTTTCCAATTTGTTAAATAAATAAAAAAAAATAATAAATAGAGATACAAGACAATTTTAAAGACTTGTAAAAAGAAGATTAAACTGGGAAAAAAGGTTTCAATTTAGGCTAGCCTGCAGGAATGATGGAGGTAAAAGTTGTTATTCTTATATTAATAATAAAAAACAAACACCCAAGGCTATAGGGCCCCTGACTATAAATTCAGAGGAAGTCACTGCTCCCCAGGCTGTTGCTGAAGAATTTAATAAATATTTTAGTTCACTTGTTAAAATACCTCCTGGAAACAAGGCTGATAACTTTTTTGGAGATGTCCAAAACTGAAATCTTGGACAAACTGAATTGCATAAATAAAAATAAATCTCCAGGACCTGATAAATTGCACCCAAGATTACTTGAGGAACTTGGGAACTGGTTGGTGGATCCACTCAATAAAATATTCAATATGTCCTTAATGTCTTATGAGATACCAAGTGACTGAAAGACTGCTACTGTTACCCCCATCTTTAAAAAGGGTAATCATGGGGACATCTCAAACTATAGACCCATTAGTCTAACTAGTATTCTGGGAAAGACATTTGAATCTTTACTTAAAACAAAATTGGAAGATGAATTAAAAAACAAGGGACTAATAGACCATACACAACACGATTTTAAGAACAGTAGGTCCTGCTTGTCTGGGAACTTAATTTTCTATGAGTATGTTAGTAAAACTCTTGAGAGCTATATACCAGTGGATGTTGTCTATTTGGACTTCTGTAAAGCTTTTGATAAAGTGCCTCACAATACTTTAATAACTAAAATGAGAACACTAGGAATAAACAACACAGTTACAAACTGGGTGGAAGAATGGTTGAATAACCACACCCAGAGAATATGTATTCGGGGCTACATGTCTGATTTATGCCCAGTTAGTAGTGGAGTGCCCCAGGGGTCAGTACTGGGCCCAACACACTTTTCCATTTTTATATCTGACCTGACCACTAATATAAATAGTTGTGCCATCAAGTTTGCAGATGATACTAAGCTAGCTGCTCAAGTTAAAACTGAGGATGATATTTTGAATCTCATAAATGATTTAAAAATATTAGAGGACTAGGCTCATAACCATATGACATTCAACAATAGTAAATGTGTCATCATGCATTTAGGAACCACAAAAAAGCAAAATCGGGATGCATTAAATGGTCATGTATTATCTCGTGTTGCAGAGCAAACTGATATTGGTGTAACAATCAACTCTGATCTTTCCTTCAGCAGGCTTTGCAATGATGTCATGAATCGATCAAACAGACTTATAGGAAGTATTAAAAGTAGTGTTACTTCAAGAGACAGGGTTGCATTTTGCCACTGTACAAGGCCTATGTAAGACCACATCTTGACTATTACTCTACCCTGTGGAGTCCATATCTGAGGAGAGGTATTAATAGGTTAGACGGCGTACAGAGGAGAGTTACAAAACTCCTCACAAATATGCATGATAAAGGATATGTTGTAAGGCTGGACAAATTAAACCTGTACTCCCTACAGCATCGAAGAATGAGAGGGGATCTCCTATTAATGTACAAAATATCAACTGACAAGAGACCTAATGTCTGAGATGGGTGTGTCATATAACAAACATGACTGTGATCGTAGAAGTCACAAACAGCAGTTGGCACTCGCTTACCCTAGAACTAATAAGACATTCTTATTACACCCAAAGAATTATCCCCCCTATGGAATTCACTACCTAGTTCAATAGTATAATCTAATAACTTTAACAACTTCAAACAAAATCTAGACCGCTATCTATTATAGCTCTGGGTGGTTGTACCAGCTTGGCTGGAGATATACATACATGGGCTACTGCCTTCTGTATGTCTGTCTATCCTTCCTATTATGACTCCTAGTACTAAAGCTCCCTTATGGGCTATCTCTGGTTCCTCTTCACATACACATGTCTATCTGATGGCATTGTCACTTTTCTTTCTTCTTCTCGGTTGTTTTACACACTCCGTGGGGAGGAGGGAGGAAGGTGGTTCGGGAGGGTGGGGTTTGTCAGTGGATCATGTTCAATTGTTCTGTACAAGTAACTGTTGGTGGTTGTATCCTTTAAACTCAGTAAAACTGTTTTTTTTTCTTTTGTTCTTATTTTTTATCTCCCCGGGCCACTGGTTTGCTTACCTGCACGTCCTGGCATCACCCGCAGGTCTGTCTGGCCGCCAACCCCCCTGGAACATCCCCCAGCCACCTAATTAGGCCCCGCGATTACCTCAGGATTACCCCCCCATGGCGGGGGGTGGGAGCACCCTCCGAGCTCAACCCACCCAGTCCGGATCCAGCATTTGTCGCGCGCCCAGGTACCGGGAGAGTCCAGCGTGGGGACGGCCATCATGCCGCCGCAACCAGTGCCCTCCTTTTTCCACTATTTCCCACCCCCATGTCGGCAGGCGTGCACCTGACGCCAACGGTCCCGAAGCGCAGGCCTCGCCAAGGCCATGGCCCGGCCTCTGCCTCCGGCTATGTTTTTTTTTTGTGATCCCAGCAGTTGAGGTACCTCCGTCTCCACTGGGGTCCCTCCCAGCCGGGATGTCCCTGATCCTCCCCAGGGAGAGGAGAGCTGTCCACGGACGCCGATCCCATTCCTCACTCACCCTCAGCCCCGGGCTCGCTCCTCAACCCGGTCGCTGGGCGTGACGCGAGGTGTGGTGTCCAGCGCCAACCCTCAGCGCCACCGGCCGCAGTAAAACTGTTTTAATTTATAAAAAAAAAAAAGGCAATGATGGACCATTACCATGGACACGCGGGTCTTTGAGATTATTACTCCCTGGAACTGGCAGAGCAAGAATCAGACCACCCCCAGGGAAATCATGTCAGCTGACAGGCCCCATGGCAGACCTCATTTCCCTGATGGTAACAGGGTTCCTGTGAAACGGCAGTAAAAAGAATACCAGAGTCAGACCAGGGCAGTGACTTCTACTCCAGGTACATCCTCCATCTCAGAAAGACTAGCAGCATGCACCTGATCTTAGACCTCTGGCCACTGACCAGTTACATGAGGCACAAGACTTTCAGGATAGTATCTCTGGGATCTCTTCTACTGTACCTGAGATCCCAGGATTGGTTGGCGCCTCAGGATATGCAGGCTGCATACCAGAATATTGCTGTCTGGTCACCGCAGATACCCTCACTTTCATGTGGGCCTGGAGCATTATCAGTTCAGAGCCCTGCCCTTTGGATTTGCATCATTGCCATGTGTCTCCACCAAGTGCTTAGCAGTGCTTGGAGTGCACATCAGAAAGATGAAAATGCAGATATTGCCTTACGTGAACAATTGGCTCATAAAAAGCTAGTCCACACATCAGACAGACTCAGAGATGACAGTGACCTCGGCATGCCAATTGCTGACTTCCATGGAGGTCATAGTTAAGTTACAGTTGTTTGCAGTACCTCCCAAAGGTGGAAGTTCGTTGGGACAATCCCAGATTTCATGCAAGCAAGGTCCTTCCAAGAGGAAAAGTAAATCAGTGCACCTATTAAAGTGACAACGCACCTAGGTAACTGCGCCCACAGAAGATGTTGGGGTCGGCAGCCACAGTCTTCATCGTATCCCTTGCAGGACTGCATGAGGACATCTCCTTGGGTGCTCCACACAGTGGTCTCAGGCATGCCAACCTTGGATCTCTAATGTGGGTGATGAAACCTCTAGCTCGCTCCCTCCTGTGGTAGGCCTCAATGATTACCTTCAGGGCTTGTCCTGAGCCACATAGATGAAAAGCCTTAATGGGGTGGGATGCACATTGCCAGGGTCTTCTGACCCAAGGAGCTTGGCCAGACACGAACTTGTGGTCACACGTCTAGGGAATGGCTGGTAGCAAGCAGTGTTATGAATAGAAACTGGATGCACTCTGAGGAGGAAGATATTAATTTAAGGTACAGAATAGCAAGCCAGCTGGGAAAGACCCTTATTTATCTAAGGAAACATACCTTAGTTACGTGATCCAAGATGGATTACACAAGCAAACGCCTATAAAACAGCTCCTGTGTTGAACATGGGGGAAAAAATGTTTATCGGGATGTGGATATGGTGTACTATTTACTTTTCTGGCAGTGTTCTTTCCCCTTAAATCCTGCTGGAATATCTTCAAGATTGTTCCTTCCACCCACCTCGGTGGTAACTCTCCCAGCACCACCCTGCGACATCAGACCTTCCTTTCCTCTGGAAGAAGGTGGTTCCCTCCCTATCGCTCTCACACTGGGTAGGCCCTTTGCTTTAGTAAAACCCTTCATTGCCGCAATCTGTTCCTGCGTTTACCTTCCTACTATTCGTTATGGGACTTGGCGAAGTCGCACTCCGATTCAAGGAATGTGCCATGAGCAGTAAATGTCTTGACAGATCCGCATACCATGTGTATCTACTGCCTAGGTCACAAGCATGATCCTCAGGCCTGCGGCCTGTGCTGCACCGTGCATCCATCAACCTTGGGAGACTGGCATGCTCACCTCCTTTTGGGATGCCTGGATGATCAGGATCCTCATGTTAAGTTCAAGGACGCCTGTCAGGTGGTCTCTGCAGCTGCAGGGTCTTCCAAACAGCTTGCGGCAGTTGAAGAAGCTGCGGCACAATCTTCAATGGCTGCGGACTTTTTGCCACTCTCCTTGAGTGCCTCCTTTTCAGAGGCGTTCCGGGATCTGTGCCAGGTCCTTCCCACTCTTGGGCAGGGTCCCTTTTTGGGCACAAAATCTAAATCAAAGAAAGAGGCTTGAAAAAAGTCTTGTCCTTGATTGTGGGATCACGAGTGATCTAGGGCCTCAGATTCCTGCTATTCCTCTGAGGTTTCAACTTTGGTCGACCTTACTGCCCAAGCCGCCAGCTCTGCCATCTCCATGTCAGGCCAGTTGATCGAGACGCAGGTCAATCTTCTGGCCAAGATTTTTCTCAATCCATTCAACCCATTGTCGCAGGATGAGGCCGGTACATCTCTATCTAGGACTCTGGTCCTGCCTTTTACCTCCCAAGGAGGGATGGACCAGTCTGCTGATCCACTGCCTCTTACTCACGATCTTATAGGCCAGGAGGGCACTCATCTTTCGGCAGCTCCCACTGAGACCTGCTGTCGGTGACCCCGATGTTCAAGATTGCGATCCCAACGCCCCGAATCGAGCAGCCCATGTTGGCGCCAACGTTCGCACTCTCAGCATTCAGGCAGGCGGCTTTACGACTGTTTCTCTTCCTCCTTGAGGAGGCTCCGACACAAGATGCGTCGGTGTTATAATTAGCTTATGTGGCACCAGCTCATGTGTACTGGGGTGAAGTCCATTTCTGCCTCAGTCCCGATCATCACATAACTTTTGTCACAGAGCCTCAGCAGGAACCTGTTTGTCCTGCCCTCGGCTTCTCCACCAATTTTGGTGGAGCCACCACTGAAACAGCTAAATTCCAGCCCTCCTTCTAAGGATGCCCATCCAGCATCGGGGCTCCTATATTGGCTGTCTGTCACGGTTACTCCCAACTGACCTTGTAGGGTCAGCGGAGACTTTGGCTGTTGACCTTTCTTTAATGAATTCCTGGAGTCTGAGGGCTCCTCCTTGCACTCTCGTCTGTTGTACGTGGAGTCTGCAGGGGATTTGTCGATGGAGCAAAGCCCCACTTTCTTCATGGGTCTTCTCTGTCTGATCTCAGGGTCCACAGGACTCCTGATGGAGCCTGTTCAGAAGTGAGCTCGGTTCCCGGTCATTGAGGCCATTCTTGGCCTTGCACTGAGGTGTGGCAGCATCCGGCCTCTTTTCCTGCCATCAGCCCGGATGGCCAGCAAGTATAAGGGCCCTACCAGTTACCTTTCTGGATTCACAGAGCAACCTTGGCTAAGGCTCTGGTGGCCAACTCTGTGTTTTGGTGCACGAGCAATGTGGGAGACGTTAAGTCTCCTGATAAGGAGTCCAAGAAATTGGACTACATTATCAAAAATATCTATACTGCCCTCCTCTCTCGGCCTTCGGCAAGCAAGTTCGGCCCTCTTAATGGTCCACTTCGCCCATGCCCTTTTGAGCACACTTGATGAGGTGCTCCCTCATCTCCCAGCAGACTTACAGACCATGGTAGAGCAGGTCCAGGATGAGGTGGCTAAGCAGCAGCTCCAGACTGCCATTACATCGGCAGCTCTTGTGCTCGGTCTGTAGTGGCCACGGTTGCCATGTGCCGTAGGGCTTGGCTGAGGATCTGGAGCTTTATGGCAGATACCCAGCACAAGTTGGTGGATGTCCCCTTCTTGGATACTGACTTGTTCAGGGTCAGGGTCGAGGTGCACCCCACCCATATTGAAAAGTCGAGTGCCACCTTGGATGCTGAGACTTCTGCCCAAAGGGATCCCATCGGTTCTAAATCACAGAAGAAATAGCCGTTTTGGCCCCTTCAGGCAAACCAGCCCCTTCAGGCAAACCGGCCCAGTCTCAGGCTGGACAACGGGCTCAGGCTTGGCGTCCCCAGCTGAAGTTAGTGGTCAGGGTCCCGGCAGCTCCTCAGCTGGTCCTTCCTCCAAGACTGCCCAGTGACAGGATGGGGGGTGCCTTTCTCTTGCCTGTCCTGTCTCCCCTGGGTCCTCGTGTGGGAGGCCGGCTCCACCACTTCCTTTCCACCTGGTCTGCTGTCATCATGGACAGGTGGGTTCTCGAAGTGGTCAGTCAGGGTCTGCCTCTGGGATTCGAGGCCTACCCACCTTGCCAAGCCCATGTCCCAGGGGAGGACATGGTGTCCTTTGACATCCTGTCGGCCCTTCGGGACATCGGCCAGCTCCTCTGCAGGGGGGCCGTGGCTCCTGTCATGGACCCTCCAGTGCAACCAGGGTTTCTCTCCAGGTACTCAGTAAAACCATGGAGAAAACAGCACTGACTGGTGCAGGTGGGGTGCACGCTGGGGGCTTGGCTTATAATCTCTAACACACAAACCAAGGAAAGCAGCACTCCAGAGGCAATGTGGCAGTGAGAAAGAAGAACAAATCCAAAATCCATATACATCCAAAAAGGTTTTATTCAGGGATAACACACATTTCGCTGTATCCTTGCTACACAATATGCACACGCCAGCTAGGTTAACCATTACCTAGCAGTCATGGCGCTTTGCTAATATGAGCTTCGTCAGGAGTCATTGAACTAGGTGTTATCTAGTCATTTTATATCACTGACACTCTCGCCAGCCTAATATATCACTATCCCTATGCACCTGGCACTCTGGGGGCCCCCACCCCGCCACACCTTACCTTGCACTTGCATATAAACATAGACTTTGACGGCAGATAAAGACCACTTGGCCCACCCAGTCTGCCCATTTTTACCTACTGGATAAGCTGCAGATTCTAGTTAACCAACAGCTCACTTCCTGCCACCCCCCCACTACAATTGCCTTGTGTCTGTCCCATGCAGGTTTGAATTCCCCCACTGTTTTAGCCCCAACAACCTCCCCAAGAAGGCAGTTCCACACATCCACCACTCTCTCCGTGAAAAAGATTTCCTCACATTCCCTGAGCCTTCCTCCTCTATCTTTAAATTGTGTCCCTTGTTCTTACACATCTCTTTTCTGAAAGATGCTACCCTCCTGGCCTTTGTTGATTCCCTTGAGGTACTTGGAACTGCTTATCACGCCCCCATCCCCTTTCATCAAGAGTATCATATTAAGCTCTTTGTCTCTCTTCATATGATTTCTGATGCAGACCCTGCACCATTTTAGTTGCCCTCCTCTGACTGCTTCCATCCTGTCTATGTCCTTGCCTAGATGAGGTCTCCAAACTGCACACACAGTACTCGATGGGGTCTCACCAACTGTCTGTATAGAGGTTAACCACTTTTTTCTACTTGTGATGCCCTTCCTGTGCATCACAGTATCCCTGCTCTCCTCACTGACTTCTCACATTGCTTACCCACCTTTAGATCATCTGATATACTACCTCAAGTCCCGTTCCATTTTTGTTGTTGTTAGTACCTCCCCTGCTATTGTGTACTCTTCTTCTGGGTTTTTGTTTCCCAGGTGCATTACTTTGCACTTCTTTGCATTGAATCTAAGTTGCCATATGTCTGACCATTCCTCCAACCTTGCCAAGTCCTTTCTCATCCTTTCTACCCCCGCTTGTGTATCAGCTCTGTTACAGATCTTTGTATCATCTGCAAAGAGGCATACCTTTCCCTCCAGACCCTCTGCAATGTCACCTATAAAGATGTTAAAGAGGACTGGACCCAGTACTGATCTCTGAGGTACTCCACTAGTGACCCCCCTTTCTTCGGAATGTGTTCCGCTCACTATTACCTTCTATATCCTGTTGTGTAGCCAGTTTACAACCCAGACTACCACCCTGGGACCCACTCCCAAGCTGGCTAACTTGATTATTAATCTTTTATGCGGGACTGTGTCAAATGCCTTGCTAAAATCTAGGTAGGCCATATCCACAGCCCTCCTGGTCTATTACTTTGGTCACCCAGTCAAAGAAATCTATTAGATTCATCTGACATGACCTTCCTGCTGTAAATCCATGCTGCTTTGGGTCCTGTGCCCCGCTGGCCTCTAGGTACTCAACAATTCTTTCTTTCAGAAGTGATTCCATCATTTTCCCTACCACTGATTTCAAACTTACAGTTCTGTGGTTTCCTGCTTCTGCCTTGCTCCCACTTGTGTGAAGGGGAATCACATCTGCCCTCCTCCAGTCCTCAGGTACCACCCCATCTTCCCATGATTTGTTAAAAAGTGTAGTCAGTGGTGTCACTAGGTCCTCCCTTAGCTCTTTTAGGATTCTGGGGTGAATCCCATCAGGCCCCATTGCTTTGTCCACCTTGAGTTTTAGGAGTTCTTTCAGGACTCTTTCTTCTGTAAATGGACTGGTGTCAACACCCCTACCCAGAGTGCTTCTATTGTCTGGTTTAGGTAACTCCTCCTCATCTTCTTTTGTGAATACTGAGCAAAAGTATTCATTCAGTATCTCTGCCTTTTCACTGTCTCCCTCTGCCCACTTCCCCTCTCCCTTATTAATCTTCACTATTCCTCCCTTAACCTTTCTATGCTCCGTAATGTATCTATAAAAGGTTTTATCCCCCTTCTTAACTGACTTAGCTTTTTTCAAAACTTTCTTGCTGCTGACAACTCGGTATCACCGTTGGGCACTATAACTGCTATGTATGCTGAAGCCTCCTCCTTGTTCAAGACTTGTACTGTATATTAGTTGTACTTTGTCTTTTTTTTGTAATTCTCTTGTTCTCCCTGTAATCATGTATTCCGCTGTACATTTCTCTCTTACATGTTTGTGTTGAGAATACTGACGTGGAACCTATGTAAAGAGTTCTGAGCTCAAATGGTTTAATCAAAGAGCTCAAATAAAATAAAAAAATGTAATTAAATTTCATGTAGTCCATTCAATTCAAAGTAATTAACTTAAGTATAGTAACAATTAATGTAAAAGTGGTGATCTATTTAAACAAAAATCTTTTGTTGAACATAATAAATCATAATTATACAATGGCAAGAAAA
Source organism: Neoceratodus forsteri (assembly GCA_016271365.2). Lineage (NCBI taxonomy): Eukaryota > Metazoa > Chordata > Ceratodontiformes > Ceratodontidae > Neoceratodus > Neoceratodus forsteri. The sequence continues at coordinate 23,265,975 of JADMNL010000034.1, read as the reverse complement.
AATCCTGGACTCTGATTGGTCAGTCTTGGGCTGGCCCCATGATGTTATCCCAGTACAACATCATGGGTATAGTCTCAGCCTCACTGTGAACCTGGAGATGATTGTTTGCTTGATTATTTCATCTTCTGTTAAAAAAAAAAGATATTTTTCCACACAAAAACATCTTTAAAATGATTTTTTTTTATTCTGTATAACAACGAGCCATTGTATAGTAGCAATAATGCCCTCTAGGGTGTGTGTGTGATTTGGGATAACATCACGCCTCAGTCGTTGGACGCACGAGGCCGCCTGAGGCGTGACGTTATCCCAGCATGACACACACCCTGTTGGGCATTATTGCCTAAATAGCAAACTACAGCCATTGATTTTATAGTAAGAAAAATAAAAAGTATGATTAGCACTTTGTACATAAAAAAAGATAGAGCAGGTAAAGCATGGTAGGGCTGGAGTAGGGAGTTGCGGTTCATCGGGCGACTTAACCACTTTCAAAGATTCTTTCAATGTCATTCTTTGTGTTTGAGCTAACACTTTATAAATACGGTCCATAATCAATTTCTAGGTTTAGCCCCACAGGTTGCAGGGCTTGGAGTGCAAATATCCAGTACATTTCTATCTGCAGTAACCTCTGCAGTCTGTCATCACCTCTAAAGCCCACCTTTACTTGTTAAGTCCCTATGAATTTAAGGAGGATTGAATCACTTCTGTTGATAAAAAAGTGTTCTGCCACCAGATTGTCCTTGTTAAAGTGCTTATTATCTCGCACATGTTCTTGTACCTTTAGCTTCAGTTGACGGGCTGTCATGCCTACATAAATGCTTTTGCAAGGGCACAATAATACATAAATTACGAACGTGGTTATGCATGAAATAAATTGACATATATTCACTCTGTGTGGACTGTTGGATGATTTAAACAAGAAACCTTGGCTACATAAGGGGCACGAAGTGCAATTACCTCATTTACACATTCCCTGTGGTTTTGTGGGATCCAAGTGCTCCTGCTTCTTGGGTCTCTCTAACTGACATTTGACAATCTTGTGCCCACACAATTTGCCAGGGCTTAGTTTCCAGGCAGTATTGGCCAGACTCAAGTAATGATGTTCCCTGCCAAGTGGCTGAAATCTGTGGAGAAGCATATCATCTCATTCTCTCGGGGGTCCATGGGTTTTGTTTCTGACCCTCTTGAACACCCAGGGTTTGTCTCCAGGTACTTTATGGTGCCAAAACAGATGAGGGGCTGGTGCAGCATCTTAGATTTGCACAACCTGAGCAAGTTTCTCAGGCCCCGCACCGTCAGGATGGTTACTCTGTCTCGGATCATACCATCTTTCAAGCAGAACATGTGGTTTTGCTCTCTGGCTCTTCAGGACACATTTTTTCATGTCCCAGTCTGTCCATTTCACTGTCGGTTCTGCCAGCTCTGTGTGGAGGGGATCCTCTACGAGTTCCAGGCCATACCATTCGTCCTCTCCTTGGCTCCCAGGGTCTCCACCAAACGCATAGCAGTGGTGGCAGCTTACCTGAAGTACCAGGGGGGTTTGGGTATATCCCTACCTGGACGACTGGCTTATCCTGGATCCCTCCATGGAAGAGGTGGAGAAGTCCAGGGATCTGGCTCTCCAGAGCTGCATCTCTCTTGGCCTTCTGGTCAGCGAGGTCAAGTTGGAATTCATGCCCTTGCAGATGATTCAGTTAATTGGGGTGGAGCACGACTCTTGCAGAGCCAGGGCTCGGCTTCTGATGGACAGGGCGGAGGCTTTCTTCCCCCTTTGTCAGATCATTCCTGGTTGGGCAGTTGCACCCTGCTCGGGACTTCCTGTGCTTTTTGGGATACATGGCGGCATGTACCGGCGTGATCCATTGGGCCAGCTGGAGAATACACTCTCTGCAGTGGGAGCAGGCATGCCAGTGGTCTCAGTGCATTGGCCACTTTGACCAGCCGCTGTGACCCAGCTGATGTGGGACGCTCTCCAGTGATGGTTACATAGACAGTGTTGGCAGATAAGGGCCTATGGCCCACCCAGTCTGCCCATTTGAGCTTGTAAGTTCAGTTTATGTTTTCCAAGAAGTCTGTTGCCCCTTACCCCTGACCTCCAGAATTCCTTTATGTCTATCCCATGCATTCTTAATTCCCGTGATTGTTTCAGCCCCCACCACTTCCTCTGGCAGGGTGTTCCACTTGTCCACCACCCGTTCTGTGAAGAAATTCTTCCTCATGTTTCCTCTGAATCGTTCCCTCCTCCAACTTCATCTCATGCTCTCTAGTCCTGGAACATCTTTTTCGCTTAAAAATAGTGTATTCCTGCACCCTGTTCCACCCTGTAAGATACTTGTATGTCTCTATCATATCCCCTCTCTCCCTCCTTTCCTCCAGGGAGTACATGTTCAGTTCCTTCAACCTGTCCTCATAGGACTTGTGATGCAGTCCATGCACCATCTTTGTTGCCCTCCTCTGAACCTTCTCTATCCTGTCTATGTCCTTACGTAGGTAAGGTCTCCAGAACTGTACAGTGTACTCAGGTGGGCCTCACTAGTGTCTTGTATAGTGGAATTATGACCTCCTTTTCCTGCTGGTGATGCCCTGCCTATGCATCCCAGCATCCTATTTGCTTTACCTGCTGCCTTGTCACACTGTTTCCATGCCTTGAGGTCATCAGAGATGATAACCCCAAGATCCCTTTCCTGCTTGGTACATGCTATATCCTCACCCTCCAACTGATATATTGTGCCAGGGTTTTTGTGCCCCATATGCATTATCTTGCACTTTCTTGCATTGAATTTCAACTGCCAAACCCCTGACCATTCTTCAAGTTTCTGCAGGTCCCTTCTCATTCTGTCTACACCCTCTAGTGTGCCTACTCTGTTACAGATTTTGTGTCATCAGCGAACAGTGAAATTCTGCCTTCTAGGTCCTGCGCAATGTCACTGATGAAGATATTGAATAGGACCGGTCCCAGCACTGATCCCTGTGGTACCCCACTGGTCACTCTTCCTCTGTGGAGGACAGCCATTTACCACCACCCTCTGTGTCCTGCCACCCAGCCAGTTACCTACCCACCACACTACTATCCTGCCCACACCCATATTCCCGTTTGTGCAATAGTCTTCTATGTGGCACAGTGTCAAAGGCCTTGCTGAAGTCCAGATAGGCCATGTCCACTGCCCTCCCCGATCCACCTCCCTAGTCACCCAGTCAAAAAATTCAATGAGGTTGGTCTGACATGACCTCCCCTGGTGAAACCATGCTGCCTTGGGTCCTGTAGTCCACTGCCAACCAGATGTTCCACCGATCTCTCCTTCAGTAGTGCTTCCATGATCTTCCCCACTACCAAGGTGAGGCTGACTGGTCTGTAGTTCCCCGCTTCCTCTTTGTTCCCACTTTTGTATAAGGGGACTACATCTGCTATCCTCCAGTCTTTGGATACCTCCCCTGTTTCCAGTGATCGGCTAAACAGGATAGACAGAGGTTAGTTCCGAAACATCTGCAGGAAGGGATCCCGTTTGTCCACTCAGAACCAGTGGTCTTCCTGACAACCGGTGCCTCCCTCATGGGCCAGGGTGCCCACCTGGGGGAACACAGAGTCCATGTGCTCTGGACCCCTGAAGAGTCCTATTGCCACATTAACCTGCTGGCGCTCTGTGCAGTTTGACTGATGCTGACTGCTTTTGCTCCACACATCCGGCGTCAGGTCGTTCAGGTCAGACTGACAACACCACAACCATATACTACCTCAACAAACAGGGCTGGATGCTCTTCCTTCTTCTGTGCAGGGAAGCTCTCTGCATTTGGACCCTCGTGCACAGCTTGGAGGCTGATCTCTTGGCCGTCTGTGTGGCCAGCATGTTCAGCCAGCTGGTGGACGCTCTTAGCCATGTGGGCGAGATATCTCATGAGTGGTCTCTCCACCCGGGCGTAGTACACAGTCTGTTCTCAAAAAGAGGCACCCCTCTGGTGGATCTGTTTGCTGTTAGAGAGAACGCAAAGCTGAGGCTGTACTGTGCACACCCCCCTCAACAGGGAACGCTGCAGTGGGATGCCTTCTTGAGGCCTAGACCCCAGGCCTTCTTTATGCTTTCCCTCCCTTTCTCTTGATCCACAAGGTGTTGCTCAACGTGAGAAGGTACAAGACATGGTGGCTCTGGAGTGGCCCAGCCAGTTCTGGTACCCTGATCTCCTCAGCCTCAACATCAGGCTCCCGAGACATCTTCCTCTCTGTCCGGACCTGCTCTTTTGCAGTAAGGGGAAGGTACTCCATCCAGACCTTCAGTCCCTGCACCTGACAGCCTGGTTCCTGAATGGCTAGAGTTACAGGCTCAGGGTCTCTCTGACTATGTCCTCGCTGTGGTCGAGGCATCTTGGAAGGAGTTGACCCAAAAATGCTATGCTTTCAAATGGAAGAGGTTCTCCATTTGGTGCCAGGGCTTGACCCTTTAGCTTGTCCAGTGGCTAGCATTCTCGATTACCTTTGGTCCCTCTCTCAGGTGGGCCTCCAGTCGACGACCCTTAAGGTGCACCTAGCAGCCTTCCCTGCTTACTGGGCATGGGCTGGTATGGAGTCTGTGGTGCAAGAGAAGGCGGTTTGGCACCTTTTTAAAGGCCTTGACCACATTTCCCCTCCAGTGCTTGAACCACCACCACCTTAGGACTTCCTGCTGGTGTTGGCAAAGCTGATGGGCAAGCCACTCGAACTAATGCACAGGTGTAAAATGTCTCACCTGTCATGGAATACTGCCTTCCTGGTGGCTATTACATCAGCCAGAAGGATCAGTGAGCTCCAGGTGCTCTCGGTGGAGTGTCCTTACCTGTTCTTCCACAGGGACAAGGTTGTCCTTCGCCCCAACCTGAAGTTCCTCCTGAAGATTGTGTCGGATTTTCACCTTAACCAGGTGATTAATCTCTGGGTGTACTTCATCAACCACACCTCAGAGGCCAAGCACAGGCTCCATACATTGGACCTGCGGTGAGTTCTTGCCTACTATTAGGAGCACACGGCTGGAGTTCCAGGAGAGGTTAACCAGCTATTTGTCACCTACGCTGAAGCTGCACCTGGTAGACTGGCAAGTAAGTGGATGATTGGCAGGTAGATTACATCCTATATCGACCTCTGCTATAGGTTGGCAGGTAGGGAGCCTCCCATTGGACTAAGGACTCATTCTACCTGTTATACCACTGCCTCGGTGGCGGCTTCTAGGGGATGTCTCTATCCAGGAAATCTGAGGGCTGCTACCTGGAGGTCAGCACACACTTTCATTTCCCACTACCACATCGAACTCGAATCACACCGGGATACTGGTTTTTGGGGTCTCAGTTCTCCAATCTCTCTCCTATAAATAGGGTATGTGTGCCTTCCCTCCTTCTCCGGGAGAACCACTAGGAGTCTGCCAGAAGTGTGGATAATGCACCATATCCACGTCCCTAGAAAACAGATTACCCACCTGTAACAGTAGTTCTAGGAGTGGTATATGTTGTACTTCCACACTGACCCACCGGACTTCTCCTGGCAAGTAGCACACCAGTCTTGCTTCCAGCAGGCAAGGTCTGATGTTATGGGCTGGTGCTAAGGGGAGTTCCCACCCGGGAGGGTGGGAGGAGCCAGCTTGAAGACGTTCTGACAGGATTTAGGGGAAAGGAACTCTGCCAGAAGTGTGGATGTACACCATATACCACTCCTAGAACTACTGTTACAGGTGAGTAACCTGTTTTTCAGATATGTGTTCGGGTGCTGGTCCAGCACTTTGGAGCATTTGGTTTTGGAAACTCCTTGCATATGCTCCATTCTCTGAGCAGTTCAACACTGGAGGCTGACTGCAAGAGTTAAGAATATTGACGAATACCTTGGAAGAAACAAGATTACTAAGGTGAGTAATTTTGTATTTTTCTCTGTCCAGTTTTGTATGGTGGGTGGGGGGTTGTCAGGCTGGGATGGAGGGTTTGATCCAAGAGACCATGTTGGTTCGTGGCACAGTACCAGGATCCTGCACATTGACATAGGGATTGATGGCAGAAAATGGACTGCTGACCCATCTAGTCTACCTGGCCCCGACTGTAATATGATATGAATGTTGTAGTAGTCACTCACTTTGTTTTTAAATCAAGGTCTGGGGGAAGATGGAGGGTCATGGAGGGTGGTAGGTAACTGGGGTGAGTGAGTGGTGGCCACAGATTAGCAGGGGCCACCTAAGGAGGACATACAGTTCTTCAAAAATTATTTGCCACATGCTGACTAATGAAAAGTAGACTATCTGGGGTGCCAAGTGTTTCAAATAATGTACTGTACTGGCTGACAAGTTGCCTTATGTGCTTCTTTTCGTACATGACTTTTCTGTTGCCTTATATTCTTCCCTGGGTACCCCTCTCCAGGACCTCTGTGGAATTGAGCTGTTTACAGCTCAGTAGGCCTTTTTCTGGTAAAACTCTTTCAACAGGTAAATACCTATTCTGCATCTGTTTGAATTAATGAGGCTTTTAATTTTGTTTTACTTTTTCAGATTTTAGTCTTTGAGGAGCACAAAGCGGGGAAAGCAGTTCAGTTTCGGACTCAAGCTGTCCTGGGAGACATCACCACTGTTCACTGAAAACTACACTGTACACAACACAATGCTTCTTCTATGCAACTTACATGTTTATAATTACTGGTGAACCCCTGTCGTAAACAAGACACTGTGTATCATTTTCCATTATACATGGTTTTCTGTGTATAACAGCGATCGTGAGATCTCCCGACTTCCTGTTCAAAAGATGTGGGTTCTTCCTTGATTAAAAAAAAACAACTCTTTTTTTTCTTTTCTTACTCCCCTCTATTGGCTACTACCTCATAATTTTTTTCTAAAGTGATGTTATTTATCTTGACTTTCTCATTGATTTTTCATAAGCTTGAAAAAACAGTGTAGCAACTTGCACTAGGATCAATTAGATAAGTGTTCTCAACAGAGGAAAAAGAAAACGGGAAGTTGTTTTGTATATTGTTTGGGTGTTTTTATTTAAGCAATGAGGCATGACAGGGTGTGCATTATTGTGGGATGACAGCATGCTTCAGGAAGTGAGACATGAGGCAACGCTGAGTGCCCTACCCAAGAACTGCCGTTATGCCACAGTTACACGTGCTCTGGAGTGCCTTACTACAATTATAAAGTGTTTCCTATGATTTTTATCTTTAAAAGCTGAGTAATGAGGTTTAGAAAGTTGAATATTTCTGGCCTGTGCTGGAATAACGCACAGTCATGTAATTGCATCTGACCAGTCACAGGTTTTGGTTTCTCCTACCCATTTTATAATCCACATATAAAAACTAGCGAGTGTTTTTTACCTTAGGGAAACCTTGTTGTAATTCACTGTTATAACCAGCTGGTTATAACGGTGAACACGTGCTGGGTTTCCCTCGGTCTGCGTATGCGTCAGCCGCCACTCTTCCATTCCTGACCACTGGACACTTCACCACAACACGAACTCTGGTGGTAAGTTAATTAAAAAAAATTAACTCAGCTCTTTACACTATCACAATTAAGCTCTTTAAAAAAATTGGGGGTGGGGGACTGTTTTGTTTTACCAGCCACTTCAGCCCGAAAGCAGGCCATGCTGAAACTGACTGGACAGCGGCTGCACAGGGATGTGTTTTCATTTTATATAATTGCTGTGGTGAAAAAAATGCTTCCCAGCATTTATATAAAATAAAACATTGGGGTGGTGTGTGTAACTTGAATTTTACACACACTTGGTGTCTGATACTTAAACAAACCACTCAAGCTTCGCTCTCTGGGTTTATGTAGCATCCAACACCTTGGGGGGTGTAAAAGCTCATTAAACACACCACCCCATGTATTATTCTATATATAATAACTGGTTAGGCTTGATTACACAACAGAATCAGTGTTTGTAATTTCTCTGTTATACACACAAGCGTGGTGTAACACTCGTGTATAATGGAGCAACAAACAGCTGCAGCCTGTCAACTGGTGAAAAACTACTTTTGTTTTTTTCCTCTAAAAGCAGAAAAAGCTTGTGCTAAAAGCCAGCAATTATAAAAAAAATAAAGAATATGGGGATTGTGTTTTTTTTTCTTCACATCTTCAGTGTGTGATGCCTTGTTAAACCAATAGAGTTTTGCTCTCATAGCTTAAGTGGCATGACACTCCTTGGGTCTTTTTAAAAAAAAGTTACACACTAACCTCCATTATCTTCCAGCACTTTTGCAGGCTTTGCGTTAGAAGTCTAGGAAGATTAGTGTTTACTTGAAGGGCATGGAAATGCTCAGAATGCACTTAAGGGCATCAGACGAACGCATATTGGGCAGCAAACTGTAGCGCTCCTAATTAAATAAGAGGTAGTATTACCACAGATCAGAAAAAAGTGAAATCACAAATGGAAGCATTGTTTTTTTTAACTTTTTTTTAATATCAATTGATAGTTATTATATCAGTTATATATCGTATAAGGAAATAGCCTAAATTTCCCATGCAATGTGAACAAACATTGATACTACCTTTTAGAAGCAAAAACTAAGTATCAATATACATGATCTCCCTTGAAGACATCTTCCATAGCGCCACACACATTGATCTGAGCAGTTGGTGTCGGGACCATTTTAAATGTTTTGCCTAGCTGGGCCTGCCCTTCATGTCATTCATCGCTGGCACATGTATAACATGGGCAACCCCATCGACCACCTTTTGTCAGACTGAAGAGACACCTTTGTAGAGTTCGATCACGAAGGTTTTTTTACTTTAGTTTTTCACTACTTGCAATAACGTTAGTGCCATCAAGAAGCAACTGCTTTTTCGCCTCTTTGCGCATCATGAAGATGTCCCGTAACGATGCTTATGAATTGTGTGCATTCACTGCCTGGGCCTTTTGCGTGACGCTAAGTCCTGCCCTGTTTGCCAAAGTTTTAACCAGGCCATGAGGAGATGCGGTTGGAAAGTTCCTAGAGAACTTTCTGAAGAAAATGTAAACTGCCAAAAATGTAGTTTCCAGGTTCCTCTCTCTTCGATGTTCTAAACAGCCAGCTCGGTAAGAACCCCTGCCACTGTCCCCGCTGTTCAGTGCCACGCTCATCTCTTCAGGGAAAGCATCATTTGTCAAAAGAAAAAGAAGTTAAAAAAGACTTCTTTGAAGCCGTGTCACTGGCATGCTTCTCTACCCAGAACCTGATCTATACTGAAGAGTAACTTGTAGGCTGCGTCATCAGCCTGCATTGCTGGCCCAACCATTGCTGAGACAACAAGGTTAGGTGTAGGCTTCTGTTTGGGTACGACATGAATTGTATAGGCATGCCTGACACGTTTCATAATTTGTGCTTTGTCGGAGTCTCTGACAAAGCACATAGTGCAAAACGCGTGAGGCATGGTGATGTCAAATGGAGGGGAGGTTCTACAGATGCCCCATTTTCAGCATTTCCCAGCATACTGCTCTGTTTTAAAGAAGCTGTATTTACAGAATACATATTGCTTGAATAAAGCTACACTTCATATGGTAAACCTGCTTTTTTTCATATTATTCTGTGGATTACTAGCCACTGTCTTAAATAGGTGCTGGTTACCTTGGAACTATGTCTATTATATTGTTGTACTATACTGACCATAGCACAACTGCTCCCAGGTTACTGCTCCGACCGTCTTGCACCTCACAGACTACGCAAATCCTGCAGCTTTCAGCAGCCATGTCATCGACAGGCACTCTCCAGACGACACTGCCATTATCTCCTATGGCTGCATTCTCTGAACTGATCCAAAGACTGCTTTTAGCCTTGCCGTTGGCAATAGCACTGTCAGTGCCATCCCTGTCATCACCCTTGTCGAAGCAAACAAGGCCTTATAGACCTCCTGTGCTTTTTCCTCCACCACAGTTAGCTGCTCCCCAGAATGTAGCTTCAGTGGTTCCCCTGTACCCTTCTTCTAATGGAGGAAGAGGAAGCTTCCATCTACTGTGGGCCTGCCTTCAGTTCCACTGTCTCCTCTGGCAGTGAAGACATTGGTATAAACTTGCAGCTCTATTCATGAGGATGCCTCATTTAAAAATCTTAAATGCATCGTGCAGGAGAAGCTTCAGTTCTCTGCAGAAGAGAGGGACACCACTAAAAATAATTTATATGAATTCTTGGAGGTCCCTTTGGCTGCCTCTGTGATTCTCCCACCTATCTATCCTGCCTAAGATGGTGCTACTGTGGCAGCCAGGCGGACACCCAGCACCCTACCAGTGATCCCCAGAGATGTGGATAATCAATATTTGTTCATTCCATCAAGCCTTATCACACCACTCAACCAGAAACAAACTCTGTGGTTATTATGGTAGCTCAAGATATGCACAAGGTACCTCATATGAGCACCAGACCTCCTGATAAAGAATCCAGGAAATTAGACACACTTGACAGTAGGACATTTGCCTGTACCACTTTAGGCCTCTGTATTGCCAGTTATCAGGTGTACATGATAAAATATCAAAAATATCAAAACAGCCTGTGGAAGTCCATGTTCTTTTTAATGGATAACATGCCAGAGGTCTCATCTGCAACGGAAGACCGTTGCTGTGTTGATCACAACTTGGGGGCTGGCAAGCATTTATTGTGTTCAGCTTCGGACACCTCTGATGCTTCTGTCTATGCCACTACCTCTAGTGCCTGCCTCCATTGATAGTCATAGCTGCATGCTGCTGGATTTACCACTGATGTGCACCTTTCATGCTTAACTCACCATTCCATGGCTCCAGACTGTTTGACCCCAGTGTGGAACTGACCCTTGGGGAACTGCAGTCTTGCATGATGAAACTCCATTCCTTCAAGTCCCTTGATCCTCTGTCCCCTCTATGATGGAGTGGAGGCTCATTTTTTTTCATTTGTAATTTCTGCTCCTCTGTGGAGCTGACAGGTGGCCCTGGCCCTTACCTCAGAGGGCTCTTCCTCTGGCTCCGGTTGTCCCTGCTCTGCTGACCCCCCCACAATTCCCCATGGATTGCTGCCCATGGTAGGGTCAGGGTGGAGCACCAGCATCCCAGGCAGAAATCCAGAATCGGGGCGGCATCATGGGTTCCCCTGATGACGCACTAGGTGCGAGACCGGTCGGGGTCTCTTCTGTTACAGCCTATTTATTGGAGCTGAAATCTATGGTATGTTGCAATTTAAATGTTTGAGTAAAGCCTTTTTTAATGTCAGTCGGAGCTTGTGCTGGTATTGCTGTTCTCCCATCATGGATCCTGTTGGCTCCTGGGTTTTTTCCTCCATTTTCTCCCTGAGTCCACATCTGTGCAATGGGCGGAGCGTCTGTCCCCACCTCCATAGAGGCAGCCTAGCACCGTGGATGGGGGCCCTCCTGGTATGTGTCTGTGTGCCTGTGCCAACACCCAGCCACCGCTGGGTGTCAGTCTACAGTGCACAGCACTAGTCTCCCCTCCCCGAGGAAGGAGAGCTGTCTAAGGATGCTCAATCCTTCCTCCCCTGGCCAACACCTGAGCAACCTGAGGCCATTCCCGAACCTGGGTTGCCGGCATGGCACGAGGTGTGGCATCCATCACTTCAACCCTCAGTGCCACCGGGCTGGCATTGGAGGCTCATTTCTGAAGGGTTCCCGCCCCAGCTGCTCCAAGTGTTGTGGACAGGTAAGCCGCCCATTTTGCTTCTCAGCAGCAACAGTCCTGGAGTACCCCTTCAAGGCCACCAAAGGTCAGGGACAGGATGGTGCTCCAGCCAGATACCCTCCTCTCCATCTGTCTCCCTTCCTTCCCTTTTATCAGGGGTTCAGGTCGGAGGCAGGATCTCCTTGTTCCTGCCCAAGTGGCAGGAGATCACATCAGACAGGTGAGTCCTGGATGTCATTCAGGAGGGTCATGTGCTGGAATTGCTGGTGCAGCCTTGTGTGCATCTTCCCAGCCCTTGCATTTACCTTCCGACACACTTATTGGTCCTGCAATTTGAAGTACATACTCTGTTGGAAAAAAGGGCAGTTCCCCCTTCTTAGAATAATATAGGGTTTAATACCTGTTATTTTCTTGTACAGCAGAGTCAGCTGGGATGCAGTGCTCTTTGATGAGCATGTTACACTTTCCTACATAACAAGTACATACAGTAGAGTACAAAAAATGTTGGATGGTCTCTCTGCAGTCCCTCCTTCCTCTACAGTATTAGCACAGGGGCACTGACTTTGCACCCTGGACATGCAGGATACTTACTTGCATATCAGGTTTAAAGGAAACCAGTCATTTAAAATTCCCCACCCCCCAAATCTCTACCTCCCCCCACCCAGATTAGGCTTTTTACAATAGAAACCGCGTTTCTTTCGAGTTTAACTTTATTTTGCAAAGTCTGGGGTCAACAACTAGTGGATGCTGCGCGGTTTAATTTCAGGTGAAACTGCGGTGCTGCACCGCCTGCTTCAACAAAGTGTATTAGGTAGGCGGGTGTGGTGCCACAGTTTCACCTTAAATGAAACCATGCAGCATCCACCATGCTGCTGACCCTCAGACTTGGCAAAAATAAAATAAGTTAACACTGTGAAAAAAAAATGTGTTTCTGTTGCAAAAACTCTAATCGGGGAGTAGAGATTCAGGGGAAGTGGGGGGATTGTAAATTATGACTGTTTTCCTTTAAGTGCTGCCGCCAGCAGTACCTGTGCTCTCTGCTGAAGAGCCCGCACTATAAGATTCATGTCTTGCCTTTGGCTTGTCTTAAGCACTGCAGTTCTTTACCAAATGCCTCGTTGTGGTAGCTGCAGCCCTTCTTCAAGAGACTTTGTGTGTATCCCCAGACCTGGACAATTCGCTGCTTAAAGCCTCCTCCAGGGATCTGACTATACAGACCTTACACCTGGCTCACCAGTTGTTCAACCAAGTTGGTGTTCTGGTCAACAAACCCAAATCGGTTCTGACCCTGTACCAGTGACTGCATTATATGGATGCAGTCCTGGATACCACTCTTCCAGAGAACTCTGCCTCCACCTTAGTCAAGCAAGCTCACCTGGTTGTTTCTAGCAGTTGGGCCACTGCCAAGTCCATGTTCAGGCTACTGGGATTTATGAATACTTCAAATATTTTCATTCCTGTGGCCCATCTCCTGGTGCGGATTCCCCAGTGGACATTGCATGCACAGTGACCCAAGCTCTTCAACACCTGGATTGCTCGATCTGTGTAACATCATTGCTAAAAAGCGTTCTTTGCTGGTGGCAAGATCTCTCCCATATATTGCAGAGAAGCCACTTCCTCCATCCCTTTCTCTTTCATGTTTCTGAGTGGTGGCTTTCCAACCTGTCAACATCCTGCATCTCTTTCTGTTATGAGAAGCATGGTAAAGATCTTTCTTGTCCTGTCCTGGACATGCCACTTGTGGTATGGCCACTTCTGTGGCTTCCTTCTCTTCTGTTTCTGCAGCCAACATATGTTCTGCCATCACTTTGAGTCAGATCCATACTTTCACTAAACAACCCAGTTTGGGTCTGATCTCCCATAGACAACCTGGCCTTGTTCTTGCATTCCTCGAAGCCCTCTTGTCTTAGGGAGATGAATATACTCCCTACCTGGCCATCCTCCTGCTCTGCAATATCTAATTAAATGGGAATCGATCAATATGTATGACTATTGAGGGAGATGGCCTTCAGGCAGACAAGTCATTTACTTACCTGTAACAATAGATCTTCGAGAAAATCTTCTCCACAGAGCCACAGATCTCCTTCCCACCTTACCCTCTTTTGCATTTCGGGCAAAATGCCATTGTAAACCTGCTGGCTGCTGCACATTGGGTTGTCTTCTTTTTTTTTTTTTTTGTTTCTGGCTCCCCCTTGAGCTCAGCCCCTCTGCCTGCTGCTCCCAGGCCCCCCCCCCTCGGCGGGGCCACCAGCGTGTACCCCCTCCCAACGGACACATGTGGGCAAAGCCCTGGCTCCCCCCCCCGGGTCGTGGCCTTGGGGGCAGGACCTCCGGCAGACATCAGAGGCAGAGAGCAGCGGAGCGGGCGAGTCATCATGCCGGGGGGCCAGCTTTTTTGCAATGTTGGATCCCTTGGGGGCGGGGATGTGCAGTGACATCCAGAGTCTGCTCCACCCCCTGAACACATTGGCGCCGGTCGTGATGGCACCCCCAGCCTCTGCTAGGGGTCCATAATATGCCAGACACTGTTCCCATCCCCCCCAGAGAAGGAGAGCAGTCCCTAGGATGCTCAGTACTTCTCCCCTGGCTGGCCATCTGACTCCCGGGTCCATTTCCGAACCCGGGTCATCTGCGTAACAAGCAGAAATCCAACTGCTGTGCCGACGGGCTGGCTTTGGGTCATCTCCTTTGTGAACCACTCAGTGTGGTCAGTCTCTACTCCCTAACTTTGCTAAAAGCCCGGTTGGAGTCTTGGCCTCCCTTTTCTATCAAAATTGTGCAACTTTGAGTTTGTCTCCAGCTGGAAACTGAGAAGGTATGGGGCCACCTATGTAGTGTAGGGGCCAACAATGTACATGATTGCAGCATGTCCCAGCTAGGTGGATGTATTGGAGTAGTCCTGATTCCTGTAGCTTATAGTTCATTACAAAATAGGCAGAGAGATTTCCTGGCCTCTGATTGGCTGAACCCCTTGCCAGGGGGTACATTTATGTGCCGAGAGAGACCAGGAAATAACAGGGCCCTGTGCTAGACTGCCCTTGCACTAGAAACAATCACTGTGCCAAGTCAGTGTAGAAAATCTCTCTGCTGCCATTTTTTTGCGTTGCTTAGTAAAATTTACCTTGCTAATGCCACTGCTACCCTCGCTTGCATGTCTCTATCGCCATTTTTTCCATTGCTTATCGAGATTTACCTTGCTAACCCCACTGTTACCCCTGCTTGCAAGTGCACATCCAAAACACTTTAAACTGTTAATCTTCTTGGGGTTATCTCAGTCATCAGGTAACACCATAGGAACCTTCGCCATTGGTGAAGGGGAGTCCACACAAAAGATTTTCAGAGGTACAACTGGAGCTGCCCATTCCATCGACCCTGTATAGGCATGGGTGGCTCCGGTCCCTTTCTTAACCTATGGCTTTTTTCACTTACCTTGTGAAAAATCTCTTTTTTGGGAGATTTCTTCTTTTATGTAGAGAGTTAATCCTTCCTCTTCTCTTTTCCATCACTGCTGCTGCAGATAAAAGATTGCCTGTACGGACGAACATTCTGTTTGTGTCTGCTGTCTTGGGCCTGACCACAAAGTTTCTGTCTGTGAGCTCTGCCAGATGTTTAATCAAACAACCCTTCGGCGATGCGAAAAGGCTCTTTAAAAAATTCCTGATGGATCAACAGGTAGCCAGCTCAGTGCAAGGGTCCTCTGTGGCCCCAGCCTCCCAGTTGCCGACTAAATCTTCGAGTTCCCAGGCCTCCAAGGCCCGAGACAAGTCCTTGGGGAAAAGACTAAGATTGCGACACCCCTCGCACGCTGTGTCGATCTCTACCCCTGGCCTCCTTCTTGGGGATCTTTGCTGCTGGGCCACTCCAATGAAGAGAAATGCCATCCAGGTCTCTGTGCCTACCAGACCCATTCTGACAGCACCTTCCCCCAATTCACAGGGCACCCAGCAGTCTATCTCCGAGTCATCGGCCCCTCCGTCGTCTATGACAGGTTTCTCAATGACTCTCTCATCGAGGCACGCCCCTCCTCCCACCAGGACTACAGGCTGTTTGGGTTCTCAGGACACAGCAGGTGGGTCATCGACACCTGTGCTGTCAGATCTCCTTCCGTCAATGTCAACCTGAATGAAGTACTGATCAAGTTCACTACTGTGCTTATTCAGCAACTGGGTGCCTTGAATAGGCCTGTAATGAAGCTGCTGTTCTTAACCATGGGCTTCCACAATGAGGAAGAGGCTAGGATGCCACTAGAAAGGACCTGATGGATTTCCTCAAGATTCCAGAATCTCCCCCAAAGATCATTCCTCCAGTGCTTCCAGCATTGAAGAATGCAGCCATGGCAGCCTACCACAGACCAGACATGGTGCCAGCTATGCCACGCAGGGCAGACAACCTTTATCACACCCCTCAGCATCTCCCATAGTATGCTGCCCAGATGGAAACTGATTCAGTAGTCATTAAGGCAGTTCAGGACAGATCTAAGGTGCCTAAACACCTTAGTTCAAACTACAAAGAGTCCTAATCTATTCTGACATATGCAGTGAGACCACCTTGTTGTACTGCCCTGGAGAGGAAAGAGTTAAAGCCTACATTCTAAGTAGGCACACGCTCGGTTTCAAATCACTGTCCCTGGTACATTCTATTCAATTGTCGGATTCTTTACTCTGCCTTACTGTAAAGACGCCTCGGGAGAGGAGTTCTCAGCATCTCATTGGTTTAGTGTTTTTTTCACTATGGTTTTGTCTACCAATAGTTTAAAAAACAAGTTTAAAGTTTCAAGTTACTGTCCCTCGGTATAGGTACAATTGTCATTTAAATGTGTCTCCAAACGGGGTAAGTCACGATTCTTTAGCGGTGCTGTCCAACTTTGAGGGAACCGAGTTCTTTTCTCTATTTCTCCTTTTAGAGTATAGTGTTTAGCTCTGGTTAATAAAAAAAAAAACGAGTTTGTCATTTTTTTCCTGACCGGTAATACAGGTCTGTTAATCAGGACTACTTTAAAGTCTTATCCGGCCTAACCGCTACTGGGATAAGATACAGATGGAATCACAGAAACCCAAAAAGAAAACTGGCCCTACCGAGTTTCAACAATGTATTGAGTGTGGGGAAACTTTTGCCAAGGCCGATCTTCACACTACCTGTCTTTTCTGCTTAGGGGTTGAACACCTTCAGGCAGACTGTGACATTTGCAAAAATTTCCCTCGGTCGACGCTGGACAGATGACTTAACTGACTGAATGAGAAATTGCCTGAAAAATCCGCTAACACGGATGGCCGGGCCAGTTCGGGTTCAAAAGAACCGGAAGGGTGCCTTCTGACCAGGGCGATACCCCTTCATCTAAGCGAACTGCAGAAACACCCCTTGAACTGGCTACCTCTAAAACGAAAACAAAAGAAAAACATACCAAACTGGCTCCTAAGCCGTGGGCAGTTGCAGTTCCGACTGCAGAAGAAATAACTAATGCTATATGCATTATCCAGTCTTTGCAAACCAGCCCTGCTGAACCAGTGCAATGCCCAGTTACTCCTCAACTGGTTCAAATTCCTGGAGATTCTTTTGAGTGTGATTATTCCTGGGATCAGGAATGTGAGCAAGATGATTAAGATGAAGAGGATTTTTATGGTCCTATTGAACCAGAGGTATCTCCATAGCATGAGAGAGGCATTTCGCCACCTAAGCAGTTGGAGGATGCTCTTACACATTTTTCCTTCATGAAAAAGGTGGCTGAAACCCTCCAATTACCGGTTCAGAAATCCTCAGAGGAGGAGGAATAACTGGATTATGTAGAAATGATGAATGTCCCTGCCACTAAAAGGTTGGTGATACCCATATATAAGTCTCTGAAGAGATGGACATTAAAAATTTGGAGTACTCCTACTTTTGTTCCTCCTGTGGATAAGAGGACAGATAGGAAGTACCCAGTGGCTAGGAATGGCACAGAATTTCTGTCTGGTCGCCCCAGCCATGAAGGGGTAGTCCAGGCTACTGCCTGTGAAAAGGCAAGGATACCATTAGCTTCCCATCCTCCTGAAAAAGATTCCAGGCGAATTGATTCAATGACAAAAAAGGCATACCTTAGCTCTTCTCTTGTTGCCAGACAAGCTTCTTACATGGCCTATGTAGCAAGGTACCAAAACAAGCTATGGGAAGCAGTATCCTCTCTGTCAGCCAAAATTCCAGCTGATTTGGCTACAGATTTGGGGGAAATGGCAAGGAGTGGAATAGAGGCTTTTAAGCAGCAATTCCACATGGCAGTGGATGCCAGTGATTCAGTATCCAGGGTTTTAGCTACCTCCATCTCTGTGATGAGGTTTTCATGGCTCAGAACCATGAACCTCTCTCAGGACACCCAGACACAGGCCTTGGATTTTCCTCTGGTTCAGAATTCCCTCTTTGGGGAACAAACTGAAGCCTATATGAGGAAAATGGATGAATATATAACCTCTTATAGGTGTGCTGCAGCCAAGGAAACGGCTGCCACCCCTCAGAAACAGCAAGGTAGGGGAGGCAGGGGCAGGCCTTACCAGAGACCCTTCTATCAGGTCCAGGCTTTCCCTGTCTTCCAGCAACAGCAGGGATATTTTAAAGGAAGGGACAGGAGAGGTGCCACTTGTTCCAGCCAGCTTCCCAACCCAGGACACCGGCTAAGCAGGCTCCCTGAAGAGCCATGGGTCGCCTCCCCGGTTCCAGTAGGAGGCAGACTTGCCCACTACATACAGAATTGGCAGAAATAACATCAGACAAGTGGGTTGTGGAGGTAGTGGGCAAAGGCCTTGCTCTGAGTTTCAAGTATTTTCCCAGGCCAAGAGCAAGGCTGTTCAAGCCTGCCAGTCAAGCAGAAACCACCCTACTGGAAGCAGAAGTAGCAACCTTTCTTCAGGACAGAGCAGTGGAATCTGTCCCAAAAAGGAAAGGGGTTGTACTCAAGGTACTTCCTGACCTTGAAGAAAAATGGGGATTGGCGACCCATTCTGGATCTAAGATTCCTGAACAAACATCTAATGAAACCAAAATTCAAGATGGTCACTCTGGTCATGATATTACCCACTGTCAGGCAGGGGAACTGGTTGGTATCCATAGACTTCAAGGACGCCTATTTCTATATTCCTGTCAGACAGTCACACAGGAAATACCTAAGGTTCAGACTGCCATCAGGCCATTACCAGTTCAGATCCCTGCCCTTTGGCCTGACTTCAGCTCCCAGAGTGTTCACAAAATGCCTGGCAGTGGTGGTGGTACACCTAAGGCATTTAGGGGTCTCAGTATTCCCTTACCTGGACAACTGGGTACTGGTAGGCCAGTCTCAGCAACAGGTGGTAGAGGCCCTAGCCCTCACTCAGCACCCTACGCCCACTAGGCTTATTAATAGATACCTAAAAGTCAGTCCTGAAGCCAGTCCAGCACCTGTACTGTAGTTCATAGAGGCAGAACTGGACACAGTGTTGAGAATGGCAAGACTTCCACCAGACAGGGTGGACAATCTAGTTCAGTTAGTGGACACTTTCAGGCTCCTTTCTCCAAAACTAGTCAGATATTTTCTTCGGCTTTTGGGACACATGGCAGCCTCAACAGCCGTGATACCCGGGACAAGGTTTCAGATGAGGGACATTCAGTTCCATCTGAAGTCGTTCTGGACCCAGAGCAAAGAATCTTTGTCAAAACTGATTCCAGTGCCTTCCACACTACTTCAAGCTCTGCAATGGTGGCAGGAAAGAGACAACCTCGGAGTGGGTGTCCCATTCCTTCAGGAAAGTCCCACAGAGGTACTTAGCACAGATGCATCCCTTCTGGGATGGGTTGCGCATCTGGGGGAGCATACAGCTCATGGCACATGATCCCCTCAGGAGTCCCTGCTGCACGTAAACCCGTTGAACCTCAGAGCAGTGCTACTGGCTCTCCAGTCCTTCCATGATTCAGGGGAAGGTGTTGCAGGTCAGGACAGATAACACCACAACCATGTTTTACATCAACAAGCAAGGTGGCACGGGGTCCACTCTGTTGTGTACAGAGGCCATGAAGATTTGGAATCTGGCCTACTCCCTTGAGGTAACTCTGTCAGCAGTTCATCTCCTTGGAAAGGACAATATTCTGGCAGATTCTCTCAGCAGGATCAACTGGAACCACCATGAGTGGTCACTGAAATCACCTAGTCCTCAAGAATATCTTCAGGCAGTGGGGCACTCCAGAGATAGACCTATTTGCAGCCCCAGACAATCACTAGTTGCCTCAGTACTGCTGCAGGCCTCCTGTTCTGGGCACAGTGCCAGTGGATGCATTCCTACTGGACTGGTATGGGAAATTCATGTATGCCTTCCCTCCAGTTCCCTTGCTGCTCAGGGTACTGACCAAACTCAGGGCTCAGTCAGCGGTAATGATCCTGATAGCTCCAGACTGGGCCAGACAGCCTTGGTACTTGATACTGGTTGCCCTGCCATCAACCAGCCCAATTTGCCTCCCCAAGAAGTACGACCTACTGACCTCCTCCCAGGGGAGGATCACGTACCCCAACTTGGGGTCCCTCAGATTGAAGGCCTGGCTGTTGCAGAGTTAGAATATGCTGGATAGCAGCTCTCTGATTCTGTTCTGGCTATCCTAAAAGTTTCCAGAAAACCAGCTACTAGGAAAACCTATTCTCCCAAATGGAAGAGGTTCACTGTATGGTGTGATCAGGCAGGTGTTGAGCCACAAGGGGTGGGCATTCCACTCCTGTTAGATTATTTGGCTCATTTACATTCTTTAGGCCTCAGGCCTTCCACTCTGAGGGTGCATCTGGCAGCAGTTTCTGCTTACTTGTCTGCAGGGAAATCATTTTCTTTAGCCTCTGACCTTATATTTAAACCGTTCTTTAAAGAGCTACTACACTTACATCCCCCTCATAGGAAGTCTACCCCATTCATGGGATCTAAATATTTGCATAGCACAACTGATGCAACCCCCTCCTTCAGGCCTATGTTCTCGACAGAGTTAAAGTATGTGACATGGAAAACTTTTTAGTAGCCATCACTTCAGCAACACTTAGCAGTGAACCACAGATCTTATCAGTGGAACCTAACTATATCTCTTTTCATAATGATAAAGTGGTTCTCCGAACAAACAGGAAACTCCTCCCCAAGGTGGTTTCAGACTTCCATCTTAACCAGTCCATAAACTTGCCTGTCTTCTTCACTGAACACTCTGGTTCAGGGGAGCATAGGCTGCATAACCTAGATGTGAAAAGGGCTATCAGTTACTACTTGGATCTGACCAGAGGCCATAGGGGTGACAATAGCCAGTTGTTCCTTACCTGTGGTGAAGTGGGCAGGGGTAGGCCTGCCAATAAAATGACCATCACAAGATCGATAGTGTCATGCATCCAGTTTTGTTATGAGAAACTAGGGAAGGACCCCCCTGTGGGCCTAAGGGCTCATTCCACCAGGGGTACAGCTTACACTATAGCAGCTGCAAGGGATAGTCCCTTGTTGGAAATCTGTACACACATTTACCAAGCATTATGGTCTTGATGTACAGGCTAGAAGTGATGCCAGGTTTGGAACAGCAGTATTGCAGAGCCTCTTTTCTAAGTAGGTTCTGTGCCCTCCTCAAGGGAACTGCTTGGTAGTCTGCATATGTCAGAGTACATTAGGACTTCTTGTAATTTGAAGAAAAAATTACTTACCACAGTAACGTTGTTTCTTCTAAAGGAGTCCTAATGTATTCTGACCTCCCACCCTACCTCCCCTACCAGAACCTGGAGTCTCTGCTGTCCAGGTCATACACTGCTGTTTGTTTACTTTGTAAGTTGATCTTTTTCTATTAGGCATCTGTGACTTGAGTCTTTAGCCCACACTGGGGTTGGTAGGTTTCTTGTAAAACGCCTACATTAGTGCTAATAAGCATATCCAATTCTTTTCAGTCTGTAATAAAGCTTTCTTGGGTTGCTCATAAGAATCTGACGGTCGAATAGAATGTACCAGGGGACAGTGATTTGAAACCGAGTGCGTGCCTACTTAGAATGTAGGCTTTAACTCTTTCCTTTCTGGAGCAGTACAACAAGAAGGTCTTACTGCATATGTTAGAATACATTAGGACTCCTTTAGAAGAAACAGCATTACCTTGGTAAGTAGTGTTTTCTTCCCTTCCCCCAGGCAAGGAATCTCTTAGGATTGACCTCTGGGGAAAAGGGTTTATGTGTCCTCCACCTTAGGCTTGAGGATTGCCAGTTATCTGTCACACATAGTCAAGTACCAGAATACCAACTGGAAGAAGGGCAAAGCTACAGTTCAGGTCCTTCCTGATGGCTCACAAAAGCAGGAATTGCTTCAGTGTTTCCAGGCAGCTGAGGATGTTAGCAAACATCTCTGCAGAGCATTGTGTGACATGGCTGATTCCATTGCCAGAGCAGCTGCCACTGGCATATGTCTCCGTAGGCACTCGTGGCTCAGGGTTTCTGGATCTGCAATGAGAGCGGTGCTCTGTGCCATGCAGGCTTTTCAGGAGCATCTTGCTCCGGGTCAGCTGCTGACGCCATCGGACAGTTTGAGTGTAGTATAGTTTCTGAGCAATGTTTATCCAAATGGTTGGCATATTGTGTTCTGCTGTAGTAAGTATGGAAAATAATTGCCTGGTGCTGTCAAAGTTCATTCAACCAGAGGAATGTCTACCTCAGTGGCTTGTTTCAAAGTGGTCTCAGCCGCTGACATTTGCGTGGCTCTCACCTGGAGTACAGTCCACACATTCACCAAGCACTATAGGCTGGACATTGCATCAAGTGCTTGTGCAGGATTTGGCAGGGCTGTTGTTCTGGGACTCCTGTCGTAAGTTTATGGAGAGCCTACCTCTCAGACTTGTCTGTTTACACTTGTAACTGCTTGTTACTCATTCCTACGGTGTTACCTGATGAGTGAGATACCCCTGAAGAAGATAGAACAGTTACGTAAGAACTTACCATGACAGTAGATCTTCGAGGGGATCTCAGTCATCAAGTATATTTCCCTCCTGCCATCCCCATTCTTGGGGCTCCTGTCTAGGAACTGGCTGGCTGGTGTATCCAGCTTTTATTTAGGTCTCGATACCGCTTTCTTTCCTCGGTCCCCTAGGGGCAAGAGTCTTGCTCCCTTGGTCTCCATGGGAAGAACTGAGGAAGGAGCAGGGTTGCCCATGCCTGTATAGAGTTAATGACGTTGATGGCATAGGCGGCCCCATTTGTACTGTTGAAAATCTTCTGTGTGGATTCCCCTTCACCGATGGCGAAGGTTGCTATGGTGAAACCTGATGACTGAGATCCCCATGAAAATGCACTGTTAGGTAAGTTCTTATGTAACTGTTCTTTATTTAGCTCCAACACACACACACATACACACACACACAAAAAAGTTTTAACAGTAGCACAGAGCATGCTTACCTATCATTGGCACTCACATCTCCCACCTCCTGCTGCCTGCCAGCTATCTGCAGTGCCAGAAGCTGGTAGCACAACTCTATCTGTGCGAGATGCAACAACAAAACTCAACTCCTGTCACACATGCGGTAGTATCGCTCTCCCAGCTTCACTCTTACCCAGCTTCACTTGAATGGTCCACTCGCCGAGCTTCACTGTCTCCAAACTTCAGTCCAAAGAACAACAGATCAAGCAAACACCAAGCTACTAAATGAAGAAACCAGGAGGAGACAAAGGAGGACACCCAAAACAGGCACAGCTCTAAACAGCACCCTCTACTACAAATGCCAGCAGTAGAAGGATTACTTACAAAAAGAGTTTTTTTATTAAAATTTTAATTATTTACAATTAAAAAAAAAATTCAATAAAATACAACCCATATAGCATTTTCTAAGTGCAGTCATACCCTCTGGGGTGGGCGGTATGGGCTATACTGGTCCGCCCAGGAGCTATAAAGCCCTGTGCCTGCAGCATTGGGTATCACTGTGCCCCAGGTTGGTCTGCTATAGCCCAGTATTGCCGACCTTGTTGAGTATTATTGTTAGCATATGTGTGGCTGTTTGGAAGAGATTCTTTCGAAGATCTGTGGTCACTGATAAAGTAATTGAACTTATTTTTGCCAACATATTATACTGATATGTGTAATCTTGTATTGACACACATGTAACAGTATAACCGTGATCCATTCATATCGATCTAATTCCAAGCTTTTAAGTTTGTTTTTTTTTTACACATTTAGCTTCTAGCCTTTACAATTCAAACATTAGACCTTTCAAAAGATAGTTTCTTTAAAGTGGGCTAACTTTGGAACGATAATTATTTTTTAAAACAAAACTTGGTGTCAGCTCTGTTGATAAATCATATTTCTGGAATTTCCATATATTAATTAACAATGTAAAATGGTTAACTTTCTTTTTTAATTCTGTTGATAATTGTTAGAAGAATCTAATTTGTTTATAACACAATAAACATACTATTTAAGTTTGTTCTGTTTTTTGGTTTTTTTTTTTATGTTTATTGAAGTTTCACAACACTTAATGGTGGCTGTTGCTGGTTCTCTGATTATGAATAAAGCAAATGTGATGCCAACAGGTATTGTGCACGCTGCTCTCCCAAGGAATAAGGGCTCCTTTATGGCCTGTTCAGAGTGCTGATTAATTCTGATGATGCACCCAGCACTGAGAGAAATAGGGGATATGTAATGTTTGTGTTGAAAATATCAGATTTATTTTCATGAGTGTTTTTAGAACCAGCGATCTCACAAGTGACGTAGCCATGAGCGAGATAATCAGTTCTGAAAGCATAAATGGAAATTAATCTGATATTTTTAGTGCAGCCTTGACATAGTCCGTTTATGCAATGGCCTTAATTTTTTACTGTTTGTGTATTGGTGCAGGAACAGGCTTTAGTAGAGCTATATACGTTTTGTAATGTTTTAGATGCATGTTCATCTTTATAACATGTTGCATTGTACAGTTTCTGCATCAGCAATGTACTTCCACCTTGTTCTGCCCATTAAAGAGCTAGTAGTGCCAAAAACAGCAGGAAGAAAATGTTAGTATTTTTTAAAGTAATCCCTTATTACTTTTTATTTGTGTTTTTCTTGTATTTATTTTATTTATTTAATATTCTGATAATGAGGGGTCTTTGCGCTGTTCCATGCTCCTCCGTCTGAGACAAGCATGAGAGTACAAACTTCCTGCCACCTTGGATTACCACTGAAATAATTGAGCTGTGCAAGTCCCATGACCTTGCCTGGGCCTGCTACATATCTTCCCACTCCTTTCCTGAACTTATCTCTTACAGGTCTCTGATGAACAATTGGACCAAGGCTGGGCCACGAAAACACACTATTTCAAGGCCAGCTTCCAGAAAAAACGTAATTCCCCAGCTAAATTCTGGATGGCTGTCCGTTTCATTTTTTACCCTCCTGCCCAGTCTGCCCCCCAGTCCTTGTGGTTAATGGTTCACCTGTGTTGGACCCTACCTCTGTTGCTGCTCACTTCAAGTTCTTCACAGCCTATGCCCTCACTTCTTCTTCCCCTCCTGGCTCCTCTCCTTTCTCTCCTGCGGCCTTCCACCCATCACCATCCAATAAACTCAGCTTACCCTTTCCTCCATCAACCCATCAAATTCCAGCTCTGATGGTCTGGATCTCAAGCTCCTCCACCTCTCAGTCCCTGCCATTGCATCCCTCTGTACTCACCTACTCAACCTTTCCTTTTCGCCCAGTGCTGTTCCTCAGTCCCACAAATGGGTTAGAGTTATTCCAGTTCATAAAGGGGGTGACCCCTCCTTCCATGGCAGTTTCCATGCCATCTCTATTCAAACAACATGAAGTCTTGCTATATTATGACATATGCAGTGAGTCCCAACCTTCGAACTGCTCCAGAGGTGAAAGAGTTAACATTCCATGACAGGCATGGAACTTTGAGCTCGAACTCGGTTGAAAGCTCTATCTGTTGTTCTTCAAACTCAAACTGTCAGATTCTTTACTCCGCCTCACTGAATCGGTTCATTTTGTCGGTTAAAGTATAACGTTTTCAGTTTTTTAGCCGAATTTAAACTGCAACCGGTCGGTTCAAGCTCTATCTGTGGTATTTGTAAGTACTAGATAGGTTTTACATTTACTTTCTGTGTGGAACTTGTAAACGATTTCATCGGTTCGGTTTGAACCGATCAGGTTGTTTCTATTACATTTGCTATCTTTTAGAAGTGCGGTTCCCGGTTCTTACCGGTTCTAAAAAAAACGGATTTCATTGCGTTTTTCCACGACCCGTGACACGGTTGGGAACCCGATAAGGAGTCTTTAATATGGATTGCCATAAACGGGCAAGTTTTTGGTTAGGCTGGTACTATGTCTGAGAAACCCAAAGGAAAAACTGGGCCCACTGGGTTTCAACACTGTGTTGTCTGTGGGGAAGCCTTTGCCAAGGCTGACCCCCACACCACATGTGTTTATTGTCTGGGGTTTGACCACCTCAATGCAGACTGCCAGATTTGTAAGAGTTTTCCTGCAGCTACCCTGGATAAAAGAGTTGGTAGACTCAGGGAAAGGGAGGCCAAAAAGTCCGCTGAACCGGATGGCCAGCCCGGTTCGGTTGAAACCGAACCGGAGGGAGTGCCCTCTGACCAGGGCGATACTTCCTCAGGCAAAAGGAGAGCTGACTCTGAGGAGTCTGTTCCAGCAAAGAAAACTAGAAAATCAGCTGGTGTGGAGCCAAAACCTCCCTCTCCAACCGCTGAGGAAATAGCTAAAGCAATAAAAATTGTTCAGTCACTCTCCCCGGTTCCGACTGAACCGGCACCATCAGGTAAGCATTCGGTTCGGTCGGTTCCACCGGTTCAAGAGTATGATTTAGAGGAATTTTATGACTCAGAGGAGGGGAAAGAGGAGTATGAGGAGAGTGAATGTGGATTTGAAAGTCTGGATGTGCCCATTGAACCGGACATCTCTCCAGACAGACCTTCAGGAGTGTCTCCCCCTAGGCTTTCTGAGTTCCCTTCTCATTTTATGTTTTATAAAAAAGTAGCTGAAACCCTCCAGCTCCCTATGGAGGAAGCTGTGGATGATCAAGAAGAGCCTGATTATGTAGAAATGATGGATATCCCAGAGTCTAGGAGACTGTCTATTCCTTTGCATAAATCTTTTTGGAAACAGACAGTAAAAATTTTAAAAGCTC
Organism: Neoceratodus forsteri; assembly: GCA_016271365.2. Taxonomy (NCBI): domain Eukaryota; kingdom Metazoa; phylum Chordata; order Ceratodontiformes; family Ceratodontidae; genus Neoceratodus; species Neoceratodus forsteri. The sequence goes on along the minus strand of JADMNL010000034.1, from coordinate 23,239,314 downwards.
CTCACACTATACCTCCTGTTGATAAAAGAATGGACAAAAGGTATGCATTATCAGGCTCTGATACGGAGTTCCTTACACAGCAATGCAGCCATGTGGGGGTTGTGCAGGCTGCAGCCTGTGACAAGGCAAATATTCCCTTTGCCTCTCACCCCCCTGACAAGGACTCCAGAAAGATAGATGCCATGGCAAAGAAACAGTACATGGCAGCATCCGTGGGACTCAGACAGGCAAGTTATATGGCGTATGTGGCTAGATACCAAAAATCCAGATGGGATACTGTTTTGGCTCTAGCAAAGCAGGTCCCTGGCCAGCTGGCAAAGGAGCTGGAGCAGGTGGCCGCTGATGGTATTGAGGCATCTAAGGTGCAATTCCATGCTGCAGTGGACTCTAATGATGTATCATCTAGAGTCATGGCTACATCTGTGGCTCTCCAGAATGGCTTGGCTCAGATGTACTAGCCTGTCAAAGGATACCCAGACTAAGGCCATGGATTTCCTGTTAGGCAACTCTGTTTGGGGAGCAAACAGAGAATTACATGAAGAAAATGGATGAATATAGGACCACCTATAGGTGCACAGGCCAAGGAAAGGCAGGTCACTCCCCAAAGGCAGCCTCCCAGGGGCAGGGGCAGGGGCAGGCCTTTTCATAGGCCTTTTTACCAAGCCCAGGCCTCCTCTTCAGCCTATGCACAGAGGGGGTTCTTTAGAGGGAGAGGCAGACAGGGTACGAGCAGGCCTGCTTCCACCCCCTCAGCCTAAAGCCCCTGCCAAGCAGGTACCCTGATGGGGTGCCCAGGGCCAATTCTCCTCTACCTGTAGGGGGCAGGCTGGCTTACTTTGTCCAGGACTGGGAGTCTCTAACATCAGACAGGTGGGTCCTGGAAATAGTGAGCCAGGGACTGGTTCTCAGCTTCAAGAAATTTCCAAAGATGAGAACCAGATCCTTTCCACCTGCAAACCTTCAGAGGCTTTTTGCCCAGAAGCAGAAGTCTCTACCCTCGGGTGGCTCAGAGCTGTGGAAAGGGTTCCACCCCACACCAGGGCAAAGGGTTGTACTCCAGGTACTTCCTTACCCCAAAAAAGACAGGAGAATGGCGTCCCATCCTGGAACTCAGGTATCTAAACAAGCACCTTTTAAAACCAAAATTCAAAATGGTGACTCTGGGAATTATTTTACCCTCTTTAAGGCCAGGGGACTGGCTAGTGTCCCTGGACCTCAAGGATGCCTATTTTCATGTTCTCATCAGAAGCTTCATCGAAAGTACCTCAGATTCGATCTGCCCTCAGGCCATTACCAGTTCAGAGCAATGCCCTTCAGCCTCACATCTGCCCCAAGGGTATTCACAAAATGCCTGGCAGTAGCAGTTGCCCATTTAAGAAGGCAAAAAATTGCCATCTTTCCTTACCTGGACGACTGGCTCATATTAGGCCAGTCTCCAGACCAAGTCAGGTTACATCTTCAATAACTCAGCAACTGCTAACTTCTCTAGGTTTCTTCTCAGTCTCCAAAGTCAGTCCTAGAACCTGTTCAGCTTCTCACCTTCATAGGTGCAGAACTGAACACAAAAGAAGCCAGAGCCTTCCTTCCTCTGGAAAGAGCAAGGACCCTGATTTCTCTGGCTTCCTCCTTCACCCTGCAGGTCTCTCGACCAGCAAGGCACTTTCTCCAGCTCCTGGGACACATGGCTGCTTCGACAGCAGTAGTGCAGGGAGCCAGATTTCAGATGAGGGACATCCAGTTCCATTTGAGAGCCTTTTGGTCTCAAAGGAGGGACCCTCTAACCAAATTAATTCCAGTGACTCGAACCCTGATCCAGGCCCTTCAGTGGTGGCAGGACCAGGGCAATTTGAGACAGGGGGTCCCTTTCACCCCTCAGTCTCACTCCTTAATCCTTACTACAGATGCATCCCTATTGGGGTGGGGAGCTCACATGGGCGACCTCACTACCCAGGGATTGTGGTCCCCTCAGGAATTTCTGCTCCACATCAGTCTGTTGGAACTCAGAGCAGTTTTTCTAGCACTTCAAGTTTTTTCCAAATCTGTTCAGAACAAAGTTATTCAGGTCAGAACAGACAATACCACCACAATGTGGTATATCAACAAGCAAAGGGGCACTCGGTCTACAGCCTTGTGCACCGAAGCAATGAAGTTGTGGTCTCTGGCTTATTCCCTGAACACCTCCCTTGTAGCAGTTCACCTCCCAGGGAAGGACAATATCCTGGCAGACGCTCTCAGCAGGATTTCCCAGGGCCATCACGAATGGGCTCTGGATCCCCTAGTACTGAAGATGGTATTTGCCAGATGGGGCACATCCCAGATAGATGTTTTTGCAGCCCCAGACAATCACCAACTTCTCCTTTTTTGTTGTAGGCCCCCAGTGTTGGGCTCAGTCCCCCTGGATGCCTTCCTTCTCAGTTGGGAGGGGAAGTTTCTCTATGCCTTTCCCCCCTTCCCTCTCCTGTTCAAAGTGCTAGTCAAAATCAGATCTCAACCCAGCAAGATGATCCTGATTGCTCCAGACTGGGCCAGACAGCCCTGGTACCCACTCCTTATGTCCTTAGTAGTCCACATTCCCCTGTGTCTTCCCAGGAATCACAATCTGTTATCCTGTGCTCAGGGAGAGTTTGATACCAACTTCAAATCTCTCAACCTCAAGGCCTGGCTCTTGAAGAGTTAGAGTTGCTGACCTACACCTCTCCCAAGGTGTTTTGGATATTCTGAAGGCTTAGGAAGCCTTCCACAGAGGCTACTTATAATTCCAAATGGAAGAGATTTTCCATATGGTGCTCTGCAAAGCATATTCCCCAGAATCTGCTGGTTTACCCACGGTCCTGGACTATATGGTCCATCTAAATACTTTGGGGCTGAGACCAGCTACCACTAAAGGTGCACCTGGCAGTCGTGGTTCGCTTTCTTATCAGCAGGTAAGCTCTTCTCTTTCAGCCCATCCTGTTTTCTCCAGGTTTTCAAAGGGTTGCTTCACACCAACCCCCATTCAGGATCCTGCCTCTGCCTGGGATCTTAATATTTGCATTGCCCAGCTTATGCAACCCCTTTGAGTCTCTTGTTCTCAGCAGAGCTAAGTACTAGACTTGAAAACTGTGTTTTTGTAGCCATCACTTCTGCCAGGCGTACAAGTGAGTTACAAGCATTGTCAGTGGAGCCTGATTTTATCTCTTTCACAGAGATAAGGTAGTCCTCAGGATTAACAGAAAGTTCTTGCCTAAGGTGGTTCTCAGATTTCCACCTTAATCAATCTGTGTCTCTCCCTGTGTACTTCACTGACCATTCCTCCTCTGGTGAGAGGAGGTTGCACAGTTTAGATGTCAAAGATCCCTTAGCTACTACATAGATCGTACTAAGGGTCACAGGTTTGACTCTCCAACTGTTCCTCACTTATGGTGAGGTTGGCAAAGGAAACCTGCCACTAAAAGATCCATTGCCAGGTGGATCGCCTCTGTATCCAATTCTGCTATGAAAAACTGCGTAAGTTCCTCCTCAGGCCTGAGGGCTCACTCTACCAGGGTACAGCTGATGCTCTGGCTGCTGCCAGGGACATCCCTATCCTAGAGATATGTCAAGCAGCTACCTGGAAAACAGTTCACACTTTACCAAGCATTACTCCCTGGACATCCAGGCTAGGAGTGATGCTGGTTTTAGCACAGCTGTGCTTCAGAGCCTATTTCCTAAGTAGGTTCTGTCCTCCTCCATGGAGGTACTGCTGTGTAGTCTGCATATGTCATAATATAGCAAGACTTCATGTTGTTTGAAGAAAAGATTACTCACCTTAGTAATGTTGTTTCTTCTAATGGAGTCTTGCTATATTATGACCTCCCCCCCTGCCTGCCCCTCTCAGAACCTTACTTTTGGGATGTGGGTGGGCAGGGCAGTGTTGGCACTTTTTAGATGCCCACCTTGTTTTCACCCCTCCTTTTTGGGGTGATCTGTGTTGTGTTTGTCATTTTTTGGGTCTCCTGACTTGAGTCTTTGTTTTGAAACCAAAAAATGTGTTTATATAATTAGTAGCCAGTTGGCTAGCGTAGGTTTACAGCTTCCACTCAGAGTCTTAGTGAGTTTTGCTCGTAAAGATCTGACAGTTTGAGTTTGAAGAACAACAGATAGAGTTTTCAACCGAGCTCGAGCTCAAAGTTCCATGCCTGTCATGGAATGTTAACTCTTTCACCTCCAGAGCAGTTCGAAGGTTGGGACTCACTGCATATGTCATAATATAGCAAGACTCCATTAGAAGAAACAACATGACTAAGGTGAGTAATTTTTTCTTCTGCACCTTCCTATCCAAGCTGTAAGAGAAACTGGTCCATTTTAGACTTCTCTGCTTCTTTTCATCCTCCAACTTCCTCTCACCCTACCAATCTGGTTTCTGTAAGCACCATTCCACCATCTCCTCTGCTGCATGTCACTGATTCTTTGTACTCTGGGATGGATCAGGGGCACATCATGGCTGTTACATTCATTAATCTGGCCAAACCCTTCTATTAGGAGTCCTGTCCACTCTTCCTGGACAAGTTGAGCTCTGATGGCCTCACAGCTCCTGCTGTTACTTGGTCCCACGCCTACCTAGCAGCCGGACAACAATCGGTACAGGTTGGAGGTGCCCTGCTGCTCCCCTTCCTATCCAGGCTGGGGTCCCACAAGGCTCCATCCTGGGTCCCATCCTTTTCTCCATCTTCCAAAATGACCTCCCCTCTGCCTTTGCCAATTCACGCATCCACATGTATGTAGATGGCACTGTCATCTTCACCTCCAGTCCTTCCAATGCAGTTGTGGAAAACCTGTTACAGCGGGATTTCAGCAACGTTCTGCACTGGTTCCAGTCCAACCAACTCTGAGTCAACACTTAAAAAAAAAACAAATGGTATTCATGACCTTTGGTATCAGTCAAAAACTGGTCAACTCACTGCCCCCCCTTCACCATTTTGGATGGCACGCCTCTTGAAGCAGTTCAATCCTTGCAGTACCTTGGAGTGTGGTTAGACAGTAAGCTTGACTTCTCACCCCAGGAACACTCCAATATTCCTAACTCTTCTGCAGTATACCTTTAAGGTCAGATCTGCCCGGAAATGTAATGCTGTGCAAATGATGGGATCATTCGCATGAGCCACTTTTTAAATACTGCCACCTATCAACTGCCTACATTCTAACCTTCAGATTTCTCTCTTCGCCTGTCAAGACCAGATGCCTGGAGATTTCCTCCTCAACATCTAGTCAAAGAAGCCTTGATTATTCACAAATACATAAGTATTTTTTGTTTATTTTCATTTGCTGCTTCTTATCTGTGTTTTTTTTTTTTTTAATAACCATTAGTTTATTTAGTTAGTTTTGTATTGTTTTCTTGGTTCCTCTCCGTTCGGAATAACCGCTGAGGTGGTTTTTTTTGTGTTTTTTTTTTTAGTTGTTTAACCAGGAGTAGCACACTAAGCTGAAAGCTTTTTTACAGGTGCGACCTGGGAGCACAGGGAAGTTAAGTGACTTGCTCAGGGTCACACAGTATGCAAGTGGAAGCCGTGGGATTCAAACCCAGGTCTGGTCTGCTGGATGTCACCAGATTGGCAGCTCAGAGCCTTAAACCACTGTGCTATACTGCCTCTATGGTTAATTTCATTTTTTTCCCCCATTTATTATATTTTTTGTGCATTTTCATCTTGTTTTTTAGAACTGATAACTCTGGTTCTGAACCGCTAATCTCGGTTCTAATTTTTATCAGTTCACGGTTCCACTCAATTTCTCCGATCGGTTCCTGAACCGATCGCAACCAAGGAAATTGTTTTTTGAATTTTAAAGCTTATAGTAATTGCGGTTGTGGTTTTTCTCCATAATGTTAGAAAAACCAAAAAAGTGAACCGGTGAACCTGGTTTTAAGACTTGTTCTGAGTGCGGTGAGGTCTTTGCCAAGGCAGATAAACGCTCTGGCTGTGTTTTCCCCTTTGGGTTTGACCATTTGAAGTCTGATTCTGCTATTTGTAAATCTTTTCCAGACAAAACTTTGGAAAAACGTCTGGACAGACTGAATAAAAAGATTCAAGGGTCCCTCTGGCTCTGACCAGCCGAAACCCTCAGGGTCTGTGGGTGACACCACAATTTCTGCTACTTCTGCCCCTGATATTGGTAAAAAGAGACCCTCTGAATCAGCTAGCTCTCCGGTTCCAGATTAAAAAAAAAAAAAGACAAAGCACACTGAACCCCCTGTGGAAAAGGGGACTTCTGTGGTGCCTGCCACTGTGCCTTCTCCTTCTGAGATTGCACAAGCAATAAAGATTATGCAAACCTCGGAGGGTCTGCTGCCTGTGGTATCACAGTCTCCAGTTCAGACTTCTGCACCCTTCAACTCACTCTGTTTTCCTGAACAGCGTGGTGAGGAGGAGGAGGAAGAAGAAGGTGACCCTATAGAGCCTGAGGTCTCCCCTGAACAGGAGTTTGACTCTCCTCCCAGGACCACTGAAGACTATTCTTCCCATTTTTCCTTCATTAGGAAACTTGCTGATGCCTTAGACATCCCTACCACTGAAGCTGTAGAGGATAAGGAGGAGGCTGAATATATGGACATGATGGAGCTGACTCCTACTAAAAAGCTTTCACTCCCCATCAATAAGTTCTTCAAAAGGGATACCTTAAAACTCCTCCAAGCTCCTGGGTCTGTCCCTCCTTTAGACAAAAGGGTGGACAAAAAGTATCAGCTTGACAGAACAGGGGCTGAATTCTTGTTTTCACACCCTGACCACTAGGGGGTGGTGCAAGCTGCAGCTTGTGATAAGGCTAAAGTCCCTCTGGCCTCACACCCTCCAGAGAAGGAATCTCAAAAAAATCAAAATTATGGCCAGGAAAGGTTACCTGTCAGCCTCTCTGGCCATTAGGCAAGCGAATTATCATGGCTATGCAGCACAGTACCAGAAGGCTCTCTGGCAGTCTGTTCTGGATATGGCTGAGAAAGCATCTCCTCCTCTTTCAGCAGACCTAGCTGAAACTGCTAGGTTTGGCCTGGAAGCTGCCAAATACCTGTTCCAAATGGCAGCAGACAGCAATGAGACTGCTGCAAGGTGGATGACAAATACCATTGCACAGAGAAGGTTTGCTTGGTTGAGAACCACAAACCTCACACAGTATACCCAGAATAAGACTGGATTTTCCATTGGAGGGCACTTCCCTAGTTGGCAGCCATACAGAGGCCTACATGAAGAAGGTGGACAAGTATAAGGCCACCTTCCATAGTAATTCTATAAAGGAAAGACCCTCCACCTCCTCTTGGAGTACAGTGTACAGTTCTGGAGACCTTACGTAAGGACATAGACAGGGTAGAGAAGGTTCGGAGGAAGGCAACAAAGATGGTGCATGGATTGCATCACAAGTCCTATGAAGACAGGTTGAAGGAACTGAACATGTACTCCCTGGAGGAGAGGAGGGAGAGAGGGGATATGATAGAGACATACAAGTATCTTACAGGGAGGAACAAGGTGCAGGAGTACACTATTTTTAAGCAAAAAAGATGTTCCAGGACTAGAGGGCATGGGATGAAGTTGGAGGGAGGACGATTCAGAGGAAACGTGAGGAAGAATTTCTTCACAGAACGAGTGGTGGACAAGTGGAACACCCTGCCAGAGGAAGTGGTGGGGGCTGAAACAATCATGGGATTTAAGAATGCATGGGATAGACGTAAAGGAATTCTGGAGGTCAAGGGTAAGGGGCAACAGATTTCTAGGAAAACATAAACTGAACTTACAAGCTCAAATGGGCAGACTGGGTGGGCCATAGGCCCTTATCTGCTAACACTATCTATGTATCTAGACCCTTCAGTAGGGGAGGCAGGGGCAGACAGTTTCATACCAGGCCATGGTACTCCGTCAGGCACCCCAATACCCACAGCAGGGGTACTTCAGGGGAAGGGGTAGAAGAGGTGCCAGTTGTGGTACCCTGTCTCAGCCCCAATCCAAGCAGGATTCCTGACTTCATTGCTCAGGCTGCCTTTCCTTTACCAGTAGGGGGCAGGCTGACTTATTTTCTCCAGAACTGGAAAACCATCACCACAGACAAGTGGGTTCTGGAGATAGTGGGTCAAGGCCTGTTTCTAAGCTTTAAGTCCTCCCCTGTTCAAAGAAACGGAGGTTTCAAACCAGCTTTCCACCTAGAAAGCAAAAGTCTGGAAAAAGAGGTGAAACACCTTCTTTCACTAAAAGCAGTGGGACCAGTGCCTCTGCATCAAAGGGGAAAAGGACTTTATTCAAGGTATTTTCTCACACCCGAGGAACATGGAGAGCTGCAGCCTATCTTGGATCTCAGGGTCCTCAACAAGTTCCTAACAAAACCAAAGTTCAAAATGGTAACTTTGTCTCTGATTCTGCCAGCAATCCGAAAAGGGGATTGGCTGGCATCATTGAACCTAAAAGACGCCTGTTTCCACATCCCCATAAGGGAGTCTCACAGAAAGTTTCTCGGGTTCAGACTCCATTCAGGTCACTATCAGTTCTCAGGTCTTCCCTTCGGTCTCACTTCAGCACCAAGAGTGTTCACAAAGTGTCTGGCTGTGGTAGTGACACACTTACAAAGGCAAGGTATCTCAGTATTCCCTTATCTAGATGACTGGTTGGTGATGGGAGACTCGCCACAACAGCTAACAGAGCATCTCCAACTCACTCAGCAGCTGCTGGAGTCTCTGGGGTTTCTCTTAAACCTGGAGAAATCAGTTCTAATTCATTCTCAGATTATGCAGTTCATAGGAGCACAATTGAATGCCAAAGTGGGCAGTGCATTTCTACCCAGAGACAGGGTAAAAAGCATCCTGCAGTTTGCAGCCTCCTTCAGGCTCAGTGTCCCAAAGCCGGCAAGACATTTTCTTCTACTCCTTGGTCACATGGCAGCTGCAACAGGCACAATGTTGGGATCCAGGTTTGAGATGAGGGACATCCAGTTTCACTTAAGAGCTCATTGGTGCCAACAGAAGGACTCCCTATCAAAGCTTGTTCCTGTAACAAAAACATTTATCCAAGCTCTTCGGTGGTGGAAAGAAGAATCCAATCTCAGAGAAGGGCTCCCTTTCCAAAAATAGCTTCTTTCATTGATTCTCACAACAGATGCATCCCTCCTGGATGGGGTGGGGGGGCTCATCTAGCAGAGCACACTGCCCAGAGCACTCTTTTATACATAAACTTGTTGGCGCTCAGGGCAGTGTTTCTGGCAATGTATGTTTTCAAACCACTGATACAGGGAACGGTAGTGCAAGTCAGGACAGACGACATTACCTCCATGTACTACATAGACAAAGGGGAACAAGGTCAAGCCTCCTTTGCACAGAGGCTGTGAGAATTTGGACCCTAGCTTACTCACTGGATTCCTCAGTCCATTACTTTGCCAGTGTGTTTCACTGACCATTCTTCTTCTGGTGAGCTTAGGCTGCATAGCCTGGATGTCAAAGGAGCTTTGAGCTACTACATGACAGACATTAAGGCCCCATGGGCAGTATAAAACACAGCTTTTCCTCACTTGTGGGGATGTGGGAAAGTGTAACCCAGCATCTGAAAGGTCCATTTCTCGGATTGTTCAGTGCATCCAATTTTGCTGTTCAAAGGTGAGCAAGGAAGCTCCAGCAGGGCTTAGAGCCCACTCTACAAGGGGTACAGCTGCAACACTGGTTTGCTGGCCAAGGCACCTAGCTTCACCTGAGCTCTTTCCTTCTAAGACTGCTTGAAAGGCAGAGTAGAGAAACTTACCAGAGCAAGGGAAAAGGATTAAGATTTATTTTGGCTAAGCAGATTTACTGTGTGATGGTGTTTTAATTTTTTCCTCACAGGGATTGCTACTGTTTGTTGCTAACATTTCATTGTTTTATTTTTCTCTGTAGCAAAGTGTTTCTTACAGCGTATATCTTCTCTGAAATTATTACAGGTGGTGCTTTACAGGTTTTACAGTTTTATCTAACATTATGATAAGCTTTCAGGGTTACTGCATTTGTTGTTGACTGATTGTTTCTGCTCTTACCTCCTTGTTCTTTCATCCGTGGCTCTTTTTCGGCAGGAGAAGGGCCCAGCCACCCACCCCCATCTCCAAACCACTACACTCCTTTTATAGGGTACCACAGTTGTGACATTTCCTGTGGCAGAGCAGGAAGGGGTGGATCAGTGGGGCCTCCACAAGATGAGCTCATTTACAGGGGCACTAGTAATTTAACTTGTTATAACAAGTTAAACAGAAACAAAACACAATCAAACCGTTACTTGCATTTTTTTTTTCCTTTTGTTTTCTTCTAATTACTCTGACTAGGTTATAAACCCAGCAACTTATCTGGAATGGATATCATTAACTGCAGGTACTGTGGAACAATTTTCAGAAGGACAGTCTTACAGGATTTAGGACACTGTCCTACATGCTGGGCCTTTGGAGATCTTAGGGCTCAGCTCCGGTCAGCATGGACAGAGATTGCATGCCTCAAATTTCATATTCAAGAGGAAATACATTATAAGAACCACCCGCCATTTCCCCAGCATCCAACAGAAAAACCTTGACCGCAGAGGGTAGTTGGTCCAGGAGGTTGACAGGTGGTTAGGAGGGGCAAATCGGGTGCCCCATCACTCTCTGCTCTCCAACATATTACCTCCAAAAACCATATAAACACTACAAACAGGTATCTGCCTCTATCTCTTAAATCAAACAAAGAGGCAGAAGACACTGCAGAGCAGGACACTGCAGAGCAGGAGCTAGCACAACAAAACTCGCCCAAATCAGGAACCAAAACAAAGCAAAAAGAAAATCCAAAAACCTTCTGATCATAGGAGACTCCATGATTCGGGGAGTTGATACCCATCTCCAGCCAGAGGTAATGGTCAGATGTCTCCCAGGTACATCCGCATGGAGAGACACTGACCGCATTTCTAAAATTGTTCACAAAGCAGGAGAAAACATTGATGTCCTAGTACACATAGGGACTAATGATCTCGCCAGCTGGTCCGTTGTGGAGACCAAGGAACACCTGACCAGGCTGGATGGCAAACTATCATCCATTTCGTCCGGCATCTCCTTCTCTGAGATCCTGCCAGTCTGGGAGAGGGGAGCAGATAGACGGAAGGTCAGAGAAGGGGAGCTAAACACGTGACTCAAGGGCTGGTGCCAGGAAAAAGGACACAGATTTGTAGGGAACTGGCAACAGTTCTTGGAGCGAAAGTTCTTTAAATTTGATGGACTGCATCTGACTAAGGAGGGAGTCAGTGCATTGGGGCAGAAGTTTGACGTCTTTGCAGAATATTTAAACTAGCAAATGGGGAGAGGGGTGCAGCACCCCATATCGTCGAATGGGAAGAACACCCCTCCCCCCTCAGCTAGTGGTCAAACAGGGATTCAGCATGTTTGCAGTTCATTTGCATCACCAGGTAAGAAAAAAGGTTTGTCTCCCCATACGATGCACAGGGGTAATGCCAAACCTTACCCAACAACTAACACACCAAAATCTGGCCAATGGAAAATCATGTACACAAATGCTCATAGCCTGGGAAATAAGATCTCAGACCTGCAGGCAATAATGTCAGAGGCTAAACTGGACATAGTAGCAATTAGTGAGATGTGGTTTACCAGTAACCACACTTGGGAGACTTCAGTACCTGGCTATGTGTTGTTCAGAAGACACCGATGTGCAAAAAGGAGGGGAGGAGTGGCCCTGTATGTCAATGAAAATATCAAAGCTACAGAAATTCAAAATACACATAAGGAGCCAGAAGAACTGTGGGTTACCCTGGAAACAGGAAAGGGGACAGCCATAAGAACTGGGGTTGTCTACAGGCCCCCAGACCAGGGGGAGGACATAGACACATTACTGTTAGAAGATATACAAAACATGACAGCTAAAGGGGAGGTTCTGATAATGGGAGACTTCAACATGCCAGATACAGATTGGTCAATACCAGCAGGAACATCTGCCAGAACTAGACCCATAGTGGATTCCCTGCAGGAGGAGGGCCTCAAACAACTGGTACAGCAACCCACAAGAGACAGGGCTATCCTAGATCTAGTACAGACTAACAGGGAAGGGATCACAGATCTCCAGGTAGAAGGTCACCTGGGGGCCAGTGACCATCACATGGTATGGTTCAATTTGGCTACTACATCTAAATCATCCCATTCCAAGGCAAAAATATGGGACTTCAGAGGAGCTGACTTTGATAAGATGGCCAACAGAGTTAAGCTAGCCCTGGCAAAAAGAAACACAGGTGAGGGGTACAGGCAAAGTGGGCAGCATTAAGGATGCAATACTTGAAGCAACATCCCATTGTGTTAGACAGAAAAGGAAGTGCAAAAGAAGAAGGAAACCACTTTGGTTCTCAAATACAGTAGCAGAAAAGGTCAGAGCCAAAAGGCTGGCCTTCAGGAAATATAAGGGAACTCAGCAGGATGAAGATAGGGAGGCATACCAAACTGCTCTAGGGAAGCAGGGAAGGCAGTAAGGCAGGCAAAGTCCCAAACTGAGGAAACACTAGCACGAACAGTAAAAGAAGGTGACAAGACTTTCTATAGAGACATTAGTGAAAGGAGAAAGTCCAGAGGGGTATTGCTAAGCTTAATGGAGAAAAGGAGCATGGAGGAGGAGGACCCTGTAAAGGCATCTATCCTAAATAGATACTTTGCTCAGTATTTACTGAAGAGAAGGTAGGGCAGGGCCCACAGCTCAGCATCATGGACACAGGGAGAGGGAGATGAGCACTACTCCTTCACAAAAGAAAGGGTCCTACAAGAGCTTGCTAAGCTCAGGGTGGATAAGGCAATGGGACCTGATGGCATACATCCCAGGGTACTTAAGGAGCTAAAGGTGGAACTAGCAGAGCCATTAGCAGAACTGTTTAGTGGGTCTCTGAGCACAGGAGAGGTCCCAGAAGACTGGAGAAGGGCTCATGTGATACCACTCCACAAGAGTGGTAGCAGGGAGGAGGCGGGGAACTACAGACCAGTCAGTCTTACCTCAGTAGTGGGCAAGATTATGGAGGCATTCCTTATGGAAAGGATAGTGCAACACCTGGAATCCATGGGGCTCAGGATCCAAGACAGCATGGGTTTACAAAAGGAAGGTCCTGTCAAACTAATCTCATAGATTTCTTTGACTGGGTAACCAGAGTGGTGGACCAAGGGGGAGCAGTTGATGTCACCTACCTTGACTTCAGCAAAGCTTTGACACTGTTCCACATAGAAGATTGATAAATAAGTTGGGTAGGCTCGGGGTGGGTCAGAAGTTGGTCAACTGAGTGGCAAACTGGTTGACGGGCAGAAAACAGAGAGTGGTGATAAATGGTATACAGTCAGAAGAGATGCAAGTCACAGGTGGGGTACCTCAGGGATCAGTCCTGGGGCCAGTCCTCTTCAACATCTTCATTAGTGACCTTGCAGATGGACTAGAGGGTAAGGCTTGTCTGTTTGCAAATGACACCAAGATCTGCAACAGAGTAGATGATCCAGATGGGGTGGGCAGAATGAGAAGAGATCTGGATAAACTAGCAAAATGGTCAGAAGAGTGGCAACTGGGATTTAATGCAAAGAAGTGCAAAATCATGCACATAGGGAAGAGAAACCTGAAGCCACCTATAGGCTGGGAGGGGAGTTGCTAGCAGTCACAAAGGTAGAAAGAGACTTGGGCATCATCATCACTGATGACCTGAAATCATCCAAGCAGACCTCTAAAGCAGTAGGTAAGGCTAGGGGTGTTAGGGTGTATTAGTAGGGGTATCACAAGTCGTAAGAGGGAGGTAATAATCCCTCTTTACAAGACACTGGTTAGGCCCCATCTGGAGTACTGCATGCAGTATTGGAGGCCACACCTTCACAAGGACATTAACCAAATTGAGGCAGTCCAGAGAAGGGCAACCAAAATGGTGCAGGGACTGCATCAGAAGACATATGAGGACAGATTAACAGAGCTCAATATGTATACCCTTGAGCAAAGGAGGGAGAGAGGCGATATGATCGAGGCATTCAAACACCTTAAGGGCATTAACAAGGTGAAAGAGTCTAACATGTTTAAATATAAGAAAAATAGCAGGACAAGAGGACACAGCATGAGATTAGAGGGAGGCCGATTAAGGGGGAATGTGAGGAAATTCTTTTTCACAGAAAGGGTGGTGGATGCATGGAATGGCTTACCACAAGAAGTGGTGGCTATGAATACAGTGCAGGGCTTCAAACAGGCATGGGATAGGCATAAGGGAGCAATGCAAATGCCTATGAATAGATAGGCCACTGACAGAGCAAAGGCAGATGGCACATTTATAAGGTAGAAAAAGAAATGGGCAGACTGGATGGGCCTTGCGGTCCTTATCTGCCGTCAACTTCTATGATCTTATCTGTGTCAATCTTCACTATTCATCACAGATGGGTACTGGCCAGAGGTCAGGACCCCGCGGGAGCCTTTTTTTTTTTTTTTTTTTTAAAAAGGACAAGCGGAGCCGATGCAGCATCCTCGCGGCCCTCAAGGCTGACGTACTACGTGGCGCTCGAGGATTAGCCGTTAAGCTGTGTCGACTCCGCTTGACTACCAGTTCTTCATCTCCCGCCGTCGAGGTCACCTCGTGGGAAGCCTGAAGTTTGAAGAAGCCTGTCAGTTTTTCTAGGCCTTACGCCTGCGATATTTTCGTCGCCAGTCCGCGGTCTACTAGTTCTGGGTACTGCCTCCACCGACGCTGCGGTAAGATCTTTCCTTTTATTAACATTTAAGCGGCGTCGAGTCTTTTTTGAGTGTTGTTTATCCGTAGGTCATGCCGTGGTCGAAGGGCAAGAAATTCTCTAAGGCGGGGCGGCCCCCTATGCATCAGTGCCCGTTCGGCCGCAACTTCTCCATGACCGACCAGCATGACCGATGTCTTGCGTGTCTTGGCCCACTTCATGACATGGATTCGTGCGATGCCTGCTTCTCCATGGACTGCCGCATCCTCGAACAGCGTGCGTGGAAAGTTGGACGAGCTCCGCCGACTTTCGGAGGACGGATTCGCACTCGTCGGGCCAAGCCGCGCTCTCTCGGCCTTTCCTCTGGGTCCCCTCCCGGTTCTATATGGACCGTGGAGGAGGAGCCTCGACCTCCGTAGCCTAGCCTCGGTGAGGCTTCTCCTGTGGCACAGAGGCCCGTCCGCTTCCTCGGGAGTGGGCGGGAGACGCCACGATGGCAATCACCCTTCTGGGGTGAAGGCC
The DNA here is from genome assembly GCA_016271365.2 of Neoceratodus forsteri. Classification (NCBI taxonomy): domain Eukaryota; kingdom Metazoa; phylum Chordata; order Ceratodontiformes; family Ceratodontidae; genus Neoceratodus; species Neoceratodus forsteri. The sequence continues at coordinate 23,224,149 of JADMNL010000034.1, read as the reverse complement.
CCGGTTCGCCCCCGCTGTTCGCAAGGTCTCGGTCGGCACCGCCCCTGACGCCGCCGGTCGGTGTCGCCGAGGCCTTCGCCCCATTCGCGGTGCCGAGGCTTGTCGGGCGCCGCCATGGTTGACCTGCCCGCTGGCGCCTCGACCCTGATCCGCATCACCTTTCACGTCTCACCGCCGCCTCGTGCCGAGGTTGAGCACGGCGCCGGGACCCTCGGAGTCGCTGGTCGGTGTTGCCTTCGTGCGCTCGCTCTTGACGCCGCTTGCTGTGCTGGAGCCGGGTGGCGCCGCAAGAGCGGCGCTGGTCCGCTTCAGGCCGCCGGACCACCTGGTTCTCGGTGCTGCTCGCGCTCCATGGAGCCTGGCGGTGTCGGCCGCAGCCTGCGCCTAGGTGCCGGCGCCGCTGGCTCGGTGCGCCGCTCGCTGGCTGCCTGGCGGGCCTGTGTCTCCGGAGCCGCTGTTGGGGCTGCTGCCGGCGCCATCTCTGTCCCCGGTGCCGCTCCTGGTGCCGATGGACTTGGCGGCGCCGTGGCTGGCCCTAGCTCTGGACCTTTGGTCTCGGCTGCCCTACCGCCTTCTGCCAGCTCTGCCCGCGGGGCCATGGAGGGCGCGGGGGCAGCTTTGTCCACTGCCACGGTTTCTGGGCCCTCCGCGAAGGTCGCTTTTCCTCGCCCTCCTACTGTCTGGCTCAGGGCCTCGGATTCCACCTCTTCAGAGTCGGAGTCCGGCTCAGAGTCGGATGGGCAGTCACACCCTTTGGGGTTGACTGCACAGGAGGGTGAGCCGGTGGTCTCTTCGACGAGTCGGAGTCAGCCCCCTGCTGAGGAGCATTGGGTTCCCTTCCAGATCAGGGTCAGTGGCACTGACCAGCAGGCTGTGGTGTGTGCCACTATAGCCTTGCAACCTGGTCTGGGAGGGTTCCTTGACCCTTCAGCAGAGGTACCCCCTCCCGTGGTGTGTCTCGATTGCCCATCTTTGGGGCCCATCGGGAAGTCTACGGCTGGGGAGGGTGCTGCGCCCTGGATTTTCCCTTCGGGGCCTTCCCAGAGCTGCCAGCTACCTAGGCTGGCCCTTCCGAGACCAGGACCTTCTCGGACTCTGAGGGGTCGAGGCGTGTGGGAGCTGTCGGCCTTTCTCTGGGGTCCACTGGCCCTGGGCCAAGCAGTCGGACTTCCGCCCTTCCCCTTCTGGTTCCTCGAGAGGGTCCTATTCTTTAGAGGCAGGGGACCGTCCTTCTGGACCTATACAGCCCCAGTCGCCTCACTGGGGGGATTCTTCTGGGCGCAGCCTAGGCAGTACCAACGTGGTTGTACAGCTGTCGGCTGCGGAGTCTTCCGGGACACCTTCCCCGGGTGTCCATGGTCCACTCCCTAGCCCTGGCAGAGGCCAGCCGATTCCTTCCCTCGGCTCTGCCCCTACCCCTCTGCCACATTCTCCAGTGCTCCCGGGCATTCTTGGTCCTACCGGGCCTCTCACCTGGGAGCAGTTCAGAGCAGTGGCTTCTCGGTTCCCTGCTTACGTTAGGGCCTTGGACAGTCAGGTTTTTCAACCTCCCCCCGAGCAGCCACCCTCGGAGCATATGGTGACCTCCAGCTCCTCATCCCCCTCTTCTGGGGGTGAGGAACCTTCTGTCCACATCTTCCTGCCGCTGATCTCTCAGAGTATCAGCGCCTCATGAGGATGTTGGAGGACCTTCACCTTCCCCCATCCGTGAGCAACCAGAGCATGCGACACCTCTAGGGCGATTGGGCGGCCACCCTTGTGGTGCCCCCTGGCCTGCTCCTTTTCAGGAGGCCTCCATGCGCTTCTGGCAAGGCTCTTTCTCCGGAGTTCCTGCCCCTAGGGACCTCAGCCAGAGGTACTAGGCACCCCCGGAGTCTCCAGGTTCCATGCCTCATCCGCAGTCCGGATTGACGCACCTGGACACTCCTGACGGGCTTCGCGCCCTCCACCGTGACCTGCCCCCTGATCAGGACTCTTCGGATTTTGATTTCTGTGGGAGGAGGACTTTCTACTCGGCACGGTTGCTTCTCTCCATCTCCGCTCATCAGGCCCACTATGCAGCCTACAACAGGTTCTTGTGGTCAGCGCTGGGTCAGATCCTAGCTGCTTTGCCTGACTCGGAGCAAACCAGGCAAGCCATCGCTCTTTCTGCACGTGGCCTGGAGCTAGCAAGGCACCAAGCAAGGGCGTCTTATGACACCAATGAGGTAGCTACCAGGGTGGTAGGGACTGCGATCTGCACCAGAAGATCGGCGTGGCTTCGCCTTTTCCGGTTGTCACCCTTGGCCCGGCGTAGGGTGATTTGCTCGGCTCACCAGGGAACCTGTCGCTTTTCCCGTAGGGCGAGACGGCGCTTGTCGGGCAACTTCCTTCCCTCTGGGGACCCGCCTCACTCTCCCCACTGGCCTTCCCAGGCCCAGAAGGTTCCCCCTAGTGTGTGTCACCCACTGAGGGCTATGGGACACTGTCCCTTGTGGGTGCACTCAGTCAGTTTCTCGGGGCTTGGTACTGCTCATTCAGATGAATGGTGAAGATTGACACAGATAAGATATAGAAATTACGACGCACCATAATTATGATCTTTCTGTGTATCTTCACCATTCATCACAATCCCGCCCACCATCCCCCTGGGGCCTCAGTCTCTGTGTCCCCCTCCCTCTGTGCCTGTCCCTCTCTTTGAGCAGGGTAAAGTAGGGACACACAGGGGGTTGTAATTTTTCTCTTAAAAAGGGTACAGCCTGAGTGGCATTCCTTCTCTACTGCATATCTCCACCCTAGCAGGGTGGGAGTTGTTGGTTGCCCTCCTCCTGTCATCCAAATGTTTCAAAAAAAAAAAAAGAACCTTTTTTTCACCAGATTTCTTTCAGAGAGAGTACTAATCCCTGTACCCCGTCCTTCTCCAGTATAGCCGACTCTGCTTTTGGGGTATTGCCATATATTCTGTGCCTTGAAAACTGGCAAGCTTTGCTACTCCTTGCAGTTCCTATACAAGCTGGTGAAGGACAAGGGTCCTGGATCCTTGTTATCTCTCACTCTCTCCAAAATTTCTCCCTTCCCTCCCTTCTTCCACTTCCAGAGATTGGGGCCCCTACCCAATCCCCTTAGTTTCACCTTTGTCTCTACTGTCCTCTCAGTCGTTATTTCCCTTTTGGTCTCAGCTCTTCCTTCCTTTTCTGTCCCTTGGACTCTCTTGTCCCACCCTCCATCCCTTCCTCTTACCTCTCCGCGACTCAGAACTGGTAGTCAAGCGGGTCGACCTGGCTGGCTAATCACCGGCCCGTGGTACGCCATTGCCGAGGCGCCGATGACTGCGTCAGCTCGCACTGTCTTCAAAAAAAAAAAAAAAAAAGAGCTCATCGGGGTCCTGACCTCCGGCCAGTACCCATCTGTGATGAATGGTGAAGATACACAGAAAGATCATAATTACGGTAAGTACATAATTTCTATTGTCTGTGTTTCTGCAAGGGATTACCCTTGGTGGATATTTGTAAAGCAGCAACCTGGCGAACAGTACACACAGTTGTCAAGCATTACAGCTTGGATATGCAGGCAAGGGCTGATGCCAGGTTTGGTACAGCTGTACTGCAGAGCCTGGTTCCAAAATAGGTTCATCCCACCTCCTAAGGTACTGCTTTTTAGTCTGCAGAAGAGTTAGGAATATTGGAGTACTCCTGGGGTGAGAAGAAAGTCACTTACCATAGTTATCTTGTTTCTCCCAGGGGATACTCTAATATTCATAACTCTCCCTCCCTGCCTTCCCATTTTAAGAACCAGTGGCCTCAGTTTTCCATGCTGTACCATAGTGTTTGCATGCCACACTTTTACTTTTATTAAAACTTGTTTTGCCTTTTTCTCCTTTTTTACATGATTCTGACATAGGAGCTTGTGGGAATTTTTAATGATAATTTTTTCTCTTCATGTTTCCTCCAGTTGGAGTTTTTCTGGGTAGGGAATTTTAAAATCAGAATTTAATAAATTTAAATTTTGGGCCATGTCTTGCAGGCGTCCATGAAATTTGAGAGTTAGAATGTAGGGAATTGATAGGTGGCAGCATTTGAGAAGTGTTTCATGCTAATGATTCCATAATTTGCATAGCATTCCATCTCAGGGCAGATCTGACCTTAAAGGTATGCTGCAAAAGAGTTATGAATATTGGAGTATCCCCTGGGAGAAACAAGGTTACTATGGTAAGTAACTTTTTCTTCTCAGCCCACAGTGATGCCATCCATGCAAAACTCCGTCCCAAGCTTGGTGCCCTGTACCGCAACAAAGACTGCTTATCTCTGCATGTCTGCTAAGAGCTTGCTACCAAAATGATGCTCCCTGTATTCAACTACACTAATGTGTTCTATGGCACTGCTCGTTTCACTTCCCTCGCCATACTGGGCACCCTCTGCAACTCCTTCTGCCACTTTGCTACAACCCCCCCCCCCCCCCACATACACATACCATTGTTCATTTTATTCATCCCTATCCATCCTCCCTCAAGCAGTACAGAAGTAAAGATATAAAGCAATATATTACAGTCACCACTATCTACAGGCCATAGATACAACAGTGTTTGAATTCACATTCGGCAGGAAAGTCATTCGTTTCTTCACTGAGAACAGTTTAGGTGGGTAAATCCCAATATTCTTTCATTACTTATAGTCTCTCCAGGCCCTCCCCCTTACCATTCAAGGTACAACATCACCTCGATGTTCCATTATCCAGAGTAATCATTTATTCCAAAAACTCAGTAAATCGCTCTGTTTGTAAATGAATGCCTGCTGTTAATGTCTACATTTGATATGTTTGTTGGACTACATCCTCCCATTCCTTTTGTGTTGGTATTTCTTTCTGTAACCATCTATGAGAGATCACCTTCTTGGTGGCTAATAGAAGGATAGTCAGCATTTTCCTAGTGTGAGCATTGTGGATTTGGTCCAGAAAATGATGCAAAATAGCACAAGGGGTGTGAGATCCCCAACCTCCGGAAACCACTCCGCAGTAGCTGTCCCCAGTGCCCCCAAAATGTCTGGCGTTCCGTGCAACTCCAAACGATGTGCGAATGGGTGGTACAAACCTCTACCTTCTTGTTGCCCGGCTTACTGTACCTCCTTCATATCCAAATACTGGTTTAGTTCCCCTTCCCTCTTAACTTCTCCCAGCCCCCCCCACTTCCTGTTCCCTCCGTTCCGTGGATCATTGCACTTTTGCCACTCCTCATCCCCACTCCTCTGCTGGGCAGTTTGCCTTCTTCTATTGAGTCCTCTCAATCTGGAACCAACTCCTCCACTTCCTTTGCCTCTCCCCATCCCTTGGCTCCCTCAGGCACCAGTTGAAACTCCAACCCTTTCCCACCTTTCTCTGTTACTCTTCTCCTGACACCTCCCGGGCCAAGCTTTAACCATCCTAGTAAGCAGCCAGCTGCGTCCCTGCTCCTGCCTTGATTTCACTCCACATCAGTTCATTTTCTTCCTCCATTACGAGATCAGGCAATAAGTCGCCCTTCAGCTCAGTCACCTATTTCTCAATTGTGTTCTGGTTCACCATGTACTGTTGCCATTTCTGATTATGCACTTGTAAGGTGTTCTAATTGAGCGGTACCACACTTTATTCTCTGTATGCTCCATTTTTGTATTTATTCTAATTGTGTACCACCTTATTACCAAATGTTCAACTGTTCTATAATTACATATTGTGCTGCTGTTCTTCCACTGTTCTCCTCCCCTAGGTCGCACCTGGAAATTTATTTTATTTTATTATTATTTATTTTATTTAAATTTTGGTGACCAGCTAGGCCCACTGAGACCGAAACAGTCCTTTTTCAGGGGCAACCCAGAATTAATTACATACATCTATAAACATAGAAACATAGAAATATAGACTTTGACGGCAGATAAGGACCGCTTGGCCCATCTAGTCTGCCCATTTCCCTACCTACAGGATAGGCTGCAGATCCTAGTTAACCAACAGCATGTTTCTTCCTACCCCCCCCACAAGAATTGCCTTATGTCTGTCCCATGCATTCTTGAATTCTCCCTCAGTTTTAGACCCCACAAGCTCCTCAGGAAGGCTGTTCCATGCATCCACTACCTCTCTGTGAAATAATACTTCCTCACATTGCCCCTGAACCACCCCCTCTATCTTTTAATTGTATCCCTTGTTCTTGCACGCCTCTTTTCTGAAAGATGCTACCCTCTTGACTTTGTTGATTCCACTGAGGTACTTAAAAGTTTCTATCATGTCCCCTCTCCTCTTCTTTCCTCAAGGGTATCATATTAAGCTCCTTTAGTCTCTCCTCAGTCGGCTTCTGTTGCAGACCCTGCACCATTTTAGTTGCCCTCATCTGGACTGCCTCTATCCTGTCTATGTCCTTGCAGAGATGGGGTCTCCAGAACTGGACACAGTACTCCAGATGGGGTCTCACCAATTGTCTGTACAGAGGGATAACAACTTGCTGTTTTCTGCTGCTGATGCCTCTCCCTATACATCCCAGTATACCCCCAGTCTTCCTTACTGCCTTCTCACATTGCTTGCTAACCTTAAGGTCATCTGATATGATTAACTCCAGTTCCCTTTCCTTTTTTGTTGTTGTTACTACCTTCACCCCCATTGTGTATTCTTCCCCTGGGTTCTTGTTTCCCAGGTGCATTATTTTGCACTTCTTTGCATTGAATCCTAGCTGCCATACTTCTGACCATTCCTCCAACCTTGCCAAGTCCCTTCTCATCCTTTCCATGCCTCCTTGTGTATCAACCCTGTTGCAGATCTTTGTGCCATCTGCAAAGAGACATACTTTTCCTTCCAGTCCCTCTGCAATGTCACTTATGAAGACATTAAAAAGGACTGGACCCAATACTAAACCCTGCGGTACCCCACTAGTAACCCCTCTTTCTTCAGAGTGGACTCCATTTACAATTACCTTCTGTGTCCTGTTGTCCAGCCAATGTTTTACCCAGGCTACCACCCTGGGACCCACTCCCAGGCTGGTTAATTTGACTATTAATCTTTTGTGTGGGACTGTGTCAAATGCCTTGCTAAAGTCTAGGTAGGCCATGTCCACAGCCCCTCCCTGGTCTACTACTTTGGTCACCTAGTCAAAGAAATCTATTAGATTTGTCTGACATGACCTTCCCGCTATGAACCCATGCTGCCTTGGGTCCTGGCCCCACTGGCCTCTAGGTACTCAACTATTCTTTCCTTCAGAAGTGACTCCATCACTTTCCCTACCACAGAGGTCAAACTGACAGGTCTGTAGTTTCCTGCCTCTGTCTTGGTCCCACTTTTGTGAAGGGAATCACATCCGCCTTCCTCCCGCCCTCGGTACCACACCATCCTCCCATGATTCATTAAAAGAGTAGCCAGTGGTTTCACTAGTTTCCCTTAATTCTTTTAGAATTCTGGGGTGAATTCCATCAGGCCCCATTGCTTTGTCCACCTTCAGTTTTAGGAGTTCTTGCAGAACCCTTTCTTCTGTGAAAGGACTGGGATCAATTCCTCTATCAAGAGTGCTTCTGTTAATTGGATTAGGCACTTCCCCCTCCTCTTTTGTGAATACTGACTAGAAATATTCGTTCAGTATCCCTGCTTTTTCACTGTCCCCCTCTGCCCACCCACCATTCATTCTATTCAACCTCACTATCCCTCCCTTTGTCTTTCTATGCTCACTGATATACCTATAAAAGGTTTTATCCCCCTTCTTAACCGAGTTGGTATCTTTTCCTCAGTTTGGGCCTTTGCTATTCTGACTTCTCTCCCTGCTTCCTTCTGCCTTAACTGGTACAGCTCTCTGTCCTGTTCCTTCTGTGTTTCCTTATACTTCCGGAATGCTATCTTTTTCTTCCTGACTTTCACAGCCACCTCTTTTGAGAACCATAGTGGCTTTTTCTTTCATTTTGATTTGTTTATTTGCTTCACACAAAGGTGTGTTGCCTCTGTGATGGCAGTTTGATGATTCCCATTGTTGCTCCACACCTCCTTCTAACCTGTTTGCTAGTGCTTTTCTGAGGCACTCTCCCATCTTGCCAAAGTCAGCCCTCCTGAAGTCCAGTACCCTCACTTTTGTGTGGCTTGACTCTGTAGCTGAGTTTAACGTGAACCACACTGTTTGATGGTCACTTGTTCCCAGATGGCAACCCACTTCTAGATATGAGATGCTCTCACTGCCCCCATTTGAGAGTACAAGGTCTAAGATTGCTCCCCCATGAGTGGGTTCCGAAACTAGCTGTCTGAGGCCTGCCACATGTAGGGCTTTGAGAATGGCCCTGCTCTTGGATGTGGCTGCAGCAAATGTGCCCCAGTTAACATCTGGCATATTCAGGTCTCCCATCAACAGTATCTCCCCTTTCTAACCCCAGTAATGCTCGGACCATTCATAACTTTGTGCAGTCATCTTGATGGGTTGGACTTCCCGGAGAGATGGAACACAGGCAAATGATGGAATTCTTTGCACGTGAGCATCTTTCAAATACTGCCTCTACCAACTGTAGTGTTCTAAGCCCTTCAGATTTTTCTCTCCGCCTGAAAGTCTGGTCGCTCGGAGTCTCTGTCGCCCTTTTTCACGTGAAGAAGAAAGAAAAAAGTTTAAAAATCATAAGTATTTTTAGTTTCTTTTACTGCCTCTACTAATTTGTTAGATTATTATTGTTTAAATTGTTGTTTTCTCGGTTCCTCACGGTTCGGTATAACAGTGAGGGATCCGAGCTGGTTGTAACTTTGTTTCGGTTCTCTAACTAAAGAACTTATTCATTTCCATTTAATTTTGGTCGTTAAAGTTTTTATTTGTAACCGCTTTTCATCGGTTACAGAACCGCAGAACTGGTTCATATTTCATCTCCTTTCTCAGTTCCTTCGGTTCCCTATCGGTTACAGAACCAACCGCTAAAAAAAAAAAAAAAAAAATTAAAAGCCTTTTAAGCTGTTTAAATAACCGCATTAGCTTTTGGTAATTAGCGGTTGAGGTTTTCTCATTTTATATTTCACCATGAGTGAGAAACCTAAAAAGAGAACCGGTGAACCTGGTTTTAAAAACTGTTTGAAGTGTGGAGATGTGTTTGCTAAGGCAGACAAGCACACCTTATGTGTAGCTTGTCTGGGTTTTGAACATTTGGACCAGGAATGTGAAATATGCAAACATTCCCAGAAAAACTGTTGAAAAGCGCCTTGAAAGGTTAACAAAAGTTTCCAAGGGTCCCTCAGCTCTGACCAGCTGACACCCCAGTCAGTTGTGGTTGAATTAACTAGTGCTTCTACCCCTGCCCGACACGGGCCAAAAGGCAAAGAGGAAAGAACCGGGCTGACTCCAGTTCCTCAAAGAAATTAAAGAAGCTCAAACATGCAGAACCCTCTCCTGCTAAACCAGGGACTTCTACTAGTAGCCTGTAATGCCTTCGGCTCAAGACATAGCCCAGGTGTTCAAAATTATCCAGGCTCTGCAAAACATCATCCCTCAGCCTCCAGCCCCTCCCCAGGGTCTCCAAGTTGCTGCTGCTGTGTTGCCTCCTGCTCCGGAGCAACAATATTTCGAAGGGGATGATGACATTTATGAGGAGGACAAACCTATTACCCCAGAGGTTCCCCTGAGCAGGAATTTGGCTCTCCTCCCAAAGTGTCTGAGGATTTTTCCTCCCATTTTTCTTTTGTAAGAAGAATGGCAGATGCTCTGGACATCAACACAACAGAGCAAGTGGAAGATGAGGAGATTGAGTACCTCAATATGATGGGTTTAACACCCACAAAAGCCCTCCTCCTTCCAGTATATAAATTCTTTAAGAAGGATACTATGAAGCTCCTCCCTCCAGACCCCAAACTCTATTCCTCCTATTGACAAGAGAATAGATAAAAATCATCAGCTGAACAGGGAGGGAGCTGAATTACTTTTCTCCACCCTGATCATCAAGGGTTATACAGCAAGCTGCCTGTGATAAGGGTAAGGTCCTCTGTCCTCACACCCTCCGGACAAGGACTCAGAAAACTGGACAGTATGGCCAAAGGGCTATTTGTCAGCCCTCATTGGCCAGGTGAGACAGGCCATTTTTCAATTTTATGCTGCCCAGTATCAGAAATCCCTGTGGCAGTCGGTACTGGCAATGTCCATGAAGGCCACCCCACCCCACCCTTGTCAGATAACCTGGCAGAAACTGCCAGGTTTGGGCTAGAGGTGGCCAAGTACCAGTTCCAAATGGCTGCTGATTTGAATGACACTGCAGCCAGATGGATGGCTAATACAGTGGCTCATAGGAGGTTTGCTTGGCTTAGGGCCACAAACCTCACTTAGGATACCCAGTCAGAGGCCCTGGATTTCCCATTGGAAGGAAGTCTGCTGTCTGGGGAGTCCACAGTGGCCTGTATGAAAAAAGTGGATGAATATAAGGCTACTTATAGAAGTAACTCTACTAGAGACAGAGCTTAAATCATCCACTAGGCAGTATGGAAGGGGCTAGAGGTGGGTCCTTTTTATCACGACCTTCTTCCAGCCAGTAGCCATGCCCCATACCAGCAGTACCCCCTCAGGGCTACTCAAGAGGTTGGGGTAGAAGGGGCTCTAGGCGAGAGACTCAGCCACAACCTCAGCCCCAGCCTAAGCAGAACCCCTGAGATGCAAGCCGCCTCCTCCCTACCTGTTGGAGGCAGACTGTCCCATTTCCTCCCCGCTCTGGTCAACCATCACCACAGACAAGTGGGTGCTGGGGGTAGTGGGCAAAGGTCTGTCTCTGCAGTTCAGATTTCTTCCTCTAAAAAAACCCAGGGGTTCTACCTCCCCACCTCTAGCATAAATCTCATTGCTAGAGGCAGAGGTCCAGAAGCTGCTTCAGCTCAAAGCAGTGGAATTTATTTATTTATTTATTTATTAGCTTTTGGTAACCGGGTAAGTGCGCTAGGCAACAGACCTGCCTATTTTCAGGCACGACCCGGGAGAGCACAGGACATTGGTTACAATATGCAGAAATGCACAGACATAATATAGGTGTACAGGAGCAAAACAAGATATACATTGGGTAGCACAGTAATAGTTACATAAGGGTACATTTTAGGCATAGATCATAATAAGGATATAAAATAAAACAATTAGGGTAACCATAAGACAGCTGAGGACAGTAAAGACATCAAGGTTCATAGCTACCTAGACAAGCATATTGCATGGGAGAACATTAGTGTAGTACTCAGGGTCAGACCCGACAGCCTACAGTGGGACAAAGCAAATTAAGAGCATTTGCATTGGCCAGAGGCTAGAAGGTGAGTGAACAGCGAGTTTTTGAATTCCTCATGGGAGGCTGAAGTTTCACCATAAGGGGAGTGAGTTCAGAATTTGGGAGCAAATGGGCAAATGCCTGTTCACCCATTTTTGTCATGCAAGGTCTAGTGGAGAGCATGGGGACAGAGGAAGACCTGAGGGTACAGGTGTGTGAGGCAGGAGTCAGGAGGTTGGCAAGATAGACAGGGCAGGGAGGTCTAGACAGGGAGTCGATAAAGCAGCCCAGGGAGTAGGCTCGAATATCCTTAGGTGACAGCCAATTTAAGCCAGCGTAAAGGAGACAATGATGGGTAAGATGTGGAGCAGTTAAGGCGAATCTACAGATGTTGTTGTAGACAGTGTCCCATTTGTGGAGTGTAGCAGAGTTTGCAGCTAAGAGGAGGGGCAGAGCATATTGGAGCTGGGGTAAGAGAATACCTCTGCAAACAGAAAGTCTAGCGGAAGGAGTGAGGGAGTGGCGCACGCGATAAGCTCCGCCAATTTTAGCATTGACGGCACGGCACACCATATTGACATGTTGAGACAGATCAAGTGTGGGATCCAAAGACCCTCAAGGTACTTGAAGGACTCAGTGTTTAAGATGAGGAGCCATCAAGGCATTGAACCCGAGCCTGTTCGCAGGGGCAGACAGTTTCTTAGGGATCCGAATAGCATAGCACAGGTTTTTTCTAGGTTCAGGACTTGGTGGTTGCTAGAGAGCCAGGTCTGCAGGAATTGGAAGTCATTAGTGAGAGTGGAGTTGATGGCAGCAACCGATTTTGACCCAGAGTAGAGAACAAGGTCATCTGCGTATAAGAGTGCAGCTATGCCGGGACATGGTGGGAATATCATTTAGGAAGAGGGAGAAGAGTAGAGGTCCAAGAGTGGATCCCTGGGGAACTCCACGGGAGATGTTTAGGGGGAGGAAAGGGCCTTGTGAAATGCTACTGCCTGAGTCCGATTGTCAAGATAGCTATGGAACCAGGAGAGGGCTTGGTCAGATGCTCCAATGGATTGGAGTTTCTTTAGCATGAGAGGATGGTGTACCATGTTGAAGGCTTTAGACAGGTCGATAAAGACGGCCCCAGTGAGTAGGCCACGGTCCATATTATTTCTGATGTCATTTGTAAGTTGTGTAAGTGCAGAGGTGGTACTGTGGACCGGCCGAAACCATGTTGGCACGGGGTTTGAAGATTAAATATGTCAAGGTGAGCAGCAAGCTGGTGGTGGACTATTTTTTCAAGCAGCTTACTGAGAGTGGGCAGAAGAGATATAGGGCGGTAGTTGGACATGAGTTTGACATCGCCCTTTTTGTGTATAGGGATGGTTCTGGCAGTTTTCCAGGTGGATGGGACAGTAGTCGTACGACTCGAGAGGTTAAAAAGCCAGGTGATAAGTCTGGTCAGCCAGGGTGCATACTGCTTAAGTATGCAAGGATGGATGCCGGAAGGGAGTTAAGTAGCTAGAACTTCAAGGTATGTGGTTGGAGCCAGAACGAAAGGGAGGGGTGGGAGGGCGAGGAGGAGAAGAAGAGGGACAGTCAGGTTGTGGGCTAGTTAGAGTAGTGACTGGTGGAGAAGAAAAAGGGCATTGAGGCGTTGGTAATGGTGTCATGGTTGGTGCAGTGAACACCTTGAATGTTCATGTCAGCTGGATTCTGTTGCTTATCGTTGCGAGAATGTCCTTAATTTTGGATCAGTACCTGCGCGGATTTGTAGAGGATGTTATTAGTAGGTTCCTGTAGTAGGTGCTTTTGGCAATACGAATTTGTTTTTTGCAGTTGTTACGTAATGCATGATAGTCTTCAAAGTCGGCACAGAGGTGGGAGATCTTCCACCTGGACCAAAGTTTGTCCCTAGATTTGAGAAGTTGAAGCAGGGGGCGTGTTAGCCACTTGGTTACTTTCCCTGCCATCCTACGTGTGGTGACTGGGAATTAGTCTCTGCAACCCTGAGAGGAAGAGGTTTTTACTCCAGATACTTCCTAACAACAAAGAAAAATGGGGAGTGGCGGCCAATTTTGGATCTCAGAGCTTTAAACAAGCACCTGAAAAAGCCAAAGTTCAAAATGGTCACTTTGGCTCGGATTCCAAAAAGCGGACTGGCTGGCATCTCTGGATTTACAGGACGCTTATTTCCACATCCCCATAAACTAATCTTACAGAAAATATCTCAGATTCAGACTCCCGTCAGGTCATTATCAGTTTGCAACCCTACCCTTCAGCCTTTCCTCGGCACCAAGGGTGTTTACAAAATGCCTAGCAGTTGTTGTGGTATTTCTTCAAAGACAGGGAGTGACTGTCTTTCCACACCTGGATGACTGGCTGATGATAGGCAAATCACCAGAGCAGGTCACAACCTCTCTAAGGCTTACACAGGATCTTCTGGAATCTCTGGGTTTCGTAGTAAACCAGAAAAAATCTGTCTTCGCCCCTACACAGACTTTACAGTTCATAGGGGCAGAGATCAGCACCCTGCAGACCAGGGCCTTTTTACTACTAGACATGGTGCAAAGTCTTCAGGCCATAGCAAACTTCTTCAAATTGCATGGTCAAAAAACAGCCAGGCAATTTCTGCAGCTCTTGGGTCATATAGCTGCATCCACAGGTACAGTGCAGGGTTCCAGGTTTCACATGAGACACATCCAGTTTCACCTCAGGACTCATTGGAGTCAGAAAAAAGACCCCTTCTCAAAGCTCATTCCAGTGACAGGCCCCTGTTACAAGCCCTCTTGTGGTGGAAAATGGAATCCAACCTAAGACAAGGAGTCCCCTGCCAGAAGGAGGATCCTTCACTAATCCTCACAACAGATGCATCCCTGCTGGGCTGGGTGCCCATCTAGGGGAGCACACAACTCAGGGTACCTGGTCAGAAGCAGAGTCCCTCCAGCATATAAATCTGTTGGAACTCAGAGCAGTGCGGCTGGCACTAAAGGTTTTCTCTACATTGGTAATGGGCAAGGTGGTACAGGTCAGAACAGACAATACCACCACTGTGTATTACATAAACAAGCAGGATGGCACCAGATCAGGTCCCCTATGCACAGAAGCCATGAGAATTTGGGCTCTGGCATATTCTTTAAAGGTGTCCCTGCAAGCCATCCATCTGCCAGGAAAGGACAATATCTTGGCAGACGCACTGAGTAGAATCAATCAGTCCCATCACGAATGGGCATTGAGCAAGCAGGTGGTACAGGTAATTTTCAACAGGTGGGGCATTCCAGAGATAGACTTGTTCGCATCCCACCAGAACCACCAGTTGCCTCAGTACTGTTGCAGGCCACCAGCCCAGGGCACAATCCCTCTGGATGCCTTGGTGCTGGATTGGTCGGGTAAGTTTCTCTATGCATTCCCCCCTTTCTCTCTGGTTTTCAGGGTACTGCTGAAACTCAGATCCCTCTCAGCTTCTCTGATATTGATAGCTCCAGATTGGCCCAGGCAGCCATGGTACTCTCTTCTGCTCTCCATGGCAGTGAGCAGGCCAATAAGCTTGCCTCTCAGGCACAATCTTCTAACCTCCAATCATGGAACATTGCTATTCCAAAATCTCAAGTCTCTTCACCTCAAAACATGGCTCTTGAGGAGTTAGAGTATGCAGGCTTGAACCTTTCTGACGTTGTGTTAAACATCTTGAAAGGATACAGGAAGCCTTCAACTAAGAAAACTTATTCTGCTAAGTGGAAAAGATTCTCTTTCTGGTGCTCTACTAGAAACTTCACCCCAAATGATGCAGGGGTCTCAGTGGTGTTGGATTATCTAACTCATTTGCGTTCACAAGGTCTGCAATCCAGTTCCTTAAGGGTCCACCTTGCAGCAGTATCTTCATACCTGTCTGCTAGGACAAAGGTATCTGTAGCATCAGATCCCATTTTCTAAAGATTTTTCAAAGGCCTAATGCATTTGCACCCCCCCCCACAGGGCACCAGTGCCCGCTTGGGATCTTAATGTATGTATAGCAAGGTTGATGCGGGCTCCTTTGGAGCCCATGGCTACAGCCCATTTAAAGTATGTTACCTGGAAAACAGTTTTCCTGGTAGCAATTACTTCAGCAAGAAGAATCAGTGAACTTCAGGCTCTCTGTGTCGACCAGGACTACATTTTCTTCCACAGGGATAAAGTAGTCCTCAGAACAAACAGACAGTTCCTTCCCAAGGTGGTTTCAGATTTCCATCTGAACCAGTCACTCTGTCTGTCTTCTTTACAGACCATGCAAGCTCTGGTGAAAGAAGGCTTCACAGTCTGGATGTGAAAAGAGCTCTCAGCTACTACATGACAGCTACTAAAGGCCATAGGCAAGACAAGAAACAACTTTTGCTTACATATGGGGATGTTGGAATGGGCAAACCAGCCTCAAAAAGATCAATTTCTCGGTGGATTGTCCAGTGTATTAAATTCTGCTACAATAAAGCAGGTAAAGAGTCCCCAGCAGGGCTGAGGGCTCGTTCAACAAGAGGAACAGCTGCCACTATTGCAGCTGCTAGGGAGTTGCCATTGGTGGACATTTGTAAAGCAGCTACTTGGAAATCAGTGCACACTTTTACAAAGCATTATAATTTGGATATTTTGTCCAGAAGTGACGCCAAGTTTGGCACAGCAGTCCTGCAAAGTCTGTTTCCAAAATAAGTTCTGTGCCCATCACCTGGGGGGTACTGCTTGGTAGTCTGCACAAAGTTATGAATGGTCTGAGCATTACTGGGGTTAGAAGAAAAAATTACTTACCATAGTAATCTTCTTTCTTCCCAGTGATGCTCAGATATTCATAACTGCCTCCCATCCTCCCCTTCCAGAACTTAAGCCTCTGCATTCCGCATGCTAGTGCCACATAGCCATATCCTTCTGGGTACATTTCTCTATGCTAGACAGAGGTTTACCAGAGTTTTCTGTCTCTCAAAATAGTTTTTCTCATTCTATGGTGAACACCATTATTATATTTAGATATAGCTCCTCCCTTGGAGTTTTTTTCAAGTAAGTTGTTTATTAGGCTAATCCTAAAAATGTTTTATTAAAAATGTTTTATTAATTAGTTAATAATTAATGATCACATTTTTTCCATGTTGCCTGACTTCCGGGCTTCTTAAAACTCTGAAGGGCTTAGAACACTACAGCTGGAAGAGTCAGTATTTGAAGGATGCTCATGTGCAAAGAATTCCATCATTTGCATGTGTTCCATCTCTCGGGGCAGTCCAACCCATCAGGATGACTGCACAAAGTTAT
Organism: Neoceratodus forsteri; assembly: GCA_016271365.2. Taxonomy (NCBI): domain Eukaryota; kingdom Metazoa; phylum Chordata; order Ceratodontiformes; family Ceratodontidae; genus Neoceratodus; species Neoceratodus forsteri. Next base: position 23,207,719 of record JADMNL010000034.1, on the reverse strand, counting down.
GAATGTCTGAGCATCACTGGGAAGAAAGAAGATTACTATTGTAAGTAATTTTTTCTTCTCTGACATTCTAAGAATGCCTTCTATCATATCCTTGTCCATTCCCTCCCCCTGACATGGGGGTCTGTACACAAACCCTGTGCGGATTGTGGTGCCCTTTCCAGTCTCCAAGGTGACCCACAGTGCCTCCTCTCCTCCCCTCCCTGTTCACTCTTTTGTTCAGTTGCTTTTATCCTTTCCTTTACATAGAGAGCTACTCCTCCCCCTCTTCTCCCCTGCCTGTCTCTCCTGTAGGTTATGTACCCTGGCATGTTAACATCCCAGTCATGGCTCTCTGTGTACCATGTTTCTGTGACTGCTACGATATCCAGGCATCCCTCTTCCATCAAGGCCACCAGCTCAGGGAGCTTGTTGCCCAGACTACGGGCATTGGTACTCATTACCTTGGTACTCATTACCCTCCATTTCCTGATGGCCTTACTCCTTTTTGACCCATCCCTGTCTTTCTTGCCTTTGTCACTTTCTCCATTTACCCCTGCCCTTCTCCCTATCGACACCTCTATGTTGGTGTTTACCGCACTTACTACCATGATTTTTTGTAGCTAGGATTTCCCTGCTCCTTTTCCAGTAAAGCCCCCGCTAGTTTAAATGCTCAAGCACGAAGCATTTAAACCTGTCACCTAGGATCCTGGTTCCCTCCTGAACAGATGCAGCCCATCATACCAGTATAGGCTTGCATCACTCCAGGTGGACCCTCAGTCCCCAATGAAGCCAAATCCTGAGCTCCACACCAGTTTTTCAACCACTGATTGAATCCCATGGTGCGAACACCCTAACCTCTCCTCGCCATAGATGGGCAGCACTTCCGAGAAAGGTTACGAGTGCTACTTGTCTAAGGCCCCCCAATTCCACAGACTCTTCCTGCACTTCTCTAATCCCTTTCTTAGCCAGGTCATTTGTCCCTAGGTGGACAGTGACATCCAGCTCCCTCCCCTGTGCAGCTGCTCCGGCAATCCTGAGGATTCGCTCCCTGTCCCTCCAAGCCATGGCACCAGGCAGGCACCTTACCTCCCTCTCCCCTTCCTCCCCCAGTTCTACCTTCCTAACAATGGAGGACATAAACATAAAATACATACATGTCATTTCACAATTAACAGTCAATACAGACGTACTGACCCAGTCGAGGATACAGTGGCAGGTTAATTACAATCAACAGGAGAAGAAGAAGAACTATTATACACAAGACAGTCACAGTCAGATTGATGTGCCAGTAAGGTTAGATCGGTAGCAGGGAGCCTGCTGACTCAGCGGTAGCAGTTGCAGAGGCTCAGTTCCGGCAGGTGGGCTTTAAGACCCTTCTTGAAGCCCACAAGGGAGGTACATTCCTGGAGACTGCTAGGGAGACCATTCCAGATGGGAGAGATGAAGACAGCATAAGACCGGAGTCCTAGGGAAGTCCTAACACTGGGAACTTGGAGAAGCTGGTGGCCAGAAGATCTTGGTGTTCTTCCATTCTTTTTGTGAGCTAATGTGTTAATTAGGCTAGGAGGGGTGCCATTTTGCTGCAGCTTAAAAGCAAGGCACAGTGAGGGATATGATAATGTGCCATCTAGAGAAGGCCATCTTAGACATAATAGCACTGTGCAGTGATGCTCCCATGGTGGCACCCCTGCAGCAAAGCACCCTATCTTGTGATACAGTATTTTTAGCCTTTGCATTTCAGAGCTTCTTACAGAATGTAGTAAAGGGGCCGCATACAGCAAGGTTGGAAGGAGTGCACCAGTGGAAACCTTGAGTTTGGATTCACGAGTGAGGAAAAGGCTCAGGCGATATAATAGACCTAATATTTGGTTGAGTTTCTTTGTCAGATGGTCAATGTGGCCCTTAAAGGAGCGGTTTTGGTCTAAGTATATTCCTAGGTATTTAATACAATCGATCACTTCAGTTCTTGATCCATTGGAAAGAGCTGGGGACAATAAGTGTGAACGGGTTGAGCCCAGGCTTTTAGGGCCAAATAGCATGGCTTTGGTCTTTTTACTATTTAGAACTAACTTATTAGTAAGAAACCAATTCTCAAGTAGACCAAAATCTTGACCAAGAAGGTTGTTTAGTTGGACAGTGTCTCGGGAGGACTTATAAAGCACAGCATCATCTGCATATATGGTCACCTTGACCCCTCCACAATGATAAGGCAAATCATTAATAAATAGGGAAAACAGGAGAGGTCCCAATATCGAACCCTGGGGTCACTGTCCATGATAGGGTGTTTGTTGGACATAGCTCCATGCCATCTGACAATTTGTGATCTGCCGTCAAGGTAGTCCATGAACCATTAAGTAGACAGACAATCAAGACCAAGAGATGTTAGTTTAGTGATAAGCTGATGATGATTCACCAAGTCAAATGCCTTGGTGAGGTCTATAAAGACTACACCAGTTGGAAGGCCATCATCTAGAGCTGTGAAGTTCTAACCCCAGGAAATCTTACTGTATTCTGACATATACAGTATTGCCCCACCATAGCACTGCCCCGGAGCCGAAAAGGTTAATAGAACCTATGCAAATGAGAAAATGCTAGGCTTAAGCTTGGTTTTCAGACCACCGCCCCTGGTAAACATTCCATCAACCATCAGATCTTCACTCCGCCTGACTAGTCAGATGCCTCGGAGAATCCTCTGCATCTTTTTCAAAATTTGCGTTTACTTTCTTGGTTTTCTACTACTTTAAGTTCAAATTTTTAAACCGCTGTCTCTTGTTCACAAGGTAAATTAATTTAGATAGAAAGAATTAGGTAAGTCCTCAGTTTCTGTTTGGTTCTCCAGTCAGGAATCGACATTTTTCTTCCTTTTTTCCTTGTAAGTTAAAATTTCTTTTGGTAATAACATTTCTGGGCTAAACCCCGGTTCGTTATTTGGTCCTTAAACCGACCGGAAAAAAGAAAAAAGGGTATTTCTTTGGGGTAGTTGGGCGTGTCTCAGATGCCTAAGAAAAGAACTGGCCCAACTGGTTTTCAGCACTGTACCGAATGCGGGGAAATGTTTGCTAAAGCTGATCCCCATTTGATGTGCGTTTTCTGTCTCGTGTTTGACCACTTAGAGACAGATTACAAAATTTGCAAGAAGGTCCCTCAGTCCACACATGACAGGCATTTGAACCGGCCGAGGGAAAAAATGTCTGACACAACCGCTGAACCGGTTACAGACAAATCTACTTCTAAAAGTTCTGCCAAACCAGGAGAAACACCCTCTGACCAGGGTGCCAGTTCACAGACAAAGAAACGCACTGCTGAACAGGCCGCTGTACCGGCAACCACGGGCAAGAAAAAGAAACACCCAGAACCGCAATCAGTGAAACCGTCGGTTCCTACTGTGGAGGAGATGGCCAATGCTATCCAGATTATTCAGTCCCTTCAGTCTCCTCCAGTTCAGGTTCCACAGTCCTCAGTTAAATTCCCTGCTGTTGTGCTCTACGGTTCTCCTTCTGGTCCCAGTCCCCTCGATCTTGGTTCTGAATTTATAGAGGAGGAGAGGGACTATGGGTTTGGGGAGGAAGAGGAAGAAGAAGAGGACTATGGAGAACCGGTAGAACCGGAGATTTCTTCTGATCCTCATCGTCCTGATTCCCCTGACAAGGGATCTGAGGACTTTACCTCCCTGTTTGTCTTTATGCAACAAGTTGCTCAGACCTTAGACCTCGCTGCTCAAGAGACAGCAGATGAGGAGGAAGAGGCTGATTTTGTGGAAATGATGAATGTGGCTCGAGCAAAAAAGTTGCTTTTTCTCATCCACAGAACCCTTAAAAAACATGTTTTCAGGGTTCTGCAAATGCCTACTTCAGTTCCTCCAGTCGATAAAAAAACTGGATAGGAAGTACTGGGTAGCCAAGTCTGGTGCCGAATTTTTCTTTACACACCCCAGTCATGAGGGTGTTGTGCAGGCTGCAGCTTGTGACAAGGCTGGTATACCCCTGGCATCACATCCTCCTGATAAGGATTCCAGGAAAATGGATTCAGTGGCCAGGAAGTCCTACCTGGGTTCCTCCCCAGCCATTAAACAGGCCATCTACATGGCTTATGTGGCCAGATTTCAAAAAAGCCTATGGAGTACAGTATCCAAAATTGCAAAATCCTGCCCAGAACCTATGGCAGCTAATTTGGCAGAGGCTGTTAAAAGGGGTGTCCAGGCATCCAAGTTCCAGTTTAGGATGGCTGTGGATGCCAGTGACACTGCAGCCAGGTTTATGGCTACCTCTGTATCTCTCAGGAGATTTGCATGGCTGAGAACCACTAACTTATCCCAGGACACTCTGTCAAAATCTTTGCATTTCCCCTGTGACCCTTCATCCCTCTTTGGCCAACAGACCGAGGCCTATATGAAAAAGATGGATGAATACAAGGTAGCTTACAGGAGTGCAGCAGCCAAAGAAAAGGCAGCTGCTCCCCAGAAACAACAGCTCAGGGTTGGAAGAGCACAACCTTATAATCGGACTTCATTTCAGACCCAGGCCCTTCCAGCCTACCAACCCCAGAGGTGCTATTTCAGGGGCAGAGGCAGAAGTGGTACTGGCAGGATGGGTCCAAGCCCTCCACCGACCCTCACAGGTGAAGCAGAACCCCTGAAGTATCTGTCAGGGTCACCTTCCCTCTCCAGGTAGGGGTCAAGCTCGCCCACTACCTCCAGGTCTGGCAGTCTATAACTACAGACAAGTGGGTTCTGGAGGTAGTGGGCCAGGGCCTCACCCTCAGTTTCAAGGTTTTGCCCAAGCTGAGGGCAAAGGTCTTCAGTCCTCATTCTGCATCAGAATCCCAGCTTCTGGAGGAGGTAAAGAAACTGTTACTGGTCAAGGCAGTAGAACCAGTTCTACCCCTACACTAGGAGAAAGGGTTCTACTTTAGGTATTTCCTAACAGCAAAAAAGGAGAGTGGCGACCCATTCTGGATCTCAGACAATTGAATAGCTATTTGACAAAACCAAAATTCAAGATGGTCACTCTGGTCACCATTCTGCCTTCACTCAGGCAAGGGGACTGGCTAGCCGCACTAGATTTGAATGACGCCTATTTTCATATCCCCATCAGGCTATCACACTGAAAGTTCCTTAGGTTCAAGCTCAAATCAGGCCATTATCAGTTCAGAGCAATGCTCTTCGGCCTCCCTTCGGCTCCAAGGGTATTTACCAAGTGCTTGGCCATGGTAGTGGCACATCTAAGAAAGCAGGGTGTCAGGTTTTTCCTGTCTGGACGACTGGCTGCTGGTGGGTCAGTCCCCCCAACAAGTCTTGGATGCCCTAGCTCAGGCTCAAAGCCATCAGTCCCTAGGGCTCCTTCTAAATCCCAAAAGGTCAGTTCTGGTCCCAGTTCAGCTTCTGGAGTTCATAGGAGCAGAAATGGACACATTGAAAGGGAAAGCCTTCCTTCCACCAGCAAGGGTGGATACTCTGGTACAACTGGCCAGCTCCTTCCAGTTATCCTGTCCCAGGCCAGCAAGGCACTTTCTCCAGCTGTTAGCACACATGGCAGCTTCCACAGCAGTAGTTCCAGGAGCCAGATTTCAAATGAGAGGCATTTAGTTTCACCTCAGATCTTACTGGTTACATAAAAAGTGCCAGTTGTCTGCTCTGGTACCAGTCACCAGATCTTTGCTTCTGGCCCTGCAGTGGTGGCAGGACAGAGAAAACCAAAGACAGGGAGTTCCTTTCCTGCAACAGCTCCCATTGAGGGTCCTTACCACAGATGCCTCCCTCCTAGGGTGGGGAGCACACACAGGAGACCACACAGCTCATGGCACCTGGACCAAAAAGGAGACCCTCCTTCACATAAACCTGCTGGAGCTCCAGGCAGTGCACTTGGGAATCCAGTCCTTTGCTTCAGAGCTTGCAAACAGGGTGGTACAAGTCAGAACAGACAATACCACCACAATGTACTACATAAACAAACAAGGAGGCACCTGGTCTTCCCCATTGTGTACAGAAACCATGTTACTATGGAGACTGGCCTACTCTCTGAACCTGTCCCTCATAGCTGTGTACCTATCAGGGAAAGACGACACCCTAGCAGATGCACTGAGCAGAATCAGTCAGAACCATCATGAATAGACTCTGAACAGACAGGTACTTCAAACAGTGTTCAGGAGGTGGGGAATCCCAGACGTGGACCTCTTTGCTCACCCAGACAATCATCAGCTGCCACAGTACTGTTGCAGACCTCCCACAGTGGGCACAGTACCGATGGATGCACTATTATTGGATAGGACAGGGAAATTCCTGTATGCAATTCCTCCCTTCCCTCTAATGCTCAGAGTTTTGAACAAACTCCAGTCTCAGCCAGCAACCATGATCCTCATAGCCCCAGATTGGGCCAGGCAGCCATGGTACTCGCTGCTTCTACTTCTGTCTGTCAGCAAGCCAATAGTTCTACCCTGCAGGCACAGTCTCCTTACCGCCTCACAGGGCCGAATTCTCTATCCCAACCTGCAGTCTCTCAAACTCGAGGCCTGGTTCTTGAGGACATAGAATCTGCCAACCTGGGGTTTTCAAAGAGAGAGTACTCCAGGTTCTTAGGAGCTCCAGAAAACCTTCCACACAGCTAATCTATTCCTGAAAGTGGAAGAGATTTTCATGGTGGTGCCAGCAGCAAGATGTGGTCAGTACCCAGGCAGGTGTGCCACTGGTACTGTATTACTTGGTATACCTCCATTCCCTTGGTCTTAAGCCCTCTTCATTAAAGGTTCACCTAGCAGCAGTTTTGGCCTACCTTTCAGTTGGCAGAAGGCCTTCTTTGGCCTCTGAACAGGTGTTCAAGAAATTATTTAAGGGGCTTCAGTACCTGGATCCCCCACACAGAGAGCCCACCCCAAGGTGGGATCTTAACATCTGTATTGGTCAGCTGATGCAGCCACCCTTTGAGTCCATGTCATCAGCAGAGCTCAAGTATGTTACTTGGAAAACTGTTCTTAATAGCCATTACTTCAGCCAGAAGGATCAGTGAGATCTTACTTCGAGAGGGTTCCTTCAGTAGGTCATCACAAATAGGACTGACGTCATCTGACGTTGGCTGCAAGGCAGACTTTTCTAGCAATCCCTGATGGGGAGACCGCACACCTGATGTCACGTGACTGACGTCAACGTGATGGTATATAGTGGGCAGTCCCCATGCCCGCCTGCCAGTTCTTTTCCGCTGTTGCCTTGTGCTAGTCGCTTCGCAGACTCCATTCAGCGTCTGTCGGAAAGTATTTTTTCACACATTTTTCTAAAAACTCACTATTTCATCTTTTAGTTTAAATCGGTTCATGTCTTCTCCGAAGAAAAAGTGCCCCAAGTGTGGCACTCAGATACCACACAAAGACGGGCATTCCAAGTGCATCATCTGCCCAGGCCCAGACCATCCAATCTCCTCCTGCTCCAACTGTCAATCCTTCAATCAGGCTACCAAAAAGCGGAGACAGCAGCCGTTGGAGGCCCATCTTCTCAAGGCCCGTCTACTTTTGCTTGAGAAGAAGATGGACAAGTTTAGGGACTCGTCCGACAAATCTTCCCCTAAAAAACACGAGAAGATGAGGGAGCGACTCGCTCTGCGTTCGACGTCTGGCCCTCTACCAGCAAGGCCCAGCCACCATCGAGGCACCCAGGTAAGGAGAAACTTCATGCAGATAAGTCGGTTGCCAGCTCCTCCGGCGACTGCACTGCACTAGCTGGTAAGTCGGCCTCTGGTGACCTCCCGGTGGCCATTAAGTCAACTCCCCTGGCTGGGGGCAGTCGCCTAGCCTCGGTCGTTAAGTTGGCCTGGGGTTCTCTCCCCAACCGCCTGACCACGCCTGCTAAGTCGGTCGTCCCTGACGACTGCATGGGCTCGGTTCCCCTGTTGGGGCCTTCTGGTGCTACAACTGACATCCGGCGGCACCGAAGGGAGACAGCCCCGCTCCCTCCTGTTATTCCCTCGTCCATGTCCTCTCATTCTACTACAGACACATCCGGCAAAGCTCATGGGGTCACTGGTGAGCCAGCTGATTTCGGGGGTTCTTCCCCGCGCTCCCCTGCTGGGGACCAGGGTCAGGAGGCTCCTCCACGGCCACACGGCCTTTCTTTGGAGGCCTCTCCTTAGCCTGAGGATGGTCTGTGGGTGCTTCCAGCACCGCCAGTCACTGCAGTTCCGATGCTAGGACCGCTGGCGACTCCAGCGCTGCCCGTTACCACAGCAGTCCCGACACCGGGACCACTGGCACCTCCAGCGCCGCTGGTCCCTACAACAGTCCCGACGCCGGGCCCGATGGTCAAGCCTATTTTGTCGGCCCCGACACCGAACCCGACTCCTACCACTGAGACCCTTCGTCCGGTGCAGATGCCAGCCCCTCCGACACTGGATCCTTTTCCAGCACCGGATCGGGTGGCGATGGCTGTCCCTATAACATGGACTGTTCCAACGCCGGACCCTAATTTAATATATACTACAGCAGATCTGACGTGGGTTCCCCCAATGTCGGGCCAGACGGGGTTCTATAACCGTCCCCCATTATCCACACAGGTATCCTGGGGATCCTTACCCAGAGGTTCCCACTCCTGGTTGGAGTCCAGTGGGACAGTTTTATCAGGGTTATCATCCATATACCCATTACATGAGTCTGCATGGGTATTACCCTCCGCCAGTTGCTGTTCCTCCTCCACCTCCTCCTCCTCTCCCCCAGCCTCAACCAACTCCTCTTCTGGCTACACCGGATTTCAAGTCTGTCTTGCAGTCTTAGTGGCAGGGAGCGGTGTCGGAGTTGGTTTTGGACCTAGAAGCAAGACTCCCACCTCTGCCGCTTCATAGGTCCCCTTCCCCGAGCAGTTTGGGTCCGATTGTGCACGTCTCGGGGAAGACTTGACTGGACGTTCCCCTCTCTCGCTTTGAACGTTGTCCAGTGGAGGAGGCCGACGATAGTTCTGATGGGAGAGAGGACTCTTCGGAGGAGGAAATCATGGAGGAACCCGAGCCGACAGGCAAGACCTCACCGAAATCACCACCTGAGGATCCTTCCTTCTCGGATCTCTTGAGGGCCCTCAGAGATTATTTCGATTCAGAGTCAGAGGAACAGGACCTAATGAGACAGCGACTTGCTGAACACCTCAATTTGGAGTCCTTATCTCCAGTCCCTGTTCCTCCGTGGATGGCCCCCCACCAGGACCTCACCACCACCGTCTGGCAGATGCCTCAATCTTTCCCAGCTGTCCCCAAGAGGGTGGACAGGCTTTACCGGGCGCCTAAGGATGCTCCATTTTTGAAGTCCCATCCGAAGGCAGACTCCGTGGTCATTTCAGCAGCTCATGATCGCTCCGCTAAGCCTAAGCACTTGAGCACCACTCCTCCAGATTAGGAGTCGAGGCAGGTGGACCAGTTTGGCAAGAAAGTTTATTCTTCGGCCACGTGCGCGCTCTGCTCCCTCAGTTACGTGGCCCATATGATGTACCACCAAAAAGCGACTTTTTCGAGGTTGGAGGCGAAGGGCCAGTCTATGGATCCTTCACCTCTCAAGGAGGAACTCACCAAGGATCTCTGCCTCTCCAGGATTTCTTGTAGGCATGCTCTACGGGTCACCTATGATTCAGTCGATTCCATGGCCTGTACCTTGGCGACTGCCGTGGCCCTGAGATGGCACTCCTGGCTTCGCCTCTCCGGCCTTGCGAACGAGGTTCAGTCGGCAATTCAGGACGCCCCTTTCCGTGGCTCGATCCTTTTCGGAGATGACACCAAAGACATAATTACAGATCTACAGGACAAAGGTATTGCCCTTAGATCTGTTCGGTTGATGTACCGATCAGGTGCTCCTCAGTGAAGACAGCAACAACCCATTTGGAAGAGGACCTGGTGTCAGGAGAAATCCACTCAGGCGCGTCGCCATGGTAAGTGGAAGGCCACGGGTACCGTTACCCCCCCGCCTCCAAGAATCTGCGTCAGTCAGGGGGTCCTCCCCCTGACCGGCCCGCCACTTCTTGACTCCCCAGCCCCACTGCCTCCTAAGCTTCTTGGCGAGGAGCAGGTGGGGGGGAGGTTTGCTCTCCATGTGCAGGAGTAGAGGGTGATTGCCTCCAACGAGTGGGTCCTGCAGTTAGTGGCCTCAGGTCACACTGAAGAGTTACTGGAAATCCCTCCAGGAAACCCTCCGGTGAAGTCCTCATACTCTCGGGATCAGGCTTTCCTCGTTCAAGAGGAAGTAATTTCGCTCTTGCTAAAGCAAGTGATCAAGCGAGTCCCTCCAGGGCAAACAGGGAAAGGCTTCTACTCCCATTTTTTCCTAGTTCCAAAAAAGACCGGGGGACTTCCGACCCTTTCTAGATCTCGGCTGAATCATTTTGTCGAGTACAAGAAGATTCACATGCTGACACTATAGAGCCTTCTGCCGCTCCTGTTAGAGAATCACTGGCTCTGTGCCCTGGATATGCAGGATGCCTACCTACATATCCCTATTTTCCCCAACCACCATTGGTTTCTGAGTTTCCTGTTCCTGGGAGAGCACTTCCAGTTCTGAGCACTCCCCTTTGGGCTGTCTTCAGCACCTCGGGTTTTTACCAGGTGCCTAGCACTGGTTGCAGCGTTTTTACGCCACAGGGGCATTACACTGTTCCCCTACCTGGACAATTGGCTTGTAGCGGTCCCTTCCAGGGATGCGTTGTTGGGGGCTCTGTCTTTTACATTGGACCTATTCAGTCGACTTAGTATCACTGTCAACGTGCCCAAATCATACCTCATCCCCACCCAGAGACTACAGTTTATTGGGGCGGCCCTCAGCACGGTCCAGTGCAGAGCTTTCCTTCCTCAGGACAGAATGGAGACTCTGGTCCACCAGGTCACCAAAGTGGCATCTTGCCGGACCATCCTGGCCAGGGAGGTCCTGCGCTTGTTAGGCCTCATGGCAGCTTCCATATGTACCGTTCCCCTAGCCAGGCTCCACATGAGGATCACTCAGTGGTCCCTGAGGGTGCAATGGGATCAGCTTTTGGATGATGTGGAACATCTGGTCCTCATCTCCTCAACGGTCCAGAAGGATCTTCTATGGTGGATGAATCCACACAATCTTTCCTTGGGTCTCCCGTTTTGAAGACCAGCGCCCATAGTCACACTCACCACGGATGCCTCAAACTTGGGGTGGGCTGCGCTTCTGGGGGAACACCAAGCTCTGGGACTTTGGTCCGGCTTGGAGCTTTCTCTTCACATCAGTGTTCTAGAGCTCAGGCCGGTCCTGTATGCCTTACAGGCCTTTCAACCCCTGCTGCCCGAGGGAACACTGCTCATCCAAATGGACAATATGTTGGTGGTTTGATACATCAACAAACAAGGAAGAACCCGGTCGTATCCTCTTTGCAGGGAAGTGTCCAAGGTGTGGAACTGGGCAGTCCTGCACCACTTGTCCCTAGTGGCCGTGCATGTACCAGGAGTTCTAGACGTCCTGGCGGACACTCTCAGCAGATCGTGGCCCCCGCGCTCACGAGTGGGAACTTCATCAGGAAGTGGCGGAATCCATCTTCCAAAATTGGGGGCGGCTGGAACTTGACCTATTCATCTCTCAATTAAACGCAGAACTTCCCAAGTTTTGCTCGGTCATTCCAGAGCCAGGTGCTTTCTGGAGTGATGCATTGTCTCTATCCTGGACAGGGAAATTTTTGTACGTCTTCCCTCCATTTCCCATTCTGCAGAGGGTCCTCTTCAAACTACAGACAGAGAAGGCCAGAATGATTCTTATCGCTCCTCTTTAGCCGAGACAGATCTGGTTCCCGCTGCTTCAGCAGCTATCCAGGGAACCACCGGTTCCACTTCCATTGACACACGACCTCCTTACTCAGGATCAAGGTCGTCTGGTTCATCTGGGGCTCAGGACCCTGCATCTGCATGCATGGCTCCTGCAGACGTAGCCATCTCTCAAGTGGCACAGTTCCTTGTCGAAGCTAGAAAACATTCCACCCATTCCACTTATGCATTGAAGTGGAAGCGGTTTTCCATTTGGACGACCCCGAAGGGCTGGAATCCTTTTTCTTGCTCAGCCCAAGTCATGGAATACCTCCTTTACTTATCGGACTCTGATCTAGCCTATTCCTCTCTGAAAGTGCACCTCTCGGCTATCTCGGCGTACCACGAGCTGGTGGATGGTAAACCCTTGGCTCAGTTGGATATCTCAAAGACCTTTTTGAAAGGGATTCTCCATCTGAAACCCCCATCCGCAGCCCAACATCACCATGGGACTTGAATTTCATCCTGAAAAAGCTCACCTTGCCTCCTTTCAAACCAGCGATGAGCTGTGACCTACGCTTTCTATCTTGGAAGACATTGTTTCTGGTTGCGATCACTTCAGCTCGAAGAATTTCAGAGCTTCACGCGTTGGTTTGTAAGGAGCCTTACCTTATCTTTCACCCGGGACAGGGCGGTTCTCAGAACCCATCCGAGGTTCCTTCCAAAGGTGGTGTTGGAAACTACTCTGAACCAATCGATAAAGCATCCAGTATATTATCTGGTTCCCGCTAACAGGGGTGAGGCACTCCTCCATATGATGGATGTGCACCAGATTCTTTGGTGTTACAGACACCAAACCAAGGACTTTAGGTCTTGCGATCAATTGTTTCTCTCCTTCACACCTCGGACTTGAGGCAAACTAGTTTCCAAGCAGGGCATTTCCAAATGGTTGGGCAACTGCATCAGATACTGTTACCAAAAGTATGACAAGCCCCTCCTGGGTGTTATCATGGGTCATTCTACTAGGGGCATGGCCACTTCTGCAACCTTCCTTCGTAATGTTTCTGCAGCGGATATTTGTGCCGCCACTACTTGGAGTTCTGTCCATACCTTTACCAAGCATTATAGTTTGGACATTGTTTCTAGGCAGAGGGCTGGCTTTGGTCTAGCTGTCCTGCAGGGTCTGCTGTCCTAGGCTGGGTCCTTTTCGGACCTCAGTCTTTTCCGTGGATTTTATTTTGCCCCCTTCCTAGTTTCTCTCAGTCTCTCCTTAGAGGGACTGCTTGGGAGTTGATCCTATTTGTGATGAATTACTGAAGGAACCCTCGCGAAGTAAGATAGTACAGTTACATAAGAACTTACCGTAACAGTAGATCTTCGAGAGAGGTTCCTTTCCCTCCCTCCCTCCTTCCCCTCATTTTAATTTTTACAGGGTCTCCAATCCTGTTTGCTCTTGCTGTTAGGCCTCTTCCTTGCTCCAGTGGGAGAACTGGAGGACAGGCGTGGGGACCACCCACTGTATACCGTTACGCTGACGTCAGTCACGTGGCATCGGGTGGGCGGTTCCCCCATCAGGGATTGCTAGAAAAGTCCACCGTGCGGCCCATCAGGTGACATCAGTCCTATTTGTGATGACCTACTGAAGGAACCTCTCTCGAAGATCTACTGTTACAGTAAGTTCCTACGTAACTGTACTTTACAGGCCCTGGGTACAGATCAGGACTGTATTTCCTTCCATAAGGATAAGGTAATCCTAAGAACAAGCAGGAAGTTTCTTCCTAAGGTGGTGTCTGATTTTCACCTTAATCAGTGTGTTACCCTGCCTGTCTTTTTTATGGATCATTCATGCTCAGGTGAACGCAGATTGCATAGCCTGGATGTCAAAAGGGCTATCAGTTACTACCTGGAGCACACCAAGGGTCATAGTGAGAACAGAACCCAGCTGCTCCTTACTTATGGAGAGGTAGGAAAGGGCAAACCAGCTTCAGAGAGGACCATTGCTTGCTGGATTGTGGCTTGCATCCAGTTTTGCTATAGCAAAGCTGGTAAAGAGCCCCCTGTGGACCTTCAAGCCCATTCCACAGGGGGCACTGCTACTTCCATTGCAGCCTCAAGGGACATCACCTTATTCGATATTTGCAAAGCAGCTACCTGGAAAACTGTTTACACATTTGTCAAACATTATAGCCTGGATTTACAGACCAGGAGTGATGCTAAGTCTGGCACAGCAGTACTGCAGAGCTTGTTTCATAAGTAGGTTCTGTGCCCACCTCCAAAGGCACTGCTTGGGTAGTCTTCCTATGTCGGAATACAGTTAAGATTTCCTGGGGTTGGAAGAAGACATTACTTACCACAGTAATCATGTTTCTTCCAAGGGAATCTTACTGTATTCTGAGCTCCCACCCTTCCTCCCCTTCTAGAATCTGGGAGCACTGCAGTACAGCTTTACTGTGGTGAACCTCTGGGCTGTTTTTTACTTAGACTATCTGTGATATGAGTCTTGGGGAATAATGCCTGTCATTAGGAAGATGATAGGGGAGTTGGGAGTCTATTATTACTATTTCAGGTAAGTATTAGTTAGCTTCCTAAGCAAGCTTCGTTAGAATCTGACAGTTGGAATGTTTACCAGGGATGGTGGTTTGAAAACCGAGCTCGAGCCTAGCATTCTCTCATTTGCATAGGTTCTATTAACCTTTTCAGCTCCGGGGCAGTACTATGGTGGGACAATGCTGCATATGTCAGAATACAGTAAGATTCCCTTGGAAGAAACAGAATTACTATGGTAAGTAATGTCTTCATATCTTCAGTAAGGCTAATCGGAGCTGTGGTGGTACCATGATTTTTTCTAAAACCATGTTGTCATTCAGTTAGTAAATTGTTCCATTCAACATATTCCTGGACCTGTTGGTATACAATCCTAACACTTTACTTAGAGTGCAGAGGATGGATGTTGGTCGGTAATTCTGAACAAGCTCAGTATCTCCACCTTTAGGGATAGGGGTGACCAAGGCAGCTTTCCACACAGTGGGGACTTTGCCTTCAAGCAGCGATCTGTTTTTTTTTTTTTAAGTAATTTCTGTACCCCAGATTTAGGCCCTGTCCACACTACACCTCTGTAATGTTACAGAGTGCCCAAACCGTTACCGCAATGGTTTGCATTTACGCCTGTAATGTTACAGGAGGCATTTTCATAACCGTTGTTGAAACCACATATGAGGTGGTTTCAACAATGATTATCGAAACGGTCCCTTAAATGGCGTTACCGGTGGTAGTGTGGCCCGGCGGTGCTGGTGCCAACGTCGGTCCCTATTACATGGACTGTCCCGATGCCAGATCCTTAGTTGATCTACACCACAGCGGGTCCGACGTGGGTTCCCCCGACATCAGGGCTGACGACGGGGTATTATAACCATCCCCTCACTGTCCCCCATTACCCACACAGGTATCCTGGGATCCTTACCTGGAGGTTCCCACTCTCGGATGAAGTCCAATAGGACAGTTTTACCAAGGTTATCATCCCTATACCCATTACATGGGTCCGCAGGGATATTACCCCCCTCCAGTCGCTGTTCCCTCTCCACCTCCTCCTCCTCCTCCAGCCTCAACCAGCTCCATCTCCACCCCCTCCAGCTATGCTGGATTTCAAGTCCTTCTTACAGTCTTGGTAGCAGGGAGCGAGGTCAGAGTTGGTTTTGGACCTGGAAGCAAGGCTCCCACCTCCGCTGCTTCATAGGTCCCTTTCCCTGAACAGTTCGGGTCCAATTGTCCACTTCTCAGGGAAGACTCGACTGGACGTTCCCCTTTCCTGCTTTGAGCGTCGTACAGTAGAGGAGGCTGACGATAGTTCTGATGGGAGGGAGGACTCTTCGGAGGAGGAAATTATGGAGGAACCTGGGCCGAGAGGCAAGACCTCACTGAAGTCACCACCTGAGGATCCTTCCTTCTCGGATCTCTTGAGGGCCCTTAGAGATTATTTTGATTGGGAGTCAGAGGAACAGGACCCAATTAGACAGCGACTCATGGAGCACCTCGATTTAGAGTCCCTGTCTCCCGTCCCAGTTCCTCCGTGGATGGCCCCCCATCAGGACCTCACCACCACCGTCTGGCAGATGCCACACTCTATCCCGGCTGTCCCCAAGTGAGCAGACAAGCTTTACTGGGTGCCTAAGGATGCTTCTTTTTTGAAGACCCATCCAAAGGCAGACTCCGTGGTCATTTCAGCGACTCTTGATCGCTCCGCTATGCCCAAGCACTTGAGCACTACTCCTCCAGATAAGGAGTCGAGGCAGATGGACCTGTTTGGCAAGAAAATCTACTCTTCGGCCACTTGCGTGCTTCGCTCCCTCAGTTACGTGGCCCATATGATGTCCCACCAGAAAGCGACTGTGGCCAGGTTGGAGGCGAAGGTCCAGTCTATGGATCCTTCACCTCTCAAGGAGGAACTCACCAAGGATCTCCGCCTCTCCAAGATCTCTTGTAGGCATGCTTTACAGGCCAACTATGATTCAGTCGACTCCGTGACCCTGAGACAGCACTCCTGGCTTCGTCTCTCTGGCCTCACTAACGAGGTTCAGTTGGCGATTCAGGACGCTCCATTCTGGGGCTCGGTCCTTTTCAGAGGTGACACCAAAGTCATCATTACAGAACTACAGGACAAAGGTGTTGCCCTTAGATCTGTTCGGTCCATGTACCGATTGGGTGTTCCTCAGCGACGACAACAGCAACCCTTTCAGAGGAAGACTTGGAGGCAGGGGAAATCTTCTCAGGCACGTCGCCAAAGTAAGCAGAAGGTCACGGGTACCATCACCCCTCCTGCCTCCAAGAATCTTCGATATTCAGGGGGTCCTCCCCCTGACCGACCTGCCACTTTTGGACTCCCTGGACCCACTGCCTCCTCAGCCTCTCAGCAAGGAGCAGGTGGTGGGGGAGGTTCACTCTCCACATGCAGGAGAGGAGAGCGATTACCGACGAGTGGGTCCTGCAGATAGTGACCTTAGGTCACACCATAGAGTTACTGGAGATTCCTCCTGGAAATCCTCCATTGAAGTCCTCATACTCTTGGGATCAGGCTGTCCTCATTCAAAAGGAAATAAATTCGCTCTTGCTAAAACAGGCAATCGAGCGAGTCCCTTCAGGACAAGCAGGAAAAGGTTTCTACTCCCATTTTTTCCTGCTTCCAAAAAAGACTGTGGACTTCCGACCCATTCTAGAACTCAGCTGTACCATTATGTCGAGTATGAGTAGTTTCTCATGCTGACACTCCAGAGCCTTCTGATGCTCCTGTTGGAGAATCACTGGCTCTGTGCCCTGGATATGCAGGATGCCTACCTACATATCCCTATTTTCCCTGGCCACCGTTGATTCTTACGTTTCCTGTTCCGGGGGAGCACTTCCAGTTCCGAGCACTTCCCTTTGGGCTGTCTTCAGCACCTTGGATTTTCACCAAGTGCCTAGCAGTGGTTGTGGCATTTTTACACCACAGAGGGATTGCAGTGTTTGCATACCTGGACGATTGGCTACTAGCAGTCCCATCCAGGGATGCATTTTTGGAAGCTCTGTCATTTACCCTGGACCTGTTCAATCGATTTAGGGTCACTGTCAAAGAGCCCAAGTCATACCTTATCCCCACTCAGAGACTACAGTTTATTGGGGCGGTCCTCGACACAGTCCAGTGCAGAGCTTTTCTTCCTTCGGACAGAGTGGACACTCTGGTCCACCAGTCCTCCAAGGCGGCATCTTGCAGGACCATCCCGGCCAAGGAGGTCCTTCGCCTATTAGACTTCATGGCAACTTTAATTTGTACTGTTCCCCTAGCCAGGCTCCACATGAGGATCACTATTCCCTGAGGGTGCAATGGGACCAGCTTTTGGACGATCTGGACCATCCGGTCCTCATCTCTTCAGCGGTCTGGAGGGATCTTCTATGGTGGATGAATCCACACAATCTTTCCTTGGGCCTTCTATTCCGAAGACCAGCACCCATCACCATCCTCACCACAGATGCCTCGAACATGGGGTGGGGGACACATCTGGGGGAACATCAAGTCCAGGGACTTTGGTCTGGCTTGGAGCTTTCTCTTCATATCAATGTTCTAGAGCTCAGGGCGGTCCTGTATGCCTTATAGGCCTTTCAGCCCCTGCTGCCTGAGGGAACACTGCTGATTCAAACAGATAATACGTCGGTGGTTTGGTACATCAACAAACAAGGAAGAACCCTTTCGTACCCTCTTTGCAGGGAGGTGACCAGGGTGTGGAACTGGGCATTTCTGCACCACTTGTCCCTAGTGGCCATGCACATACTGGGAGTCCTAAATGTCCTGGCGGCCAGTCTCAGCAGATCACGGCCCCCTACTCACGAGTGGGAACTTCATCAGGAAGTGGTGGAATCCATCTTCCTAAATTGGGGGTGGCCGGAACTGACCTATTCGCCTCTCAATTCAACACATAATTTTCCAAGTTTTGCTTGCTTGTTCCAGAGCTAGGTGCCTTCTGGAGTGACGCATTATCTCTATCCTGGACAGGGAAATTTTTATACACCTTTCCTCCATTTCCCATTCTGCAGAGGGTTCTCCTCAAGCTACAGACAGAGAAGGCCAATATGATTCTCGTCACTCCTCTTTGGCCAAGACAGATTTGGTTCCCTCTGCTTCAACAGCTATCCAGGGAACCATCGGTTCCACTTTCATTGACACACGACCTCCTTACTCAGGATCAAGGTCGTCTGGTTCATCCGGGGCTCAGGACCCTGCATCTTCATGCGTGGTTCCTGCAGACGTAGCTATCTCTTGCTTTGGGGTATCCTCCTGAGTGGCACAGGTCCTTGTCAAAACCAGAAAACCTTCTACCCGTTCCACTTATACATTGAAGTGGAAGCGGTTTTCCATTTGGACAACCATGAAGGGCTGGAACCCTTTTTCTTGCTCGGCCCCACAAGTCATGGAATACCTCCTTCATCTATTGGACTCAGGTCTATCCTGTTCCTCTCTGAAAGTGCACCTCTCAGCTATCTCGGCGTACCACAAGCTGGTGGATGGTAAACCCGTGGCTCAGTTGGATATCTCAAAGACCTTTTTGAAAGGGATTCTCCATCTGGAACCCCCCCATCCACAGCCCAACACCACCTTGGGACTGGAACTTCCTCCTGGAAAAGCTCACCTTGCCTCCTTCCGAGTCAGCATTGAGCTATGACCTACGCTGTCTATCTTGGAAGACATTGTTTCTGGTCACTATCACTTCAGCCCAAAGAATTTCGGAGCTCCATGTGTTGGTTTGTATGGAGCCTTACCTAATTTTTCTCCAGGACAGAGCGGTTCTCAGAACTCATCCGAGGTTCCTTCCAAAGGTGGTCTCGGAAGCTACTCTGAACCAATTGGTAGAGCTTCTGGTATATTATCCGGCTCCCGCTAATAGGGGTGAGGCACTCCTCCATACGATGGACGTCCACCGTATTCTCTGGTGTTACACACACCAAACCAAAGACTTTCACTCTTGCGATCAGTTGTTTGTCTCCTTTGCACAACGAACATGTGGCAAACCGGTTTCCAAACAGGGCCTTTCCAAATGGTTGGGCAACTGCATCAGATACTGTTATCAAAAGTATGATAAACCCCTCCCGGGTTCTATCAGGGATCATTCTACTAAGGGCATGGCCGCTTCTGCAGCCTTCCTTCGTAATGTGTCTGCAGCGGATATTTGTGCTGCTGCTACTTGGAGTTCTGTCCATACCTTTACCAGGCATTGTAGTTTGGACATTGCTTCTAGCCAGAGGGCTGGCTTTGGCCTAGTTGTCCTGCAGGGGCTGTTGTCTTAGACTGAGTCCTTTTTGGGCTTCAGTCTTTTCTGTGGATCTTATTTTGCCCTGTCCCTAGTTTCTCTCAGCCTCTCCTTAGAGTGACTGCTTGGGACTCAGTCCTATTTGTGATGCCCCTCTCGAAGTAAGATAGTACAGTTACGTAGGAACTTACCGTAACAGTAGATCTTTGAGAGGTTCCTTCAGTAGGTCATATTTTCCCTCCTCCCTCCCTCATTTTATTTTTACAGGGTCTCCAATCCTGTTAGCTCCTACTCTTAGGCCTCTTCCTGGCTCCGGCGGAGAACGGGAGGGCGGGCGCAGGGACTGCTTACTATATACCTTCACGCTGACGTCGGTCATGTGATGTTGGGTGGGCAGTCCCCCATCAGGGATTGCTAGAAAAGTCTGCCATGCGGCCCGATGTCAGGTGACGTCAGTCCTATTTGTGGTGACCTACTGAAGGAATCTCTCTCAAAGATCTACTGTAATGGTAAGTTCCTGCGTAACTGTACTTTCTATTCTTCCCATTACATCAACATGTAGCATGTGTCACAAATTACCAATCAAGCAGCAGTAGACTGGCTGATCTTCCAAGAATCAATCTTCACCATTGATTCCCACTTATGGGTCTGAGCCGGAGGCACTAGGACCCCGAGGGAGCAAAGCTTTTGCCAGGGGGCTGGCAGTGGCTACTGGGCATGGCGTCTGTGCACCCCTGAGGTAGCAATGCATGCTAGCCAGTGACCACGGCCGGCTCCCTCACCAGCCTCAGGTCTGTTCTTCCTACTGTCGAATGCACACCGTGGTAATGTGGCACCTCAGTTTGCTTCATCGCCACGTAATTATTTGTTGCATCACCATTTTTTTTTTCTGTTCACAGTGCTGCCTGTGTTTATTTTACCACAGTGCCAAAATCTGACAAGAAAGGTGTCGTGTCATAGTAAAAGAATGTTTGACAGCCGCCCATCATGCATCATTGTCCCTGTGGCTGTGATGGATCAATATCAGTCCTGTGTGGCCTGTCTTTGGACCAGAGCATGACATGGATGAGTGTTATGCCTGCTACTCAGTTGACCACCATGCCCTAGAGAACCACATAGTAAGAGGGGTAATCCGATCCCCACCTTCAGAGGCAGACTTCTCACCCATGCGTCCAAGAATAGGTCTTTAGGCCTTTCCCCATAGGCCTCTTCTCAGGATCTCTGGTTCTGTGGAAGTACAGAGTTCTCCTTGACCTTACTGAGCTGAAGCATTGGAGATTCCTCTGGATGGCACTGGTGGACATTCGACTCCTTCTGGATGGTTGACTGGAAATCCTCCACAGTCTGTCTGCCTTGAGCAGCAGACATCATTGATGGTGAGGCCACAGCTATACACCCATTCTATATCAGTGAACACCTTGAAGTTGGTGCCACCCATGCTCTTATCACCGTTCTTGGTGACAGTGCAGCAGGTAACATCACAGAAGATAGTGGGCCTCCTGACACTGCTTGCGGTGTCTGGTGAGGGACCAATACCAAGGCTGTTGCCCATGCCGGTGCAGAAGTTGTCACGATCTATGTTGTCCCTAGTGACACCAAGGAGGGTAAAGGCTCTGAACATGGTGACAGAGGCAGCGATGGCACTGGTGCTGATCCTGGGACCAGCTCCAAGTGACATGTTAACGGCGATGTCTTGGAGGTTGTCCATGACTCTGGTGTTGTCCACAACACCAGGGAGGGTGATGGCACCTAGACAGCATTGAAGTTGACACCAGATGAATGATCAAGGATGCTGCTGGCTGTGGCTGTGGGGAGAATCCTGTCTCTTAAGATGTCGCTGATCCTCAGCTTGGTGTCGAAGGCAGCACCGACCTAGGTCAGATGATGGCTGAGATAGTTTTCTGCTGAGCCGTTGGACGTCAGCATCACTGGTGAGGACAAGGGTCACCCTGTGGAACTTCTGCATTTCTAAGAGCGTGGATATGTTGTTCACCCACACTGTTTGGTATGTCCCTTTCCCCTTTAAATCTTGTTGGCAGTCTTCAAGCTGGCTCCTCCCACCCACCCACCCGGTGGTATAAACTTCGGCTCTGCCCCATGACGCCAGATCTTCCTTTCCACTGGAAGATGCAGGTTCCCTCGTGCTTCACAGCAATTCGTAGGACCTGGATTCAAAGCATCGGTTTTTACCACAACTTACCTTAAAACTCGTTCGAGTTAACGATTCCGATAGTAGAGCATTGGACATGGAGGATAAATCTGCTCCCAGATTTTGCCGGTGCTCCTGCAGCCAGAAGATGTGCACTGATCCCCACCTAACGTGTGTCTACTGCCTAGGTGTCGGACATAACACCTCCACCTGCACATTCTGCCTGGTCTTCCATCCCAGCATCCTGGACAACCGCTTGGCGCGCCTAAAATTGGGGAGACCGGAGAAAAGGAACCCGCCAGTGAAATCAAAGGAGGCGAGGTGGGCGGTTTCTGCGGCTGCGGGATCCGCCGAGCAGTTGGAGCAAATGAAGGCTTTCGAGGAGGAAGCGGCTCAAGCTTCAGCCAGTCGGAGCTTTTTTGTTTCTCTGAACCTCGGTTCCACCTTTTCAGGCTCCTTCAAGGAGTTGTGCCAGTTTCTCCCCACCAGGGGTGAGGCGCCTTCGGGCTCGCACCCCTCCCGCCCTCGGAAGAGGGATAAGGACCCAAAGTCTTCATCCAAGTGAAGACGTGCTTGGGACTGAGACAGGTCCGAGTCCCAGGAACACGTGGTCACGACCTCAGTCGAGATTGCATCCTCGGCTGCCGGCTTCACAGATCTTCCATCTGGCCAAAAGATCGAGGAAGTGGCCGATGAGGTTGAGATTGCTCTCAACCTAATCGACCCTATTTCACCAACTCCGGTCGATGATTCTTTGGAAAGGACTTCAGTCCTTGTCTTTCCCGATGAGGAGACCCAGCCCGCTGGTATCCCCATCGAGGAAAATGTTCCAGACCCTCGGTTTTCACCGAACCTGGTGTCTCCCGATCAACCAAGTCGGCCAGCCTGATATCGATCGAGGTCCAGAACCCCTTCGGTCGAATGACCGAAAAAGAGTCATAAGCACTCTAAAAAGAGGTATCGCCGCAGATCCTCATCCTCCTCGGACAAGGAGGGGCTTCGACGGAAACTCTGTCAACGCTATGAGGATCTTATGTGGCAACAGCTGATTTTGAACGGGTAGAAGCAGGCTTCACCGTCTACCCTGGCCATCACTTGGCTACCGCCTCCTGGGCCGACGTCGACCCCTCCGGAACCAAAGCCTTCGGTTCCTCCGCCCGCGGGGCTGGCTCATATCCCGGTTCGGCCCATCTTGGTCTCTCCTCCAACTCTGGTGGAACCACTGCCTCAAGAGCCTCAGGGAGGGGCTCCCTCTAAAGAGGACCATACAGACACTGGGTGACTCCGACGTCTGTCCATTATGGTTGCCAGTGACCACCCCCGGTGGATCAAAGGGGACCTAGGCGGGAGACCATTGTACCATGACTCCTCTGACATCTGACATCACAGGACTGCACTCCCATCCTGGGGATCATGAGTCCTCCATGGCGGGTTTAGAGGAGGGTCCTTCCTACTTTCAGGGCATTCTCCGCCTGATTGCCGAATCCACCAGAATGCCCCTGGAGTCTGTCCAGAAAAAGGCAGAGTACCCCCTTACGGACATCCTAAAAAGGGGGGATACCCCGATGGAGGCCTTTCAGTGGCTGAAGCCATCACTGGCCTGACCCATGAGCTCTGGCAGCACCCAACTTCCTGCCCAGCACCATCTGCCTCCATGGCCCGCAAGTATGCGGTGCCCATGGGGTCTCTACCGGGATTCACAGAACACCCTTCGGCCGAGAGCTTGGCGACCGATTCTGTGTTTAGACGTACTGGTAACTCGGCCGACACAGACCGACCTCCGGATAAGGAGTCCAAAAATATGGACCACTCTGCCCGCAAGGTCTACGTGGCCTCTTCCTTAGGCCTTCATCAGGCCAGTTCGGCTGTCATTATGGCACACTTCTGTCATGCCCTCTTCAGGTCATTAGATGAAGTCCTCCCTCATCTCCCGGCAGACATGCAGACCACGGTCAAGCAAGTCTGTGATCAAGGCCGTGCTGTTGCAAAACAGCAGCTCCAAACGGCCCTAGACATCGGGGATTCCTGTGCCCGATCCTTAGCAGCCACAGTGGCCACTCGCTGCAGGGCCTGGCTGAGGCTATCCTCCTTCCCGGCGGATACCCAGCACAAGTTATTTGACGTTCCTTTCCTTGGCAGCAACCTGTTAGGTCCAGGAGTGGCCAGTCACCTTCAGCGTATTGAGCAGTCCAGTGTCACCTTGGATGCTACCTCTGCAAAAGGTTCTTCAGGCAAGAACCGGCAGAAAAGAAAGAAGCTATTTTGGCATTCTTCCCCTGCGGTCAGGCAGCCCTTCTATCAAGGAGGCCAGCAGCAACAGCAGCAGACTCAAGCTTGGCGCCCATGGCCCAAGCAGTGCCCTCAACAGCCCTGTAAAGGAGGCCGAGGCACAGGTCCAGGATCCTCCTCCTCCTCCTCCTCTAAGGCTGCTCAGTGACCGGTTGGGGGTTGCCATTCCTACACCCATCACGCCAGCTGTAGGTCCTCCCGTGGGGGGCCGGCTCTGCCACTTTCATTCCGCCTGGTCCGATATCACTTCGGACAGGTGGGTTCTTGAAGTGGTCAGTCAGGGACTGCCTCTAGAGTTTGAGCAGTACCCTCCCAGCCGAGCCCGCACCCCTAGGGAGGAAAGGATCTCAGCTTGCACTCATTCAGCTCTCCGAGATGACATAGCTCAGCTCCTCCACAAGGAAGCGGTAGCTCCAGTGCTGGATCCTCTTACAGACCCAGGCTTCATGTCCAGGTACTTCTTGGTGCCCAAGCAGGACGGGGGTTGGCGCCCCATTCTAGATCTCCACGACCTGAATCAATATCTCAGGTCCCACACCTTTCAGATGGTAACTCTGAACCAGATCATACCACCCCTGAAGCGAAACATGTGGTTCTGTTCACTGCATCTACAGGACACGTTCTTTCACGTCCCAGTCTGTCCATCCCATCAGCGGTTCCTCCACTTCAGGGTCAAAGGGACCCTATATGAGTTCAGAGCCATGCCGTTCGGCCTATCATCAGCCCCTTGGGTCTTCACCAAGTGCATTGCAGTGGTGGCAGCCCATCTTCAGCATCGAGGAGTCCAAATCTACCCTTATCTTGATGACTGGCTCTTGGCAGGATCCTCCCTTCAGGAGGTGGAGAGGTCCATGGATCTGGCTCTCCAAACCTGCTCCCAACTCGGCCTCCTGATCAACGAGGCCAAGTCAGAACTTGTGCCTGCTTAGGTGATGGGCTTCATCGGGGCAGAGCTCGACTCTTGTCAAGCCAGAGCTCAGCTCCTGGCGGACAGGGTGGAGGTTCTCTCCTCCTTTGCCCGATCATTTCTGGCTGGGCACTTGCACCCTGCCCGGAACTTTCTACGCCTTCTGGGTTACATGACGGTGTGCACCTCAGTGGTCCATTGGGCCAGGTGGCACATGCGCCCCCTCCAATGGGAGCTGACTGCCCATTGGACTCAGTGCCATGGTCATTTCGACCAGCTGATCACTGTAACCCAGAAGATCTGGGACACTCTCCAATTGTGGACCGCCCCAGAATGGTTGCAGGAAGGGATCCCGTTTGTCCACCCGAGCTGACAGTCTTTACAACCAATGCCTCTCTCATGGGTTGGGGAGCCCACAAATGGGACAACGGTGCCCATGGGTTCTGGAAACCCTGAGGAGTCCCAATGCCACATCAACCTGTTGGAGCTCAGAGCAGTCAGAATGGCACTGTCAACTTTCACTCCTCAGCTCTGGGGTCAAGTGGTTCAAGTCCAGATAGACAATACCATGACCATGTACTATCTCAACAAACAGGGTGGCACGCACTCCCGTCTGCTGTGCAAGGAGGCGCTCCGCATCTTGACCCTCATAAGTTGGCTGGAGGTGGATCTCCTAGCGATTCATGTGGCAGGAGTCTCAAACCAGCTGGCGGATGCTCTCAGCCGCATATGCCAGACATCCCACAAGTGGTTTCTCCATCCAGAGGTAGCTTGCAGTCTGTTCTCCTGCTGGGGCAAACCATTGGTAGACCTGTTTGCCTCCAGGGAAAATAACAAGCTGAGGCTGTACCATGCCCACCCCCCTCAGCAGGGCTCACTGCAGGGGGATGCCTTCTCGAGGCCATGGACCCAAGGCCTCCTCTATGCTTTCCCTACATTTCCCTTGATCCACAAGGTGCTTCTCAAGATGAGGAGGGGCAAGGCGAAGGTGATCCTGGTAGCCCCAGATTGGCCCCACCAGTTCTGGTATCCAGATCTCCTCAGCCTCAGCTGCAGGCCCCCAGAGCGGCTTTGTACATGCCTGGACCTGAATCTGGACCTTCAATCCCTGAGCGGCGAGAGTTCCAGACTCTGGGTCTTTCTGAGGATGTCTACATCATGGTGGAGGCATCTTTTAAGGAATTAACCAAGAAATGTTATGCCTTTAAATGGAAGAGATTTTCCATTTGGTGTCAGAGTAAGAGTCTAGACCCCTTATCCTGCTCTGTGGCTAACATTCTCGAGTACCTTTGGTCTCTCTCTCCAAAGGGGGTCTGCGGTCATCGACCCTTAGGGTGCACCTGGCAGCCATTTCTGCTTACCGAGCACGGGCCGGTCAGCCAACATTGGCGCAGGTGACAGTGGTTGGGTGCTTCCTCAAAGGCCTGGAGCACTTATCCCCTCCAGTGTGTGAACCTTCGCCTCCGTGGGATCTGTTGCGGGTTTTGGCAAAGCTTATGGGCTAGCCATTCGAACCTATGCACAAGTGTGCACTCACACTTGTCGTGGAAGATGGCCTACCTGGTGGCTATCATGTCAGCCAGAAGGACAGGGGAGCTCCAGGTGCTGTCGTTAGACTCCCATTATCTGGTCTTTCACAGGGACAAAGTTGTCCTGTGCCCCCCACACGAAATTCATTCCATAGGTGGTATCAGAGTTTCACCTTAAGGTATTGACTCTGCCGGTATACTACCCTAACTACACCTCGGGCGCCGAGTACAGGCTCCATGCGTTGGATCTGAGATGTGCTCTCTCCTATTATAAGGAGCGAACGGCAGAAATTCATGGAGAGGTTCACCAGCTGTTTGTCACCTACGCCGAAGCCACTTCTGGCAGACCTGCAATCAAATGGACCATTGCAAGGTGGATTACATCATGCATAGGTCTGTGCTATGAGTTGGCAGGCAAGGAACCTCCCAGAGGGATAAGAGCTCACTGTGCCTGCCATACTGCTGCATCGGTGGCTGCTTCCAGGGACATCCCTATCCAGGAAATCTGTCGGGCTGCTACCTGGAAGTCAGCAAACACCTTTATTACCCACTACCACATCGACCTTGAGTCACGGCGGGATGCTGGTTTTGGGCCCTCGGTTCTCCAATCTTTATTTCCCAAGTAGGGGGTGTGCGCCTTGCCTCCCTCCTCCCGGAGAACTAAATGGAGTCTGCCAAACAGTGTGGATGAACAACATATCCACACTCCTAGAAGAACAGGTTACTCACCTGTAACAGTAGTTCTAGGAGTGGCATATGTTGTTTATCCACACGTACCCACCCAACCTCCCGGCATTAGGCACACAACCTGATTTCCAGCAGGCTAAGATCTGGGGTCATGGGGCGGAGCCGAGGTTTATACCACCTGGGTGGGTGGGAGGAGCCAGCTTGAAGACTTCTGGCAAGATTTAAAAGGGAAAGGGACATGCCAAACAGTGTGGTGGATGAACAACATATACACCTCATAGAACTACTGTTACAGGTGAGTAACCTGTTCTTCTCTGCTGTCTTTACCTGGCCCCCCCCACGGGCATCGATCAGGTCGCTTCTCAGATGTAGGAGGGCAGCCTTCAGGTGACTTTGCTGAGCTTTCCCCTCAAGTGAGGCCCTCTGTGCAGTTCCACAGCCCAGGCTAAGCCGCTTGAGACCAGGAGTCTCAACTCTTACTGGATGAGCCTCGTCACTTACTTGAGAGGATGCCCGCAGTCATAGGTCCTGAGGTTCTGTTAACGTGGCATTAACACTGGGCCTTCATTGGTGTCTTAGAGGCTTAGCATAGGGAGGCTGACAGGATCCAGTACAGGCCCCTCTCCCAGCACCGACGATACCCACAGGCGGCACCTTGTCTCCATTGATGTCCTCCTCAGAGGATAGCACATCATCTGTCCATCTTCCTTCTGTTGCTGAGTACGTATTGTACATGCCATTTCTGGTGGAGATGCTCAGACACTTGCCCTACATGTGTAAACAGGGGTCCCCATCCCTGCCTTTTTACTAAAACGACAGGTGGCATGCTGTAGGCATTTGGCAGCAATACCTGGTGGGGGACCTGGGTTTGGGGAAGGATGAGGTTACCTGGCACAAGGGACCTAGGTTTGGCTACTCTGCACAGGGGCACCCAGATAAATCCAACTACAGGAAGCAATAAGTGTAATGTCCAGAACCAGAATTCGGATTTTTCAGTGTGGCTTTATTTATTAACTAACTGAACATAAAAAAGCATTGCATGGTCCCCCAAAGGGCTACATTACTGTATGTGCAGATTAGAGGTTAACACAGCGGTCCATTTGAGGAATGAACACATTACTACAGTTGTCTGGCTTTGGACCCACCAGGCACTCAGCATGCGCTTTGGATACATAGCCCGACTGGCCCGGCTCCCCTGCCGGCCACTTGACTGACGGTCCACTTGAAGAATGAACCCAAACTTTACTTGGAAAGACATCCCATCAAACAAGGAGACTCCCAAACTGTGGCTCCCCACACCACTTAGAGTCTGCGACTCCTAGAGAGATTTGTTTCCGTACTTCCAATCGAACTCCCATAAAACAAGGAGACTCGCATCAAACAAGGAGTAATTTTCCCATGCTGTGGCTCCCCACACCACTTAGAGTCTGCGACTCCTAGAGAGATGTTCAAGTTGTGACCCACGTCTGGGTACCCACCCCATCACTAGCCAAGTGCATGAGGCAAGTAGCAAAACACAGAAGAAATCCGTAGAGGTGGACCTGGTTACTAAAGATGGGGGGTTTTCCCACCTCCAGCTCCCACAGCCCATACCCGGCCATTTCTCTGGACACACAGAAAACTTTAGGACTTTAAAATGTAGATTGAACGGTGGATGACCTGAAGCACCCCCTCTACAGTGAACTTTAAATCCATTTAAAACTTGAAACTGTTTGACTGCTCCATTTGTTCATCCTAGTGTACATAGTCCTCCCAAATAGCAGTCCCCATTCATGTCCCAACTGAAGAAAACAATTTGTTTGCCCCTTCAAATGGAGCCAAACACTCACCCATTCATTGCAAGTGCCCCACAGGCGAAGTACTGTAACCTTTGCTGTTATACAAGAACAGACTAAAATAAAATCAGGCAGCTTCCTTCCATGGTGGGAGAAGGGGATTGCCCTTGGAACCCACAGAGAACTTTTTCCCCCCCCACCCCGGAGGGAGGGGGTACTGAGACCGGGGGAGCGGTCTCCACCACTTTAAAAAAATAAAACACAGGAACACTTCCTTTTTCTTAGTGAGAGATCAAACAGCAGACTGATGCTTCCTTCTTGCTTAAGGACAAACGGAAGACTGACTTTGAAATTCCCAAAGTTCTAAACTCACTCCCTGAGCTGTAGATTCCAATGTAGCTCATGCAGCTGCGACAGTTCTATAGTGATGTCATCTCTCAAGTCTGAGCTGTGACTGAGGACAGAGTGAGACAGTGTGAAACCCATTTAACTGGAGTTTCACAAGCTGCCTTCCCTGCCTACCACTAGGTCTTACTGGGATTCTAGTAACCCCGGGTAACAAAGGGGTTACACTCACGCTACTGACCAGGAAAATGACTGTCCCCAGTCATTATGCACCCGGCCTTAGGCCATCCCGCGCTATGTGCTACCTACGGAGGGGGGTGATCAGGCCCCCTCCTACCATGTGCGAGCACAGGTAGGCAACACTAAGGGCCTAGAGGCCTATAGCTGACATATCAGCCTGTACTCTATTCACTTACTATGGACACCTAGTGGCTCTGGTAGAACCATCCAGAGCATAGCCCTGATAGATCAGCACTGTGGCCCCTACTGCAGGTCAGGGCCACAGCCTGTCCATCCCCCCTAACCCTCTAGGGAAAACCTATCTGCCTCTAACATAACATCCCAAACAAAAACAAAACCCGGGGACCTCCCCGACCTTGGGCAGCCTGCAACTACAACCATTAGCAATAATAACACAGAACATTTAAGTTCTACACCATAAGCATTGATGAGGAACTCCGATGAGCCCCTCCTCCTCTTCTTGTCTTCTCTTCTGTCTTCCAGGAACACCTGTAAGAAAAGACAAAAAAAAAAACAAACACATCCAATTCTGCATGTACAGTCTATCTAAACAACAACAACGACAACAACAACCCTTACCATACAGAAAAACAAAACACTGAACAATCCCAAAAAAGAAAAATTTTTTTTTTTTTTAGAAAAAGGCAGAAAAACAGTATTTACATTAAAGTACAATAATGACATTGGTAACAATACACCTTTGGGGGGATGGAGTGCCCTAAAAGTCCCAACTAATGGCTACAAGGCCCGAAGGCCAGTCCAATAGTCTCTCCTGGGCCGGAGCCCCGTGAAACATAGTTCTTTAAGGCAATAATCCCGAAGGGGAGAGTCTTTGCGGACAGTTCACACACTTTTGAATTCTGTAGTGTAGGGTGTGTACTGCAATGTCATAAAGATAGAATAAAAAGATTTTTTCGGACTTACCAGCCTCTTGAAGTATTCGGATTTCACAAACCTGGTCCCTTCCGAAGACTCCCTGGCAGCATTTCTTCTGATACAGATGGGCGGACATCTTCCGGGAACCCACAGGAGTGCACATCTGGAAACAGCTGGGCTGATGTCATAACTGGAGAAGAAACCTTAGAACAGGAACAAAAAGAAAAACAGCTGGTCTGGCGTCATCCGATTACCAGGCGATGAACAGGAAACAGCTGGGCTGGTGTCCTCTCTGGATCTGAAGTCATCTGTTGGTGCCAGTAGATGGTTGCTGAACAGGACAGTACACTGTGGACTGAAGAATATGGGGCACCTGATTCCTGGTTTATTCATATTGGCAGTTCAATAGGGGCACTTCACAGTCTTAGTGTGGCAGTATTGACTACCACTGCTCGGCTCTCCATTTTGTAGGCACGGACTTAATTACTGGGAGGTCCTTGCACTGAAGCCAATAGTAGAGGGGTCAGGGGCTTGAATTATTACTCCGTCTCGACGCACATAATTCACACAGTGGGAGACTTCATGTCCCTCTCCGTCCACTATTCTCACTGTCCATAAACAGTGTCCTGCCTCTCTTCTACTGTGTATACTTTTCGTGGAACAGTCTATTCTTTACATGCTGGTTAGCCCCAGGATGCACATGTTTCATTGCTTCATCCCAGATCCAGGATTTCCTGCAGTTCTCAATCTCCTCCCAGACTCTCCGAGGAAAGGTAGGAAAGGTCATACCAAAGATTTCATTGGCCTTTCTATGAACCAGTCTCTCCTCTTTACTTGCTTTGGTCAATCTGAGGCCGCTGGCCTGGCTTGGGGTGGCCAGTCCTGGTTCTGCCAACTTCGCATCCTCAATGAAATTAAAAACGGATCCCTGACTTCTTCTTCTAGTGAAGCCAGGCATGGCATCACCACCTTCTTGACACATTCCTCCGAGGCAAGATCTTGAGGCTGTGTACCGTTCCTTTCTCACAAGGTCACATAGGTTCCCCTCATCTTCCTCTTCACTGAGGATCTGAGCCCAGGAGTGAGCAGTAGTTCTCACCCCGAGACCATCCATTCATCACTGGGAGTGAGGTTCACACCTCCCATTCAAAGGCCTCCCATCTCATCTTCACCTTCGAGACTTGGGCTAGGCCCCCCCCACCCAGGGGTCTATTGATGCTTTATCTGAACTTGCCTTCTGAGATCCAGCATCCAATGCTTCAATTTCAGATTCAATCTCTAGTTCTGCACTCTCTAACTTTGTGCCACACTCCCCCGAGGGACCTTCCTCCACAGGCTCCGCCTGATGCTGTGTGCTGCCAACTGCAGATTCCTGAATTTTTGTCCATGTGGGAGCCAAACGAATTGGAGTCGCTTTATACAAGCCATATTTTTGAAGGCATCCAGCACAGTGAGGAATCATGAAGACATCCCTTCCAGCACTCACACATCTGGCATACACGCACTGGATAATTAGGAATTGCCACATCAGGAGGGAGTTGCCCTCTATAGCACCAATTTTCAATATCTCTCAATCTATTTACTGCTGCTGTTACTGCAACCCAGGCATGATCCAGGTAACGAGCTGGTCCTGAGGCCATAACTGCAGAAAAATAAACAAAAGTTCACTGTAACTGAAAGTCCCACTTTAATGAACACACTCTGTAGCTTTAAAATGGCTCCTCTGCTGCTGTGTTTACTTTACCACCCCACCCTGTAATGGCGGCGGCAGCACTCCTGTGCATCAACAATCAGACTCTGGGTCAAGCCACTGTGCACCCGATTTACATCAGCTACTAATAACTTTTATTTAAACTGCACAACTTGCTCTGTTCTGGCTGTTCACACATTTACAGGATTTTCCTTGGACTTTTCACATGCTGGTAACATTCATTTAATTACAGTCCCTTTAACTTCAGGTTTCAGCACAGGATTGCCTGCTTCTACTAGTGTTGCACTTATTTTACAACCCACAGTCTCTCTCTGGCTGCAAACTTTAAACTGAGGCTACTTTCATTGCTATGCACACATTTAATGGCTTTACAGACTTGCACTTGCCAGCAGGACGTCACACAATCGCTACTTGCAAAGCGACTATACAGCTGCACACACATTTTATATGGCATTACAGAAAATCACTGTTTTGAGCAGTTTTAATTATTTATTCACTGTTATTGTAGCAGATTGCTGCGATGGGTAAAACGGCCTGCAGCCAGATTTTTGAAGGCCTCAGATTGCAAACGGACGGGCAGTCTCCGCGATCGTCGGTTTAACCACACAATTCACTGATCCCACGATCGATTGGCGGGTTGAGCCTGATTTTTAACTAGAAAGTCACTTTTTTACTGTTTACAGCGCTTTGAACACTTCGCAAACGCTCCTCCACTGCCAGTACATGCACTACTCTCTGTCTCCCTCTTGAATGCTGAGGCAATCACAGAAGAGCTGGCTGAGGGGCGGGACTAATGGCAAACTGACCAACCACACGACGCCATGCAAGTGAGCCTCTTCTTCCTCACGAAGGCTCCTCTCCTCTCGGCGATCAGCGAGCAGGCAAATTTAAACCGAAAAATGCACTTTTTTTTCTTCAACTGACTCCATGGCGGGAGCCCATTTCAACCATGTAACATTGCCATTAACTCTGCAGTCTCTAGCATTGCACAGAAAGCATTTCCAACGTCCAGGGCATAATTTCTCTCTTGCTACCCCTAGTTTTCCACACTTTCCTTCACAGAAATTCATTTTAAAAGCATTTCAAACGTCCAGGGCATAATTTCTCTGTAGCTACCCCTAGTTTTCCACACTTTTCTTCACAGAACTTTATTTTAAAACTGACTAAATGCTGTAAACAATTTTTGATGCAGGACAAGGACACACACTTTGGCTTTACAGCTCCTTGGTAAACGGTTGGCATTTTTTAAACAGCAGCACAAGATTCACAGTACACAGCAACACACTAGGGAAATTGATTCAACTTTTTTGGGCTACCGACTGCCAGATAGCCAAAACGCTAGCCTACTTGCCCAAGCACCTTCCTTCCTGAACAAATCCAAAGCGGTGCCTCCATTTTTGTAAATGGGGGTCCCCACCCGTGCCTTTTTACTAAAACGACAGGTGGCATGCTGTTGGCATTTGGCAGCAATACCTGGTGGGGGACCTGGGTTCGGGGAAGGATGAGGTTACCTGTCACAAGGGACCTAGGTTTGGCTACTCTGCACAGGGGCACCCAAGTAAATCCAACTACAGGAAGCAATAACTGTAATGTCCAGAACCAGAATTGGGATTTTTCAGTGTGGCTTTATTTATTAACTAACTGAACATAAACAAAGCATTGCATGGTCCCCAAAGGGCTACATTACTGTATGTGCAGATTAGAGGTTAACACAGCGGTCCGTTTGAGGAATGAACACATTACTACAGTTGTCTGGCTTTGGACCCACCAGGCACTCAGTCCGGACTTTGCATGCGCTTTGGATACATAGCACGACTGGCCCGGCTCCCCTGCTGGCCACTTGACTGATGGTCCACTTGAAGAATGAACCCAAACTTTACTTGGAAAGACATGCCATCAAACAAGGAGACTCCCAAACTGTGGCTCCCCACACCACTTAGAGTCAGCAACTCCTAGAGAGATTTGTTTTCGTACTTCCAATCGAACTCCCATAAAACAAGGAGACTCCCATCAAACAAGGAGTAATTTTCCCATCCTGTGGCTCCCCACACCACTTAGAGTCTGCGACTCCTAGAGAGATTTTCAAGTTGCGACCCACGTCTGGGTACCCACCCCATCACTGGCCAAGTGCATGAGGCAAGTAGTAAAACACAGAAGAAATCCGTAGAGGTGGACCTGGTTACTAAAGATGGGGTTTTCCCACCTCCAGCTCCCACAGCCCATACCCGCCATTTCTCTGGACACACAGAAAACTTTAGGACTTTAAAATGTAGATTGAACGGTGGATGACCTGAAGCACCCCCTCTACAGCGAACTTTAAATCCATTTAAAACTTTAAACTGTTTGACTGCTCCATTTGTTCATCTTAGTGTACATAGTCCTCCCAAATAGCAGTCCCCATTCATGTCCCAACTGAAGAAAACAATTTGTTTGCCCCTTCAAATGGAGCCAAACACTCACCCATTCGTTGCAGGTGCCCCACAGGCGAAGTACTGTAACCTTTGCTGTTATACAAGAACAGACTAAAATAAAACCAGGCAGCTTCCTTCCATGGTGGGAGAAGGGGATTGCCCTTGGAACCCACAGAGAACTTTTCCCACCCCGGAGGGAGGGGGTACTGAGACCGGGGGAGCGGTCTCCACCACTTTAAAAAAGATAAAACACAGGAACACTTCCTTTTTCTTAGTGAGAGATCAAACAGCAGACTGATGCTTCCTTCTTGCTTAAGGACAAATGGAAGACTGACTTTGAAATTCTCAAAGTTCTAAACTCACTCCCTGAGCTGTAGATTCCAATGTAGCTCATGCAGCTGCGACAGTTCTATAGTGATGTCATCTCTCAAGTCTGAGCTGGGACTGAGGACAGAGTGAGACAGTGTGAAACCCATTTAACTGGAGTTTCACAAGCTGCCTTCCCTGCCTACCACTAGGTCTTACTGGGATTCTAGTAACCCCGGGTAACAAAGGGGTTACACATGCTTCTACAAACTAAGATCCATCAGCCCTGCCATTGGGTCTCCTCTGAGTTCCCAATATCATCACTGTTATCATTCCTGCATGGTTCAGAGCCTTTGAGAAGGCATCCAGGGCAATGTTGAGGTGTCTCCTCTCCAATTCAGCCATCTCCATGGACCTCCTCATGTGGTATTGCGCACCAGCAGGGTCTGCAGGTGATGTACCTCACCCCTCCTCAGGACTTGAAGTACTACAGAGTCCCATCAGCGTACGGTGCCTCATGTGTGACTGACCTCCAGAGGCAGATTCCACTCAGCTGGACCCTCTTGGAAGGAAGACTTTTCCCTCAACATGCACCCTAATGTGTATTTTTGCACATCAGACACATATGAGGGTTATAACCATCATCCGTGGTTGCAGCTGAACACACTCTTAGCTCCACTTCTGCAGAGAAAGATTGGCAGGCCATTGAACTTTCTACCCAGGGCATGGAGGTAGCTTGGCACCCATCAAGAACATCTTACGATGCCGGTGAAGTGGCGTCCAGGTTTGTAGGAGCCGCAGGCTGCATCTGGTGGATGGCATGGCTTTGCCTCTCCTAACGGGCACCTGTAGCGTGGTGTAAGGTGCTTAAAGTTAAGTTCTGACCTACTGCCATAAGGTATTAGGCTTCATAGCCCAATACCTTATGGCAGGATGAGCTGATTGACTGTAAAATTTTAATTTAGAAGTACCTCCCTTTAATAGTGGAAGGGATCGTAACTGGTGGCGAACCCGCAGCCAGACGATCCCTTCTAGCTTCCTGGTGCCTCCAATCTGCCCCTGCACTCTGAGATTTTGTGACTTGTGGCAGGGACAGTGCGGTGGTGAGACACATACAAGTCAATAGGGACTATTTTAAAAGCTGTTTTTGTCATCATTTTAAGCATTCTTGGGAGAAAATTAAAGCAATCGCTCAAACTTATAGGGCCCCTACAAGTTGAGCAATGGCTTTAATTTTCACTAAGAATGCTTAAAATTATGAAAAAACAGCTTTTAAAATGATCCCCATTGACTTGTATGGGGCTTGCCCTCTCGCTTTCCCTGCCCGCACGTCACAAAATCTCAGAGCGCGGGGATGGAGCTAGGTGGAGTGGAGGCACCAGAAAGTTGGAAGGGATCGGCTGGCTGTGGCTTCGGCACCAGTTATGATCCCTTCCACTACTAAAGGGAGGTACATCTAAATTAAAATTTTACAGTCATTTTACAAAAGCTACCTTGTCCAGGCTCGAAGCCCGAGTCCAATCTATGGAACCTTCAGATCTCAAGGAGGAGCTCACCAAGGAACTCCGCATGCATTGTGGGCTACTTACGACTGTTGATTCAGTAGCTTGTGCCTCGGCGACTGCCGTTGCTTTGAGACGATAGGCCCAGCTTTGCATTTCTGGCCTCACAAATGAGGTCCAGTCTGCGATTCAGGGTGCTCTTTTCCGGGGATCGGTGCTCTTTGGTGGTGACACCAAAGACATCACCACCGATCTCCGGGATAAAGATCAGGCCCTGAGATCAGTGCAGTCCATGTACTGATCGAGTACCCAACAACAGCAGCAGCCCTTCCGGAAAAGGACCTGGAGGCAGAGGAAGCAGGTCCTAGCTCGTCGCTTTGGAGACATTCAGGGGGCTGTCCCCCTGACTGTCCTGCCACCTCCTGACTCCCTCGCCCCACCCCCTCCTTACCTCAGTGCGAGGAGCCAGAGGAGGAGGTTTGCCCGCCATGTGCAGGAGTGGCAGGAAATTACCTCCGATGCATGGGTCCTGCAGTTGCTGTCCGGCGGACACACCATAGAGTTTCTGGAGATTCCACCAGACTCTCCAGCAATCAGGTCGTCCTACTCTCGAGACCAGGCTCTTCTCGTCAGAGAAGAAATCAACTCTCTCTCTTGCTCAAGGAGGCTATAGAGAGCGTTCCCCTCTGGCAAAAGGGAAGGAGGTTCTACTCTCACTTCTTCCTGGTTCCGGAAAAGTCAGGCAACATGAGAGCCATTCTCAACCTGAGCAGTCTCAACCTGTTCATAGAGTACAAGAAATTCAGAATGCTGACTCTCCAAAGCCTTCTCCCTCTCCTGCTGGAGAACCAGTGGCTTTGTGCTATGGATATGCAAGATGCTTACCTGCACATTCCAGTTTTCCCCAGCCACCACCCGTTCCTGCGGTTTTGTTTCCAGGGGGAACATTTCCAGTTCTGGGCCCTCCCCTTTGGTCTGTCTTCGGCACCTCGGGTCTTTACCAAGTGCCTGGTGGTGGTGGCAACCTTTCTGCATTGCCAGGGCTTAGCAGTTTTCCCTTACTTGGACGACTGGCTGATTTCAGCCCCTTCCAGGGATTCTCTTCCGGAAGCTCTGCATTTCATTCTGGATCTATTCTCCAAGGTGTGGATTACTGTCAGTTTCCCCAAGTCATCTTCTTTCCCCAAATCAGAGACTTCAGTTCATCGGGGCAGTCTTGGAAACCATCCAGAGCAGGGCTTTCCTTCCTCTGGACAGGGTGGAAACTCTCGTCTGTCAGGCTTCAGTGGTGGCCTCATCCAGGACCGTTCCAGCAAGGGAGGTCCTTCGCCTTCTCGGCCTGGTGGCTGGTTCCATCACTACCGTTCCCCCTGGTTAGGCTTCATATGAGAATCACTCAGTGGTCCTTACGGGTGCAGTGAGAGCAACTGCTGGACGATCTGGACCATCCGGTCCTGGTATCGTTGACAGTCCAGAAAGACTTGCTTTGGTGGAGGGATAACTGCAACCTTTTTTTGGGTCTCCATTTCAGGAGTCCTGTCCCCTTGGCATCTCTGACTACAGATGCATCAAATATGGGCTGGGGGACGCATTTGGGGGAACACCAAGCACAGGGACTTTGGTCTAGCTCAGAGGCATTGTTGCACATCAACTTTCTGGAGGTGAGAGCGGTCTTGTATGCATTTCAGGTGCTTCAGACCCTTCTCCCTAAGGGATCACTGCTCATCCAGACAGACAATATGTCAGTAGTCTGGTATCTCAACAAACAAGGAGAAACTCGCTCGTACCCTCTCTCTGCAGGAAAGCAATGAGAGTGTGGAACTGAGCAGTCCAGCACGATCTGTCCTTCGTGTCCGTGCATGTGCCAGGCTTTCAAAACGTCCTGACAGACAGTCTCAGCAGATCTCGAACCCTCAGTCACGAATGGGAACTAAGTCAGGAAGTAGCAGAGTCTTTCTTCCTAAGGTGGTGGTGTCCAGAACTCAACCTTTTCGCCTCCCCATTCAATGCAAAACTTCACAGTTTTTGCTCGCTCA
Organism: Neoceratodus forsteri; assembly: GCA_016271365.2. Classification (NCBI taxonomy): domain Eukaryota; kingdom Metazoa; phylum Chordata; order Ceratodontiformes; family Ceratodontidae; genus Neoceratodus; species Neoceratodus forsteri. The sequence continues at coordinate 23,169,494 of JADMNL010000034.1, read as the reverse complement.
TTCAAGGGCGTTGTGCTTTCTGGCATGATGCGTTGTCTCTCTCTTGAACAGGGAAATTTTTGTACACCGTCCCTCCGTTTCCCATTCTCCAAAGGGTTCTCCTCAAGCTTCATGCAGAGAAGGCGCTTCTGCAATACTTAGCAGAGGAACCACAGGTTCCACTTCCTGTGACTCATGACCTCTTGACACAGAATCAAGACTGGGTCATCCTTCCGGGGCTCAGGATCCTGCACCTTCATGCATGGCTCCTGCAGACATAGTGGTCTCTAACTTCAGGGTCTCCTCTCGAGTCGCCCAGATACTGGTTGAGGCTAGAAAGCCGTTTACCCGTTCCACTTATGCTATGAAGTGGAAACATTTTTCCGTTTGGGTGGCTTCCAAAGACTGGAACCCTTTCTCTTGTTCTGCCCCACAAGTCATTAAATATCTTCTTCATCTGTCAGATTGGGGCCTATCCTATTCCTCCTTGATGTTCCATCTTCCGGCTATTTCAGCGTACCACAAGCTGGTGGATGGAAAACCTGTGGCTCAGTTGGAAGTCTCAAAAACCTTTCTGAAAGGGATTCTCCATCTGAAATGCCCCATCTGCAGCCCAACACCACCTTGAGATTTAAATGTTGTGTTGGAGAAGCTCACTGTCACACCATTTGAACCAGCAATGAACTGTGATTTACGCTTCCTGTCCTGGAAGACATTGTTTTTAGTTGTGGTTACCTCAGCTTAAAGAATTTTGGAACTTCAGGCTCTGGTTTGTAAGGAATCTTATTTAATTTTCCATAGAGACCAGGCGGTCCTCAGGACAAATCCTAAGTTTTTGTCTAAGGTGGTTTCGGAGGTCACAGTGAATCAATCAGTGGAGCTCCCTGTATATTTTCTGTCCCCTGCGAATAGAGGTGGGGCACTCCTGCACTCTGTGGATGTGCATTGTGCTCTCTGATGCTATACCCATCGTACAAAAGAGATCTTACTTCGAGAAACAGCTCTTGCAGCAGGTCACCCCATTAGGACTGAAGCCGGCAGGCGCCAGGACCCCACGGAAATTTTCTAGCTAGCAGTATTCAGCGGGGACCGCCTCCGACGTCGGTCCCGCCCCCGACGTCAGGCGTAGTACATATGGAGGTGGTCCCCCATAATCTCCAGTTCTTTTTCCGCTGTCGACTCGCCAGCATCGGCCTCTCGGTCTCTTTCTAGTGCACGCCGACTACAGAACTTTCAGCGAATATTTTCTCCGCACAACTGATGTCCTCTCCAACTCCATCTCTTGAGGGTCACCTTTCAAAGTGTGCCTGCGGAAAAAAGATCCCTTTCAATGATCCACACACTTCTTGTGTGCGTTGCCTAGGCCTGGACCACGACACCAAGGCCTGCACCTTTTGCCAGGGTTTCAATAGCTGCACCAGGATCCGCCATCAGAAGGCACTTCAGGCATATCTTCTTGAAGAAAAACTAAAAAGGATGGACCAAGAACCTTCCTCCAGGGTAGAATCTTCATCAGAATCCCACAAACACCGGGACAAGCACCAGCAGAAGGTGAGGTCTAGGTCCCCAACTCGGGCCTCAGACTCCCGTAGCTCCGGCTCCAGATCGGACCACTCTCCCTCCAGGGCTTGGTCGCAGCCCCCCTCCCCCAGTTAAGGTCAGGTCTTCAGGCGGCTCTTCCTCGCTCCAGCCTCTTAAGACATTGAGGCCCTCGGCTTCCTCAACCCCATCCAATGCCTCTTCGAAGTCTGCTGAGCGCCGTAAGTCATCTTCCTCCACCCGACATCGGGATACCGACACCAGGTCGGTCTCCCAACCGCCCAGAGGTCCTGATCCGACACCCAGAAAGACCAAGGACCTGACGTCCCTAAAACGGACGTCGGACCCGACGGTCAAACATTCAAAATTGGCTTGGTGCTCACAAGAGTTGACGACACCTGCTAGACACCAGTCGCCATCCAGGCATTCACCAGGTCTGAAGACATTGGCCAGGGGACCGACGTTGGCAACTCTGGAGCGGAAGACCGCAGCCCCGTCACCGGCGGATGCTGGTCATAGGGAATCGACAGAGGAGGACACCCCACAGCCCGAAGACCAGGCGGGCGACACCTAGGATGCCGGGCTCCCACGGGGATCCTCCCCGGACCGGAGACACGACGCCCGACCCCAGCGACAGACCACCAGCGCCAAACCCTTCGTCGGGCATGAACATCGCAGAAGTAAAGGAGCTCTTTACTTTTTGGTGGGACACCATCAGGAAGGCTGTGGTCCCCACCCATCCTACTCCTCTTCCTCCTACCCCTTCACCTCCTACACCCCCTCCTCCACCTAAAGGGCCAGTAGGACGACCACCATGCCCCAAGGAGCAGACTCCACCTCCTAGGGGCAGATCTATAGACCGAAGACAACCTCCCTCCAGATCTCCTTCAGGGTCACCCAGCCCCAAATGACCCAGACGATGCCGGTATACTCCGTCGGGGGAGGATTCAAGATCAGACACTTTGGAATACTCCAGATCACCTTCTCCACTCAGCATCTCCTCTCCTGACCCACATGACCGCCCCAGGTCTCCACTGGATGATCCCTCTTTCGCTGAGATTATGAGGCACATCCAGGACAACATGGGGTGGGATGCTGAGGACCTTGACCCCGAACGACAATGCCTTGCCCGCTACCTTCGGCAAAAAGACCCAAAGCCTGTGGTAGTGCCACCCTTGGTGGACACCTTCACGGACGTCACCAAGACTGCATGGAAGCGTCCGCACTCCACTCCCGCGGTATCGAAGAAGGCTGACCGCCTGTACAAGGCTCCTAGAGAAGACCAGTACTTGGTAAAGCAACCTCTGGCAGATTCCCAGGTCATCACGGCCTCACATGACCAGTCTCAAAAGCCCCAGCATATGAGCACTCAGCCACCGGACCAGGAATACAAGCAATTGGATGCCCTGGGGAGGCGCACGTATGCGGCTGCTACATGCACCATCAGGTCTCTGAACTACCTTACCCATATGGTACAGTTCCAGAACACCCTGTGGGAACAGGGCCAGGACCTGGTTGAAAAGCTTCCCGATGGCGACCAGAAAGCGGAGCTCCTCAACCTACTCTGCACTGGGTCAGATGTGGGGACCCAAGTGCTTAGAGCCGCATATGATTCCTCGGACTCTTCAGCCAGAGCTGCAGCTTCAGGCGTTTGTCTCCGGAGACACTCCTGGCTCCGTGTCTCCGGCTTCACCCCGGACGTACAGAAGAATATTCTAGACATCCCGTACAATGGCGAGGTACTCTTTGGTGAATCCTCGGAGAAGGTCATCACCAAGCTCCAGGATGCAGGGAAGGTGGTCCGATCTGTACAGGCCATGTACAGATCCAGGCCTAGTTCCTTTTGTAGGAACCAGAGCCATTTTTGCGGCCGGCTACAAAGGCAGCAGCAACGTTCCGGCCAGCAGCAGAGGGGCACTTTTTCAAGCAAGGCCCAGGCCAAGTCGTCCCCAGGCAGAGGCCAACATTACACAAAGTCGGCCCAGCCCACAGAGACTAATGCTGACACAGCATGACTCCTTCCCGCCCCCGCCCCTCCTCTGGATCAACAGGCAAGGAAAGTCAGGGGGTGCATCGCTCGCCACTTTTTAGGGTGGCAATCGATCACCACCGACAGGTGGGTTCTCCAGTTGGTCAAGAAAGGCCATTGCACAGAGTTTCTAGATGACCCACCTACAAGACCTCCCCTGCTGTCCTGTTACTCGGGTCAGCATGCCCTGCTTATAAAGCAGGAGGTGCTCGCACTTCTGGAAAAAGAAGCTATAGGGCACATACCAAGGAACCAGAGGGGACTAGGATATTATTCTCACTTCTTTCTGGTTCCAAAGAAAACAGGGGACCTCCATCCAATAGTGGACCTTAGCGACCTCAACGTCTTGGTCTTGAACAAGCGCTTCCGCATGGTGACCCTCCCGGGTCTGATTCCCATGCTGAAGCAAGGCTCTTTTCTTGCATCCCTGGACATGCAGGACGCCTACCTGCATATTCCTATTGCTCAGGCACACAGGAGGTTCCTGCGCTCCGGGTTTCAGGGCTGCCATTATCAGTTCCGAGCGCTCCCCTTTGGGCTGTCATCGGCACCTCGGGTGTTCATGAAGTGCATGGTGGTCGTATCCACATCTCTGAGGAGACAGGGTCAGTACGTGTTTCCCTACCTGGAAGATTGGCTTCTCATGGCACCCTCCCGGGAGGCTCTGATGTCTGCCATTCACTGCACTCAGTTTCTGTTCGAGACATTAGGCATTATCATCAATTATGAGAAGTCACGCCTGGTTCCGTCCCAGACTCTGCAATTCATAGGAGCAGTTCTGGACACCGTCCAAGGGAAAACTTTCCTCCCCCCCTGGGCAGAGCGGAACACATCAGATCCGTCATCAGGGACTTTTCGGTGAAGAAGACCATTCTGGTCAGAGTGGTCCTTTGCCTGCTCGGACACATGGCTGCAGCCATTGCAACAGTCCTGCTAGCCCGTCTCCACATGCGGGTAACCCAGTGGATGTTACGGGTACAATGGGACCAAAGGCAAGACCATCTGCAGCATCCAGTCTGGATCACGAAGACTGTAATTCGAGATCGGGAATGGTGGTTAGATTCAAAGAACCTCTCAGTGGGAGTCCCCTTCATAGCACCGTCCCCGACTGTGACACTCTCCACAGACACCTCAGGGCTCAGTTGGGAAGCACACCTTGACGGTGTCCGGTCTCAGGGCCTGTGGACAGCCCAGGAGTCTCATCTCCACATAAACATCCTGGAAATGAGGGCAGTTCTTTACGCCCTGCAGGCCTTCCAGTCGGAGATTCCACTGTGTACACTTCTGTTACAAACAGACAATTCCACGGTGATGTATTACCTCAACAAACAAGGAGGCACCCATTCCTACCCGCTTTGCAGGGAGACCATGAGGGTGTGGGATTGGGTCTTACAACACGGCACAAACTTTATTGCCGTTCATGTTCCGGGAGTAGATATCATCGCAGACAGCCTGAGCTGCTCTCAGTCCAGAGTCCACGAATGGGAACTACTACAGGAGGTGGCAGAGGATCTGTTTCACAGAAGGGATACTCCAGAGCTAGACCTTTTCACGTCCCCATCCAATGCAAAACTGCCCAATTTTTGCTCGCTAGATCCAGGGCCTGGTGTTTTCTGGCGAGATACGTTGTCCCTCTCCTGGGCGGGCAGATTCCTCTATGCCTTTCCGCCTTTTCCGTTGATCCAGAGAGTTGTTCTAAAACTTCGCAGGGAGCAAGCAACACTTATACTGATCGCGCCCCTTTGGCCCAGATAGATCTGGTTCCCTCTCTTGCATCAGCTATCCCAGGAACCTCCAGTGCCTTTACCAATCAGCTCCCATTTGCTGTCTCAGGAGGCGGGTTCCTTAGTCCATCCGGACCTACGTTCTCTGAACCTGCATGCTTGTCTCCTAGAGACATAGCCATGATGCGACATGGGGTCTCACAAGAGGTGGCAGACATTCTCATTGCCACCAGGAAACCAGCTACTCATGCGACCTACGCAATGAAGTGGCGCAGGTTTTGCTTATGGGTCCAAGTGCATGGCTTATCGCCTCTGAACTGTCCAGAGAAGCTGGTATTGGATTACCTGCTGTCCCTTTTCCACTCTGGTTTGGCTTATTCCTTGATTAAAGTGCACCTCTGTGCCATTTCAGCCTACCACGTCCCTATAGGCCAACGCACTATAGCTTAACTGGACACGAGACGTGCCTTCTTGAGGGGTGTCCTCCACCTTAGGCCCCTCGATTAAGGATCCAATCCCACCATGGATCTACTCTGTTTTGAGCAGCTTCACGCTGCCACTCTTTTGAACCAGCCGCTGATTGCGGCTATGTTTTCTGTCTTGGAAAACGTTATTTTAGTTGCGTTACTTCGGCCAGAAGAATTTCTGAAATGCATGCACTTATGTGCAAAGAACCTTATTTGGTTTTCCACCAAGACAGGGTATCCCTAAGGACTAATCCTAAATTTCTGCCTAAGGTGGTCTCAGCTCTCACCCTTAATCAGGACTTCGATCTACCAGTGTATTTCCCGAAATACTCTAATCGAGGAGAAGCCCTTCTGCACACTCTTGATGTGCATAGGTGTCTCAGATACTACCTGACCAGAACCAAACTCCACCGAAAATCGGACCAACTTTTCATCTCTTTTGCCCATAGAATAATGGGAGCTCCTGTTTCAAAGCAGTCGCTGTCCAGGTGGCTTGTTCAGTGCATTACATTCTGTTACCAGAAGCGCAACAAACCCTTACCGGGTGCGGTTAAGGGTCATTCCACCAGAGGGATGGCTACCTCTTTTGTGGCTTTAAGAAATGTATCCACCTCAGCTATTTGTGCTGCAGCTACTTGGAGCTCCGTACACACCTTCATCAGGCATTACAGCCTGGACATCGCATCGAGGCGAAGAGCAGGGTTCAGTCTAGCAGTCCTTCAAGGACTTCTGTCCTAGGCTCGAGGTAATTCCAGGATTTTTACCTTTCCTCCTCCTGATGGTGTGTGATTACCAGTATTGCTTGGGAATCAGCCTAATGGTGTAACCTGCTGCAAGAGCTGTTTCTTGAAGTAAGATAGTACAGTTATGTAAGAACTTACCATAACAGTAGATCTTCGAGAACAGCTCTTGCAGCAGGTACTTTCCCTCCTACCATCCCCGGTGGAGGTAGGTTGTAGTCACAGCATCCTTCTCCTAGGATAAGGCATTTACTGCCTCTTTGTTTGCCATTTGATGGCGGATCCTCGGTCTCCTCTTCTGATGTCATCCAGCGGCCGGGAGCCTCCGGCGGGAGAACTGAGGATTATGGGGGACCGCCTCCATATGTACTACACCCGACGTCAGGGGCGGGACTGATGTCGGAGGTGGTCCCCGCTGAATACTGCTAGCTAGAAAATTTCTGTGGGGTCCTGGTGCCTGCCGGCTTCAGTCCTAATGGTGTAACCTGCTGCAAGAACTGTTCTCAAAGATCTACTGTTACGGTAAGTTCTTATGTAACTGTACTTTCCGTAAGGATGATCAACTGTCTCCTTTGCCCCCAGATCTTTGGGCAAAGCTGTTTCTAAGCAGTGTCTGTCCAATTGGTTGGGCAGTTGTATTCGCTTTTGCTACCAGAAGCATGACTAGCCTCTGCCGGGGCCCGTGAGAGGTCATTCTACTAGGGGCATGGCTGCTTCCGCAGCTTTTTTGCATAACTCAGTTTCTCTTAAGTGGGACAGCTTGTGATTCAGTCCAATATGTAATGACCTATTGAAGGAACCCTCTCGAAGTAAGATAGTACAGTTACGTAGAAACTTACCGTAACAATAGATCTTCGAGAGAGGTTCCATCAGTAGGTCATATTTTTCCCTCTCTCCTTCCCCCTTTTTTATTTAGGGACTCCAGACTCTGTTTCCTCCTGCTGTCAGGCCTATTCCAGGCTCCGGCAGGAGAACTGAAGGGCGGGCTTGGGGACCATCCACTATATAGCGTCACGCTGACGTCGGTCGCGTGACGTCAGGTGGGCAGTCCCCCAGTGGGTATTGCTAGAAGAAGTCTGCCATGTGGCCAGACACCAGGTGGTGCTAGTCCTATATGTTATGACCTGCTGAAGGAACCTCTCTCAAAGATCTACTGTTACGGTAAGTTCCTACGTAACTGTACTTTTCTTCCTAAGGTGATGTCTGAGTTTACCTTGAACCCATCTATCCATCTGTCTGTTTATTTTCCTGATCGTGCCAGTCCAGGGGAAGTACTGCTCCATACGTTAGACGTGCGCAGAATTTTGAAGTATTACCTGCTCCACACTAAGGAATGCAGAAAGTTGAAGCAGCTTTTTGTTTCTTTCACCTCTGGTAGAGAGGGCGTTAAGGTTTCTAAACAATGTCTGTCTGAATGGTTGGCACATTGTATTGTGTTCTTCTGTAACGCGCATGGCAATGAGTTGCCAGGGATGGTGAAAGCTCATTTCACAAGGGGCATGGCTACTTCTGTGGCCTGTTTCAAAGGGATCTCAACTTCTGACATTTGCGCTGCAGCTACCTGGAGTACCGTCGATACTTGCACCAACCACTACAGTCTGGACATTGCTTCCAGAGCCCATGCAGGTTTTAGCAGGGCTGTGTTGCAGGGCCTCTTGTCTTAGGATTTGGCTGACCTTCCTCCCAGACTGTTCTGCTGCATCTGTAACCACTTGGGACTCCTTCCATATGTGTGACTTCATCACTGAAATACCCCCGATGAAGATAGAACATTTATATAAGAACTTATCATATCAGTAGATCTTTAAGGGGATCTCAGTTATCAGGTCTGCCTTTCCTCCCATCATCCCCCCTTTTTTATGGGACTCTTTCTCAGAACTGGCTAACTGGTGTATCCAGCCTTTTATGTAGGCCTGGGCACCTCTCTCTCTGTCCTCCATGGCTCAGGATTTGCTCCCTTAGTCTGTGGGGAAAGAAGTGAGGAGGGTGTGGGCTACTCACACCTTTATAGGGTTGGTGACGTTGGCAAATGATGTCGGCATGGGTGGCCCCAGTGGTAATGCTGAAAATCTTCCATGTAGATCCTGCTTCACCAATAGTGAAGTTCCATACGTGTGACCTGATGACTGAGAGTCCTTCGAAGATCTGTTGTTATAGTAAGTTCTTACACTACTGTTCTTTTTTTAAAGTTTTCCCAAAGCTCATAAAAGGGGCATAACATGCACTGAAAGTGCTGTGATTCTGTCCCTTTTCTGGGCAAAGGTAAGGCCACCTTGGGAGTTCTGTATGCAGTTCTAGTCACGACAGTATACAAATGTGGTGGTGTTTGGGGGGTGTTAGCAGCATTCAAAAGGGTGTAGCAGAGAGCAACTGAAATGATTATTTATTTATTTTCTTTTGTTTACCAGGTAAGCACACTAGACAACCAAGTGCCTATTTTCAGGTGCGACCCGGGAGATTACAGAGGTACATTCAAGAACAGTAGTCAAGCAAGTACAAGGTACACATTCAGGCTTATCGAGGAGAGCAAGGACAATACAAAACGTCAGTTTTTACACAACCACATGGTTCAGGCAATAAAGGCAATAGTCAACATACCAGGGCAGCTACGCCCCAATGGATTAAGAAAGCAGGTTAACACAACTAGTACAGTAGGGGACTGGAGAGTCAAGGCAGAGCATGAGGGAGGGGCAGTGAACATATTCATGTTAATGGGCAGAAGGGCCTGAGTGGACCCAATATAATCATTTCTTCTATGAACCGGTCAGCTCACTAGTGAGTAAGGGGCAGAGCAGATTGTGATTGGAAACATCTAGGCAGGCTCTGTATGTTTTGCCTTGCAAAAGGAAAGCTAAGAGGTCATATAGTTTCAGTTTAAAAAATTGTATTGGTATTGGATAAGGTGGATCAGGGACGAGTCATTGAGCTTGTTCGGGGTAGTAGAACTAGAGGGACTGCCTTAGATGTAAAGGAGAAGAAAATAATTTAAACCTTCCCCGTTCATATTTGTATAACCCCTGTTCCCTTTCTGTATATGTCTATCATTTACTGTTGTCTCTCTGCTTGGTTTTCAGAAACAGTTGTGTGTGTAACATCCCTTGTGTGACTTTATAGGTGATCTGACTGGAGACCACCTCAGCTGCAGTCATGCAGGGGCTTATGATGCTGATAGTGCTACTTGCATAAGTTTTTCTTAATGAGAGACCTTAGGGAGGTAGTATAGCGTAGTGGTCAAGAACACTGTGCTGCAGATCTGGAGAACTGGGTTTGAATCCCACAGCCACTTGCATACTGTGTGTACTGTGTGACCATGAGTATGTCACTTAACTTCCCTGTGCTCCCAGGATGCACATGGAAACAAGCCTAGGTTTTGTGCGTCTTTTCAGGCAAAAAATCATTTAAGAAAAAAAAGCAAGAGGAAAAAGAGTGGTTCTTGAAGAGTGGCTGAAAACGTAAAGGTTAAAAGGGTAGCATTCAGAAGGTATAAAGAGACGTGAAGGGTGGAGGATAGGGAGGTGTATCAGGGGAAGCAAGGAAAGGAATAAAGAGCGCAAAGGCACAAACTGAAGAGAGAATAGCCTAGTTGACGAAAGGTGAACAAGAATGTTTTTAGGTATGTACAGTAAGTAAAAGACGAAGACCAGGGGTGAGATTGTGATGTTACCGGGGGATGGGGAGAGACTGGGTAAAGACAGACATTCAGAACAAATACTTTTGTTCAGTGTGTGGAGGGGTTATAGGATAACAGATGGATCACACACAGAACTTCAGGTTCAACACACAATCTCTGTGTGATGTTTATTTAAAACATAGGGAATAACCTTAAGCAATGGTATATCCCTTCTTCAGTGCATCAGTTTGCAGCAGCAGACTATGCATGTCCTTTCTCTGCCCTTAGCACATACTGACCCACTGATCTGTCTCTTTGGTGAAAATTATTTCATTGCCTATGTTGGTCTTGTGTGTCTTGGTGATGGGGAGATCAAAAAATGAAAAACCCCAAAACAAGCTAAAGACAAAGAACCTCAGTACTGAAGCAGGGGTTACTCAAAGGGCATTGGCAATAAAGCCAAGTTTCAAAGAAACACATCACACATACCCCCATAATGCAAAGCATCATGGAATGTATATGTAAATCACCATTAACTTTTAGGCTGGTTCACCTTAAAGCAGGAATGCATGGTGCCAAAGGCCTCTCAAACTATCTGCAATTTACATGCATTTAAATAAGACAATGGGGTTTTTCTGTATCTCTACCCTGGTAACTTAATTTTTATAATACGGTCACCTAGTAACCTTTTACCTTTATCAAAAACACCTAGTGCCGTGGCATTTTCAACATTTCCAGGTTTCATACACATAAGGCATATGCTGTACATCAGGGTATGTTATGACATAGTGCTATTGCATACTAAATCCAACTACGAGGAACACAGCCTATTGTTTTACATCATCTCGGAAGTCACCACAATAACCTCCCTGTACGAGGATCTGAGAGAAAAAGGAAAAAAAATTAAAGAGGACACTAAAGCATAGTCAAAAAAGGGGAGAGGGGCACCCATAGGTGGCTAATCTTGTTGACTAGAAATTGTAAAGGATAAATCAGGCTAAGAAACAGAAGAACTGCTGCAACATATTTAAGAAAAGGTTGGTCTTCTAGAGTGGCAGGATCTCTCTGTCACACAGTGTTCACAGAGAAAGTAACAGAAGCCTTGGAGGGAGGGAGGGAGGTAGACACTAGTCCTTTTTTTGGAGGAGAGAATCCTGAAGGGGCTTGCTAATCTGAAGGTGGCAGACAAAGCAGTGGGGCCAGATATGGTGCATCCAGGGGTATTGAGGGAGCTCAGAACAGTTCTGGCTGCACCTCTGACAGTCCTATTTAGCAACTCACTTGGAAACAGTAGTGGTTCCAGAGGACTGGAGGAGGGCAGATGTGGTCCCACAGGGTTTTAAATAATTGATTAGCAGTGTTTTTCTTGGGACAATGCTCACGGTACAGAAAGTATTTATATAGGTTTTCTAGAAGTGTTAAGTTTGTTAAACACAGTGAGGCAAGTGCTATGCATTTTCACAATGTTTTAGAACTTTTATGAGCAAAACGCTAATCAATTTTTGGAATTAAATAAATCCCTGTCTCACTTCACAGAATTAGTAGCAGGGAGGAGTCTGGCAATTATAGGTCATCCAGCCTGACATTGGCAGTGGGAAAGTTAATGGAATCATTGCTGAAGGAAAGGATTGTGCAATATCTTGATTCTCACCCCAGGAATACTCCAGTATTCCTAACTCTTATGCAGTATGCCTTTAAGCCAGATCTGCCCGGAGATGGAACGTTATGCTAATGATGGAATCATTGGCTCATGCCACTTTTTCAAATGCTGCCACCTATCAGCTGCTTACATTCTAAACCTCAGATTTCTTTCTCTGCTTGTCAAGGACTAGAGGGCATGGGATGAAGTTGGAGGGAGGGCGATTCAGAGGAAACGTGAGGAAGAATTTCTTCACAGAATGGGTGGTAGACAAGTGGAACACCCTGCCAGAGGAAGTAGTGGGGGTGAAATAATCACGGGATTTAAGAATGCATGGGATAGACATAAGGGAATTCTGGAGCTCAGGGGTAAGAGGCAGCAGACTTCTAGGAAAACATAAAATGAACTTAACAAGCCCAAATGGGCAGACTGGGTGGGCCGTAGGCCCTTATCTGCCGACAGTGTCTATGTATCTATGTAAGACTTAGATGCTCAGAGATCGTCACATCATCATCTCGCTATGAAACTTATATAATACATATAAGTATTATTTTATTTTCATTTGCTGCCCTTATCTTTTGTTCGTAGTTAAACCGTTAGCTTTATTTTAGTTAAATAATTTTTCTCGGTTTCTCCCGGTTCAGGATAACCAGTGGGGAACCAAGGTTTTTAGCCTTAATGGAGTCTTTTCTGACTATAATGCCTTTATTTTAAAGTAAATCGTTTTATTAAAAATTTTTTTGTAACCGCTAACATCAGTTACTGAACCACTAATTCCAGTTCCTTTCTCCTTGGTTCCTGGTTCAGATCAGTTCCCGGATCGGTTCCGGGACCAACCACAACTGATAGTTTCACTTTAAAAAGTTAACATTTATTCGCGGTTGTGGTTTTTGGGTTTCTTTTGCAAAATGTCTGAAAAACCTAAGAAAAAGCCCGGTGAACCTGGTTTCAAAAACTGAGTGTGGAGAAGTCTTTGCCAAAGCAGATAAACACACTTCTTGTGTCGTCTGCCTTGGCTATGAACATTTAAAAACTGACTGTGAAATCTGCACGACCTTTCCAGAGAAAAACACATGAAAAACGTTTGGAAAGGCTTAAAAAGAAATTGCCTCCAGCTAAGGGTCCCTCAGGCTCTGACCAGCCGACACCCTCGGTGGTTGTGGGTGAAACCACAGAAACCACAACTTCTGCCCCGATACGGATGCAAAGGCCACCACAGAGAGGCCTGCTGAACCGGCTAACTCTCTGGTTCCTTTGAAAAATAACAAAGAAAACAAAGCGCAGAGAAGCCCCTGATGATCAGCCTCCGGGGAATTCTGGTGTGGCTGTAAACATGCCTACTCTACTGGAGATTGCACAGGCATTTAAGATCATGCAGGGTCTGCTACCTGCTGGACAGCAGTCTACAGTTTAGACCCCCTGCTAAATCAAGCCAGTCTTTCCTGCTTGAGGCCATGGAAGATTATGGGGAATATGAAGAGGAGGATAGGGGAGCCTATAGAGCTTGAAGTCTCTCTTGAGCAAGAGTTTGGCTCACCTCCCAGGTCATCAGAGGACTATTCATCCCATTTTTCTTTTGTTTGAAAAATGATGGATGCTCTGGATATCTCTACCACTGAGGCGATAGAAGATGAGGAGGAGGCAGAGTACTTGGAAATGATGGGGTTAACACCCACCAAAAAGCTACTGCTTCCCATAAAGAAGTTTTTTAAAAGGGATGTGATGAAGCTCCTCCAGACACCTGGGTCTGTCCCCCCTTTGGATAAAAGGTTGGACAAGAAGTACCAGCTAGACAGAGAAGGTGCTGAATTTTTATTCTCCCACCCTGACCACCAGGGGGTGGTACACGCTACAGCCTGTGACAAGGCAAAAGTACCTCTTGCTTCTCATCCATCAGGGAAGGATTTTAGAAAGATAGGCAGTATGGTCAAAAAGGGCTACTTATCAGCTTCTTTGGCCATAAGACAGGCTAATTTCCAAGCGTATGCAGTCCAGTACCAAAAATCCCTCTGGCAATCTGTCATGGCTATGGCCAATAAGGCTCCTTTCAGTCTTTCAACAGAGCTTGCTGAGACTGCCAGATTTGGCTTAGAAGCTGCCAAATACCAATTTCCGATGGCAGAAAGACACCAGCAACACTGCTGCCAGGTGGATGGCAAATACAGTTGTCCAGAGAAGGTTTGCCTGGTTAAGGGCCACAAGCCTTACTCAAGACACTCAGAATAAGGTGCTAGATTTCCTAGTTGAGGGTAATTCCCTCTTTGGAACTCACACAGAAGCCTGTATCAAGAAAGTGGATGAGTACAAGGTCACTTATAGAAGCAACTTGACCAAGGAAAAGGCTTCCCTATCCACTAGACCTTATGGAAGGTGAGGCAGGAGCAGACAGTTTCATTCCAGGCCTTTTTATCAGGCCATGGCTGTGCCCCAAGTGCAACAGTACCCTCAGCAGGGGTGCTTCAGGGGCAGAAGTGGTTCCTGGCGTGGTTCCCACTCTCGGCCCCAGGCAAAGCAGGACCCCTGACTTGTCCTTCCATGCCACCTCCCCACTTGCAGTAGGGGGGGCAGACTGACTCACTATTTTCAGGCTTGGAAACTGATCACCACAGACAAGTGGGTCCTGGAAATAGTGAGACAGGGTTTGTCCCTCAACTTCAAATCCCTTCCCTCTCCAAGAACCAGAGTGTTCAAACTGTGGAGGGGTTGTGGGATACAGATGTACCAGACACTGAACTTCAGGTTCAACACACAATCTGTGTGTGATGTTTATTTAGAATACAGGAAATAAGCTTCAGCAATAGCATATTCCCTCTTCAGTACATCAGTTTGCAGCAACAGTCCTTTCTCTGCACTTAGCCAGCACCTACTGACACTGATCTCTGATCTAACAACTTCTCAGTGAAAACCCTTAATCCCTATGTGGGCCTTGTTTGCTTAGGTGTCAGTCTGCATCATGCTTCTTCGGCACTCACCACCCTACCTTCCCCCAACTCACAGTCCTGTGAGTTTCCCTAACAGTCACTACTTATGCAGGCTGCTTAACCATGCTCCCTCACACCCCACCATTTACTTTACATGTCTTCTCCATTCAGCCTCCCCTCACCCCCACCATTTATCCCTATATCTTATTGCCCTTCTTCTCCCACCCTTCACCTCCACCGTATTACATGCCTCTATCTCCTTTCTTCACCTCACTGCCAGCTATCCCCGTCCCTCTGAACTACTGACAAGGCACTCTTTGGCTGCTTATTCCCCCCCCCAACCCTCATAAAGTGTTTTTCTTGTTATTTTAACTTGTACCTATGTTTTGAGTTATTGTATTATTCATTGTAATGTACCTTTGTTTTCTCCTATTGTTCTTTGTTTTGCAGTTTGTGACGTGGAACCTTTGTAAAAGAGCTTGCCTCAAAGGTATTTTCTGAATCACTAAATAAATAAAACAAGCTATAGACAAAGAACCTCGATGCAGAATCACTGAAAAGAGGGTTACCTCAAAGGGCATTGGCAACAAATCAAGTTTCAAAGAAATATAAAATCATACGTACTTCCGTAATGCAAAGCATCATGGGATATATGCAAATCATCATGACATTTCAGACTTGTTCAGTTTACAGCAATTTACATGCCTTTTAAATAGCACAGCTAACTTACTTTCTATAATAGTCACCTAGTACTTTTTTACCATTATCAAAAACACCTAGTGCCATGGTATTTTCAACATTTACAGGTTTCATAAACATAAGGTATATACATCAAGGTATTTTATGACATAGTGCTATTACATACTAAATCCAACAATGATAAACACAACCTGTTTTACAGACCCTTGGAGGTCACCACAATTACCTCCCTGTATGAGGACCTGAGAGGGAAAAGGAAAATTAAAGAGGACACTAAAGCACAGTCAAGAAAGGGAAGGGGATGCCCATAGGTGGCCAACCTTATGGATTAAAAATCGTAAAGGATAGATTAGGCTAAGAAATATTGCAATAGATTTAAGAAAAGGTCGGTCCTCAAGAGTGGCAGGAGTTCCCAGTCACATAAACCAGCTTCCAATGCAGAAAGAAAGCTGTTGGAGTAGGAGGTTCGAAACCTATTGTTGGCAAAAGCAGTAGACCCTGTGCCTCCACAGCAAAAGGGAAAGGGGTTTTACTAAAGATATTTCCTCACAACAAAGAAGAATGGAGAGTGGTGGCCTGTCCTAGACCTAAGGGTGCTAATCAGGCACTTACTTAAGCCAAGGTTAAAAATAGTAACCTTGTCTCTGATCCTCCCAGCTCTCCAAAAAGGAGATTGGTTGGCATCCCTGGACCTAAAAGATGCGTATTTCCACATCCCCATAAGGGAGTCTCACAGAAAGTACCTTAGGTTCAGACTCCCTTTAGGTCATTACCAGATCTTCCTGGACATAAAGTCTCCACCACTCATTCATACTAATGGGATCTATGCCAGAGGTGCTAGGGCCCAGTGGGAGCAAACTTTTCAAGAGGGTTGGCGCCAGAGATGGAGCCGTGAGGAAGCGGCCCTGCGAGTTGTGGCTTGTGCAGTAAAGACTACCTTGGCATCGACTCTCCAACCATCTCAGTTCCTTTTTTCCTGCTGTTGAGTGCGCTTCAGTGACGATGTCGCTCGCCCTCCAGGAGTCAAACTTCAAACTAGCAGCATAGTTTTCAGTTTATTGTTTGGTAAATTATGTTCAAAACAAGTACTGAGTAGATTTAATTTTTGATTAATAAAGAAGTCTTCAGCCCTCCATTGATGGATTTGACCATGAGCGGGTCAGGCGATGGTAGGGAGACTTCATATGAAAGCTGTTCAGTCAGCTGGGCTGGGTCTGGTCTGCAACCCTCCCCGGAGGGTGGGTCTGACAACGAACGGTCCAATGCTCAGGGAGATGGGTGGTCCCCGCGAAAGCATAAAAGGAAACAGTCCAATTTGTGGCACTGTTCAGCCTCGAGTTCTTCAGTGCACAAGCCGAGAAAGAGAAGGCATCACTCGAGGTTGCCTTCTGGTATGTCTGCACGTCAACAGTTGGTCATTGGGGCTAGGCAGCGGTCTCCTCTTCCTCTCTCGGAGTCACTGGTTTCTAGCTCCGGTGCCTGACCTCTTCAACATCAGAGCATGTCCTCGCCTATTGGAAGGGCCTCCGATGAGCAGTTTCACCAGTGGGCTGCTCTTATGGAGCAGTGGGCTCTTAGGTTGGTCCAGCTGCCTGGCCTGGTCACTCCAGGACCTTCAGGCCATTTGAGGGACCGGGTAGGGCAGTTAGACCTTCCTAGTCACGCGGTGCCTTCTTCAGTGCCATCGACTCCGTGCTTAGGTGTTTCCCCCCTCACATGGCTGTGGCGCATGGGCCCACACCGATGCCTCTATCTCCTGTTAATTTTCCTTCTTTTCCTTCAAATCACAGTTTTTGGAACCTTGGGACACTTTTGGAGCTGTCCGCAGTGCCGGGGGCTGTGTCGGCACCATCCGCTGTGCCGGGGGCTCCATTGGCACCGTCCACGGTGCCAAGGGCTCTGTTGGTGCCAGGGGCTCTGTCTGTGCCATCCGTGGCACTGAGGCTTTTGTTGGCACCGTGTGTTGGTCTGTTTCTGATGGCGCCGACTTCCTTGGGTTCGGTGCCATGTTCCTAGTCGGCGCCGATGCTTGGTGCAGCACCATCCAGCCTCCAGGGCTTTTTGACTCTGATTCTTCCCTCTTCTAATTTTCATTCTGATTTTTACTCCTTTCCTGTCCAAACTGTCCCCCCATGACTGTCAGAAGATGATTTTGAGCCTGACCCAGATCTTCATCTGGGTGATGATGTTGAAGGAGCAGGGATTAATCCTGCTGCAGAGCCTGTGGGCGAAGACCTTTCTTTAAGTCTCTGCTGAAAATTTAAATTCCACTCTTTCTCGCCAGACTACAGAAATTGATCCTGGGAAGCTTTTAAGACTCCAATACCTACATGTCCTGGAGAGCCCTATGAATTTAACCTCCTCCAGTACAACCATCTTTTGAGACCCTTTCTTAGATGGTATGGAACAATCCTGCTCTTATCCCTTCCCTGGCTAAGTCCATAGATAGGAAGTATGCTGCTCCCAAGGATCGCCCCATATTGGCCTCACAAGCTTTTGCTGATCACATCGTAGTCTTAGCAGAGAATGACAAAGCCATTCTCCCTCAGGCATCTACAGCCCGGCTTATCAATAAAGAATCTTGTAAGATAGACATCTTAGGTAAGAGAGTCTTTGCTCCCTCCACCCTGGGTATGCGTAATGCCAGCTACCAGGGCTATTTTTCTCAATATGAGTATGTCCTTTGGCATTTGCTCAAGCAAATGGTAGAAGCTCTGCCTGAGTCGGAAACTAATTCAGAGCTACTTCAGACCATAACCAGGGGCATTGAGTCCAATAACCAACAGGTTAAAGCAGCTATGGATGCTTTTGACACTGCTTCTTGAGTGACAGTGGGCATTTGTACCCATCACCACTCTTGGTTATGTACTCGGGCTTCACGAATGGTGCCCAGCAGCAGGTCATGGCCTTACCTTTCGACAGTATGTATCTGTTTGGACCCCAGGTGGAACAAGCTCTGGAAGCCACACAGAAGACTAGGTCAGCCATTAAGACAGCTCGACCCACACCTGCCCCCTCTCAGGGGGTGCCAACCAGCATCAGTTTCACAACCGTCAGTCTTTTTGGGGCATAGGCGGGGGGGGGCTTTAACAAAAACCACACCCCGCAGCCACAAAGAAAACACTGCAGAAGGCACAAGGCCCCAAAGCGCCCAGTGCCACCTTCTGAGTTCTTGGCCCAGGTCCCACCTCAACTGCCCAAATGGGACTCTTCCTCAGTGGTGGGAGGACATCTGACTCAGTTCTGTGACCGGTGGAAGTCTATAACATCAGAAAAATGGGTCCTCCAGATAATCCGTGAGGGGTATTCGCTCAATCTTTCAGAAACCCCCCGGATCATCCCCCCAAACGACAGCCCAGGCTGTCGGCAGTACAGTCAGACCTTCTTACTTCTGAGGTGCAAGGCCTTCTGAACAACAGGGCAGTAGAAGTAGTTCTGCTGGAACAATGAAACACAGGTTTCTACTCTTATTACTTTCTAGTTCCGCCCCATTCTGGATCTCAGAAAGTTAAACAAATTCCTTCACAAGGAAAAGTTCAAGATATCTCTAGGTACCTTTCTACCTTTGATTCATCAACACAATTGGCTAGCCTCCCTGGACATGCAGGATGCCTACCAACACATTCTTATACACCCAAAGCACCACAAATACCTGAAGTTTTTGGAGTTGGGTCAACATTTTCAGTTCAGAGTCCTGACCTTTGGGCAGTCCTCAATGCCATGAGTTTTTACAAAGTGTTGTGTAATTCTCGCAGCACATCTCAGGAAAATCAAAATTCAAGTGTTTCCATATCTGGATGACTGGCTTCTAGCAAGCCCTTCCAGGCAGGGAACTCTGGACGCTGTAGCCAAGGCTTCAGACTTCCTCACATCCATAGGAGTCCTGCTGAATCGCAACAAATCGCAGTTGTAGCCCTCCCAGAATCTCCTTTTCATAGAAACTCTTCTGGATACCTCCTGTGGGAAAGCTTTTCTCCCAGAAGACAGAAGGAGTGATATCCTACAGATGGCCTGATACATCAGGGAAAACAACTCGGTTCGAGCTATCTCGATGCAATGGATGCTGGGTCTCATGGCATCCTCGGTGTTCACTGTACCCCTAGCACATCTTCACATGAGAACCTCTCAGTGAATGCTCAGTACTCAGTGTTCCCCAACCACCCACCCTCAGTCCTTTCCCATCAAGGTGACAGAACCTCTAAAGAGGTCACTCACCTAGTAGTCGCAGGAGAACAAACTTTTGGAAGGGTATCCCTTTCCTCCTCTGGATCTCCAGCTCTCCATTACCACTGACATGTTCCTGATGGGGTGGGGAGCTCACTGCCACAATCTCCACACCCAAGGTATGTGGACTCAGGACAAGTCCCGGCTTCACATAAATGTCCTGGAAATGAGAGCAGTCCTTTATGCAGTCCAGGCCTTGAAGGACATACCCTGTCACAAGAACATTCTCCTTTAAATGGACAACAAAGCAGTGATGAATTATATCAACAAGCAGGGTGGTGCACACTCTTACCCATTATGCAGGGAAGCTATGAGAGTGTGGGAATGGTACCTGGAGCACAAGGCTCTAATACACGTGGTTTACCTGCCAGGCGTGCAGAACGAACTGGCAGACCGTCTCAGCAGAATGGAGACAGATCCTCACGAGTGGTCTCTCGACTCAACCATCACTCAGTCACTCTTCAAAGAGTGGGAAACTCCAGACCTGGACCTTCTTGCATCCCCACTCAATGCAAAACTGTCTCTCTTCTGCTCCAGAAATCCAGGACCTGGCATTTTCTGTCAGGATACATTCAGGCTGCAGTGGAAAAAACGCTTTCTATACGCCTTTCCTCCTCTTACTCTAATTCAGAGGGTACTTCTCAAATTCGAGTCTCAGAAGACAGAATGATTCTCATTGCTCCCTTCTGGCCTCGACAGATATTGTTCCCGCTGTTCAGTAGTCTGTCAGCAACCCTCCCGAAGGCACTTCCCCTTCAGATGAACCTTCTGACCCAGGGGCCCGTGGTCCATCCCAATCTGAAGGTGCTTCACCTTCATGCTTGGCTCCTGAATAGATAGAGGTGAATCAGTTCAATGTTTCCCGTAGGGTTTCAGATATTCTCTTGGCTGCGCGTAAACCAGCCACTAGAAAGACCTACACAGCCAAATGGAAGCATTTCTCTTTCTGGTGTGCAAAATCCTCTTCAAACCCCTTTTCCTGCCCACCAACTAAAGTCTTGGGAGTACCTTTTAGACCTCTCAAATTCAGGTCTGCAGTACTCTACTGTCAAAGTTCATCTCTGTGCCATTTCAGCTTATCATGAGCTGGTTCATTCCTTGTCTCTGGCTCAGTTACCTGTGGTTAAGAGGTTTCTTAAGGGTATTCTGCATGCTAGAGTTCCTATCAGATGTCCAGTCACAGCCTGGAACATTAACCTTGTGCTAGAAATGCTCACTTGGAAACTTTTCGAGCCTCTAGGTAGCTGCGAGTTGAAGTTCCTCACTTGGAAAATGGCCTTCCTGGTGGCCATCTCTTCGGCCCGTAGAGTTTCTGAAATACATGCTCTGGTCACAGACCCCCCCCCCGACCGTACACTGTGTTTCACAAGGGCAAAGTAGTTCTTAGGACTAGGTTTGCTGGCCAAAGCACCTAGCTTCACCTGAGCTCTTTCCTTCTAGGTTGCTTGAAAGGACAGAGCAAAGGAAAATATTAAGACTTCTTTTGGCTAGGCAGATTTACTGTGTGTTGTTGTTTTTATTTTGTACTCACATGGATTGTTACGGTTTATTGCTAACATTTTATTGCTTTATTTTTCTCTGATTCAAATTGTTGTTGCTGGGGATACCTTCTGCTGCATTATTACAAGGTGTGCCTACAGGTGTGTGCTAATGGGAATACTGCTGTAATCTTCTGATTCACATTGTCTTTTGCAAGGTATATCTTCTGTTACTGCTTTGTTTTTCTCTGCAGCAATGTGTTTCTTACAGGGTATTTCTTCCGTGAAATTATTACAGGTGGTGCTGTACAGGTTTTGCAGTTTTATCTATCATTAGGATAAGCTTTCAGGGTTACTGTATTTGTTGCTGACTGATTGTTTCAGCTCTTACCTCATTTCTTTCGTCCATGGTTCTTCTTTTTCGGCAGGGTTAGGGCCCAGCCACCCACCCCCATCCCCAACCACCCCACGCTACACTCCTTTTATAGGGTAGCACAGTCATGACATTTCCTGTGGCAGAGCAGGAATGGGCGGATCAGTGGGGTGTCCACACGGTGACCTCATTTACAGGGGCACTAGTAATTTAACTTGTTATAACAAGTTATACAAAAACAAACAAAACACAAAATCAAACTTTTGCTTGCATTTTCTTCCTTCTAATTACTCTGACCAAGTTATAAACCCAACAAATTATCTGGAATGGATATCATTAACTGCAGGTACTGCGGAACGCTTTTCAGAAGGGCTGTTTTACAGGATTTAGGACACCGTCATACATGCTGGGCCATCGGAGATCTTAGGGCTCAGCTCTAGACAGCATGGGCAGAGATTGCGCACCTCAAATTTCATATTCAAGAGGAAATATATTATAAGAACCACCGACCATTTTACCAACATCCAACATCCAACAGAAGCACCTCAACCACAGAGGGTAGTTGGTCTGGGAGGTTGGCAGGTGGTTGAGGGCAAATTGGGTGCCCCATCACTCAGTGCTCTGCAACATATTACCTCCACAAACCATATCAAAACTACAAACAGGTATCTGCTCTATCTCTGAAATCAAACAAAGGGACAGAGGACACTGCAGAGCAGGACACTGCAGCACAGGAGCTAGCACAACAAAACTCACGCAAAACAGGAACCAAAACAAAAAAAAAAGGCAAAAAGGAAATCCAAAAAACTTCTAATCATAGGAGACTCCATGATTCGAGGAGTTGATACCTATCTCCAGCCAGGGTTAATGGTTAGATGTCTCCCCGGTACATCAGCGTGGAGAGACACTGACCGCATTGCTACAATTGTTCGGGAAGCAGGGGAAAACATTGACGTCTTGGTACACATAGGGACTAATGATCTTACCAGCCGGTCAGTTGTGGAGACCAAGGAACACCTGACCAGGCTGGGTGACAAACTATCATCCCTTTCGTCTGGCATCTCCTTCTCTGAGATCCTGCCAGCCTGGGAGAGGGGGGAAAATGGACAGAAGGTTAGAGAAGGGGAGATAGGGGAGCTAAACAGGTGGCTCAAGGGCTGGTGCCAGGAAAAGGGACACAAATTTGTAGGAACTGGCAACAGTTTGGGAGATGAGAAAGTTCTTAAATTTGATGGACTGCATCTGACTAAGGAGGAGTCAGTGCATTGGGGCAGAGGTTTGATGTCTTTGCAGAATATTTAAACTAGCAAATGGGGAGAGGGGTGCAACACCCCATACGTTGAATGGGAAGAACACCCTTCCCCCTCCAGCTAGTGGTCAAACAGGAGTTCAGCATGTTTGCAGTTCATTTGCATCACCAGGTAAGGAAAAAGGTCCAGCTCCCCATACGACGCACAGGGGAAGCATCAGACCTCACCCAACAACTAACACACTGAAATCTGGCCAATGGAAAATCATGTACACAAATGCTCACAGTCTGGGAAACAAGATCCCAGACCTACAGGCAATAATGACAGAGGCTAAACTGGACATAGTAGCAATTAGCGAGATGTAGTCTACCAGTAACCACACTTGGGAGACTTCAGTACCAGGCTATGTACTGTTCAGAAGAGATCGAGGTGCAAAAAGGTTGGATGGAGTGGCCCTGTATGTCAATGAAACTATCAATGCTACAGAAATTCAGAATACACATAAGGAGCCAGAAGAACTGTGGGTCACCTTGGAAACAGGAAATGGGACAGCTATAAGAACTGGAGTTGTCTACAGGCTCCCAGACCAGGGGGAGAACATAGACACATTACTGTTAGAAGAGATACAGAACATGACAGCTAAAGGGAACGTTCTGATAATGGGAGACTTCAACATGCCAGATACAAATTGGCCAATACCAGGAACATCTGCCAGAACTAGACACATGGTGGATCCCCTGCAGGGGAAGGGCCTCAAACAACTGGTACAACAACCCACAAGAGACAGGGCTACCCTAGATCTAGTACTGACTAACAGGGAAAGGATCACAGATCTCCAGGCAGAAGGTCACCTGGGGCCAGTGACCATCACATGGTAAGGTTCAGTTTGGCCACTACAACTAAATCATCCCATTCCAAGGCAAAAATATGGGACTTCAGAGGAGCTGACTTTGATAAGATGGCCAACAGAGTTAAGCTAGCCCTGGCAAAAGAAATACGGGTGAGGGGGTGCAGGCAAAGTGGGCAAGCATTAAGGATGCAATACTTGAAGCAACATCCCATTGTGTTAGAGTGAAAAGGAAGTGCAAAAGAAGAAGGAAACCACTTTGGTTCTCAAAAACAGTAGCAGAAAAATCAGAGCCAAAAGGCTGGCCTTCAGGAAATATAAGGGAATGCAGCGGGATGAAGATAGGGAGGCATACCAAACTTCCCTAAGAGAAGCAGGGAAGGCAGTAAGGCAGGAAAAGGCTGAAACCAAGGAAATACTAGCACAGACAGTAAAAGAAGGTGACAAGATGTTCTATAGTTACATTAGTGAAAGGAGAAAGTCCAGAGGGGTATTGCTAAGATCAAATGAGATAGGGGGTCGTGTGAAGAGGAGGACCATGTAAAAGCATCTATCCTGAATAGATACTTCTGCTCAGTATTTACTGAAGAGAATGTAGTGCAGGGCCCACAGCTCAGTACCAAGGACATGGGGGAGGGAGATGAGCACTAGTACCTTCACAAAAAAAAAGGATCCTACAAGAGCTCGATAAGCTCGGGGTGGACAAAGCAATGTGACCTGATGGCAATCATCCCAGGATACTAAAGGAGCTAAGGGTGGAACTAGCAGAGCCATTATCAGAACTGTTTAATGAGTCTCTGAGCACAGGAGGGGTCCCAGAAGACTGGTGAAGGGCTCATGTGATCCTGCTCCACTAGAGTGGTAGCAGAGAGGAGGAGGCAGAACTACAGACCGGTCTGTCTTACCTCAGTAATGGGCAAGATTATGGAGGCACTCCTTAAAGAAAGGATAGTGCAATACCTGGAATCCATAGGAGCACAGGATCCAAGACAGCATGGGTTTACAAAAGGAAGGTCCTGTTAAACTAATCTCATAGATTTCTTTGACTGGGTAACCAGAGTGGTGGACCAAGGGAGAGCAGTTGATGTTGCCTACCTTGACTTCAGCAAAGCTTTCGATACTGTTCCACAATGAAGATTGATTAATAAGCTAGGTAGGCTCAGGGTGGGACAGACATTGGTCAACTGGGTGGCAAACTGGTTGACGGGCAGAAAACAGAGAGTGGTGGTAAACAGTATACAGTCAGAAGAGATGCAAGTCACAAGTGGGGTACCTCGGGGATCAGTCCTGGGACCAGTCCTCTTCAATATCTTCATCAGTGACATTGCAGATGGACTGGAGGGTAAGGTTTGTCTGTTTGCAGATGACACCAAGGTCTGCAACAGAGTAGATGATCCAGATGGGGTGGGCAGAATGAGAAGAGATCTGGATAAATTAGCAAAATGGTCAGAAGAGTGGCAACTGGGGTTTAATGCAAAGAAGTGCAAAATCATGCACATAGGGAAGAGAAACCCTGAAGCCACCTATAGGATGGGAGAGGAGCTGCTGGCAGTCACAAGGGAAGAAAGAGACTTGGGCATCATCATCACAGATGACCTGAAATCATCCAAGCAGACCACTAAAGCAGTAGGTAAGGCTAGTGGGATGTTAGGGTGTATTAGTAAGGGTATCACAAGTCGGAAGAGGGAGGTAATAATCCTCTTTACAAGACACTGGTTAGGCCCCATCTGGAGTACAGCGTGCAGTACTGGAGGCCACACCTTCACAAGGACATTAACCAAATTGAGGCAGTCCAGAGAAGGGCAACCAAAATGGTGCAGGGACTGCATCAGAAAACATATGAGGACAGATTAACGGAGCTCAATATGTATACCCTACAGCAAAGGAGGGAGAGATGTGATATGATCGAAACATTCAAACACCTTAAGGGCATTAAAAAGGTGAAAGAGTCTAACATGTTTCAATATAAGAAAAATAGCAGGACAAGAGGAGACAGCATGAGATTAGATGGAGGCCAATTAAAGGGTAATGTGAGGAAGTTCTTTTTCACAGAAAGGGTGGTGGATGCCTCGGGAAGTGGTGGATATGAATACAGTGCAGGGCTTCAAACAGGCATAAGGGAGCAATACAGGTGAGTATGAATAGATAGGCCATTGACAGAGCAAAGGCCGATGGCACATTTATAAATTAGAAAAAGAAATGGGCAGACTGGGTGGGCCTTGCGGTCCTTATCTGCCATCAACTTCTGTGTTTCTATGACTCACCCTAAGTTTCTCCCTACAGTTGTCTCAGAATTTCATCTAAACCATCCTTTAGTCCTACCTACCTACCTATTTTGCTAACTTTCAGAATGAAGGGGGAATGTACCCTTCATTCTTTGGATGTTAAGAGAGGACTGCGATTCTATCTAGATAGAACAAAAGAAATTTGCAAGGCTCAACAACTGTTTGTTTCCTTCAACGAAACCCTGCTGGGTCAACCAGTCGCTATTAGGTGCATTTCAGCATGGCTGGTAGCATGTCTCCACCACTGCTATTCTATGGTACAGGTTAAGCTGGAAGGCAGAGTGTACACTCACTCTACTAGAGCGGTCGCGGCATCTCTGGCAGAAATCTGCAATGTGCCCATTGCAGACATTTGCAATGCGGCTACATGGAGCTCAGTGCATACTTTCGTTAAGCACTATGCTTTGGATGCTTTGAACTATTCTTAACGGACTTCTGTCTTAAGTATGTGAGCTCTTAGTTTCTCCTGCCGCCCGTCTTGGGGGGGGGGGGTTTATTAGCTCGGTACTCTCCCATTCATGTGAATGAGTGATGGAGACTTTGTGTCCAGGAAGATATGGAAATTACGTATCTACCGTAATTCTTGATCTTCTTGGATGAAGTCTCCACCACTCATTATGGTTAAGGTTAGTATGTAATTTCCATTTTTGGGACCTCTGTTCTCCAATCTCTGTTCCCTAAGGAGGGGGTGTGTGCCTTGCCTCCCTCCTCCTGGAGAACTGCTAGGAGTCTGCCAATAAGTGTGGATGAATAACATATCCACGATCCTAGAACAACAGGTTACTCACCTGTAACAGTAGTTCTAGGAGTGGTATATGTTGTTCATCTACACGGACCCACCCGACCTCCCCGGCTGTGGACGCACATCACCTGGCTTCCAGCGGGCTAAGATCTGGCGTTATGGGGCAGAGCCAAGGTATATACCACCCAGGTTGGTGGGGGAGCCAGCTCGAAGACTTCCGGTGGATCCTTAAAGCGAAAGGGGACATGCCAATAAGTGTAGATGAACAACATATGCCACTTCTAGAACTACTGTTACAGGTGAGTAACCTGTTCCCCTTATCTGTGTCAATCTTCACCATTCATCACATTTGAGTATGTGGATGGAGGTCATGACCCAGCGGGAGCTTTTGTTTTTCTCTTTGGATGGGCAGAGTCGCTGCCCTCGAGGCTGGACGACTCATGCATTTCACGGGAGCCACTGCTAGGGTGTCAAGCCGACCCCACCCCTCCCGCCAGTTCTTCATCTCCAACGAGGTTGCACCTCATGAGGAGCTCCGGCAACCACGCTTGGGCCTAGTCTTCATGTCCTTCAAAGCCGAGTTCTACCTGCCAGTTCCGTTTCACCCTGCTCGACACCACTGTTTCTTAAGACTGTTCCTTTATTATTTTCAGCGAAGTCAAGTCTGTTTTTTGCATTGGTTTTCCATCGATCATGTTTAGGTCGGAGGGCAAAAAGTCACTGAAAGCAGGGTGACCTCCTGTTTGCCGGTGACCTTGCAGCCGCAAGTTCTCTGTTACCGACCAGCATGATCATTGCCTTACGTGCCTTGGCCCACTTCATGACATGGATTCGTGCAATGCCTGTTTCTCTGTGGATCATCGTGTCCTGGAACAACGTGCGTGGAAAGTTGGACGAGCGCCACCAACTTTTGGGGGATGGGTGCACACTTGTCGGGCCAAGCTGCGGTCTCTCGGCCTTTCTTCCAGATCTCCTCCCGGTTCTGTACGGACCATGGAGGAGGGGCGGCTTCCGCTTCTTGTAGCCTCGCCATGGCAGAAGCCCCTTCCTTGGTGCAGGAGGCCCAGTCCATTCCCCCTTGGGAGCAGGCGGGAGGTACCACTCTGGCAATCGCCATTCTGGAGGTGAAGGCTCCCCCAGTGTCATTTCCTTGGACTGGAAAGCCTGGGTCAGTACCATCCTCAATGCCATCTGTTGTTGCTGTTTTGGGCCTTGGTGCTGTGGGCCCTGATGGCACTGTGGTTGGTGCCCGTTCCGCCGCTCGGTGCCGTCTCTGTGGTCAATGCCATTCATGACACCGATAGCACTGGCGGCACCGTGGGAAGTTCTACGGCGCCATCTTCGACTGTTTCTCATCTTGGCACCGTTTGGAGCTCCGAGGCTGGGGACGGCACCATGTCTAGCTCCAGTGCCGCTTGCAGCACCGAGCGAGGACACGGCACCATGGGAGGTGTTGCTCTTGGTGTCACTCGTGCTGAGGGAGCTGTCAGTGTCGCTGTCTGTACTATCCCTGACTCCGGTGCTGTTCGTAGCACCGTGGGGGGGGGGATGGCGCCATGGCGGACATCAACTCTGGTTCTGCTGCCGCTCTCAGTGCCGTCTCTTCCTCGGGCCCTGCTTGTGGTGCCGTGGGGGAGTTTGGTGCCGGCTCTGGTCTGGACACCCGGACTTTCATCTCTCTCGGTCCAGACAGGAGCAGGCGTCCGCGATACAGTCTGACACCGGACTTCGGTCTCTACCTCTTTGGAGGTGGACTCCGAGTCTGGTTTGGACCAGTTGTCAGACTCTTTGGAGTTTGCAGCCCAGGTGGACACCCTGGTGGTTACTTTGGCTGACCGGAACTAGCCTCCCTCTGAGGAGCGGGCGGTAGCCCCCTAGTCTGGGGTCAGGGTGCTGACCTGCAGACAGTGGTCCAGGCCACTATTGTACTGCAGCCTAGGCCTGGAGGGTTTTCTGTTCCCTTGGTTGGGTAACCCCCTCATGTGGTGTGCCTGGATCGCTCAACTTTAGGGCCGACTGGAGCGCTCGAGGGGATGGTGCTACTCCCTGGATGGTCTCCTTGGGGACTGACCAGGGCTGTCAGCTGCCCAGGCTGGTGTTTGTGAGGTGGAGGGCCCTTTCGGACTCTGAGGGGTCGAGGGGTCAGGGTTCAATGTGGCGACCCTCTTCTGGAACCCACTCGGGTTCGGGGAGGAGTCGCAGCACGGACCCCAGCACTTTCTTCTCAGTCTCGTCGAGAGAGCCCTGGTCTTTGGAGGGAAGGGACCATCCTTCTGGGTTTACATGGTCCTGGTCACCTCACGGGGGGATTCTGGGGGAGGGAGAACCTTTATTTATTTGCTTTTGTTTACCAGTTAAGCACACTAGACAGCCAAGTGCCTATTTTCAGGAGCGACCCAGGAGGTTACACGGTACAGATGAGAACAGTGTGGCAGTAGACATTTCAACATGTAAAACGGTATGGTACAGGCCTTTGACAGAAGTCCATCTGAAACATCACAAATACATATTAGTGGGCTAGAGCCCAATAAGCTCAGGGATAGCATAAAATATTCTACTCAACACGGTTGTTACTTTCAATTTCTGCTCATCAGGCCCACTATGCTTCCTGTGATAGGTTCTTGTGGTCCAGGCTAGGTCAACTGCTAGCCTCCTTACCTGATTTGGAGGTAACCAGACAAGCCATTGCACACTCTGCACGTGACCTAGAGCTAGCAAGTCACCAAGCGAGGGCATCTTACGACGCCAACGAGGTAGCTTCCAGGGTCATAGGACAGTGATCTGCAGTAGGCGGACGGCATGGCTACATCTTTCCTGGTTGTCACCCTTGGCCTGGCATAGGGTGATTTCTTCAGTGTACCGGAGAACCCACCTTTTCTCACATAGAGTGAGGCAGCATCTGTCAGGGCAACCTCCTGCCCCCTCTGGGGGTCCCCACCTCACTCTCCCCAGTCTCGAGCCTTGCCAGGCCTGTAAGGTTCTCCTCTCAGTGTTCTCCCACTGGGAGCTAAGGGACTTTGCTGGCTCGGTACTCATCCAAATGTGATGAATGGTGAAGATTGACACAGATATGCCGTAAAAATTACGTACCTACTGTAATTCTTGATCTTTCTGTGTATCTTCACCATTCATCACAAATCCCACCCTCCATCCCCCTGGGGCCTCAGTCTCTGGTTCCCTCTCCCTCTGTGTGCCCCCTTCCCCCCCTTACTTTCCGCTGGTCAGGAGTGTGGTGACCTTGGGCACACAGGGATTTTTTCTTCACCTTCTGGTGGGGGGAGAGGGATCAGGAGGGAGGGAGGGAGGGGGCCTCATCAATGTTTTGCTCCACCCCTTTGGGGTGGGATTGGTGGCAGACCTCTCTGTGTCTCTTTCTTTTCCTCTGCCTTCCTCCGTCCTTGTCCTTAGGGACTCATCCCTCAGTTTTGAATTATGGAGACTTGTTTTCTCCCCATCCCAATTATTTGTTTCAAGGGGAGGACAACCCTGGATTCCTGTCCCCTTCTGTCCCATGATAGCCTATACTGCTTCTGTTGGAGTTAGTTGCCAGTAATTCTGTGCCTTGAATTCTGGCAATATAGCCTTCTGGCTACTCCCTTGCAGTTCTTAAACTCAGTTTGGGAACAGTTAATGAGTCCGGGGCATGTCCTTTCTTACTCTACGGCGACTCAACTGGTGGGAGGGCAGGGTCATAGGGACAGCAATCTGCACTAGGCGGACAGCATGGCTGCGTCTTTCCTGGTTGTCACCCTTGGCCCGGCGTAGGGTGATTTCCTCCACATACCACCCTTGTGGTGCCTGCCTGGCCTGTTCCTTTCTCCTTGAAGACCATTGACATTAATGGAGTAAATCTTGACTGGTTGTGTATTCATTACAGTTGTTTATTTTTATTGCACTGTTTGTTGTTTTAGGATCTTTGGATATCGCTGACCTTATTTTGCCTAGTGTCTTGCTAAAGACTTTTCTTTTGTTTTTCAGGTCATTCCAGCTTTTCGTCACCTGGAACACTACCCCCCCACGGAACCAAAAGGAGGGACCCACACAATCATTGTTTTTTCCCCCCAAGTTTCCTGTTTGATTTGTCACTCATTTGTTTCTGAAGTTTGTCTATTAAAGAATTATAATATAACATAGTATCTTGTCTCCCGTGTCTTTTTTCTAGCAACCCTTGCAAATAACAAAGCTGTAAACCTGTACAATTTTCAACTTACAAAACAACATTACTAAACAGAGCTACTGTATGTATATCAGCACTTCCATTACAAAGGTGGTTATAGAATTCCACCCTACTGTAATCTCAAGCCGATTCCTTTGGGAAATCGGAATTGATCGAGGATCTCCTTTGTCTAGAGATACATCACAGGGTGAGGGTTCTCACCCAGAAAGTTCACAGAAATGGGTAATCTGGGCTCCCTAAACTTCCTTTATGAATGAGCCCCCTTTTCTCTATGTTGTGAGCAGAGGGGGAGAATCAAGACCCAACCACCACCCTTCCCCCTAGACCTACCCCCCCAACCTTTCCAGATCCAAATCCCTGCCAGAAAAAGATGAGACCACTTGTTTAACCCCCCCAGCTGGTCCCGTCCTTCCCTTCCTTTTCTGATTCCAGAGATTGGGGCCCCTTCCCAATCCCCTTAGTTTTTCTCACTCTCCTTCTGTCCTCTCTGTCATTTACAGTAGTTCTCCTTTTAGTTTGTATATCTTTTCCTTTGTCTTTCCCTTGGACTTCCTTGTTCCTCCCTCCCAACCCTTTCTTACTCTACGGCGACTCAACTGGTGGGAGGGCAGGGTCGACGACACCTAATGGCCAACCAGCGAGCGCCACGCAGTGCGTTGGCCTCGAAGGCGGCGCCATCAGTGCGTTGACTCTGCCCATCAAAAAAAGAGCTCCTGCGGGGTCATGACCTCCAGCCAGAATCCAAATGTGATGAATAGTGAAGATACACAGAAAGATCAGGAATTATGATAGGTACGTAATTTTCATTTCTGTGCCCACCTCCCAAGGTACTGCTTCTTAGTCTGCATAAGAGTCAGGAATATTGGACTATTCCTGGGGTAAGAAGAAAAAAGTTACTTACCATAATAATCTTGTTTCTTCCAGGGGATACTCCAATATTCATAACTCTCCCACCCTGCCTCCCCGCCTAGAACCAGTGGCCTGTCCACTCCATGCTGTATTACAGGGTATGTGTGCCACACTGTGGCTTTTGTATTTGGAACTGTGTTTTCATTGGTTTTACCCTCTTCAGGTGATTCTGACATGGGGGTTGGTACATTTTTTCCCCTCCTATTGGAGGTTTCTTGGGTGTTTTATTATTATTATATTTAATTATTAAATTCCTCTCAGGCCCTGTCTTGTCAGGCATCCATGAAATCTCAGGGTTAGAATGCAGGCAGTTGATAGGTGGCAGCATTTGAAAAAAGTGACACGAGCAAATGATTCCATCATTAGCATAACATTCCATCTCCGGGCAGATCTGGCTTAAAGGCATGCTGCATAAGAATTATGAATATTGGAGTATCCCCTGGAAGAAGCAAGATTACCATGGTAAGTAATTTTTTTCATCCAGTGGGTTACAAGACCGAGGCAGCATGCCGACGCAGAGGGCTGAGGCACTGTGCGCTGACCTCTCACCACGCCGGCCACCCATGTGAGTTTGGTTTGGCCGGGGGGAGAGGAGTGTAGAAGATTGAGTGTCCACTAGACAGCTCTCCTCTACTCTCCCAGGGTAGGAAAGCTCACTGACTCGGCCCTTGTCTACTCTTGGGTGGAGGCCTGGATGTAGCACCGGTAGCTCAAGTGGCACAAAGGGAGGGGCTGCAGTTCTGTAGTGTTTGTATGCCTCAACATACACACACGTGTTGCCTCAGCAGTGGACGGCGGGAGATGTTGCAGGCTTTATACAAAGCCTTACCAGCCTGCCTTCCTCTGCCCCATGCCATCACCGGTTGAGCAGCCCCACAATCTGGATGAGAGTCTTTGGTCGGAGGATGACCTTCCTTCTCGGCCTCACAATCAGGGGAGGAACCATGGGGATCTGGGGCTTGGGACAGAGGAGACGAAAGCCGGGCAGGGAGGGAGGGAGGGCGGGTAGCATAGTTTCACATGGAGGAGGTTGTGTCAAACAAATATGATAGATTTCTTTGACTTGGTGACAAAGGAATTAGATCAGGATGTGGAG
Organism: Neoceratodus forsteri; assembly: GCA_016271365.2. NCBI lineage: Eukaryota > Metazoa > Chordata > Ceratodontiformes > Ceratodontidae > Neoceratodus > Neoceratodus forsteri. Next base: position 23,136,766 of record JADMNL010000034.1, on the reverse strand, counting down.
TGGTGGACATGGCCTATCTAAGTTTCAGTAAGGCTTTCGACACCCTTCCACATAGGAGACTAGTAAGCAAGCTGGGTAGCTTAGAAGTGGGTCCAAAGGTAGTAAACTGGGTAACAAATTGGTTAGTGGATAAGAGACGGGGTTGGGGGGTAAACAGTTTACTTCAAGGAAGGAAAGGTGACCAGCGGGGTGCCTCAGGGATCAGTGCTGGGACCAGTCCTCTTTAAGGTCTTTATAAGTGATATTGCAGCACGGTCCGGTGGCACTGAGGGTTGAGGCACTGGACGCCATGCCTCGCGCTGCACCGGCAACCCGGGTTCGGCAGGGGGAGGGAGGATGGATCATCCCTTGGGGTGGGATGCCAGGGGTGCTGTCTAGTGCCCGACATCCTATGGGAGCCGGTGGATGCACCGACTCTTGAGGGGCATGGCGGCTTTGTATCTTGGAGCCGGGAAGGGGGGACGTCATTAGGCACTTGAGCGAGTGTGCGTCAGCATGTCGACTATGTGCACCGGCGTCTCAGGGGGTTGGGTTACAGGGAGTACAAGCTTGGAGGAAAATGCCTTTGGTCCCCTAGATAAAGTTCTCCAGAGCCATTCTTGGTGTCAGGTCAACCAAAGAGCAGATCCCGCCGTGCATGCTCGCTGCAGAGGATAAGAGGGGAGGTAGTGTGGGGATGCCTCTCCTCGCTCCGCCCCGGGGGGGGTAATCTGGGCCATCAAGTTAGGTCCTGATAGCAGCGAGGCACTCTAGGGGCAGACCCAAATGGCTGAGGTTGATGTGGAGGATGTCACTCCTTGGGACTGGAAGAAGAGGGGGTCGTGGGGACATAAGGCGTGGATAAATAATAAGTAAAAAAAAATAAATAAAACAATAAGTGACATTGCAGAGGAGCTGGAAGGGAAGGTCTGCCTCTTTGCAGATGACACCAAAATTGGCACTATGGCAGACAATCTGGAGGGGAGGATGAGCAGAAACTTGAGAAAATTCAAAGAGTGGTCAAGGGTATGATAGCTGGGTTTCAATGCGAAAAAGTGCTAAATAATGCACCTAGGGTACAGAAACCCAGGAGCAGAGTACAGAATGGGTGGAGTGGTATTGACTACTAGGCAGGAAAGAGACTGGGAATACTCATATCTGGTGATCTAAAGGTGGACAGACAATGTGACAAGGCAGTGGGGAGGGCTAGTAGGATATTGGGGTGCATAGGGAGGGATGTCACAAGCAGAAAGAGGGAGATAGTGCTGCCTCTGTGTAGATTGCTGGCAAGACCCCACTTAGAGTGCTGTGTCTAGTTCTGGAGACACATCTCCAGAAGGACATAGAGTGGAAGTGGTCCAGAGAGGGCAACTAAAATGGTGCAATGTCTGCATCAAAAATCCTGTAAGGACAGAATAAAGCACCTCAATATGTACACCCTGGAAGAGAGGAGGGGGGGATATGACAGAGACCTTTAAACGCCTCACGGGGGTAAACATGGTATAGGAGGGAAGTGTTGTTTAGAAAAAAAAACATGCTCACAAATAAGGGGACCTGCATTGAGGCTGAAGGAGGTAGGTTCAGGAGAAATATGAGGAAGTACTTCACAGAAACAGTGGTGGATTCCTGGAAGAGCCTTCTAGCAGAGGTGGTGGGGTCAAAATCAGTGGTGGGGTTCAAGAATGCATGGGATAGACACAAGGGAATCTTAGTGGAAAGGAAGGGGTTGGGAGAAAGAGTTCTAGATCAAGTACTGTCTGTTGTGATAAAGTAGGTAGGAAAAAATGGGCAGACTGGCTGTGCCAAGCAGTCCTTATTTGTTGTGAAAATCTGTGATCTTACCTGCATTAATCTTCACCGTTTATTACTGGTGGGTTCATGCCGGAGGTGCTACGACCCCGTGGGAAGCTTTTTAGCTTTAAAAAAACGTTCTTCCTATCTGGAGGAGGGGCCGAGATCGGAGACTGCGCCACCCTCGAGGCCGACATATTACAGAGTGCTTGCGGGTTGCCAGTAATGGACGCTGGTCCCTCCATCACCTCAGTTCTGCTTTTCCTGCTATCAAGGACAGCACAACTCTATTGGGATAGCAATGTTAACTTCGAAGCTTCCAGAAACTCTGTTCTTCTCATTTGTCCATTGGTTTACTCAATGCTGATTAGTTTTGTCACCATTACCGCCACCGTTTTTTATTTTATAACAGTTCGGCATTGAGTTTTTTACCTTTGTTTTTGTTATTTTTGTATGCGGCTGCCTAGGACCAAACCATGATATGGATCGATGCGACTCCTGCTTCTCCATGGACTTCCGCACCTTAGTTACCTACACGGTGAGGTTGAGCCGTGACCCCTCCAGTCTTCAGTGGTTGTGAAGGTTGCCAAGGTCCCTGGGCCATCCTCCCGGGCCACCCCCCCCACTTCTATACACACAGTGGGGGGGCGAACGGGCCTCCGTTGACTCTGGTCTCGCTGAGACTGAGGCCTGGACGAGCAGTCGGGGGGGACGGTCTGCCTCCTCTGGGGGCGCGGTTGTGGACCACTCACGGCCTGGTTCCCTTTCAGGGAGCCATCCAATCCTAGTATCGAGCTCTCAGCTATACATGGGGCCTGCATCGGTGGTTTACCTTGGAGGGTATGGCCTTGGTTCCAGGCACCGACCCCGGTGCTAGTGAATGAGGTGCCTCCACCATTGACGCTGAGTCCCAGATCGGGTTTAGAAGTGGCTGGATACCCTTTCTTGGCGTCTGTGCCCATCAAGAGACCTCCCTCCAGAGACACACACTGTGGAGTTTGATCACTGGAGCAAAAGAGTTTTCTGGACTGAGTCTGGTGTTGCCTCTCTGGGGGTCGCCGTGGTCTCCTCAGAATTCGAGGATGACCAGGATTGGCAGCCGAGTTCCCCGGAGCAAAGGATGCTCCCCGGACTCAGCAGGAAGTCTTCTTTTTTGGGTACAGCTTCTAGGGTCGGCACCGTGCATGACACCGCACTTCTCTCTGCTGGTGCCACTCTTTGTGCTGTGGGGGATGCTGGTACCATCTTGGGTGACGGCACCACTTGAGGTGCCACACTCGGTGATGGAGCCATGGTCGGCACCACTTTAGGGGTCGGTGCCGCTGTCAGCACCATACCTGAGGACAGTGCCACATTTAAGGTCAATGTTGCGGTCAGTGCCAACTTCGATGTCAATGCTGCCTCTGGTGATGGTGCCACGGCAGATGCTGGTGCCACTTCGGGTGACGGCACTGCCTCTGGGGCTGTCCCCATCAGGGATCCTGTCTCCGGCGCTGTGTCAGCTACTGGTGCTGACACAGTCTGGGGGGGAGTTGGGGGCCGATCTGGGTGCCTGCTTTTCTTTTCCCCTTCCCCTAGAGTGGTCACCAAGGTAGGGCCTCTCTCTCGAGGGGCAGATCCAAGTACTCTGAGTCAGGGGGAGTGGGGGTCTGGTCAGCATCCCATTCTGTCCCGGTGGTCCTGTCCACCCCCTGACAGAGTCAGAACACTGGCCCGGGCTCCCCCTCTCCATCAAGAGGCCAGAGCCCTGCTGTGGGTGTGGACAGGGGGTGCCTTTCTAAGTCTGTACAGCTCCCAGCTCCTCACCAGGGGTCTTGTCCCCTAGGGCTTCACCCTGCTGGCTTGGAGAGGACTGAGCAGCAGGCAGTGGCTGGGCAGCACAGCTCCCCTCACTATGGAGGGTTCCCCCACTTGTGCTCACTGCCCTGGCAGAGGGACATCGGTCTCCCAGGACCATTCTTTCCACCCTCCTTCCTTCCTTCCTTCCTTCCTTCCTTCCTTCCTTCCTTCCTTCCTTCCTTCCTTCCTTCCTTCCTTCCTTCCTTCCTTCCTCTCTGCCCCCCCCTTCTCCCAAGTCTTTCTGGTCCCTTGGGGCCTCTAACTTGGGAGCAATATAGGGTGATGGCAAGTACTTTCCCTCTTTATTTTAGGGCCATTGATGAGATGGTGTTTGCATCTCCTTCTTTGGCTTCATCGCACCCTATGTAGAGTCCTTCCACGTCATCAACTTACTCCTCTGAGGAAGAGGACTCCCTCTCTTACCATTCTTCTGATGCTGACTTCACAGAGTATTAGCAGCTCCTGATGATGAAGCTGGAGGAACTCCATCTTTCCCCTTCCACCCAACGCAATCTTGCCTGTGCGATGCTGTAATTCCTTGGGGAATACAGACAAGAATCAGTGGTGATCCCCTCTTGCCTCGTCCCTTCATAGAAGAGTCACACAGTGCCTGGCAGCTTCCCACTTCCTCTTCTTCAGCCCTTCGGGACTGTCAGCACAGGTATTGCACTCCCACTGGGTCTTCAGTTTCTATGCCCCACCCCGGATCAGGTTTAGAAGTGGCTGGATACCCTTTCTGGGCGTCAGTGCCCGTCAAGAGACCTCCTTCCAGAGACACACACTGTGGAGTTTGATCGCTGGGGCAAAAGAGTTTTCTCTTCGGTGTGCCTCTTATTCTCCATGTCTGCACATCAGGCACACATGGTGGCCTATGAGAGGCGCCTATGGGCTACACTGGGTCAGATCCTGGCAGCCTTGCCTGATAGCAAGGCAGTCAGGCAATCCATTGCAATTTACACTTGAGGCCTGAAGCTGGCACGACACCAAGCACGGGCATCTTATGATGCCAGTGCGGTGGCCTCTAGGATTATGGGAACAACAGTCTGCATTAGGTGAATGGCATGGCTCCACCTCTATCAGTTTTCAACCTTGGCCTGGCATAGGGTGACTGCCTTGCCATTCCAGGGGGGCCCAATTTTTCTCCTGCAGGGCCAGGCAAGAGCTGTCGGGGCATCCTCCTTCTCCTACAAGCCAGGAGTCTCAACCTGACCCTGACCAGCAGCGGGTCTGGCCAGGCCTGTGATGAGTCTCCTCCTTTTGTGAGTCCCCCACAAGAGGCTGAAGGATAGTCTTAGCCCTCAGGGAGCTGACAGCACCACTGTCCTAGTGCTTGGTACTCACCCACCAGTGATGAATGGTGAAGACTGACACAGGTAAGATATGAAAATTATGTACCTACCGTAATTCTTGATCTTCCTGTGTGTGTTCACCATTCATCACTGCTTCCCACCCACCATCCCTTCTTGGGCCTCAGCTTCTGGGTAGTGCCTCCTCCCTGCTTGCCTTCACCCCAGTTGATGCCAATTGTGGGCAAAGTCCTGCCAACAGCTCTGGGTTCCCTGCCACTTCATCCGAAGTACCAGGGACCCACCTCTTGGGGGAGGGCAAACAGGAGCTTTTGACCTTTCTTCCTAGGGGCTCTTTGGGGCTCCATATGGCTGTGATGGGTGACTGTCTTGGGGACTTTCTAGACCAGGGGATCCTGTCCCTAGCAATCTTGCCTCTTCTCTAAAAAGTGCTTCCAGGCTCCCTGATTGAGTTCCTGTCGCCATCACAGAGGCTCTGGGGACCTATTTTCTCATGAAGCCCTAACTGGCTCACCTTTAACTTTCACAGATAACCTACTCCTGGGTTTCTATGGGGCAGAGTCTCCTTGGGTTTACCCAGAGGTCCTGAACCGCTTCTAGAGGTCATCATGCTTGTCTCACCACCCCTTGTAGTGCTGGGCATAGGGGGCAATAACTTTTCCTATATTCCAGGACCTCCCTTCCTTTTGGACTACTCTGAGGGGATTTTGTCCTGATGTGGGTCCTGTCCCCACCTCATATTGCAAGGGGGGGGGGAGAGTGTGTTGCGAGCATATAGCCCTTCTTCTCCGGTGGACCTTGGGATTACACCTGGTCTGTCATGACCTTGACATCCTGTCAGAGACTCATGCCTGTGAGGTCTTCCTGGCTATGCCCTTGGTAGATTGTTTTCCTGAATCCTGAGCCTTCTCAGCATAGCTCACTTATCCCCAGACAAAAGGAACGGTGACAGTGAGGTTTAGAGTGGTCTCCCCTTCTGGTCCACCAGGAGAAACTTTGGGCACTTTGAAGGAGTTGTTCCTCCTCTCCCTCCCCCCTCCCCCTCTTTCCTTAAATTCTGTGTGCTGGCACCTTCCTAATACATTCATAGTATGACTCTAGTATATCAAGTGAACAAGTAACCTCGAGGCAAGGGACTTTTAAACATTTTTAGTGGTGTCCGTCTTCAATAACTTGATTAGTTACTTCAGTATACTTTGATGGTTTTGACTGTAGAAGGCCGCAGCCCATGAGTGCTGTTCCCAATTCTCAGTGGTGGTAACCTTTGATCTTCCCCAAATTAATCTTCACCATTCATTACCTATGGGTCCTACTGGAGGTCAGGACCCTGCACAGAAAGAAAAAAGAGCGCTGCCTCTTTAAATTTTCTGAGCTGGAGGCGTCGATGCCGGGATGGCACCACCCATGAGGCCATCATTCTACGTGGCACTTGCAGGTTGGCCAGTAACCGACCCCTCCCAACACTCAGTTCTTTTTTTCCGCCATCGAGGAAGGACTCCTGTGGGAGAAGACTGCTTCTGAATCTGTGTCACACCTAGGCCTTGAAGTTTCTCTCAGTGTCGTGAGTACTGGTGCCGTTCGGTGTCAGAGTTTTTCTTTCGTTATCCTTGTCGCGGTAGTACATGTGTTTTACTATATCCCTGTTTTGTTATTTTGTCAAATGATATGGTGTGCCGGGGTCGGGGCTTCGTTCTAAGTCAGAACCATCGGGAGTTGCCCTCATGTGTCAGTGACCCTGTGGCAACTTTATCATGGTATCGGACCCCCACAACCATTGTTTCCCCTGTCTTGATCCCCATGACGCGATGAATGATTATGACACCTGCTTTTTGATGGACTTTTGTACCCTCGTTATTCATGTGGCATGGTTGGGTAGAGACCCCTGAACATTCGCTGGGCGTATTCAGATTCAGGACGCCAAGACACGGTCTCTGGGCTCCACCTTGAGGTCCCCCCAGCCCTATATGAGTGAATGGGGAAGGGACCCCCTCTGCTCCACAGCTTGCTAGTGCAAGGTGTCCCAATGAGGGGTTGTTAGGGCAGCTATCTCCCTCTGGGGGGGCGGTCGGTCACTTCTCGTGGTCCGGTACCTCCTCAGAGGCCCAGACAACCCCTGAGGTGGAGTCAGAGCTATGTGCAGGCTTTTCTTGAGTAGTCCCCTCGAGACCGTGGCTGGCTTCTGCCCAGGCTCTCAGCACTGCCTCCGGGGCCAGTGCATGGGGTGGCGTCGATCGCGCATTCGGGCTCCCCTCCAACACCTCCCTCAGTACTGGAGGGCCTCGAGTTCGGGGAGTGACCCATTTGGAGATCTTCCTGATATCATCCCCCATTTCAGAGGACAATGGTCAGGATGATCCTGACTGGGTTCCAGGCTCCTCTGATTATGCTCAAACTTCTACGGGGCCTAGCTTAGTGTCTGGGTCAGTGTTGGTGCCGAGGGCTATACAGCTGCTCTGGACTCCTCTGGTTGCCAAGGACCTTGTGGGGGCCTTCTCTGGAGTTTCTCTGGGTCGCAGTGCCGCACCTGGTGCTGTTTCAGGTGGTAGCACCAAAGTCGGCATCGCATCTGTTGGTGCTGCGGTCGGGAACACATAGTCCGGCTGTGCTGTGGGTGGCACAGCTTCAGCCTCTGGTGCCACAGTCATTTCTGGATTGGGGATGGGTACACTCTCAGCCACACCCAGTCCCACTGTTATCTGGATTCCGGCTGATGATGAGGATACTCGGGAGGGCCCCACTTCCTCCCTGGGGGAGCTGGGGCTATCCTTCCCCCCAAGGCAATCATCACAGATTCTTTTACTGGGCCCCCTCTTAGGGATAGGTCCCTTTCTTCAAAGAGGAGGGTTGGTGGGACTGGGTCTAAGTGGTGACCTTCTCAGGGTTTCTCTTGTAGGACTGTTGGGGGTCGCGGCTCGGACATGTTCTTGACTTCCCTTGCTTTGAAGAGGGGTCCTGCAGTTGGTGGGGGTGGGAGCCTTCCGAAGGACTTTGCACGGCTCCGGCCTCCCCACTTGAGGGTTCCCCCCAAGAACAACCCCTTGTCCGCTCCTCCACAGTTGGGCGCACTGGCGTGGTTGGGTCTATCAGTTCCCCCCTCATCAGGGACCTTCTGCTCAAATCCACAGCTCTGGCAGAGGACATCCCTGGCATGGCCAGGCCGTCCCACCTCCGGTTTCTCTGCCATCTCATCCCCATTTCCTGCAGTTATTTGGCCCTGGGGGCCCACTCACCTGGGAACAGTTCAGGGCTTCAGCAGCTGCTTTCCCTCATTACCTTAGGGCCATCTCTGAGGACATTTTTAGACCTTAGACTTCTGAGCCACCAAGTTCTGACTCAGACTCCTGATCTTTATCTTCCACCTTGGAGGAAGGAGACTCCTCACGCCATTTTTCTGCTGCTGGGGACTTCACATCCTCCCAACATTTCCTGGAGGAGATGATGAAGGAGCTCCATCTTTCCCACTTCGCCGGACAGAACTTTGATCGTGCAACGCTGTCATTCTTGGGTGAATACAGCACTGACAGTTTAGTCATCCCTTCCTGGCTGAGACCATTGGTGGAGGCTTCATATGCCATCTGGCAGCATCCCGCCACCCCTTGTCCAGCCCCTAGGGACTGTATGTGCAGGTACTGTGCATCAGCGGGATCTGCAGGTGCTATGCCTCAGCCCACTTTGGGACTGGGATTCCTGGATACTCCATCTGGGCTTCATTGCCTTCGTCATGACCGCTGCCCCCTCTGACGCTGACTCAGAGGAGTTTGACCGATGGGGAGAAGGGTGTTTTCTTCAGCATGTCTTCTACTTCAATTAGTGGCACATCATGCACACCAGATTAACTATGCCAGGCACATCTGGACACTGCTAGGACAGGTTCTAGCAGCCCTGCCTGATTGTGAGGGAACCAGGCAAGCCACTCACCTCACAGCTCAAGGCCTGGAGCTGGCAAGACACCTCTCTTGAGCAGTCTACGATGCCAACAAGGTGGCTTTCAGGCTAGTAGGATCTTCAGTCTGCATTAGACGGACTGCCTGGCTTCACCTATCCAGGTTGTCACCCTTGGCCCAGCATTGGGTGATATCCTCACCTTTCCGGGTGCCTGAGTCACAGGAACTCTACTTCAGGCACTTTAGTGGTGGTGGAAAAGGACAACCTCAGAGAAGGGGTTCCTCTCCTTCAACAACCATCTATAGCAGTACTAACAACTGATACCTCCCTCCTAGGATTGGGTGCCCACCTGGGGGGAGCACACTACACATGGTACTTGGCTCTAGCAGGAGTCACTGTTTCACATAAACCTGCTGGAACTCAAGGCAGTTTACTTGGGCATTCAGTCCTTTACTTCAATGCTGCAGGGCAAAGTGGTTCAGGTCAGAACTGGTAATACAACCACGATGTACTACATGAACAAGCAAGGAGGCACAAAATCATCCCCCTTGTGCACAGAAGCCATGAAAGTATGGCTAGCTTACTCCTTGGGGATCTCCCTCTCAGTGGTTCATCTCCCAGGGAAGGAAAATGTCCTCGCAGATGCCCTCAGCAGGATCAACCAGAATCACCACGAGTGGTCAGTAAACAGGCAGATCCTGCAAGTTGTGTTCAGAAGGTGGGGCACCCCAGAGGTGGACCTCTTCGCAGCCCCGGACAGTCACCAGCTGCCACAGTTCTGTTGCAGACCTCCTGCAGTGGGCACAGTGCCTCTGGATGCACTGCTGTTGGATTGGACAGGGAAGTTTCTGTATGGCTTCCCTCCTTTTCCCCTCATCCTCAGAGTACTGAACAAACTCAGGGTTCACCCACTGGCAATGATCCTCATTGCTCCGGACTGGGCCAGGCAGCCCTGGTATTCACTGCTCCTGACCCTGTCAATATCCAGACCAATCTCCCTGCCCAGGATGCACAATCTACTGACCTCACAGGGCAGGATCGTTTACCCCACTCTTCAGTCCCTCAGGCGCAAGGCCTGGCTCTTTAGGACTTAGAATATGTTGACCTACACCTCTCTGAAGGGGTTCTAAAGGTCATTAGAGATCTTACTTCGAGACACAGCTCTTGCAGCAGGTTACACCATTAGGACTGAAGCCGGCAGGTGTCAGGACCCCACGGAAAAATTCTAGCTAGCTATCTTCAGCGGGGACCGCCCCTGACGTCGGTCCCGCCTCCGACGTCAGACATAGTACATAAGGGGGTGGTCCCACCAGATTCCCCAGTTCTTTCCCGCCGTCGACTTGCATGTCTCGACCCTTCGGTTCAGCTTCTAGCGCGCGACGCGTGGTTAAGTGTTTTCCTTCGGGAAATTCATTCTCTTTGTTCAGTTTTTTCTCTGATGTCCTCTCCGACCTCTGGTCACTCCTCGAAGTGTGCCTGTGGGAAGCAGATCCCATTCAAGGATCCACATTTGGCCTGTGTCCGGTGCCTAGGCCCAGACCATGACACCCAGTCCTGCACCTTTTGCCAGGGCTTCAACAGCAGAACCCGGATCCATTGCCAGAAGGCCCTACAGGCATTTCTGCTCGAGGAACAACTCAAGACCATGGCTTCCAAGGGGGATTCTTCGCAGAAGGCCCGCAAGCATGCTGAGAAACATAGGGAGAAGACCCCTTCCAGGTCTCCGTCTAGGGCCTCCTACTCACGCAGCTCCGGCTCCAGGTCCGACCGCTCTCCTTCCCGGGCCAGCTCTCAGCCTCCCCCCGCTGCAGTGAGAAAGTCTTCAGGCTCCTCTTCTCAGGCTAGGACTCCCAGGCCTTCCTTGTCCTCGTCCTCCAAGGCCCTGGTTAAGTCGGGGGATTGTCACCATCACTACAAGTCGGGTTCCCGCCATTCGGAACCCGATGTCAGGTCCGCCTCCTTGCCTTCTCCTCCCCAATGGAAGACCAAGGAGCTCACCTCCCGCAGGGCCGTTGGACCCGGCGCGGCTCGACCGACATGACCTCTCGCCACAGGTCCCCAGAGCAGTGTCTAGTCAGAAGACCGTTACCGGCCAAGCCATCTCATCACCGGACGCCGGTAGGGGGACCGGCGTCCGCTCCTATCGAGAAGAGGACCCCGACGCTTCCGACCAATGTTAGTCAGGAGACCATCACTGAGGAGGAGTTGACTCAGCCCGAGGACCAGACGGGTGACCCCGGGCCTGTTGAGACTCCCAGGGAACCCTCTCCGCAACCCGAGCCCCCTGTGGAGCCGACGCCGGGACCCGACGACCGACCACCGGCGCCTGGTCCGTCGTCGGGCCTTGCTCTTTCAGAGGTGAAGGAACTTTTCACTTACTGGTGGGATACCATCAAAAAGGACATGGTCCCCACGCCACCTCCGCTTCCACCTCCTCCTCCTCCTACACCAGTTACTCCTCCGGTTCCTGCACCCCCTTCACCATCTGGGTCTGCAGGCCGGTTACCTCCTCCTCGGGAGCCCAGGACCCCTTCAAGGGGGAGACCAGACAGAAGGAGACCTCCGTCCAGATCCTCTTCTAAGTCACCCAGCCCTAAGAGACCCAGAAGACGCCGCCGTTCGCCTTCGACGGAGGACACGGGATCAGAGTTTTCAACATCCAGATCCCCATCTCCTCTCTCCATCCCTTCTCCAGACCCATGTGAGCTTCCAAAGTCTCCTCCGGATGACCCTTCATTCTCAGATATAATGAGACACATCCAAGAGAACATGGGATGGGATGCAGAAGAGTTAGACCCCGAAAGGCTACGCCTTGCGAAGTATCTCTGCAGAAGGACCCAAGCCTGTGGTGGTGCCACCCTTGGTAGAACACTTCATGGACATTACCAAGGCAGCATGGAAGCGTCCACATTCACTTCCGGCGATGCCGAAGAAAGCTGACCGCCTGTACAAGGCTCCAAGGGAAGACCAGTACTTGACTCAGCATCCTCAGGCCGAATCTCTGGTCATCACAGCCTCACATGACCGGTCCCAGAGACCGCAACATTTGAGCACCCTGCCACCGGACCCAGAGTCCAAGCAGCTGGATGCCATGGGTAGGCGCACGTATGCTTCCGCTACCTGCGCCATCAGATCCCTGAATTATTTGACCCACATGGTGCAGTTCCAAAATGCCCTGTGGGAGCAGGGTCTGGATGCGGCTGAGAAATTGCCAGAAGGTGAGCAGAAGGAGGAGCTGTTGCAGCTCCTCCGTACGGGTTCGGACATGGGAACCCAGGTGCTACGAGCCGCGTACGACTCCGCGGACTCCTCGGCCCGAGCAGCAGCTTCAGGAGTATGCCTCCGGAGGCACTCTTGGCTCCGTGTCTCCGGTTTTACCCCGGACGTCCAGAAAAACATCATGGACGCCCCATTCGAGGGAGAAGTTTTGTTTGGTAAACCCTCCGAGAAGATAATTACCAAACTCCAAGAGGCCGGGAAGGCGGTGAGGTCGGTTCAGGCCATGTACCGACCCAAGCTTAGTTCCTTTCGTAGGAACCAAAGCCGATTTCGTGGATGGACGCAGAGACAACAGTCCCGCCCCGTTACACATCAGAGGGGCTCCGCTTCGCAGAGCCCAGGGAAAACAACCCGCAGGTCGAGGCCAGCGCACTCCAAAGCCGGCCCAGCCAGCGGGCCCCTCAGCCGCCACAGCCTGACTCCTTTCCTGCCCCCGCTCCTCAGGATCAATGGGACATCATGGTCGGGGGTCGCATTGCGAATTTCCTGCCAGGATGGCAGTCTATAACCACCGACAGGTGGGTTCTCCAGATGGTCGGAAGAGGCCACTTTATAGAATTCACGGAAAAGCCACCCTCGAGGCCTCCTCTGCTCTCCCGATACTCGGGTCAGCACAAGTCATTGATCAGACAAGAAGTACTCATGCTCCTGCAAAAGGGAGCGATAGAATACGTCCCAGAGAACCAGAGAGGACACGGATACTATTCCCACTTCTTCCTGGTTCCAAAGAAGACAGGGGACCTCTGTCCAATTCTGGACCTCAGCGACCTCAATTTGTCGGTCGCCTACAAAAGATTCCGCATGGTAACTCTTCCGGATCTTATTCCCATGCTAAAGCAGGACGCCTTTTTAGCGTCTCTAGACATGCAGGACGCTTACCTGCACATCCCTATAGCTGAAGCGCACAAGAGGTTCCTGCGCTTCGAGTTTCTCGGCCATCATCTTCAGTTCCGAGCCCTTCCATTCGGGCTGTCATCGGCACCCAGGGTCTTTACCAAATGCATGGCAGTCGTGGCAGCATCTCTAAGGAGACAGGGCCATTATGTGTTCCCATACCTGGATGATTGGCTTCTCATGGCCGCCTCCAGGGAGGCGTTGTTACGGGTGATCCAGGGTACCCAGGACCTGTTTCGATCTCTGGGTATCCTAATCAACCACAAGAAGTCTCTCCTGGTACCGTCGCAGAAGCTGCAGTTCATAGGCGCAGTACTGGACACCGTTCAGGGAAGAGCATTTCTTCCAGATGACAGAGCGGAGCGCATCAGATCCCTCATCAGGGAGCTTTCGTCGAACAAGACGGTCCCAGCCAGGTCGGTCCTTCGCTTGCTTGGACACATGGCTGCGGCCATTCCTACTGTCCCTTTCACAAGGCTCCACATGCAGGTAACTCAGTGGATGCTCAAGGTGCAATGGGACCAAAGGCAAGACCACATGCAGCATCTGGTCAGAATCACGAATACCATGATTCGAGACTGGCAGTGGTGGCTAGACCCAGGGACACTCTCTACGGGCGTCCCGTTTGTAGCGCCGTCCCCGGAGGTAATCCTCACCACAGATGCCTCAGGTCTAGGGTGGGGAGCACACCTGGATGAGGTGAAGTCCCAGGGAACGTGGACCCCTCAGGAGGCTCACCTCCATATCAACGTCCTAGAGATGAGGGCGGTCCTTTATGCCCTGCAGGCATTTCAGTCAGAGATCCCACCGAGTACTCTCCTGCTTCAGACAGACAACACAGCGGTGATGTATTACCTCAACAAACAAGGAGGCGCACACTCTTACCCTCTTTGCAGGGAAGCCATGAGGGTGTGGGATTGGGTAATCTGACACGGCGCGAACCTGATCACAGTACATGTTCCTGGGGTGGACAACACAATTGCAGACGGCCTGAGTCGCTTCCAGGCCAGAGTCCATGAGTGGGAACTTCTTCAGGAGGTAGCAGAGGATCTGTTTCTTCGATGGGGAACTCCAGAATTGGACTTGTTCGCTTCCCCATCCAACGCAAAACTGCCCAATTTTTGCTCGCTAGATCCAGGGCCTGGTGTTTTCTGGCGAGACACGTTGTCCCTCTCCTGGGTGGACAGATTCCTCTACGCTTTCCCTCCTTCCCGTTGATCCAGAGAGTTCTTCTCAAACTGCACAGGGAGCATGCAACAATGATCCTGGTGGCCCCTTTCTGGCCCAGACAGATCTGGTTCCCTTTGCTAATACAGCTATCCCGGGAACCTCCGCTCCTGTTACCATTCAGCTCCCATCTCTTGTCTCAGGAGGAGGGTTCACTGGTCCACCCAGACTTACGCTCACTGAACCTGCATGCATGGCTCCTAGAGACATAGCCATCTTTGACACGGGGTCTAGCAAGAGGTTGCGGAAGTTCTTTCTGCAGCCAGAAAGCCGGCAACGCACGCGATGTATGCCATGAAATGGCGCCGTTTTTGTCTATGGTCGCAAGCATGCGACCTTTCCCCTTTAGGTTGTCTGGTGAAAGTGGTGTTAGAGTACCTGCTCTCCCTTTTCATTCGGGTCTCGCCTACTCCTCTATTAAGGTGCACCTCTGTGCCATTTCAGCTTATCACCTCCCGGTGGGACAGCGCACAGTGGCACAATTAGATGCCTGTCGAGAATTCTTGAGAGGGGTGTTACATCTTAGGCCGCCCATTAAGGACCCAGTGCCTCCATGGGATTTGCTCTTTGTCCTGGAGCAACTCACGCTCCCCCCCTTTGAACCTGCCGCGGATTGCGAGCTGCGTTTTCTGTCGTGGAAAACGTTGTTTTTGGTTGCTGTTACGTCAGCGAGAAGAGTTTCTGAGCTTCATGCTCTCATGTGCAAAGAGCCTTATTTAATCTTCCACCGGGACAGAGTATCCCTGAGGATGAATCCTAAATTCTTGCCTAAGGTGGTTTCCACACTCACTCTCAATCAGGATATTGATCTGCCAGTCTACTTCCCTAATTATTCTAATAGAGGAGAGGCGCTGCTTCACACCCTGGATGTTCACCGCAGCTTAAGGTACTACCTGAGCAGAACTAAGCAGTTTCGTAAATCGGAGCAACTTTTTGTTTCCTTTACTGAAAGGATTATGGGCCAACCAGTATCCAAACAGTCCCTGTCTCGCTGGCTTGTCCAGTGCATCTCATACTGTTATGATATCAAACAAAAGCCTCTCCCAGGATCAGTCCGGGGCCATTCCACTAGGGGAGTGGCCACCTCCTTTGCAGCACTTCGAAACGTTTCCACTTCTGCCATTTGTGCTGCAGCCACTTGGAGCTCTGTACATACCTTTATCAGGCATTATAGCCTGGACATCGCTTCACAGTGAAGAGCCGGCTTCGGCCTGGCTGTGCTACAGGGTCTCCTGTCCTAGATTCAGGACCTGGAACGTACTTTCTAGTTTTCCTCCTCCCAGAGTGCTTGCAAGCGCTACTGCTTGGGAATCAGTCCTAATGGTGTAACCTGCTGCAAGAGCTGTGTCTCGAAGTAAGATAGTACAGTTACGTAAGAACTTACCGTAACAGTAGATCTTCGAGAACAGCTCTTGCAGCAGGTACCTTCCCGCCCAACTTCCCCCTTGGAGGAGGCATGGCTTATGCCTTTTTAACAGGGATTTTACCTTTTGTCTTCTGACGGTGGATCCTCGGTCTCCCATTTCGTTGTCATCTGCGGCAAAGAAGTCTCCGGCGGGAGAACTGGGGAATCTGGCGGGACCGCCCCCTCATGTACTGCGTCTGACGTCGGAGGCGGGACCGACGTCGGGGGCGGTTCCCGCTGAAGATAGCTAGCTAGAATTTTTCCGTGGGGTCCTGACGCCTGCTGGCTTCAGTCCTAATGGTGTAACCTGCTGCAAGAGCTGTTCTCAAAGATCTACTGTTACGGTAAGTTCTTACTAACTGTACTTTTCCAGAAAACCTTCTTCCAGAAAGACTTACACCTCTAAGTGGAAGAGGTTTTCTATCTGTTACCAGAAAAAATATTGACTGCGGTCATGTTGGCCTGCCAGTCGTGCTGGATTATCTGGTACACCTTCATTCTCTCTGCCTTAGGCCATCCACCCTTAATGTACACCTGGCAGCTGTCTCTGCTTAACTCTGAGCTGGTAAAGGCTCATCCCTGGCTGCTAACCAGGTATTCATGAAGTTCTTCAAGGGCCTGTTACATTTGTATCCCCCAGCAGGGAGCCAACTCCTGCGTGGGATCTCAGTGTATGCATTGGCCAGCTGATGCAGCCACCTTTTGAGCTCATGTCTTCAGCGGAGCTTAAGTATGTGACATGGAAAACTGTGTTTCTGGTAGCCATCACCTCAGCCAGGAGGATCAGTAAGCTTCAGCCTTTGTCCACAGAACCAAATTACATTTCAATCCATAGGGACAAGGTAGTCCTCAGGACTAACAAGAAGTTTCTCCTCAAGGTGGTGTCGGACTTTCATCTGAATCAGTCCATCACTCTGCCAGTCTCTTTCACAGACTAGTCCAGTTCAGGGGAACATAGGCTGCATAGCCTATCTGTCAAGAGGGCTATTGGCTATTATTTGGATCACACAAAGAATCATAGGCAAGATAGTACTCAGCCCTTCCTGACCTATGGAGAAGTGGGAAAGGGCAAACCTCCCTCAAAGAGGACTATTGCATGCTGGATTGTTGCTTGTATTCAGTTCTGCTACAGCAAAGTAGGCAAAGAACCCCCTGTATGCCTTAAGGCCCACTCTACAAGGAGTACAGCTGCTTCTTTAGCAGTAGCAAGAGATATTCCTTTGTTGGAAATTTGTAAAGCAGCTACCTGGAAAACTGTTCACACATTCAGCAAACACTATAGCCTGGATACTCAGGCCAGGCGTTATGCCAGGTTTGGCACAGCTATACTGCACAGCCTATTTCCTAAATCGGTTCTCTGCCCTCCTCCAAAGGTACTGCTTGGGTAGTCTGCATATGTCAGAATACAGTAAGATTTCCTGGGGATTGAAGAAAAAATTACTTACCATAGTAACCTTGTTTCTTCCAAGGGAATTTTACTGTATTCTGAACTCCCACCCTACCTCCCCTACTAGAACCTATGGGCACTGCGCTACAGCTGTCCATTTTGCTTGAAACTTGTGAATAGTTTCTTTATTGGGGCATTTGTGACTTGAGTCTTAATGATGCCTATACTTTTAAATAAAAGGGCATTGTTTTGGGGTGCTAGTTATTTATTAAGATAGTTTAGATAGCTTGTTATTATGCATGCTCCATAAGAATCTGACAGTTGCAGGATGTATTCCAGGGACAGTGGTTTGAAAACTGAGCTCCAGCCTAGCATTCTATCATTAGCATACTGTAGGTTCTATTAACCATTTTGGCTCCAGGGCAGTTCTATGGTGAGACCATACTGCATATGTCAGAATACAGTAAGATTCCCTTGGAAGAAACAAGATTACTGTGGTAAGTAATATTTTCTTCTTAGTTTGGGCCATGAAGATACTGTGTTACTGGTTTGTTGCCCCTTCTTACACAGGTTACTAGGGCTGTCTTATGCCCTTAGGTTTAGTGTATAAGTACTAGTTAAGTTATGCTGCACCTTCTTGGTAAAGAAAGGTACTGAGGCAGTTGAGGGTGGATGATGAGGTAAGTCATACTGCATGAGCCAGTCTTGTGGTGCCACACATGCCTGCAGCTTACCTCATCACCAACACTGTGAAAAGTTCTGGCTCCCGCAGGATCCTAGTGCCTCCATCTTAGACCCATTAGTGTGAATCAATGGTGAAGATATTTTTAGAAGATCAGGAATTGTGGTGAGTACATAGTTTTCATTTTTGTACAGTTTGAAAGCTTTAGTTCAATTCAATTCAATTCACTTTGGACTTAGCCACAAAACAGTCCTTCTCTAGACAGACAAGTTTGTCATGTACTACATGCAAACATATGAAGAAGCCAGCAGAAGAAGACCATTTGGTCTATCAAGTCTGCTTGTATTGCAGGGTTCACAGCTTGAGCTAATGTCCATGGCCTCCCTCCCTCCTCCCATCCTCCCTACCCATGATCCTTACCTTCCCCCCTGCCTATCCTAGCCTCTCTTAAAGCTGCCCACTGTCTTCAATGAGATGACCTCTTCAGGCAGCACATTCAAAGTGTCCACCACCCTCTCTGTGAAGAAGTGCTTCCTGATCTTCCTCCTAAACCTCCTAATCTCCAGCTTAAGACTGTGCCCCTCGTGTTATGGTTGCCACTCAGCTTAAAGAGACTCTCCTTAACCTTATTTATTTCTTTCAAGTACTTGAAGGTCCTAATTATGTCCCCTCTCTCTCCTGTCTTCCAGGGAGTACATGTTCAGTGCCCTCAACCTCTCCTCATATGCCTTACCCTGCTCACCTTCTATCATCTTTGTAGCCCTCCTCCAGACCTTCTCCAGCAGGTTAATGTCCTTTTTGAGGTGTGGGCACCAGTACTGAGCTCCATACTCTAGATGTGGCCTTACCAGTGACCTGTACAAGGGCAGTATAACCTTCTCTCTCCTACTACTGATCCCCTAGATATGCATCCCAGCATATTGTTTGCCTTTGTTGCTGCTTTCTTGCACTGTGTGGAGTGCTTCAGGTCACTAGTGATCATCATTCTCAGGTCCTTCTCCTCTGATGCAGATACTCAGACTCCACCCAGGTAGTACTCTGTTGTGGGATTCTTGGCTCCAGTATGCTTAACTTTGCATTTCTTGGCATTGAAGCCATGCTGCCAGATGCTGGACCACCTCCCCAGCTTTTCCAGATCTTCCTGTAGGTCCTGTATCCCTTCAGCTGTGTCCACTGTCCTGCAGAGCTTGGTGTCATCAGTGAATAGGCAAATTTTGCCCTTTATGCCATCCTCAGTGTCATTGATGAAGACATTGAACAACACCGGCCCCAGCAATGAGCCCTGTGAGACCCCACTGGTTACCTCTCTGCTGCCAGATAACCCTCCCCCCACAACCACCCTCTGGGTTCTGTCCCTCAACCAGTTTTCCACCCATCTGGCCATCTTTTCCCCAACCCTAAGATCCGGCAACTTCCTGATCAACCTTTTACATCATCAAACAAGGAGGAGTACACTCTCACCTTCTCTGCAGGGAGGCGATGAGAGTGAGGGAATGGTGCCTGGAGCAGGGGATCTTGCTCCAAGTAATCTATCTGCCATGAGCCAAGAACAATGGCAGATGAGCTCATGAATAGATGCTGATCCTCACAAGTGATCACTAGCTCCAGGTGTTGTGAGATTGCTATTTGACAAGTGGAGTACCCCAGATGTGGACCTATTTGCGTCTCCACTCAATGCCAGACTGTCTCAATTCTGCACCTAAAATCCATGACATAATGCTTTCTGTCAGGATGCATTCAGATTGCTATGCCAAAATCTGTTTTTGTGTGCATCCATGCATTCTCTGCAGTCCCTCTCATCGAGAGATTGTTACTTAAGCTGGAGGCACATGGGGAGAATATGATCCTAGTGGCACCCTGCTGGCCTCTCTGCAGATATGGTTTCATCTGTTGAGCAGACTTTCGGTCTTTGAACTGAGGACTCTGCCACTCCAGATGGACTTACTGTTCAATTGGTCCATCCCATCCTGCGTTCCCTGCACCTTCAGGCTCGGTGAACAGGTACAAGGTATTTCAGAGGGTTTCTGGAATACTTTTGGCTGCATGTAAACCCTCCACTAGGAAGATTTACACAGTACCATTTCCCACATGTCCAAATGACTCATGACACGCTTGTGTTTCATTAAAAGAAATCAAGAAAATAAGGCTGACTTGTTTCTTTGTTCAGTTATTAAGAGCTTTGAAAATTAGTAAGCAAACCCCCGTGTCCATTTGAATGTAATGCTGCATCAGCCAGTCAGATGTCTGTGGTGCAGATTTTTAAGAGTGAACCAAAATGGATGATCTTCCCTGTATGTATTTTCACCATTCATCACTTGGGGGGTTATACGACCCTGCTGGAGCCATCAAGCTTAGAGATTTTTTCCTAGGGGAAGTAGCTGGTGCTGGGACATCGCTGCCTTCATGGCCGACGCATTGCATGGTGCTCAAGGCTTGGCCAGTAACCTATGCCAACTCCTCTATCACCTCAGTTCTGTACTTTCCGCCATCAAGAGTGCACCTCATGGAAGCTGAAGAGCCATTGCCGCTATGAAGTTGAAATTCATCAAAGTTGGTTGATCGCGGAAGTTCTGTATAGTCGTTACTCGATGCCGTAGAGCTGCAAATGGGTAAAATTGTTATTTTTTCTTCTTATTCTTTGGTGCCAAGTCTTTTTCTGTAGTTTTGGTGTTTGTGATGCATGATCATATCTGATTTGGGGCCTAAATCTAAGACAGGAAGTGCCCCCATGCGTCGGTGCCCCTGCAGCAAGTCCATGACCGTAATAGATCAGCATGATCACTGTCTTTCCTGCCTCAGACCCCAGTACAGCATGGAAATTGCAATGCTTGTTTCTCCATGGACCGCCAGGTCCTCAAATTGCATGTGCTGAAGGTGGGTCAGAATCCTCCCACCCTCAGAGAATGGCATTGGTCCAGGGATTCCAAGGTAAGGACGTTGGGCCCTTCCCCGGGTCACCCTCCAGTACTACTGTATATGTACAAAGAGGAAGCAGGCCTTGGCTAGTTCTGGTCTTGTTGAGACCACAGGTCTGTGAGAGGGGTTGGGCAGTCAGCCTTCTTCAGAGGGTAGACTGAGTACTCCTCCCAGTCTGTTGCTTCCTCAGAAGCAAGACCACCCCTGTTGTCTTGGTCACAGCTACACGCTCGACCCAAACTGGCGGAGTCCTCAGCACCACCCCGGCTTCTGGTTCTACGTCTGGAACTGGTGAGCAGAGTGGTGCTGCAGTTCGCTCTAGGCTCATCTCCGATGCCGCTAGTGGCAGAGTTTTGGGGGTGGCCACTTTACTGGTCTCCCTGATCTCTTCCTCTTTGGAAGAAGATGATTGGGATGACCTGGAGTGGCTGCCCAGCTCCGCAGGTCCCGTTACTCCTCTGGGCTTGGTAGTGTTGTTCCTGAGGTAACGTCTTCTGCTGGCCCCCACCGGGGAGGCACTGCCCTTGGAGCTGACTCCTCTGAGTCTCCCGACACTGTTCACGGTGCCTGGGGCTATCACAGCACTGATTCCAGTACCAGGGAGGAGGGTGGTGCCAACCACGGTGCTGGGTCGGGGATGGCACTTGGTCCGAGGATGGTGCCATGCTCTGGGATGAGTTGGAGTCTGGCACCACCTTTGGCACCAGGTCTGGCTCCAGCACCGTGGCCAGTGCCAGATTTGACTCTGGTGTGCAGGTTTGGATTCTAGGATGGTCTCAGTCTACACTTAAGGTGTTGGGACCTCCTTGGAATCCACCGCTACAGGTCCTCGGAAACAGTTGAAGAGCAGGTCCCTTTCTGAAGGGTAGGGCTTGAGGGAGTCTGTGGTGGCATGTAGACCCTCTTCTAGAGCTGCTGGTGGCTCAGGAAGGAGTCATAGTGCTGACCCCTCACTCCTTTGTTCTTTTTGGCAGGGAGAGTTTGCACCAGGTGAGGCTAGAGGCCACCTGCAAGGGTCAAATCAACTCAGATCACCTCGCCATGGGGTCCTTTCTTTAGGGCACCACTTTGGATGCTCCTGTATGGTTGAACGGCCCAACAGTGGGCATTTTGCACAGCCCCCCCTTGGGAGAAGTCTCTGTGCACTCCTGAAGCCCTAGCAAGGATCCTGCTCTGGCTCCCCAGACCTCTCCCCTTCCTTTGGATCCCCTGCCTTCCTCCTCTGCTTTCCCCGGCATCTTGGGTCCTTTGGGGCCTGTGACCTGGGATTAATTCAGGTCCTTGGCAGCTGCCTTCCCTCACTATTTGAGAGCCGTGAACCAGGTTATCTTCTGACCAGAACCCCCTGTAGCTCCAGAGCCTGAATCAAGCTCCTCTACCTCTATGTTGAGATGTTAAACCGAGGTCCCATCTGCCTGGATTGGTGGTAGTTCAGATGGATGTTAAAGATCCCATGGCACTTTATCAAAAAGAGTAGGGAATTGGTGTCCTGGCCAAATTTCCCTCATTCACTAAAAATGCCACCAACAGCTTAATCTGGTTCAAGGTCAGTTGGCATTCATCTGTATCTCCCTCCCCCGGGTCGTGCCTGAAAATAGGTAGGATTTGTCTAGTGCACTTACCCGGTCAACAAAAACTAAATAAATAAAATTAAAAAATGTCTTCCTCCATAGAGGAAGAGGATACTCCGGTCCACCTGCCCTTAGATGTTGCCATCACCAGCTATCAGTGATTCCTGTCAGAGCTGCTGGAGGAGCACCATTTGTCCCATTTCACCAGTCGCAATCCTGCTTATGCTGTGCAGACTCTCCTTGGGGAGTTCAGCTTGGAGAATACTGTTATTCCTCCATGGCCTGTTCCTTACTCGGAAGCATCGCATCAGGTCTGGCAGAACCCCTCTGCCCCTTCCCCGGCCCCAAGGGACTGCAAGCACAGGTATTGCACACCCCAAGGGTCTCCAGGTTCCATGCCTCACCCCTCCTCTGGGATAGAGCTCCTGGATACCCCATCTGGGCATCACCGCCCAAGACATGACTGCCCCCTGAATCTGACTCAGCTGAGTTCGACCGCTGGGAAATGAGAGTTTTCAGCAGCACGTCTTCTGTCTTGGCCCATCCGGCACATATAGCAGCCTATGCTAGGCACCTATGGATGGTGCTAGGACAACTAGCATCATTGCCTGACACAGAGGCAACCAGGCAAACCATTTGCCTTTCTGTAAGGGGCCTAGAGTTAGCAAGGCACCAGTCAAGAGCATTTTATGAAGCCAATGAGGTAGCTTCTAGGCTGGCAGGAACTGTGGTCTGCATTAGGCAGATGACGTGGCTTCGTCTATCCCAGTTGTCACCCTTGGCCTGGTGTAGGGTGATTGCCTCCCCTTTCCAAGGAGACCACTTTTTCTCTGACAGGGTGAAATGGGAGTTGGTGGGGCACCTTCCCTCTCCCAGGCAACAGAAATCCCCGTCTCACCCTGACCAGTCACAGGCCTCTCCAGGCTTGTAAGGGGCTTCTTCCTCTTGTGCTGTACCACAGAGGGCTGAGAGAAGTCACATCCTTCAGGGAAGTTCCAATGCCTAAGCTGCTTGGTACTCACCCACCAGTGATGAATGGTGAAGATACGAAAATTACGTACCTACCATAGTTCTTGATCTTCCTGTATAACTTCACCATTCATCGCTGCATCCCCCCCACCACCATCTCCTCTTGGGTGTCAGCCTCTGGGCAATGCCTCTTCCCTGCTTGCCTTCCCCCCAATTGAGGTCAGTTGTGGGCAGAGTCCTGCTGTTATCTCCGGGTCCACTGGTCCTTCAGGTAAGTGTCAGGGACCCACCTTTTGGGAGGACAAGTAGGGGCAGTTGCCCTCTTCTGATAAGGGGTCCTCGGAGCCCCTTCTTTGTGATCTAGATGGGAACTCCCTTCAGGTCTCCTACCCCCTTCTTTGGAGGGGGTCAGGGTTCAAGTCTGGGTCCTATTTGGACTTGGGATCCTTTTTCAAATCATTGAAGAGTAGAGGGGCTCTGGGGATTTCCTCTCCCTTCTCTTCCCGGAGCCTTGGCTCCTGCATTCTGGTTGACCTGGCTGGGTTAACCTGGAGAAGGTTCCCCCTCCTATTCTCGAGATGAACTCCTTTTGAACAACCCCTTCTTGTCCTACCTACTGGCTCAGAGTAGGTGAAGTAAAAACTAACAACTAGGCTCCTTCTGCAAAAAGGCTTGAGTTTAAGGAGGGGGAGTCCTGCCCTGGGGTGGATCCTTTCCCCACCTCCGAGTCCTTTTTAGAAACATAGAAACATGGAAACATAGACTTTGACGGCAAATAAGGACCGCTTGGCCCAGCTAGTCTGCCCATTTCCCTACCTACAGGATAGGTTGTAGATCCTAGTTATCCAACAGCCTATTTCTTCCTACCCCCCCACAAGAATTGCCTTATGTCTGTCCCATGCATTCTTGAATTCTCCCACAGTTTTACACCCCAAAACCTCCTCAGGAAGGCTGTTCCATGCATCCACTACCCTCTCTGTGGGACAGAGTTGAGAGACCTTGGCACCCCCCCCTTTTCCCATCTCCTATGGATCAGAAGGGTGCACCTTCTAGGTTAAAGCTCCACCTTCGAGCTACTCTGCTGGGTGATGTCCAGCCTGCACAGTTGAGTCATGCCTTACTTGTCCAGCTGGAAGACTGTTGTGTACACTCTGTCTCTTTCCCTCCCTTTTGTGGTGGTTATTGTGGGAGTAGAGTTGAGCGGTGAGTCCTGATCCCAGGATGTTCCTTAGCATTCCTGTGGGGAGGGGGTGCCATCCCATCTCTCACCTTCTCTCCCTCTTTCTCTCTTCCTTTCTTATTCCTCATCCCCCCATCCTCCCTTTTCTGCCCGGTGGTAGGGGCCCCCTGTCCCACACCCCTAGGTAACTTCCCTCCTCCTGTGATCAGCTTTATTCCTCCTTCTGTTTATATCCTTTCCTTTTACTGTCACTCAGGCTCCCATGCCCTGCCCTGCTTTTCTCTGTCTCTTGTTTTCCACCGTCTCTGGCGTACAGAACTGAGGTGAGGGAGGAGTTGGCATCGGTTACTGGCCAACCCTCGAGCACCATGCAATGTGTCCGTCATGAGGGCGTGCTGTCCCTGTGCCAGCTCCTCCCCCTAGAATAAAATCTCTAAGCTTGACAGCTCCTGTGGGGTCCTACCGCCTCAGTCGTATAACCCACCAGTAATAAACTGTGAAGATATGTACAGGAAGATCAAGAATTTCAGTAGGTACGTAATTTTCATTCTTGTCTTTTAAAACAAAAACAGTATTTTATAATATTAAAAGGGAGCAAAAAGGAAGCAGCAAAATGGTGCAGTGTATGGGTAAATCTTGCTGTACTATTGTAGATAAAATAAAAATGTGGAGGTTATACCTTCTATTAACAGAACAGTTTAATTGTGCCAGTTCTGGAACTAAAAAGTTATAAAAGTTCAATTCCGGGGGCACTAGAGAACCAGCTTCAAGGCAGGACATTCCATAGAACATAAAACCATAGAATCTGAAGGCAGATAAGGACCGTCCATAAGGCCCATCCAGTCTGCCCATTTCCTTACTCAGTGTGACAGGCAAGATCCTATTTGATCTACAGCCCCCCTGCTCTGCCCACCTGCAGGGTGCCCCTATTCGTATCTCAAGCACTGTTGAACCCTCCCCCCCAAAAAATTGTTTTTGCTCCCTCCACCTCTGCTGGAAAGCTGTTTCACAGATCCACCACCCTCTCTGTGAAATAATACTTCCTAACATTCTCCTGAGCCTTCCTCCATCCAGCCTCATGTCTTGTCCCCTTGTCCTTGTGCAATGCTTTCTCTGAAATATTCTTTCCTCCTGTACCCTGTTTATATCTCAAGGAACTTGAATGTCTCTATCATACCCCCCTCTCCCTTCTCTCCTCCAATGAATAGATATTAAGGTTCCTGGGGCTTTCCTCATAAGGCTTCTGATGTAGCCCACATACCATCTTCGTCGCCCTTCTCTGGGCTGCCTCCATTCTGTCTGTATCCTTCCTGAGTTGCAATCTCCAGAACTGGAGACGGTACTCCGGATGAGGCCTCACCACTGATCTGTACAGTGGCATCACCACCTCTTCCTTTCTGCTGGTTATGCCCCTTCTTATGCAACCCAGCATTCTATTTGACTTCTTCACTGCCTTTTCACACTATTTGGTCACCTTTAGGTCATCGGATATGATAATCCCCAGGTCTCTTTGCTGCCTTGTGGTGGCCAGAACCCCCAATCCTGTATTCCTGTCTTGGATTTCTGCGATCCAGATGTGTTATCTTGCATTTTTTAGCATTGAAATTCAACTGCCATGCCCCCAACCACTCCTCTGATAAACGCAGATCCTTTCTCACTCTTTCCACCCCCTCTGGTGCACCACCCCTGTTGCAGATCTTGGTGTCATCTGCAAACAGGCATACCTTTCCTTCCAATCTCTCTGCAATGTCGTTAATGAAGACATTGAATAGGACTGACCCTAAGCCGGCCTGGTGGTGCTGAGGATTGAGGTGCTGGATGCCACATCTCGCACCACGCCGGCGACCCGGGTTCAGGAATGAGCCCGGACCATCAGGGGTTGGCAGGGGAGATAGAGGACTGAACATCCAGAGGACTGCTCTCCTCTCTCAGGGAGGGATCTGGTGCTGCTCGGCATCCTTGTGACCCCCGGTGGAGACCAAGGGTAACACAGGTACGCCAGCAAAAGAAAGAGGGGGAGGGTGTGCGGCAGACATCAGTAGGGAAGCCATGTGCATATGTCATTGCATGCCACAGTCCCGAGGGGACCAGAACACACAGAAATACCCCTTCTCGCCTGTGGAGATGAAGGGAGTGCCAGGGACATGGCCCGCATCCCGACTGTCGGCCCGTCGGTTGGAGAGCTTCAGGGTCCAACCCAATTAACACCAGGTACAATCTCCCTAATGACAGATAGGCAGCCATGGGAGGACAGGCCCACCCCTGGAGGGTGATCCAGGGGGTTTGGTCGACCTGGGTGATCGGGGGGAGTTCCTCCAAAAAGCGAGGGTTCAGGCATGGGAGTAGATGCTGGGGTCGAGTGCACACCTCGGAAGGATGCCCAGGCTGGAAGGCGAATAAATAAAGTGGAAAAAAAAAAAAGAATAGGACTGATCCTAGCACCAATCCCTGTGGCGCCTACTGGTAATCTCCCTGTCCTTGGATTTCATGCCTTTATTTAAAAGTAAAATGCTCAGAATTAATCTCACATCAGTGTGATCCACAAGCTGTTATATTATTCTCTGCATGTTAATAATCAAATTTAGAGGAGAGAGAAAGGCAGTGAATGACTCCCCTCGAGTCAGCTATAGTCTCTGAATGAGCCACTACCCCAAAAAAAAAACACAAGGAAGCATTAATATGGATAATATGAGCAGCAAATCAAGAATACAAATACAGTACTGGAAGATAGTCAAGCTCAGGGAGTTTCGTAGCCCTTTAGTCAGAGCTGTACTCTCCCATAGTTCCTGAGCCAGCTAAAACCCACAGTATACATGAGTGTTCCAAAGGCTGTTTCAACCAGTTCCAGGGGTTCTAAGCCTCCAGGTGCAGTAAACTAATCATGGCATTGACGACATACATGTTATAGAATAAAAGTATATCTCTTTATTTACAAGCTGCTGCGTCATCACTGCATAAATATGGAGTTCTAGCTTCAGGTCCTGGTCACCACTTGGCTCACTGACTCCAGCTCATCTGTGTCTCTCAACATGTCAAGCTATGTCATGCTTTTTCTCAGGATAGAAACATAGACTTTGACGGCAAATAAGGACCGCTTGGCCCACTCAGTCTGCCTTTTTCCCTACCTATTGGATAAGCTGCAGATCCTAGTTAACCAACAGCCTACTTCCTCCTACCCCTCATTATAATTGCCTTATGTCTGCCCCATGCATTCTTTCTTTTTTTTTAATTAAAATTTTATTGAAAGTTTCACTATACAGATAGGACAGGGTCTGTACATCCAAAGAGTATTCTTTGAAACAAAACAACATGAATGACCCGATCACCCTCCCCAAAAACCACTCCCCTGACACAGTTCCTGAGGATTAGGAGCCCTTGACATCCATACATTTAAAATAAATGTATTAAAAAAAAGACAAGAATTAGATAGTGTACAATGTATGAAGTGAGGCCCAGATCCGATCATATCTGGAATTGTTATTATTAATACTTGAGATCATCTTCTCCACTCGGAGGTTAAATAATAACTCATTTAGCCATTCAGAATAAGAGATAACCTCAGAGCTCTTCCAATACTTAAGCACTAATTTTTTAACAGACATAGAAATCAAAGCAATATGGAACTTACGCTTATTAACTGAAATCTGCTAGTAATCCCCAAAAATACAAACCTCTGGAATGAACAGGTCTCTCAGCCCAAGGAGTGGGTCAGCCTTTTCCTTTATAGCCTCCCAAAGAGGTAATATCTTAGGGCATTCCCAAAAAATGTGAAGTAGAGAATCTTCTGCCTGAGCACACCTAGTGCAAAGACTAGAGGGGATTAAACCCCATTTAGCCAGTTTCTGGGGATAGTGGTAGAGATTATGGAGAATACGAAATTGCATCAATCGTAACCTATCTTGTGTTACAAAACGATGGCAATTATTCCAGATAGTTGTCCATGTTTGTCCCAGTTTGGGAATTGGGTCGCCTAGAACTCTGTAGGGCCAAATGATGTAGGGAAATGCCAGTCATACAAAATATTATATAATTTAGAGATACTTCGGGGAGAATTAGCCAAAGAGGCTAAATCTGTAAGAAATGCAAAATCGTAAGATATAGGGAGGCCCTCCCCAAATTTTTTGAGAAGAAGGTGTCTAAGTTAGTATACCTTGAAATAATCACTCGCTTGAGCCCAAATTTCACCACAATATCCTCAGCTGATAACCAAGTGCCATCCTCCTTGAGAAATGAGTGAACATTCCCCTCACCTAAACTGGGTAACCATCTAGGGGGTAACATTTTGTTATCCAGTTTAAAAGCAGGAGAGTTCAAAATCGACTGGTCTGCATTCAACCAATTCTTATATTTTAGGAATCTACACAACTGTAAATGAATCTTCAGGAAATTCCGATCGTAGTACCTTTTAACTCCTTAGGTATCGAAACTGCATTGAGAAAAAATAAAGCAGAGGGGGCAATATTGCTCAACCGGATCTTTTCCCTCTCTATTTTAAGCCAGGCAGGCAAATAATCCAGGGGATAGGAGACCATCCATTTTAAGTATTTGACTGCACAAGAAGCCCAGAAGTACAACCATATATATGGAAGATGTAGGCCTCCCTTGGACTTAGGAGCCACAAGCTTGTAAAAAGCTAGCCGAGGCTTCTTTTTGGACCAGATAAAATCTCCAATCACACTTTGAACCTTTTTGAACCAGCTGCTTGGCACAGAAGTGTCCAGCAACTGGAGAGGATATAAGATGCGTAGGAGAATATTCATCTTAATCAGACTGACTCTCCCCCAAAAAGAAATGGGTAACGCCGACCATCTCACCAAGTCCAAAGCCACCGTGGACAGTATGGCCTCTAAATTATATTTAAAGGATGACTGCATATCCCTAGTTAACACAGTGCCTAAATATCGCAATGAGTCCTTAGACCAGGCCAAACCCAGGGAGATAATATCATTCTTAAAGACGTGGTGATTTGGGGGAATACAATCAACTTCCCTACATTTAATTTGTAATTAGATAATTTACTATATTGTTCTATTATATCCAACATGGTGGGAATAGAAGTCTCTGGGTAGGAGAGATACAGAGGCAAATCGGCTGCATAAGCAGCTACCTTCAATTCAGTACCAAGAATGGAGACCCCCTGTACCTTCGGACAAGATATTAGTCTACAGATTAAGGGCTCTAAGTAGCAGCAACTGACAGGGGCACTGACAAAGGCTTCTCGGCCAGCTCAGGGGCTTCTCCATCAACTGTCAGTCACCCTTACACTGGACCATCTGTGGCGGGTCCGGCGTGATTCAGGTGGTAGGCTGCTGTATGCAGACTCCTCAGAGTCCGAGGATTCCTCATGGCACTCCCATCTGCTTGATGTGGAGTCGGTGGGGGACCTTTAGATGAAGCATCCACCACCTTCATGGGCATCCTCTGTCTCATCTTAGAGTCCACAGGGATGAAACTGGAGCCCGTCCAGAAGCGGGATCGCTATCCCCTCACAGAGATTCTGGACAAAGGGGACTCTCCAACAGAGGCTTTTCCAGTGGCTGAAGCCATTGTCAGCTCAGCCCTAGAGCTTTGGCAGCACCCCACCCCTTGCCATGTGCCTTAGGCCCGGATGCCCCGCAAATACGTAGTGCTGATTGGTACCCTCTCGAGGGTTCATGGAGCACCCATTGGCCAAAGGGTTGGTGACCGACTTTGTGTTTTGGTGCTCAGATAATACTGGGGACATCGACAAACCGCCGGATAAGGAGGCCAAGAAATTGGACCAATCGGCTGAAAAGGTCTATACTGCCTCCTTGCTCAGTCTCTGCCAGGCAAACTCAGCTGTCGTAATGGCACATTTCTCCCATGCCCTGTTGGGCTCTCTGGATGAGGTGATGCCTCATCTTGTGGCAGACTCCAGACTACTGTCAAACAGGTCCAGGACCAGGGTCAGGCTGTGGCGAAACAACAACTCTAGATGTCTCTGGACATCAGAGACTTCTGTGCCCACTTAGTGGCAGCTGCAGTTGCCATGCATCGTAGGGCTTGGCTGAGGATCTCAACCTTCATGGCAGACATTCAGCACAACCTGGTGGATGTCCCATTCCTGGGCACCGACCTGTCTGGGCCCAAGTGGAGGGTCACCTCCAACATACTGAGAAGTCCAATGCCTCCTTGGACTCTGTGACATCCATACAAAAGGACCCCAAGGGCTCTCGGCAGCAGAAATGCAAACTCTTTTGGCCCTCCACTCCTGCAGCAAAACTAGCCCAGCACCAGCAGGGTCAGCATACTAAATCTTGGTAACCTCGTCCCAAGTCTAGGGCTTTGGTGGTCCGTAAGCCCATAGGGAAGGAACCCGGTGGCTCCTCGGACAGATCCTCCTCCTCCAAGTCTGCGCAGTGATAGGATGGGAGCTGCCACCCTCATGTCTGTCACACCTCCCATGGATCCATGGGTCCCCCCATAGGGGGCTGGCTCCACCAATTCCTTTTCTGCCTGGTCCACTGTCACCATGGACAGATGGGTTCTGGAAGAGGTCTGTCAGGGTCTGCCTCTGAAATTAAAGCAGTACCCTCCCAGCCGAGCCCGTACCTCATAGGAAGACTTGGTTCCCACAGGCACTCTGTCGGCTTTTCGAGATGACGTCGCTCAGCTTCTCTGCAAGGAGGTCGTGGTCAGAGTAGCGGATTCTCTGAAACACCCAGACTGGAGAAGGGCTCATGATCCCACTCCACAAGAGTGGTAGCAGGGAGGAGGCAGGGAACTACAGACCAGTCAGTCTTGCCTCAGTAGTGGGCAAGATTATGGAGGCACTCCTTAAGGAAAGGATAGTGCAACACCTGGAATCCATAGGAGCACAGGATCCAAGACAGCATGGGTTTACAACAGGAAGGTCCTGTCAAACTAATCTCATAGATTTCTTTGACTGGGTAACCAGAGTGGTGGACCAAGGGGAGCAGTTGATGTCACCTACCTTGACTTCAGCAAAGCTTTCGATACTGTTCCACATAGAAGATTGATTAATAAGCTGGGTAGGCTCAGGGTGAGTCAGAAGTTGGTCAACTGGGTGGCAAACTAGTTGACAGGCAGAAAATAGAGAGTGGTGGTAAACGGTATACAGTCAGAAGAGATGCAAGTCACAAGTGAGGTACCTCAGGGATCAGTTCTGGGCCAGTCCTCTTCAATATCTTATCAGTGACATTGCAGATGGACTGGAGGGTAAGGTTTGTATGTTTGCAGATGACACCAAGATCTGCAACAAAGTAGATGATCCAGATTGGGTTGACAGAATGAGAAGAGATCTGGATAAACTGGCAAAATGATCGGAAGAGTGGAAACTGGTGTTTAGCGCGAAGAAGTACAAGATCATGCACATAGGGAAGAGAAACCCTGAAGCCACCTATAGGCTGGGAAGGGAGTTGCTGGCAGTCACAAGGGAAGAAAGATACTTTTGCATCATCATCACAGATGACCTGAAATCATCCAAGCAGACCACTAAAGCAGTAGGTAAGGCTAGGGGGATGTTGGGGTGTATTAGTAGGGGTATCACAAGTCATAAGAGGGAGGTAATAATCCCTCTTTACAAGGCACTGGTTAGGCCCCATCTGGAGTACTGCCTGCAGTACTGGAGGCCACACCTTCACAAGGACATTAACCACATTGAGGCAGTCCAGAGAAGGGCAATCAAAATGGTGCAAGGACTGCATCAGAAAACATATGAGGACAGATTAATGGAGCTCAATATGTATAGCCTAGAGCAAAGGAGGGAGAGAGGTGATGTGATCGAAACATTCAAACACCTTAAGGGCATTAACAAGGTGAAAGAGTCTAACATGTTTCAATATAAGAAAAATAGCAGGACAAGAGGACACAGCATGAGATTAGATGGAGGCTAATTAAGGGGTAATGTGTGGAAGTTCCTTTTCACAGAAAGAATGGTGAATGCATGGAATGGCCTACCTCCGGAAGTGGTGGATATGAATACAGTGCAGGGCTTCAAACAGGCATGGGATAGGCATAAGGGAGCAATACAGATGAGTATGAATGGATAGGCCATTGACAGAGCAAAGGCCGATTGCACATTCATAAGGTAGAAAAAGAAGTGGGCAGACTGGATGGGTCTTGCGGTCCTTACTTGCCATCAACTTCTATGTTTCTATGTTCTACGTTTGTCTCCAGGTATTTCCTGGTGCCAAAGCGGAAGGGGGGCTGGTGCCCCCAATTTAGATCTGCACGACATGAACAAATTCCTCAGGTCTCACACCTTCAGGATGGTAACTCTGTCTCAGATCATACCATCTCTTAAAAAGAACATGTGGTTTGGCTCTCTGGATCTCCAGGACGTGTTCTTTCACACTCCAATCCATCTGTCCCACCAACGGTTCCTCCACTTCCGAGCCGAGGGAACCCTTTATGAGTTCCAGGCCATGCCTTTCAGCCTCTCGGCCCCAGGGTCTTCACCAAATACATACCAGTGGTGGCAGTTTACCTCAGGTGCCGAGGGGTCTGGGTATACCCTACCTAGATGACTGGCTGATAGGAGGTCCCTCCAGACTGGAGGGGGAGTGGTCCAGGGATCTGGCCCTCCAGACTTGCTCCAAACTTGGCCTCCTAGTCAAGGAGGCCAAGTAGGAACTCGTGCCTTCACAGGTGATCAGCTTCATCGGGGCAGAGCTTAACTCCTGCTGAGCCAGAGCCTGGCTCCCGGCAGACAGGGTAGAGGTTCTCTCCTCCTTTGCCTGATAATTTCTGGTTAGGCACTTGCGCCCTGCCCGGGACTTCATGAGCATTCTGGATTACATGGCAGCCTGCACCAGTTTGGTCCGATGGCCAGCTGGTATATGCGCTCCCTGCAGTGGGAGCTGGCCAGCCAGTGGTCTCAGCGCATGGGTTACTTTGACCAGTTGGTCACCGTGACCCAGAAGAATGTGGGACACCCTCCAGTGGTGGCTAGTCCCAGAACTTCTGCAGGAAGGGATCCTGTGTGTCTTCCCTAAGTTGACAGTCATCCTGACGACTGACGTCTCTCTCATGGGCTTGGGTGCCCATCTGGGGGAATACAGGGTCCACGGGCTCTGGACCCCGGAGGAGTCCCAGTGCCACATCAACCTGCTGGAGCTCCGAGCGGTTCATCTGGCGCTGAACGCATTTGCTCCATTTGTTTAGGGTCAAGTGGTTCAAGTCCAGATGGACAACGCCATGACCATGTACTACCTCAGCAAGCAAAGTGGGATGCACTCTTTGCCCCAGTACAGGGAAGCTCTCCATGTCTGGACCCTCATGCACAGCCTGGAGGTAGATCTCCTAGCCATCCATGTGGTAGGAGCTTCCAATCAGCTGGTGGACACCCTCAGCCGGGTGGGTGAGGTGTCACACGAGTGGTTTCCCTCTATCTGGAGGTAGTTCACAGTCTGTTCTCCCAGTGGGGCTCCCCTCAGGTGGATCTGTTTGCCTCCAGGGAGAACAAAAAGCTGAGGTTCTATTGTGCCTGCTTTTTTCAGCAGGGCTCACTGCAGGGGGGATGCCTTCTTGAGGTTGTGCAACCCAGACCTCTTCTGTGCCTTTCCTCCACTTCCCTTGATCTACAAGGTGCTTCTCAAGGTCAGGAGGTACAAGACACAGGTGATCCTGGTGGCTGTGGACTGGTCCTGGCCAGTTCTGGTACCCCAATCTCCCCAGCCTCAGCAACAGGCTCCCAAGGCATCTTCCAGCATGCCTGGACCTGCCCTCCATCAGTCGGGGGGAAGATACTCCACCCGGACCTTCAGTCCCTGCACCTGACAGCCTGGTTCCTGAGTGGTTAGAGTTCCAGGTTTTGGGTCACTCTGAAGATGTCTTCACTGTAGTGGAGACATCTAGAAAGGAACTGACCAGAAAATGCTATGAGTTCAAATGAAAGAGATTCTGCATTTGGTGTCAGGGCAAAGAGCTGGACCCTTTGTCCTGTCCAGTGGCTAGCATTTTGGACTACCTATGGTCTCTTTCCAGAGGGAGACTTCGGTCAACAGCCCTCAAGGTGCACCTGGCAGCCATCTCTGCTTACCGGGTGCATGCCAGTCAGCAGTCCGTGGTGCAGGAGAAGGTGGTCTGTCATTTTTTCAAAGGTTTAGATCACATTTCCTTCTGGTGCATGAACCACCAGCACTGTGGGACTTGCTGCTGTTTTTGGCAAAGTTCATGGGCAAGCCATTTGAACTGATGCACAGGTGTGACATGTCTCACCTGTCATGGAAGACTGCCTTCCTGGTGGCTGTTATGTCAGCCAGAAGGATCAGTGAGCTTCAGGTGCTCTTGGTGGAGTCTCCTTACCTGGTCTTCCACAGGGACAAGGTTGTCCTGTGTCCCAACCTGAAGTTCCTCCTGAAGGTTGTGTCGGAGTTTCACCTGAATCAGATGATGACTCTACCAGTGCTCTTTCTGAATCCCGCCTCGGAGGCCAAACACAGGCTCCATACTTTGGACCTGAGGTGAGCGCTCGCTTACTACAAAGAGCACATGGCTGGAGTTTGGGGAGAGGTTCACCAGCTGTTTGTCACCTACGTTGAAGTCGCACCTGGCAGACCTGCAGCCAAGCAGACCGTCAGCAAGTGGACCACTTCCTGCATTGATCTCTGCTATAGGTTGGCAGGAAGGGAGCCTCCCAGAGGGCTAAAGGTTCATTTCACCCATCATACTGCTGTGACGGTGGCTGCTTCTGGGGATGTCCCTATCCAGGAAATCTGCAGGGCTGCTACCTGGAAGTCAGCACACACCTTCATTTCCCATTACCACATTCACTGAGAGTCATGCCGGGATGCTGGTTTTGGGGCCTCAGTTCTCCAATCCTTATTTCCTAAGTAGGGTGTGTGTGCCTTGCCTCCCTTCTCCCAGAGAACTGCTAGGAGTCTGCCAGTAAGTGTGGATAGAACAACATATCCACATCCCTAGAAATGCAGGTTACTCACCTGTGACATTAGATCTTACTTCAAGAGGGTTCCTGCAGTAGGTCTTCACATATAGCACTGCGCCCCTGGCGTCAGGTCCGAACGGCAAACTTGTAGGTAGCAATCATCAGTGGGGACCGCCCATGATGTCAGGCATCATGACGTCAGCCCGTCTATAAAAGAGGCGATTCCACCCCGGCTCTTCAGTTCTTTCCCGCTGTCGCCTCAGTACGTTCAGCACGCAATAGAACGATCAAACGTGCACATTTTGTTGAAGTTTTCTTCACCTCCTAACTATTTTTTCTCTAATTATTTCACTCGTATTTCATGTCATCTAGACAGAAGAAGAAGTGCTCGAAGTGCGGCGCTCAAATCCCGCACGGGGACGACCATTCCCACTGCCTCCTCTGCCTTGGTTCCAAGCACAGCACCCATGAGTGCTCCACCTGCCAGGCCTTCAACCAGGTGACCTGAACTAGGCCCATCTTCTGACCCAACAACTGGCATCGATGGAAAAGAAGCTCCAGGAACTGCGGGATAGGTCATTGTCGCCGGGCCCAAAAAAGAAGAAAAGCAAGGAGAAGCGCCGGGGCCGGAGTCCATCGCTACGTGGGAGGCCCTCCAAAACTGTGAGTACTTCAGCCAGTGTTCCGTCTGCTTTTTTAGGCCGAGCACCTTCTCCCCCTCTTGCCGAGGTGTGCGGGCTGCTGGGGGTAGACTCTCTGGAGGTCTCTGTCAAGTTGCCCTGCCTAGCTAATAAGACACCCCTAGACCCTGTTGAAGGGCGCACAGCTCCTGCCGATCAGACTAGCGGTGGTCTCCGGACTTCCACTAGCCTGACTCGGTCTGATCTGTCAGACGACGGCTCCTCCATCTCTTGCCTGGATCCTTCCACACTCCCGTCGGGCTCCAGTTTTGCCCCCGATGCCGGACAGAGTGAGCAGCAGAATGACCCTTCATCCTCTAGGATCTTACATCCCAGGGACTTGCCACCTGATCCGCTGATTTTCCTGCCAGCGAGATCGTCTTTGGACCTGCCATCAGGGCTCCTTCTGGACCTCCCCCCTCTTGCCTGGTCTACTGCTGTCTCCGGAGATTAGTCCGCCACCAGTTGGGGATCTTCTCATGGAGCCTCCTCCCTTGGGACCTTTGGGGGCACTCCCAGATCCTGCGCCTCCCCGAGGCGCCATGGCACTTCCCCCGGCAGGACCAGATCCTCCGGGTGAGTTTCCAGGCTCAGACCCCATTGTCCCACCTCCGTGTGGCCCGCCATCGACTCCACAGCATCTGATGCCAGGCCATGTGCCTCTGACGCCGGGATGCCCGATGGGATACCCTGCATACTCTTACTATCCACAAATGGGTTATCACTACCCTTCTTGGCCTCAATACCCAGGCTATCCTACCTTCCAGCCTCCTCCTCCTCCGCCACCACTGGCGCCAGAGACAGCCCCCCAATGGTGGCAGGAGGCCAGAACCCAGCTGCTGTCGGAGCTTAGGCAGTCAATGGGGGAACTTCCCCAGCCTAGGGCCCCCCTCCACCGCCTCCTT
This sequence comes from Neoceratodus forsteri, assembly GCA_016271365.2. Lineage (NCBI taxonomy): Eukaryota > Metazoa > Chordata > Ceratodontiformes > Ceratodontidae > Neoceratodus > Neoceratodus forsteri. The sequence goes on along the minus strand of JADMNL010000034.1, from coordinate 23,100,000 downwards.
TGGGCAGAGCCTCGGGTTCTCTTGCTGCGGGTACCGCTGGTATAGAACCCTCCATTCCCAGCGGCTCCGATCCCTCTGATACGGAATCTGACACCGAACTTTCGGACCCCAGGTCTCCGGTTGAGGTTCCTCCCAAGGAGTCACCCAAGTCTCCTCCAGAGGACCCATCTTTTGGAGACCTCTTATGCTCCATAAAGGCAGCTGGGGGCTGGCACACGAAAGAGGTGGATCTGCAACGAAAAAGGCTAGCGGAGCACTTTGATCTTGCTGCGTCTGTTCCCATCCCCATCCCCCCATGGATGGGACCCCATGAGGACTTGGTGACCACAATATGGCAACAACCGTCCTCCATACCAGCGTCTCCGGGAAGGCAGACCGGACCTATTATCCCCTTAAAGGGATTCAGCCCCCTAACTCCCATCCAAAGGCTGATTCCATGGTAATTACTGCCGCTCACGACTGGTCAGCCCAACCAAAACACCTGAGTTCCTCACCACCAGACAAGGACTGTCATCAGTTAGACCAGTTCGGGCGAAAAATCTGCTCTTCTTCCTCCTCCTGTGGCATTAGATCTCTCAACTATGTCTCGCACATGGTTGCTTTCCAAAAAGCTACTCTTTCAGAGCTGGAAAAGGATCTACTTGAGGTTCAGGATGAAAACCTTAGGAAGAAGCTCCTGGACAAGGTCAGGATAGGAAATTCCTTGTGTCGTCATTCACTCCGAGTGACGTATGACTCGGTGGATTCAGTGGTTAGAACGGCAGCCACAGGGATCTGTCTCCGCCGGCTCTGCTGACTTCAGACTTAGGGGTTCCATCCTCTTTGGTGGTGATGACAAAGATATCACAACAGCACTGCAAGAGAGTGGATGCTCTTTAAGAGATGTACGCTTTATGTACAAGACTTGTCAGAAGAAGCAGCCCTTTCATCGCCAAAGAAGGTTGAATAAGAACCAGGCAAAGCGTCAGGGAAAAAGACGTGCCTCTGGCTCAGGAGCCCAAACCCCACAGGTGAAGTTCTTCAAACCAGCCTCGGGGGCTAAAACTCCCCTCCTGTTGGCATCTTTTCCCCTCCTTCCACTACCTCTCTTACTTCAGGAGGAACTGGTCGGAGGGAGGTTCGGCCTCCACCAGGAAGGTTGGAGGCTCATCACCGCGGAGTCTTGGCTGCTTCAGCTCATCCAGTGGGGTCACTCAATCGAGTTCCTTGAGATTCCAGCCCCTCTACCTCCGGGACGGTCTTTCTGTCCATGGGATCAGGTCCCCCTCATCTCGCAAGAGACTCGGGCACTTCTTCTAAAGGAGGCCATAGAACCCATCCCCCAAAACCAGATAGGAAAGGGATTTTACTTCCACTTCTTCCTAGTCCCAAAGAAAAAGGGTGACCTGAGACCAATCCTGGACCTCAGTGCACTAAACTTCTTCGTCAAGTACAAGAAGTTTCGTATGTTGACTATTCAGGGGCTTCTACCCCTGCTCCATCTCAAATCCTGGCTGTGCTCCCTGGATATGCCGGATGCCTACCTGCACATCTCTATCCTCCCAGCCCACAGCCGCTTCCTCCGTTTTGCTTTTATGGAGGATCACTTCCAGTTTTGGGCACTTCCTTTTGGCCTTTCCTCGCCCCCGGGTGTTCATGAAGTGTTTAGCAGTGGTGGCAGTGTTCTTATGCCGCCAGGACATTTATGTCTTCCTGTACCTGGATGACTGGCTCCTCGCAGCACCCTCTACTACCAGCCTGAAAGAGTCCCTCTATTTTACTCTGAACTTGCTCTCCCTTCTCGGGATCATTGTTTATTTTATTTATTTTATTTAGCTTTTGTTGACCGGGTAAGTGCACTAGACAAATCCTGGCACAACCCGGGGGAGGGGGATACAGATGAATGCCAACTGACCTTGAACCAGATTAAGCTGTTGGTGGTATTTTTTAGTGAATGAGGGAAATTTGGCCAGGACACCGGGGAAATTCCCCTACTCTTTTCGATAAGTGCCATGGGATCTTTAACATCCACCTGAACTACCACCAATCCAGGCAGATGGGACCTCGGTTTAACGTCTCATCCGAAAGACGGCACCTCAGAAGTGCAGCACCCCTCTCATGCTGCACTACAGTGTCAGTACTGGGATATTAACCCAAGTGCCAGATGTGGGAACTGAACCCACAGCCCTCTGATCTCCCGGTCTCAGAGGCGAGTGTGCTACCTACTGAGCCACTGACACTGATTGTTAACTTCCCCACGTCTCAGCTAGTACCATCTCAATGACTCCAATTTATTGGAGGCATACTAGATACAGTTCAGAGCAAGGCTTTTCTGTCATCGGATCGAGCCGAGACTTTGGTTGCTCAGGCTACTCTTGTGGCCCAGGCTTGATGGATTCCAGCACATGCTGTGCTCCGTCTTTTGGGACTGATGGGAGCGGCCGTTTCCACAGTACCCCTGGTCAGACATCACATGAGGGTCACCCAGTGGTCTCTCCAAGTCCAATGGGATCAGAGGACGGATGACATGAACCAAAAAGTCATGATCTCCAGCAGCCTTCAGAGATCTTTGCTGGTGGCAGGATCTCTCCAACCTGTTGAGGGGAACTCCTTTTCATTCCTCTGTCTCAACCCAAATCCTCACCACGGATGCCTCAGACTTAGGCTGGGGAGCCCATCTGGGGGTACACAAGACTCAGGGATCTTGGTCTGATCAGGAGCTTATGCTCCACATCAACGTTCTGGAGACCAGGGCGGTTCTTTACGCTCTCCAGGAGTTCCAGTCCCTTCTGGTACCGGGATCACTTCTAGTCCAGACGGACACTATGTCCACAGTCTGGTACATCAACAAACAGGGAGGAACCCGGTCGTACCCTCTCTGCAGAGAAGCAATGAGGGTCTGGTACTGGGTGATCCAGCACAGCCTTTACTTGACAGCAGTCCATGTGCCAGGCATAAGCAACGTCCTGGCGGACAGTCTGTTGATCAGTGGCCAGGGCCCACGAGTGGGAGCTAAAGTCAGGGGTGGTTGAAGAACTCTTTCTTCGATGGGGTCATCCAGACTTAGATCTGTTGCCTCCCCATTCAATGCAGAACTACCTAACTTTTGCTTGCTCGTTCCTGGGCATGGTGCTTTTTGGTGAGACCCACTCTCTCTCTCTCTCTCTTGGACAGGGAGGTTTCTTTACGAATTTCCTCCCTTTCCTCTCATTCGGAAGGTTCTGGTGAAACTTCAGCAGGAAGGAGCTCATGTGATTCTTATCGCTTCTCTCTGGCCATGCCAGATTTGGTATCCTCTTTTGCAGCAACTGGCACTGGAACCTCCGGTCCCTCTGCTGTTTTCCCATGACTTTCTGACACAGGAGCAGGGCACCCTGGTACACCCGAGTCTTCCATCTCTCCACCTTCATGCGTGGCACCTGTGGACATAGCGGTTTCCTGCTATGGTGTCTCCTCGCAGGTTGCACATATCTTAGTAGAGGCCAGAAAACCCTCTACTAGATCCACTTACGCCATGAAGTGAAAAAGATTTTCAATCTGGGCCCTAGCAAGGAGCTGGGATCCCTTTTTGTGCTTGGTGGCCCAGGTGTTAGAGTACCTCACACATTTATCTGAGATGGGCTTTAGCTACCCCTCCATTAAGGTCCATCTCTGCAGTGTCAACCTACCACCTTCCGGTGGAGGGCAAAACCTTGGTTCAGTTTGGAAGTTGCCAAAACCTTTCTGAAAGGCATCCTTCACTTGGAACCTCCAATCCAGAATCCCTGTCGCCCCTGGGACTTGAATTTCATGTTCGAGAAGCTGAGTTTACCCCTGTTTGAACCAGCTTCTACTTGCAACTTACGCTTCCTATCCTGGAAGACTTTATTTTTAGTCGCAGTCACTTCCGCCAGAAGGGTCTCTGAGCTCCAGGCTTTTGTTTGTAAAGAACTCTATTTAATTTTTCATAGAGACAGAGTAGTCCTTCGGACTAACCCTTCCTTTCTCCCCAAAGTGGTATCAGAAACCACTCTGAATCAGAGCGTGGAATTACCAGTACACTATCCCCAGCATTCCAACGGGGATACCTCTGCACATCCTAGATGTGCACTGGATTCTGAGGTACTACATGAACCGGACTAAAGAGGTTCGTAAATCCAACCAACTCTTTGTAGCCTTTGCTCCCCAGTGCCAGGGCAAGGCTGTTTCTAAACAAACCATCTCTAGATGGTTAGCCAACTGCATCCATTTTTCTTACATGAAATATAGGAAGTCCCTTCCGGGGGCAGTCAAAGGCCACTCCACCTGCAGCGTGGCTACCTCTGCTGCCTTCTTTAGGAATGTGTTCACTGCAGAGATTTGTGCAGTGCCCACGTGGTCATCTGTTCACACTTTCACCAAGCATTGCAGTCTGAACATTGCCTCTAGGCGCAGAGCAGGCTTTGGTCTTGCAGTTCTGCAAGGCCTCCTGTCATGATTCCCTATGGTGACTTCTCCTCCCGGATGGACCTCTGCATAAGTTATTTTGGGAACTGCTTGGTATTCAGTCCTATATGTGAATATCTACTGTAGGAACTCTCTCAAAGTAAAATATTGCAGTTATGTAAGAACTTACCGTAACAGTAGATCTTTGAGAGGGGTTCCTGCAGTAGGTCTAGTTTCCCACCCACCTTTTCCCAGCTCCTGGATGTTTTTTCCTTTAGTTTCCATCCTACCTAGCCCTTGGGTCTAGAGAGGAAGCAGGATCCTATTAGTTTCTTTACTCCTAGCTTTTATTTAACTTTCTTTAGGTCTCTGTTGGAAAAGAACTGGAGAGCAGGCGGGGACCGCCTCTTTTATAGCCGGGCTGACATCATGACGCCCGACGTCAGGGGCGGTCCCCACTGATGATTGCTATCTACAAGTTTGCCATTCAGACCTGACACCAGGGGGCGCAGTCCTATATGTGAAGACCTACTGCAGGAACCTCTCTCGAAGATCTACTGTTTCGGTAAGTTCTTACGTAACTGCAATATCTTCCACGGAATAGTCTCTTATAGTAGGTAATTACTTTTGAGAGTTTAAAGCAGAGGGTGCTGTCACATGGCAGCTCTTCTAGCAGTTTTCACCAGGGACCGCCCACACGACATCATGTCCTGCTTCCTATATAAGTGTGGGCGGTCCCTGGTGTCCTCAGTTCATTTTCACGCCATCTTCAGCTCGCGCAGCAGCTAGTTTACCTTCTGTGTAGCAGTCACCAATGAGAAATTGGATTACAAAACAAATGTCTAAAGATTCTTCAGTCAAGCAAGCTCTGTTTCATTCCTGCTGTTGTGGTAGGAAGATAAACCACTTTGACAAACACACATTTTGTGTAAGGTGTCTGGGACCCAGGCACGACAACAAATCCTGTAGCTGCTGTCTGGCATTCAGTAGAGCAACCCATCGATGATGGTTGCTCGAGATTCAGCATTTGCTTACAGAGCAGAAAATGTCTCTTTTAGAGAACCAGGGGGCTCATACCAAGGGCTTCCCCAGCTCTGGTTCTTGTTCCCAGCAGGGTAAAGAGCAGGATAAACCCCTCTTTCACTCCCGGCCACGTAGTCCGTCGATGGCCACTGTTTCTGTGACTCCACCATCGATGGAGCATCTTCCTACAGCCTTCTCATTGATGGGGCCTCACACCCTCTTGTTGATGGTGCTTTCTAGCACTTTAAATGCTGTGCAGGCTCTGCCTGCTCCATCAATGGGGCATATGCCCTCTCATTGATGACACTGTCTAGCATCCTAAGTTCAGCCTAATACATGGCTGCTCCATCGACGGGGGCTCCTCTCCCATGGACAACGTCTGACATATTCCAGGATAATCATTCCACGGGTTCATTGATGATGTTCCCGCGTTCCTCAGAGCAAACCAATGGCTTTTGCCTTACAGCATGCCCCTCCACCTTTATAGGTGCCATCTTACAGGGGGCAAGCAGACAGAGACCAAGACCCTGGTTTGTTCTTCCCAGGGACGTGACTTACTCACTCTACCCATCCTATCCCCTCTGTTACCCCATTGTTTCTCACACCCTGCTTCTTACTCCTCCCTCAGAAATGGGACATCACCAAGATAGTGAGGCAGGTCTTGCATAATATGGGGTATACCTTGCCCTCTGACCCAGGAGTGCTTGCGGACCCTTTCCGGTCTCCCTCCCTTTGTCTAAAATATTTCATGGTGACAGGGATATACTGCCACCCTGGTCACCTCTTCCTAATATGAAAGATTATTTGTCAGACGAACCTGAGCTACCAGTGAATATCCCCAGTGATATTGATGAAGAAGACTTCCAAGACTAAGATTTCCTGATTCCGGGTTCCCCCTACTCAGAAATCTCTTCCCTGGATGTGGACATGCCTATACCGGCTGCCATCTCTCCTCCAGATGATCCATCCTTTAGCGTGATGATGGTCCATATACAAAAGGTCTTGGGGTTCTCTACCACAGAACATAACAAACAACATAAGGATATGGCAGAATATCTTGAATTGCCGGAGGAGCTGGCCTCAGTGGTGCCCCCCACTGATTCCGACCTACCAGAATGCCATGCTGGCTGCCTGGCATCAGTCATCAGCTATTACAGCTGTTCCCCGAAAAGCAGATCACTTATATCAATTCCTCTGGATCATCCCTTCCTGTCCGCAATCCCAGAAGCAGATTCAGTGGTCATTACTACTGCTCGTGATCATACAAAAAAAAAAAACAAGCACATGAGTTCCTTACCACCCGATAAAGAATCCCGAAGGATTGACTACCTGGGGAAAAAGGTTTTTTGCTTCAGGCACCATGAATATTCAAATCTTGAATTATATGGGTCATGTGGTTAAATACCAACGTACCCTTGGTGCTTCAAACATCAGACTTATCATGGATTTTGAGAGGGAAGTACCCCAACATGAAGAAACCTCAAACCTCCCACCCCTGATAGCATGAATGAGACCCTTCCCCCGCCACTCCTAGAAATAAGGAGTAATAGTAGACAAACAATAGTAATAGGGGATTTGGTCATTAAATACACTGATAGATATATATGTGCGGACATGACAAGGAAAATACAATGGTGAGCAGTTTTTCAGGGCCGGGGGTACAGGACTTAATTAAGATGGTGGATAATATCTTTCAGGATACAGGTGTGAGACAAATATCAGTAGTGCATGTAGGAATAAATGATTTAAGTAGGAAACAATTACCAGAAATACAACAACAATTTTTTGAATTAGGGAATAAGTTGAAAGAGAAGGATGGGGAAGTGATTTTTTCCGAGATACTCTGTGAACCTGGGGCTTCAATGTATAAATGAAAAAAAATACTAACAAATGCTTGGCTTGAAAAGTGGACCAAAGACGATGGTTACCATTTTTTACAGCATTGGGATGCATTTGATGGCAAAAACAACCTTTATAGTAGAGATGATGTACACTTAAACTTTCAAGGTAGTAGAATATTGGGAAATAGAATTAAAACTGAAGTACAGAAATTTTTAAACTAAATAAGGAGGGGATGATGAAGGATTTCATAGATTGCCAAAGAATCAACTGTCAAATTACTCCCAAGGAAAATAAAAAGACTACAATGCCTTCAGAAAGTATTCATCCACCTTGGATTTTGTTGTGTTACTACCAGAATTTTTAATGCATTGAAATTATTTTTTCCCCCTTGATTCACACAGCATACTCAACAATTTAAAGGGGCAAAAATATTTATATTGTGTAACAAAAATTTATGAAACATTAAAAACTGAAATATCTTGTTTACTTATTTACCCCCCCGAGTCAATACTTTGTAGAAGCGTCTTTGGCAGCAATTACAGCTTTGAGTCTTCTTGGGTATGTTTGTATCAGCTTTGCACATCTGAATTTGGGGATTTTCGCCCATTCTTCCTTGCAGATTTGCTCAAGCTCTGTCAAGTTGGATGGGGAGCGTCACTGAACCGCAATCTCTAAGTCTTTCCACAGATTCTCAATGGGATTCAAGTCTGGGCTTTGGCTGGGCCACTCAAGGACATTTGCCTTCTTGTTCTGAAGCCACTCCAGTGTTGCTTTGGCTGTATGCTTGGGGTCATTGTCCTGTTAGAACGTAAATCTTGGCCCCAGTCCAAGGTCTATTGCAGACTGATGCAGGTTCTCCTCAAGGATGTGCCTGTATTTGGCTCCATTCATTGTTCCCTGTATCCTGACAAGTGCCCCAGTCCCTGCCGCTGAAAATCATCCCCATAACATGATGCTGCCACCACCAAGCTTCATGGTAGGGATGGTGTTACATGGGTGATGAGCTGTGTCTTGCAGCCAGGCATGGCGCTTGCATCAGGCCAAAGAGTTCAATTTTTGTTTCATCAGACCAGAGAATCTTTGCCACATGGTCTCAGAGTCTGCCACGTGCCTTCTTGCAAACTCCAGGCATGCTGTTATTGGCCTTTTCTCAGGAGTGGCTTCTGTCTAGCCACTCTCCATAGAGACTACATCTGTGAAGTGCTGCAGAGATTGTTGTCCTCTGGACAGGTTCTCCCATCTCAGCCATGGAACTCTGTAGTTCTGTCAGGTTGGTCATTGGGTTCTTGGTCACTTCCCTGACCAAGGTCCTTCTTGCCCGGTTGCTCGGTTTGGGAGGACAGCCTGCTCTCGGAAGAGTCTGGGTGGTTCCATAATTTTTCCATTTCCTAATGATGGACTTGACTGTGCTCCTGGGAACTTTCAACACCCTAGAAATGTTTTTATACCCTTCCCCAGATCTATGCCTCCTCACAATTCTATCACAGAGTTCTACAGACAGCTCCTTGGTCTTCATGGTAGAGTTTCTGCTCTGACATGCACTGTCAACAGTGGGACCTTATATCGACAGGTGTATTTCCTCTGAAATCATGTCAACCATTTGAACTGACCACAGGTGGACTCCATTCAAGTTTTAGAGTGATCTCACAAGGAAATTGGATGCACCTGAGCTCACTTTGGAGTGTCATAGCAAAGGGGGTGAATACTTATCAAATCAAGACATTTCAAGTTTTTATTTTAAATTACATGTACAAAATATTCCAGAAGTTTCATTCCACTTTGACATTATAGAGTAATTTGTGTAGATACATGACAAAGAAATCCCGTATAAATGTATTTTAATTTGAGTTTGCAGCATCACAAAATGTGACAAAATCCAAGGGGGGCGAATACTTTCTGAAGGCACTGTAAGTATTTGTTAAAAAAGGATAAGGTAAATATAGTTTTTCTTAATGCCAGAAGTCTCAACAGAGAAAAAATGGCAGACTTGGAAATTCTAAGTAGCATGGGACAGTATGACATAATGGGAGTGGTAGAGACATGGTGGAATAAGGATATTAGTTGGAATAAACAAATTGAGGGGTACCAACTGTTATATAAAGATAGGCTAGGGAGGAAAGGGGGAGGAGTGGCCGTATATATAAAAGAAGTTATTGAACATCATCAAATAAAAGTTGATAATGTTTATGGTAATATAGAAATTATAGAAGTAGATATTACTGGAATATCTGGGAAAAAGATCAAGTTAATAACTTTTTTATAGACCACCGGATACTGAAAATACTGATACAGATCTTTTTATAGAATACATAAAAAATAGGTCACACAGAGAGGATACTATAGTGATGGGGGATTTAAATAATCCAGAAATCAACTGGGAGAGAAAAAAAGTTAACAGTAGGACACAGAAAATATATAGTGAGTTAACAGTAGGAGGAGTGAAACAGTGTGTCCGATTGGCAAGCAGAGGGAGCACTATACTGGATTTGATTCTATCAAATATAAGTGACAATATTAATAACATCAAAATAATTCCCCCCCTAGGATCAAGTGACCATGATATAATCACATTTAAGTTGGATAGACAAAAAAGGAAAATGAGGTGAAATACAGTCCATGTCCTGTATAATAAGGCAAATTATAAAAAAATTAGGCAGGAACTTAAGAGTATTGACTGGGCAAATCTAACAGAAGGACTATCGGTAGAGGAATCTTGGAATATGTTTAGACAAATCAACACTAGTCTGGTGGAAAGATATGTTCCAAAAAAAAAGTTTACAATAATAGAGGGGAAAAAAATAAATTGGCTAAATAGGACTATAGTAGGTTTGATTAGAAAGAAAAAGAAGCAGCTTAAGAAAATGGAGAAGCAACAAAAAAAGAAAATAGGGGGAAATATAGGAACATTTTACATCAATTAAAAAAATAAATTATAGTCGACCTGGTGGCACTGAGGGTTGAGACGCTGGATGCCATACCTTGCTCCACGCCGGCTACCCGGGTTCGGGAGTGGACTCGGGTCGCTGGTGGGTCGGCTGGGGGGAGTCTGCCTTGAGCGTCCTACGACAGCTCGTCTACTCTGGGGATGGTTGAGGCCACAGTCCGAACACTTGCCTGACTCCGAGCGAAGGCTCAGAGTACTGCAAGCCCCTAATATCAGGGGCATGGGCAGCCACTATACAGCATGACGTTGGCGCTTGATGTCGGGGGTCCTATGCTGTAAGGGGTGGGGAGAAAACTGAGAAAATGCCTGCCATCACTGGGAAGATGGAGCCCCCAGAGATGTGCCCTCGATGTGCTTTCACCTGCCCGACGGCCCCCGGGCTGATGAAAGTTGATTGATGGGGTAAGGGGGCTCTGCCCCATCCCCACTCAGGGGGTAAGTAGAAGCTCCATTGGGATCCAGTGGGGTCATTCAGGCAGGGTGGAAGGTAGAGAGATGTCTACCTTGGGGCTCCTGAAGGGTCGGGGATGGCAGGCTGGGAAAGGCGGATAAATAGTGATTTAAAAAAAAGAAATTAGAAAAGCGAAGATTCAAATAGAGCTTAATTTAGCTAACTCCAAACCAAATACAAAAGGATTTTTTGCCTGTGTCAATAATAAAAGAAATAATAATAGACAAGTAGGACCAATTAAGATAAGGGGGAGCTTATTTCAAATCCTATAGACATGGCCAAGGAATTTAATAGTTTTTTCTGTACTATGTTTAATGAAGAACAGCTAGGTCAGGAAAATGAAGTACCACATGTTATAATTGACCAAATTGGGCTAATTACCACTGAAAAAGTTTTGCTCAGATTTAAAAGGCTTAAAGTGAATAAATTGGCATGGTATGGTGGACTATACCCAAGATTTCTACAGGAGGTGGCAGAGGAAATTGCCCCAATAATAGCTGATATAGGTGGAAGATCTTTTTCTGAAGGAGATTGGAGAGCAGCAATCGTGGTGCCTATTTTCAAAAAGGTATCAAGGATGGATGTGACAAATTATAGACCAGTCAGTTTGACGTTGGTTGTGGGAAAAATAATAGAAGGAATAATAGTGTATGAAATAAGTAATTATTTTGAACAACATAAATTATATGACAAAATGCAGCATGGATTTGTAAAAAATAGATCAAGTAGTATTAATCTGGTTACTTTCTACAACTACGTGATAGAAAAACTGGACGATGGTAGGGCAGTGGACGTGGCACTGCTGGATTTCACTAGGGCTTTCGACAGGGTTCCACATAGAATGATAACTAAGTTGATTGAATTAGGTATAAATAACATCATAGTGAAATGGATAGAGAGGTGGCTGTCAGATCGAATACAGGTGGTAAGGGTGAATGGTCAGCTGTCGGGGGAGCAGAGGGTGATTAATGGGGTGCCACAGGGGTCTGTCCTGGGCCCCATTTTGTTTGGTATTTTCATAAGGGATCTAAATATTAGTAGCTTAAATAAAATTAGTAAATTTGCGGATGATGTTAAGATTGGAGGTGTGGTGGATACTTTTGAGGAGAGGCTTTCCTTTGGTCAAGATTTGCTGACCATTGGAAATTGGGCTGTTAGGAATGGAATGATGTTGAGTATGGAAAAATGTAGAATAAATATTACATATGGGAAAGAATAATATCCATCAGGATTACTATTTGCATGGAACTAGAGTAATAGAGTCAAATGGGGAAAGAGACTTGGGAGTTTATATTTCCAGTGACCTAAAAAGTGAGATGCATTGTGAGGTTGTTGCAAAGAAAGCAATGAACTTGGTACATTGCATTCGAAGGAGTTTCTTTTCTCATGACAAAAATGTATTATTTGCCAATGTATAAAAACATATATAGGACCAATTGTGGATTATTGTTTAACAAGTTGGTGCCCATTTCTGAAGAAAGATAAGATTCTGGTAGAAAGGACACAACGAGCCCTTACTAAATTAATTCCAGAATTAAAAAATACATCTTATGAAGAAAGACTATTGAATCTTAAATTATGGCCTACGGAACTTAGAAGAAGGAGAGGAGATTTGTTGTTATTTTATAAGATAATGCATAATGAAGAACTTAGAGAAGAATTAAAATTGGAATATAGGCCACAGATGTATAATCTTAGGGGACATGGGCTCCAATTTGTTGAGGATAAGTATAGGACAGAACTAAAAAAGAATAGTTTTAAGATCAGAACTATAAGAGAGTGGAATAATTTGCCACAGAATGTGGTAGAGGCAGACAGTTTTAATACATTTAAGGTAAATTTGGATAGATATTACTCAGTTGGCATCTTGAATGCCTCCACTTTATAGTGGGAACAGCTTACTGTATATGGGCTTGAGCCTTCTGCTGTTTTATCAATTCCTAGTATAATTCCTAGTATAATAAGCTTCCTCCCTCCCAGGAGAAGGACAAGTTATTGGCCACGGTGTCTACTAGCAATTATATATCCCATCACCTGCTCCATCGGGATATATCATTGATACCTCAGCCCGACTCTCAGCTACTGGGAGTCTCTCTGCATCACCATGCTTGACTTTGCGTTTCAGGTTTTGTTCCTGACATACAACATAAAGTTGCTAATGCGCCCTTTAATGGGTCCAAATTGTTTGTGCCAGGTACTCAAACATTGCTAGATGACTTGCAGACATCAGGCAGAACACTTCGTATGGTGCACAGCATGTACCATACTCCGCAGCCACCCTACCGTACACAATATTCTTCCTGTTCTAAAAGAGGTGGAAAATATAAGGCCTCTAATAGAGGTGGCTTTTGGGGTCATGCCCAGCCCACAAGGGGCAATGCCTCCACCACTCGGGGTTCCCGTGCCCGTCCTGTAGGAGGGGCTGGACCACCCACTACCCAGTGACCTATCAGGGCTTTCCCATCGCCTCCTCGACCAGGCCTCAGAGGTGGTGGGGGGAGTTGTTTTGCCCTCTATTTGGAGGCCTGGCAAACGATCACTTTGGACAAATGGGTACTTCAGATAATTCACAAGGGACACACTTTGGAATTTCTTTCCACCCCCCATCCCCCCGCTTGGGTTGTCCATTATCCTCCAGATCATGTCCCTATCCTTCAAGAAGAATTGAAGGCACTTTTAGCTAAACAGGCTGTCCTACCAGTGCCCCTTCCTGAACATCAAATGGGATTTTACTCCCACTTTTTGTTGGTACCCAAGTGAACCGGAGATCTCAGACCAATACTAGACCTGAGACATCTGAATTGATACATTCAGTACAAACATTTTGCATGGTAACTCTAACTACCATCATGCCTATCCTAAAACAAGGAGACTGGCTATGTGCCCTGGATATAAAGGACGCCTACTTACATATCCCCATTCATTCTGCCCATTACAGATTTCTGCACTTCCACCTTCTGGGTTAAAACTACCAGTTACGAGCACTCTCTTCGGCCTCTCATCAGCTCCAAGAGTGTTCACCAAATGTCTAGTGGTGGTGTCAGCAGCCTTACGGAAAAAAGGGCACTTCGTTTTCCCATACCTAGATGATTGGCTAATCAAAGCAGAATCCAGAGAAGCTCTGCTTGCCTCCCTAGCCACTACTCTGAGTATGTTCAGCGACCTAGGTATAACAGTCAGTTAGCCAAAGTCCAGTCCAAACCTGACACAGTCTCTCCAATACATCGGAGCTGTTCTAGACACAGTCACAGCAAGAGCTTACCTTCTGCCTGCTCGTCAGGACTGTCTTATCTCTGGCTTTGTGAATACAGACTCAGAAAATAGTCATGGCCAGACAAATACTGAGACTTCTGGGTCACATGTGTTCAGTCATCCCGATGGTGGTATTCGCCAGCCTTCACATGAAACCTGTCCAGTGGACCCTCCAGATCAATGGTCTCAAAGAACTGGACAGTTTGACAACAAAATCAAGGTTACGCCTTCTCTGAAGTCCTCCCCGACTTGGTGGACAATCAAAACCAATCTGTGTCAAGGAATGCCTTTCTGCTCCCACCCTCCCGTGCAGACGTTAACCATGGATGCCTCCCTTTATGGATGGGACACGCACTTGGGCCCTTATCATACCCAAGGCCAATGGACTGCCTCTTCCCATCACTCTCATATCAATCTCCTAGAGATGAAAGCGGTCTGTCTAGCCCTTCAGGCATTCCAGCCCTACCTCAAGCCAGGACCATTGCTGATTCAGTCAGACAATACTGCAGTGGTATTTTAACTCAACAAGCAAGGGGCACGAAATTGTGCACCCTCTGCATGGAAACCCTTGCAGTCCTTCAAGAAGCCATCAGACAGTGCCTAACACTAACGGCCGTCCATCTACCAGGATGGTACAATCAGCAGACTGGCTAAGCTGCCATTCATCCGCTCACGAATGGACACTTCACAGAGAAGGCAAACAAAAGGAAGGCACTGGGATGGTGGTGCAGCTCGACAATGAAGTACTCACTTATGGCAGAAAATTCGTGCACTCATCCCTTCACAAAGAAGTACTCCAAGAAATATTTGACCTATGGGAAACTTCACAGCTGGATCGGTTTGCCTCCCCAGTCAATCACTGGCTCCCCAGTTACTTCTCCATTATCCTGAGCAACAAGGGATGATCTATAGATGCTCTGTCCCAACCTTGGACATGACTCTACTTATATGCCTACCCCGCTGTCCCTCTCTTGCAACGGACTCTATTGAAACTTCAAATGGAGCAGGCTACTATGATTCTCATAGCATCAATGTGGCTGCATCCACCGTGGTACCCTCTACTCCAACTACTGTCAATAAGGGAACCCATTCAGTTGTCATTCAGACCGGACCTCCTGACTCAGTGTCACGGATCCCTCCTGCACGCTAGCCTGAAGACCCTTCATCTTCATGCTTGGCTTCTGAGGATGCATTCATAAATAGACTCCAAGTGTCCTCTCCTGTTGCTAACATTCTCCTGGCTTCTTGTAAACCAGCCACCAGAGCAACATATAATTCCAAATGGAAACGCTTTTCCATATGGTCTGCCTCTCACTCACTGGACCGTTACTATTGTCCACTGATGAAGGTTTTAGACTACCTGGCCTTGTTATCAGAGTCAGGCTTAAGTTACTCCTCCATTAAAGTTCAACTGGCAGCCATCGTGGCCTTTAATGAACCGTTAGATGGCAAAGTCCTGTACCTACATCATTTATTTATTTATTTATTTATTTAGTTAGTTTTTGTTGACTGGGTAAGTGCACTAGACAAATTCTGCCTATTTTCAGGCACGACCTGGGGGAGGGGGATACAGATGAATGCCAAGTGACTTTGAACTAGATTAAGCTGTTGGGGGTATTTTAGTGAATGGGAGGAAATTTGGCCAGTGCACTGGGGAAATTCCTCTACTCTTTTCGAGAAGTGCCATGGGATCTTTAACATCCACCTGAACTACCACCAGAACAGGCAGATGGGACCTCGGTTTAATGTCTCATCCAAAGACAACACCCTAGGAGTGCAGCACTCCCCTCATGCTGCACTGCAGTGTCAGTATTGGGATATTAACCTAAGTGCCTGGTGTGGGGCAAGAACCCACAGCCTTCTGATCTCCTGGCCTCAGAGGCGAGTGTGCTACCTGCTGAGCCTTGAGAGGAGTGTTACATATTAAGCCTCCTATTAGAAGACCCCTCCGCGGGATCTCAATTTCATTATAAAAAAAACTGACCCTCGAACCATTCGAGCCAGCGGCCACCTGTGATCTCCATTTCCTTTCATGGAAAACATTATTTCTAGTGTCTATTACTTTAGCTTGCCGTATTTCCGAGCTTTATGCCCTCATGTGTAGGGAAACTTACTTGATTTTCCACAAGGACGGGGCGGTCCTTTGCACCAGCTCATCCTTTCTTCCTAAAGTAGTCTCCGAACATACTCTAAATCAGTCCTTTGAGCTTCTGGTCTACTACCCTGAATGCTCCAATCCCAGTGAACATCTATTACATACCTTAGATGTCCATCATATCCTATGCTACTACATTAATCGTACCCAGTCGATTAGAAAAATGTCTCAGTTATTTGTCACCTTTGCCTCTGGCAGAGAAGGGCTTCCTGTTGTTAAACGAACCCTGTCTTCATGGCTGGCGAATTGCATTACCTTTTGTTACAAAAAGCACAAGGCTTTACCTGGATCTGTCCAAGCCCACTCCACTAGAGCTATGGCCACTACTGCGACTTGCTTTAAAGGAGCCTCCATTTCCGATATCTGCAATGCAGCTACCTGGCCCACAATCCATACCTTCACAAGGCATTATAATCTTGGTATTGCCGCACGACATAGGATGGCCTTCGGCCATGCAGTCCAACAAGGTCTCCTATCATAATTGTCCTCCCATATGGGCATAACTGCTGGGGATTCTCCCAGAAGTAATTACCTACTGCAAGAGACCATTCTGTGGAAGATAGTGCAGTTACGTAAAGTCTTACAGTAACAGTAGATCTTCAAGAAATGTCTCTTGCAGTAGGTGCAATCCCACCCTCCATCCCCCTCCTTCTCTAACAGAGCAAATTCTGGTCCAGTGACTTAGGGCTGCTACTCTGTGGTACCACAGCTTCCCCTTGGTCCTCGCTTTTGTGAGCTGAATCCAGTGGGGGAACTGAGGATACTAGCGACCGCCCACACTTATATAGGAAGCAGGACATGATGTCATGTGTGGGCGATCCCTGGTGAAAACTGCTAGAAGAGCTGCCGTGCGACAGCACCCTCGGCTGGAAATTCCCAGAAGTAATTACCTACTACAAGAGACATTCCTCAAAGATCTACTGTTACGGTAAGACTTTATGTAACTGCACTTTCTAGGAGTGGTATATGTTGTTCATCCACACTGACCCACCCAATCTTCCCTGGCCTAGGCACACAATCTGCTTCCATTAGGCACGATCTGGCATTATGGGGCATAGACGAAGGATGTAGCACCTGGGTGGGTGGGAGGAGCCAGCTTGAAGACTTTCCAGTACATCTTAAAGGGAAAGGACACTGCTAGTAAGTGTGGATGAACAACATATTCCACTCTTAGAACTACGGTTACAGGTGAGTAACCTGTGTTTTGTGGCTTGAACCAAGTGGTATGGGTAATAATCATAAGGATTTGTTGCTAAGAAATTGGTACATGTGTTAAACTACTACATAATACAAAAATTGTTTAAAACAACTGAGTTGTGGCAAAAGATAGTTCAGACACTGATAATTCCCCTTTTCAATATGCAGATATTATTTATGACTGCGCTACTGCTGACAAACTGAATGGATGTTCTGTATAATAGACTTGCTAGACTGATTTTGGACTACCCTAAAACAACTCATCACTGCGAGTTATGTAAAGGACTGGCCTGGTTGTCACTAGACAATCAGAGAAAGTGGCATAAAACTGTTTTTACAATGAAGAACATTTATGGGCATGTTCCAAACGGTCTGTCTAAGGAAGTGCTTAATGTCCAAACCAAGAGAGAATACGGCACACGGGAGCAAGGTGCAGGTAAATACTAATTCATTGACTCAGGACTCGAGTTTAGAATCGAAGTGGTGGGGGATTTTACTGTCTCTATATTTGCTGTATTCGGGAGTGGGAGTTGCAGATACCTGGCATGTACGCCTCAATAAATTAGTATTTAACTGCACCTTGCTCCTGTGTGCCGTATTCTCTTTTGGTTTGGACATTACATGTTGGGTCCGGCTGGCCCATAGTATGAGCACCAGCCTCCTGTCTCCAGCTTGCACACTAACTTGGGGATTCATAAGGAAATGCTTATCAGATAGGATCAAAACAGTGTCATTAGTAACAGACGGTCACTATGAGTTCAAAGAGTTAAATCTCAAAGGTCAGTTTTTTTTTTTAATTACTGTGTCCCCTATCTTTGTAATTCCCTACAAGCTAGCTTTAGGGTGATTCAGAGTAGATAGCCTTCAACTAAACCACTGCTAAACTGGCTTCAAAATACCAATCCCCATTTGGTCCTTGTCGTTCAGGGGATAGTGGAATAACATAGTATGGTTTATAGTATGAGTTAGCAGTGCATCAAAGTAACTGAATTGTTCGTAATGTCACTGCCCTGTATAATATTTTATAATGTTTGTATTTTTTTTACTGTATTGTGTTAATGAAAATTGAAAATGTTTGCACAATCTGAAGTGACAACATTGCAAATGAGCTTGTCTCAGTCGATAACTTCTAAAATAAAACTGAACTGATTTAGTTGAATTGAAAAGGTATACCAACATGTCTCTCAGGTTCCTTAGTCATGAAGGCTTGTCGTACAATAATTAGAAACACATTTCTTTTTTGTGCTCTAAGGACTACAGAGATCCCTTTCACTGTCTGCCAGAAAGAATTCTCAACTATGTCTTGGACCTTCTGGAGCTTGCTCTGCAGTACTTCTCAATAAATGTTCATCTGTTAGCCATCTGACAAGAGAGGGAACAGGGAGGAACTGGGGAATTACAGGCCTTGTCAGTCTTACCTTTATTACAGGTGAAGTCATGGAGACACTAGTCAATGAGGACCTAGTGGACTATATGCAGAGTAATGGTCTGTAGTATAATAAGGAGCAGAGGTTCATGGCAAGGAGGTCTTGCCAGACTATTTTAGACTGATGAAACACCCATGCTGTCTGGTGCGAGATGGCGCAGACCAGGGGGAGTCCTGCCCCTGTAATTACAAATGCATAACCAGACAGTAGGTCTGCATTCAATATGTGCAGTTTTGTGACCTTCGCATCTCCTATTGTAACAGCACCACCTACTGAGTGCAGACCTACTGTTCGATCTTGTGAGACCAACTTGATAGTATTCTTTGCCTGGGTAGCAAGGGCAGCGGATAAGGGACAAGCCGGAGATTTACTGTATTTCGACTTTAGCAAGGTATTTACCTCAGTGCCACAAAGAAGGCTGGTGAAGAAATTAGAGGATCTGGGAGTAGCAAAGGATGTACTGTACAGTAGTTAGATGAGTGGGAAGTTGGTTAAGGAAGAGACAACAGAGGGTGGTGATCAAAGGGGTCAAATTGTGGGAAAGGGAGGTCAAGGGTGGAGTGTGACAGGGGTCAGTCCTTTTCAATATGATCATCAGTGACGTGGGAGAAGCAATACAGGGCAAGATATGAAGTTGGTAGGTGGTAGATTAAGGGGAAATGTGAGGAAGTTCTTCACGGAGAGGGTGGTGGACACATGGAATAGTCTGC
Source organism: Neoceratodus forsteri (assembly GCA_016271365.2). NCBI lineage: Eukaryota > Metazoa > Chordata > Ceratodontiformes > Ceratodontidae > Neoceratodus > Neoceratodus forsteri. The sequence goes on along the minus strand of JADMNL010000034.1, from coordinate 23,080,616 downwards.
CACAGGAGATGGTGGGAGCGAGCACAGTGGAGGGATGTAAACTTGCCTGGGATAGGCATAAGGAAATCTTAGGGGTGAGACCAAGTGGAGAAAAGTCACTGGCCAGATGGGGTCAGAGGACGCAAACAAGTGTGGGGCTTACGGGCAGCCTGGATGGACCTCGTGGTCCTTATCTGCTGGCAGTTTCCATGTTTGTGTCTCTTTTCTGATTAAACTAAACTATGTGGCATGGTAGACAGCGGGGAGGGGGGAAGGAGTTGCAGAGGGCCCTGCAAAGATTAGAGAGGTGGTCCAAGGCTAGGTATTGAAATTCAACGACAAAAAGTGCAAGGGGATGCACAAAGGGAACAAGAACCTTAGGAAGGGATGCTGGATGGGAGGTGGGTTAAGCTGGCCACTACTTCAAAAGAAAGGAACACAGTGATCAGCATAAGCAACTCCCTAAAACAATGTAAGAAGGCCTACAGCAAGGCAACCAGAATGTTGGGGTGTATTGGAAAGGGTTTCAGTAGTAGGAGGAAAGCGGTGACACTACAAATCACTGGTGAGACCCCATCTGGAATACTATGCCCAGTTCTGGAGTCCACACCTGAATAAAGACAGATACAGGCTGGAGACAGTGCAGCATAGAGTAACCAAAATGATTCCGGGCCAGCAGGGCAGATCATGTGAGAACTGGCTCAGGGCATTGAACATGTACTCGTTGGAGGCCAGAAGGGAGAAGGGCAACAAGACAGAGATGTTCCAGATCCTGGAATGAATAAATAAACTGCAAGGAACTAGCAGGAATGGTGGATCAAATGCAAGGGGACATGGATGTGAGCTGGTGGGGGAGAAATTCAAGAGGGATGCGTGATGGATGGCTTGGTTTGGACTGTTGTGTTTGACTTTGCTTTTGTTTTTTTAAAGTTACACATGAAATATCAGGGACTCAAGGTCATGGGTTCTTGTCCCACACTGAGATTGGGCTCATACCATAACACCGATGGCACCCGAGTGCAGTACTAAGCAGATGCTGTACTGTTGGAATGTGCTGCCCTTCAGATGAGACGTTAAACAAAAGCCCTGTCTTTTCTAGCGGTTGTGCAGGTGGATGTTCATGATGACCCCATCGAAGAGCTGAGAAATTTCCCCGGTGTCCTGGCCAAATTTCCCTCATTCACTAGCATACCACCAGCAGCTTAATCTGGTTTAGTGACCTGCTCATTTCAGTTGGTTTGCATTTGTATCCCCCATCCCTCCCCCTCTGGGATGAGGCTGAAAATAGTACTGTCTAGCCCTCCTTTCCTAGTCAACAAAAACTAAATATACTGAACTTCTTCTGCAACATTTCTGTGGAATTTTATTCCATGGATCTCAATATTTTCCACCGGAATGGTTGCAGAATGATTTTCCATGGAAAAAATTGCTGTTCCACAGACTATTATTCTGGGGATCTCAATATTTTCTGCAGAAATGGTTGTGGAATGATTTTCTGCAGAAAAATGCTGTTCCACAGAATATTATTCTGCGGATCGCAGCAGGCAGAATTCTGTAGAAGAACCAGCAAAATTCTGGTGGAAATTCCACCAGCAGAATGATCATTCCATGCTAATTTGACTGACGGAATTCTGCATGCCACACAGCACTACTTGTTGGGCAGTCAGCAATTTAATAAACTGTTATGTTCTTGAGAATGGTGCTAATTAAATGAAGACTAGGAGCAAACATAAAAGCTGCGTGCAGTGGTATCATGCAATTGTGGCACAGGAGAAATGTTTCAACAGTGCTGACCTTTTAAACACCTGACCCATGAACCTCTCAGCCTGCTTGCAAGCAGGAGGGGTGTTAAAGTTGGCAACTTTCCCAAAGTTTTCTGCCGATTGGCAGGCACCCATATGTCAGCATTGATTGGGTCATTAGAATTGTGAGTCTGCCTGTGTTAGCTTCACACAGGCAGACTCACAATTCCAGCGACCCAGTCAATGTAGACATCCAGGCGCCTGCCAGTCAGCACGATTCAGTACAGTGCTAATGCAGGGTGTTTTGGTTTAGTGGGAGTGCACGTGAGCAGTGAATTGAGCTGTCTAGATGACACAAACAGCACCTCTGTTAGGGGACAGTGGGGACTGCGGATAGGCAGGTTAGGAAGAGTTTTGGGTCTGTTTAAATTTTGTGCTTGATACTGACAAAATTTGCATTGTACTCATTTCATCCGTGCTGTTTCTAGTAATAACAAGTAACTACATCTGACACCTGCTCAGCCACTGAATTTAAAGGGGGACAGTCACCGTCCAGGACCCCCACACAGGTGTGGGGCTGGTCCCAATGTGCACTTTGTGTGCAAAAACATTTTGGTTGACTTACTATTTACTGTAGTATAGTAGATTGTATCAGACTAATTTTGCTTACTTGTAGGCTAACATGTTCTGTTACTACAAATCCCAGAATCCCCTGAAGATGACATCAGAGCAGTAGGCAGCAGTGAGCAGATTCAGTAGCCTGCAGTGCATGTTACAGTTAATATAAGCTCTGGTATTTTGTTCGCTGGTCCTGCTGTCCTTCATGGTCTATGTATGGTCACAGAGGATTGTACGTGGCACCTGGTGAAAAGTAGTCAGAGGAAACATCTCATCAGAGAATACAAAATCTCTAACGTGCACCACAGGCTATTAAATCTACCAATGCTGCCTTCTGATCTGATGTCAGCTGCAGGGGATTCTGGGATTTGCACACTACAACTAAGCAAAATTAGTCTAATATAATGTGCTATACTACAGTAAACAATAAACCAAAATGTTTTTGCCCACAAAGTGCACATTGGGACCAGCCCCACACTTGTGTGTGGGGTCCTTTGTGCTGACTGTTCCCCTTTAAATCAGGAAGAGTGGTGAGAGATGGAACGCAGTAGTACAGTAGGAGTCTCAGTCAAAGATGAAAGGGGAGCTAGAAGCAGAAAAAAGAAGCCACCAGTATAGAGAGACTGGACTTGCAGTGGGGGAAGGAGACTGGATTTTGGTGCATTTAAGACCCTTGTAGCTGTTGCCTAAAATTCACGGAAATGTACTGTTTAACGCCTGAATTTTGTGTGTGTGGAGGGCATGCGCCTGAACCTCCCTAGGATGTTTAAGCTTTTGTGCTCTTCTACAAATGTCTTTTGCATGATGCCCCAGGTGTGTGTGTGTGTGTGAGTGTGAGAGCACGCATGCACAGATGAATTAGCAGCTATATGATGTAACCCAGTTTTTACAGGACCGTTTCGTCACTAAAAACTGAAGAGAAACATATATTTTTAATGTTGCCCAAGAGTCCTTTTTGCTAAAATTGGGTGAAATATACATTCTGGTAGAAGAGAGTATTTTGGCAGTTCAGTGGCCTGCTATCTCTAACTCAGTTCTGATGAAAGGCTGATTGTAAGCAGAACTGCCTGACTCTGGAGTGGTCATTGACTTCTGGATTCAAATCCTAGTCTTTTTCAGTTGAGAAGCCCTGATTTGCAAGGTACATTTCCTATAACCCAGGGTTCATAAACATGGACAATAATGCACAGTCAGGAAAGTGACAATGACGGTGATATTGATTTAGCACAGTGGTTCTCAAATGGTGAGGCCAGACTCCAAGGGGAGGCCCTATACTGTTCCAGGGGAGGCCCAGTCAAGTTTGAGAGTGTACAGTGTTTACATTTTAAGTTTTGGATGTTTCTGTGCAAAGGGATGAAGCAAACTAAATATGATAATGGCAGGTGAATTTCTTTACTTATGCACAAATTGGTGACCAGGAAAGGCCCTGAGCCAACACTTATTTATACTGTAGGTGTGTATTTACATGTAAATTGCTGACTAAGAAGGCACACTGAGTCAAGGCTTGATTCTACAGTAGGTGTTCATATGCAAATTAGTAACTGGGAAAGGCACACTGAGTTGAGGCTTGTTTCTATAGTAGGTATTTATTTATATGTAAATTGGTGTCTGGGAAAGGCACACTGAGCCAATGTATGTTTCAGATGTGACCTCGGTAAGGGTACAAGAAGTTGTTTAACAGCGTAAGAGGGGGAACGATGATGTGGCTAGGTTAGTTGTTCCAGACAGAGAGGAAGTAGAGTAATAATGGTCCAGGAGTCAGAATAGTGGAGTGACAAGGATAACCTAGGGTGTGCGGTTGGGAGTGGAGGACAATAAGTTGAATAAAAAGAGAATATACTCTGTCAGCATTATTAGTCCTGCTTGATTCCTGGTGTACTGTGCAAAAGTATGATTTTTTTTCCTATGTGGAGACCCAAGACTTTTCCCAAACTTGAGGGAGGCTCAAAATCTGCTCCATGGCTTGGGGGAGGCTCACTATCACGAAGTATGAGAACTAATGATTTAGCATATACAAAAATGAAACGAGGAAGGCTAGCAAATGTAATATGGACAAGGGCTTACTAACTGGAGCCATGTTCATAGACCTCTCTGAAGTGTTTGACATGGTACATCACCCATTACTGCTGGCCAAGATGCAATCTCTTGATGCTTCTGACTCTACTCTATCCTGGTTTGGAAGCTGCCTTGATAATCGTTCTCAGGCTGTCTCTTTCTGTAAGGTTTTCTCCTCCCCTGCATCTATCTCCTGTGGGGTTCCACAGGGTTCTATCCTTGGTCGCCTGCTCTTCTCTCTCTTTCTTAATGACATTCCTATCCTTTCTCCACACAGCAGCATAATCATGTATGCGGATGACCTGGTGCTTTACTCTGCCTCCAGGTCTATTGTGGACATTAATCTAACTCTTTCTCAGGACTTTCAGTCCCTACAATCCTGGTTTTCATCTAACTATCAAATCCTAAACATAGCTAAGACCCAGGCCATGCTTTTTGAGTCCACTAGAAAAGTACCTATGGAGTCCCATAAGCTCCTGGTCCACCGCTGCTGGGACTGCTGTCTCTAACACTTTATCTTTCAAATATCTTGGGGTTACGCTAGACCCAGAACTGAATTTTGCTGCTCAGGTCAATGAAGTCTGTCGCTCAGTCAACGCCAAGATTGGTGCAGCCTATAGAGTGTGGCAGTCACTCACCCTGGCAGCTAGAATCTCTGTAGCAAGAGGTGTTCTTCTCCCACAACTACTGTATGCCCTCCCTGTACTCTCTCATGCCAATGCTGGAGTTCTTCGCAAGTGGGACATGTCTTATAACAATATCTGTAGATTCACTGTATCTGCTCCTTGCCTAACCCATCATTGCCTACTCTATTCTGCCTTAAACTGGCGGTCTCCCAATGCTCTCCATTCTTTGCCCTAGGTTATTTTGTTGACTCCCTGACTACAGTCCCTCACCCCACCAATCTGGGTGACATGTTTCACCCCTGTCTCACACTCCCTCTCTCTTAGGTCGTCCTCCTTCCCAGTGCTCTCCGTTCAGCTCTGCTCATTGAAAATGGGCGGGCAAGCCTTCTCCTACTTTGCACCTAGGTTCTGGAACTCGCTCCCCCTACGTGTTAAGAACGCCTCATCTCACCTTACTTTTAAGCATTCACTGTTTTCTCACCTCTGTGCTCTTGGTAACTGCGACTGTGCTTAACTTTCTGTGTTTGTTGCCAGATGTGTAGATGCCAATGACTGTAATGTATAACTTTAGTATACTGTATTACCTGTATGTTTTTCTCTCCCCTAGCTAGGCTATTTGACGTGCGATCCGCTTATTCATGCTGTAATTGTCATTTTACTCTAACTTGTTTTTTACTGTTATCCGTGTATTGTATAATTTCTGTGATCTATAATGCTGACTTGTTGTCCTGACAGTTATCCTCATTATGTTCCAATTGATTGTCACTGTGATACCTTACTGTTGTCATTGCTGTATTTTTCAGATTATACTCTCCTGGGTCATACTTGAAAATTGGCAGTTTTTTGCCTAGTGTACTTACCCGGTTACCAAAAGCTAATAAATAAATAAATATTTCAATACAATGGATGATTTGAAACACATCATGTCATAGAAGATTACATTAAACCCTTCTTTAGCTGGCTGTGTAAAATTGTGCTTCTTCAGATATTCCACCTCTGTCCTCAGATTTTGACATGATACAGATGTTCTGCACTGCATGAAGCAAATGCTGCATGATGAACATAAATGGATCATGCAGACACTGATGTTCCTCTAACTACAGAAGTACACTTAGTTGTTACACATTATAAAATGGATACGTGAAATCCTGAAAACTCATTGGTCGAAGCAGTTTTTGACCCATGATGATATCTCAGTATATCATCAAAGGTCAGAACTAAATACCAAGAGCAGCCATATCCTTACACTTTTGGACTATTTTGTAATTGTAATAATACACTCCATGGTGTGGTATATCATAGGATACCATCACTTCATGGATTGTTGAAGTCACTTCCACTTGGCTTCACCTTGTGCCTCACAACAGACCCAAGGCATGATGAGATCTCATGATATACCAGACCCTGTTATGTATTAATGCTTAAGTATTTGCTCAGCAGAAAAGACATACGATTAAGATGTGTTCATTATCATCATTCTGAATTTCATCAAAGCCTTTGCGTTATTCACTATTTTTGGTGATCCTGATTATGGTTGCACTAGGAGAGAAATCTGGAATACAAGCTTAACTGGTTTTAAGGCTTTTTTTGGCAAGGTAGTCTTTGTTACTTACGGACCTATTCTCAACTGTTGTCTGTACAGCAGGGACTCAAAGCAGGACAGTTCAAAATGTTACTCCGTTTGTGCTTCCATGAAAGCTACATTTTCAAAATGAGCCCCGCCCCTTCCAGTGTGGCTGCAGGAGGCCTGAGCAGTTGGATAGGTAATCTATGAGGCGTGAAACATTACTGGGCATTGGTGTTCTAATTAGAAACCTGTGCTCAGCCAAAAGAAATGTAATAGGCATTGGAGAACAATACTAGTGTTTGGTGAGATATGGTAGCAGAGATTGTATACTCCCCTTAACTGCTACAGTATGTTCAGATCTTCCAAGAATCAATCTTCTTCATTCATCACTGGTGGGTCTTAGACCGGAGGCAGTAGGACCCCATGGGAGTATATCCCTTTAAGAGTTTTGGAGGAAGGGAGCGGACATCAAGGACGGTGCTGCCCACAATGCGGACGAGTGACATGGCGCCCGTGGACTGGCCAGTAACCAATGCCGGCATCCTTTCCTCCTCGGTTCTGTTCTTCCCACCATCGAGGAAAGTACTCCATGGGAGCATTCCACCATTTTCCACTGTGTCACAGTTCTGTTAGTCGCTGCAGCTTGATGCCGTACAGTTAATCGACACCCCATCACTGCTTCTTTCTCTGTCTTTCTATCAAAATACGGTGCAGGGTTCTATTTTTGCTTGTTTCATTACTTTCCGTGTGTAAGTTCGAGCATGTCTGGTCAGGGGCCTAAAAATCAGAAGAAGACTTGAAAAAGAATGGCACCCTCCCCCCCCAATGCATTGCTGCCGCTGTGGGAGAAATCTGTCCATTACGGACTGCCAGACTGCCATGAGCGATGTTGGACCTGCTTGAGATCAGACCACGGCTTGGATCGTTGCAATGTCTGCTTCTCCATGGACCTCTGCACACTCAAAATCTGCATGATGAGGTGGGGACAGGACCCTCCCACCTTCAGAGGCCAGTATCGCACTCAAGATTCAAAGGTGATGTCCCTGGGCTCTTTCCCTGAGCCCCTCCCCGTTACTATACATATTGAGGGAGACCAGGCCTCCATTTCACTGAGATGGGAGGCCTTGGGGAGGGGTCTATGGGACAACCAACTCCCCTCTGGGGGCAGGTTGCACACCCCTTCCAGTTCGGTACCCCCTCAGGGGTCTAGACACCCCAGTGGCGGTGTCACAGCTGTATGCTGGGCCTGCACCAGCGGGTCCCTTGGGGCCACTGTCCAGTGCTGCTTTGGCTCCTGGCACTGAGGCTGGTGCCGGTTGGCCGGGTGGTGCCGCCCACATGGCCAGCTCTCCTCTTGCTGCTGTTCATGTCACCAGGATAGGAAAGGTCCCTGGAGCTATCAGGACATTGAAGATCTGCTGGATCTTGTCCTCTGAGCAGTCAAATGACCTGGAGGGTGAAGACCAGGATGATCTCAACTGGCTTCCTGGTTCTGGCAAGGATAAGGACCTTTCTGGGACTGGCCCTAGACCTTCAGTGTCTGTGGGGTCTGGGAGTTCTCTTCCTGGTGCTGGCTGTGGCACCGCCTCCCCTGCATCCCACAGTGCCACTTACGGCACTGGGGATGCCTCCAGTGCTGATGCCGTTGCTGGTGGGGACAGCAGCACTGGGTTGGAATCTGTTGCCACTTCTGGCACTAGGACAGGTTCAATTCCAGTGTCATTTGCATTGCCGCTGTGAGGTGCTGGTGCCGCTCATGGCACCTGGTCTCCCTTACTCCTTCTTTCGGATCCTAAGGTTGCGGTTGGGCCTAGTTCAAGGGGCAGAGCTCTCTCTGGTAAGGTGGGGGGTTGGGTGGTCCCAGTTGGCATTGTGCTCCATGACCAGAGTGGCTGGGGGCTCTGGCAGGAGTTGGAGTGCTGACTCGGGTCCTTTGACCCCTTTGGAACCATCTGGGCCTGCAGTAGGTGGGGATAGGGCCACCCTATGGGGTCTGTATGGCTCCATCCTCCCCACCTTGGGGTTCCCCCAAGGGCACAACCCAGATCACCCCTGTATAGTTGTACATACCTGGGTGGGCTAGTTGCACAGTCCCTCCCCTTAAGGAAGGTCACCTGCACATTTTTGGAGCCCTGGAAGAGGACCTGACTTGGTCTTTCATGACTCCTTCTCTACCTATCCCTCCCATCTCTGGGCATTTCTGGTCCTGCTGGACCATTGACCTGGGAACAGTTCATGGAGTTGGTGAATGCCTTTTCTGCATACCTGAGGGCAATGGACCAGGCCATCTATCAGCCTGAAACCTCGGCACCACCACCCACTGAGTCCAGCTCCTCATCTTCTCCCTCCGAGGAAAAGGATGCCTCAGTCCACATTTCCTATGATGCTGATTTCACATTTTATCAGCTCTTCCTGTCAGAGATGATGAGGGAGCTGCAATTATACTATTTTTCAGGCCTCAATCCTGCATGTCCAATGCTGTCCTTCCTTGGGGTGTACAGTTATGACTCCACGGTCATATCTCCGTGGCCTCAGCCATCTATGGAGGTGTTGCAAAACATCTGGCTCCATCCCTCTCCCCCCTCTCCAGCCTTGAAGGACTGCCAGCACAGGTACTGCATACCCCAGGGATCTCCAGGAGCCTTGCCTCACCCTACATCTAAGGTGCAGCTCTTGGATACTCCCACTGGGCATCTTCACCCAATGCATGACTGTTACCCACAGTCAGATTCAGCAGTTTGACATCTGGGGTCACATAGTTTTTTCAGTGGTGCACATGATGTTGTGCATTGCTGCACATCAGGCACACCAGCTGTCCTATGGCAGGCACCTGAGGGTGATACTGGGTCAGCTCCTGGTGTCCTTTCTGGATTATGAGGCAGCCAGACAGGCCATTCACCTTTCTGCCCAGGGTCTGGTGCTGGTGAGATACCAAGCTAGGGCATCCTATGATGCCAGCAAGGTAGCCACCAGACTGGTAGGAGCAGTGGTCTGCATAGGCAGATGGCATGGCTTCATCTGTCGTGGTTGTCACCCTTGGCCCAGCATAGGGTGATTGCCTCACAGTACAAGGGGGCCCATTTCTTCTCCTGCTGGGCCAGGTGTGAGCTTGTGGGGTGCATTCCTCCTCCTCCTCCTCCTCCTCCCATGCCATAGGAATCTCCGCTTGACCCTGACCAGTCATGGGCCTCATCAGGCCTGTGAGGGGCCCGTGCCTCTCTGTGTCTCCCCCACAGGAGGCTTAGGGAACAACCATTTCCCTCAGGATTTGCCAACACCACCTTCAGTGGTGGCTTGGTACTCTGACCCACTAGTGATGAATGGTGAAGATTGAGTCTTGGAAGATATGAAAATTACGTACTCACAATATTTCTTCATCTTCCAGAATATCTTCACCTTTCAGTACTGCAACACGTTCACATTCCCCCGCAATTTCCAGGCTTCTGGGCAGTTTCTCCTTCCTTCCTTTCTGCCTTCCCTTTTTTTTTTTTTTAAAAAGGGGAGTAGGCATCAGGAGGCAAACTCCTGCAAGGACTTGTTCCCTCTGCATGCCACCTTGTGACCCCCACCCCAAAAAAAAAAATATTTCCACCTTTTGGGTGAGTTCGCCCTTTTTCCTTCTGGCACCCCTTTGTGCAAAAAAACAAACAAAAAAGACAAAAGCACATTTAAAAAATATCTTTGTTTCTCGGACCCTCCTTTGGTCCTTGTTTTTCCCCTTTTTAAAAACAAAATATATATGTGAATGTTACAGAGAGAGCTGGAGAGAGAGTTGGGGAGAGAGAGACAGAGAGAGAGAGAGAGAGAGAGAGACCTCCATCTCTTATTAAGCTACTATAGCTCCCCCCCACCCATAATCTTACGAGGGGTTCTAAGTTTTTGCTGGTGGACTATCTTTCAGGTCACTTGTGGGACACAGCTCGACAAGGGGACCTGGTACTCTAGGGGCTATGTCCTTTTTAATTGTATTCCACTTCCTCACCAGTTCACCCTCTCCATGCAGTCCACCTCCTTCTATTTGGAGGCCTGCTGCACCTTTCATTCTCTTAATTCCCTTTTGGGCTTCTGTCTGCAGGCTCAGAATTTGAGGAAGGGAATCTCCCTTAGAATCCCTATCCCCACTCTTGTCTTAGTGAGAGCCCCATTCTCGGTCATCGACTTTAAGAGTTGCTTCTCTCTCTCTCTCTCTGCTCTTTTTCTACTTAGTAAACGGAATCTGTTTAAGCCACTTGAGCCTTGGGTTAGCCCTCAGACCTTGGAAATCAGAGGCTTGCCTTCTCCCATAGTTTGATTTGATCATATGGACACTTAACCCTTGCAGGACCGCATACTGATATATCAGTCCAAAATTACTGTATGTTCTAATTCGGTTGGCAGCCCGTTCTGGTCCTTCTTCCTAGAATGGACAGCTAGTGCTGGCTGTGTCTTTCCCTAGGGCTCATAGCCTCTTCTGCAGTTTTCTCCCAGCTCAGAGAAGCACTCCTTTCCTTGCAATGTGTCTCTGGGCTGTTCCTTCATTTTTGAGGACCAGGCTCTCTGCTGTGAGTCAGCAACCTTGGGGGGGGGTCACATATGCCTCGGTTTAGGCTAAGAACAAACCAGCTCTTCTGACACACACTCTTTTGTGACCGAGAACTCGTGGTTCTCTCTCTCTCTCTCTCTCTCTCTCTCTCTTTCTCTCTCTCTCTCTCTCTCTGTTGCCCAATTGCCCTAGTCATCTTTGGCCACTCTGAAGTCCTTCCACCCAGAATTTCTCTCCTTCTCTACTCTGGTCAGTTTTTACAAATTTGTTCATTTTATATCCTATATTCTTTTTCCTAGCCCTTGGGCTCCCTTGCCCCAACCATTTTATCTTCTTACCCTTTTTTCCTCTTGTAGGCAAACAGAACTGATGAGGAAGGGGGGCCAGCATTGGTTACTGGCCAGTTCATGAGCACCACGTCATACATTCGCCTCATGGGTGGCGCTGTCCCCGATGTCTGCTCTCTTCTTGAAAACTCTGAAAGGCATACACTTTCATGGGGTCCTAGTGCTTCTGATCTAAGACTCATCAGTGATGAATGGTGAAGGTATTCTAGATGGGCTGATATAGCCAGGTTCATGTTTTTTTAATTAAAAAGCAAGTTTAGAGCTGGCCCGGTGGCACTGAGAGTTGAGGTGCTGAATGCCACACCTCGCGCCACGCCAGTGACCCAGGTTCGAATGTGGATTCGGGTCATTGGGGGTTGGCCGGAAGGAGGAGGATTGAGCATCCCTGGGACTGCTGTCCTCCTCCAGGGAGGGTGGGGAGGGACTCCTGTAAAGGTGCTGGCTCCTGGCAGTAGCTGGGGGGTAGTGCAGCTCATGGAGCAGTGGCAGGGTCAGCGTAGGCAGACATCTAATGGACGGCACGTGGGAGCACGTGCTGCAGCATCCATGTACACCTGTGCCATGGGGGGGCACAGGACAAAACAACCAGCTGAATCCTCCTGCACTTGTGAGGGTCTGCCTGCAGTGCTGCACTGGACACCCAGAAGCTCCCTCTGGCCCTGACCCCTTGGTCTTCCATGATGGGGTCCACAACATGGCCTTAGAGAGGGAGAATGAAGGAGGTTGAAGCTCGGCCATGGCGCCTGATGCGGGAGCTGCCAGTGGACCTGAATGGGGGACCATAGGACCACCCCAGCTGAGGAGGAAGGTGACTAAAAAAAATAAACTAAAAAAAAGATCAAGTGTAGGTGCCTTTTGAGAAGAGTAGATACAGTAGTGTTACTCCTGCTTTCGTGGAGTAAATTCTGCACCCCGTGAAGGTCCACCATGACCTTTTTTGTGGCTGTTGAAGATAGCCACACATTGATAGCATTCTTGCATGTGATGCTATGTCTCTTCCATGTAATTAGTTCACTGGTTTCACTGCTTGTATTTATATGTGGCATTGGAGAATACTGCATTGCTACTATTATAAAATGGATAGAAAAAATCCTGAGAGCTGACTGGTCTAGAGGCAGTTCCAGCTATGATGTTATCTCAGTACAGCATCACAGCCTGAAACTAATCTGAAGAAAAAGCTATATAAAAAGCCTTTTTAAAAATTCTACAGGATCCAGTTTATCACAATTAGGCACTCCATGGTGTGTGCTATGCTGGCTGGTCTCACATCTCGGCTAGTTGAAGGCACTTGACTGTGCCTTATGCTTCAGAAAGCCTCCTACTGTTGGTGTGATGCTAACACAGCATAACACATGCTCTGTTGTACCTTATTACTTAATTAAACAATAATTTCAGTGACAAAAAAATGTGCTATTAATTTGTGAACTACTATTCATGGGTATCATGTCATACATGCGAATAATAGTTCAGTGAATAATGGCAAGCATCTAACATTCCATGTTATGTATAAATATACATCATGTAATATAAACAGCAACTAATGAGTGCCTGTAAACAACTGAGAGGTAAATTAATTGTGTGGAACAATTGACATACAAGTCACTTGACCTTCAGCCCTGTTATTTATTATGACACTGGTATTACTAAATGACATTATTGCCATGTTCTTCACAGGTACCATGTCTTATCCTCTATATATCAGGCCATGAGTAGACAACATTTTTTGTCCCTGAAAAATTGAGTAAATCCTTCATTTCTGCTGATTAAAGGGTAGAAATCCCTTTGTAACCATGACCCTTATTTAGGATTTCTGGTATGCCAGCATTTATCGTTCCAGTGAACAAACAACACATAAATATTACATGCATGTAAACAACAAAGGCAGAGATTTAGTTATCTGAATTTTCCAACAAGTTGATTTTCTAAAGTATTCTAGTTAGGTCAGAACAGAAAGAAAAAAATAGTAGAGAATCTGAAATTTCAACATGTGTACATAATGTCATAACAAAATGACACTGATGGAGAAAACAGGTCTAGTAAGCAAATCCAGCATCCCTTCATCATGTCACACTTGACTTTACCAGCCTACCAGGGTAATAATTAATGAGAAAAGTGAAGTTCTCCCTGTAAACAATGCCACAAAGGTAGCAACTGGCAGCCAACTGAAAGCAGCAGAATTTGTTAGTTGGTAAAACAATTTAATTGTATAGTTTTTCAAATGAATGCATTTCTGACATAATTAGATTAATAATCAGGATATTTTTATCTCGGATATGTTTTTAAAATAGTGTTTATAACTAAATTTATAATAATGACCCAAGTCATTAAAAATGGCCTTAATCATCAGTATATTTCTCTTATATGTTTTTAAAATAGCTTTTATAGCTCAATTTATGATAATGACCCAAGTCATTAATTTATTTTATTTTTTACTTAGTTTTTATTGACTGGGAAAGGAAGGCTTGACAATTCTGCCTATTTTCAGCCTCGTCCTGGGGGAGGGGAGAGATGCAGATGGTAACCAACTGAAATTGAACAAAATTAAGCTGTTGGTGGTATTTTTAGTGAATGGGGGAAATCTGGCCAGGACACTGGGGAAAGTCTCTTACTCTTTTTGAGAAGTGCCATGGGATCTTTAACGTCCATCTGAACAACCACCAGAACAGGCAGACGGGACCTAGGTTTAACATCTCATCCAAAAGATGGCCTTAATCATCAGTATATTTCTCTCATATGTTTTTAAAATAGCTTTTATAACTAAATCTATAATTAATGACCCAAGTCATTAAAGATGGCCATCACTAGAAATATTTAAAAATCCTTTCCCTCGAGGTTACGTTTTGACTTTACGTATGGGATACATACATTATATGTATTATAGGGGAGCTAGCACACATTTCTGATGGTAAACACAGCAGCACACTAAATGTTTATTTATAGTGGGCGAGCCAGAGAATAGGGACTTTTAAAACATTGAAACCCCATATCTTAGGTCAGGAGGGAAATACAATGAAATCAGAAATGGATATAGTGACATTTTGGCAAGAAATACATTATTTCTAGAAAACTATATTTATTTTTTGTTCACCAGGTAAATGCACAATGCAAGCAGATGCCTTTTCTCAGATGCGACCTGACAATGGCATTTTTCCCACAAATACTGCTGCTGCAACCCAAGTATTTTTCAAGGTTTGGGGCAGACACACAAAGAAATGTAGATTTGTCTTTTAAGAAAATGGTTTAGATTTTTTTTTTAAGAGTTAAAGGAAGAATTTGTAATGCTAAAAAAGAGATAGTGCACCTTTAGCCATTGGAGATCATGTTTTTTGTACACTGGTCCAAACCAGTGTGTTTCAAGTGCTTTATTTGCTATCACCTGTTGCCCACAACATGGTTTTAAAAAGTCTGATTTGCCCAGCTAACCAGTTTGGATAAATCTATCCTTTTTTGTGAAGACCTGTCCATTGACCACTGAGGAATTACAAAGCTGGAGTTAATGAGATTTAAATGAATTAGGAACACAGTAGCATACATGTAAACATTCAACAAATAAACCAATGCAGGCAATACAAGGTTATGTCAAATATTCTTTCAGTTACAGAAACCTCTCAAGAAACATGTAAAAAGGTGTTTTGGTAGATTATAGCATCTCATATCCCCCCCCCTTTTCATTGTGCAGTAATTCAGTAACTGAATGGAGAAGGCCTGGGGGAAGAGAGGTCAAAATTGCCACCTTGGGAGGCAGTGGCCCTACATTATTTTGAGAGCTGAGGTTAGCATTAATGGTTTTAGAAGCACGGATTTATCATTCTGTCTTGCAGATCTTCCTGGACATAAAGTCTCCACCACTCATTCACACTTATGGGATCTACACTGGAGGCGCTAGGACCCAGCGGGATCAAACTTTTTGCAGAGGGTCAGCGTCAGAGATGGAGCAGTGAGGAGCAGCGCCATGAGCAACAGCTCGTGTGGCAATAACTTTCTTGGTATCGACCCTCCAACCGCCTCAGTTCCTTTTTTCCTGCCGTCGAGTGCACTTCAGTGATAACGTTGCTCACCTGCTGGGAGTCAAACTTCAAACTAGCAGCATAGTTTTTCAGTTTTATTGTTTTGAAATAATATTTCAAATAAGTACCGCTTAGTTTATTTATTCTTATTAAAAAAAAAAAAAGAAGTCTCAGCCTACATTGACAGAGTCGACCATGAGCGGGTCAGGTGATGGTGGGGAGACTTCGTATGAAAGCTGTTCAGTCAGTCGGGCTGGGTCTGGTCCGCCACCCTCTCCGGAGGGGGGGGGTCTGACAGTGGACAGTCCAATGCCCAAGGGGATGGGCGGTCCCCTTGGAAGCATAAAAGAAAATTATTGCACTCTCGGCACTGTTCAGCCTCGAGCTCTTCTTCGGTCCACAGGTCAAAAAAGAGAAGGCATCACTCAAGGTCGCCCCCTGGTATGTCTGCACATAGACAGTTGGTTATTGGGGCTAGTTGCCGGTCTCCTCCTTCGGAGTTGCTGGTTTCTGTTTCCGGTCACCGACCTCTTTGACATCGGAGCCCTACCCCCACCCTCTGGTAGGTCTTCAGACGAGCAGTTTCATCAGTGGGCTGCTGTTATGGCGCAATGGGCTCGGAGGTTTGTCCAGCTGCCTGGCCCCATCACTCTGGTGCCTTCGGGCTTTTCGGGGGATCAGGTAGGGCGGTTGGACCTCCCTAGTCATGTGGCACCGTCTTCGGTGCCGTCTACTCCACGCTTAGGTGTTCCCCCCTCACATGGCTGCGGCGCAGGGGGCCACACTGATGCCTCTATCTCCTGGTATTCCTCCTTCTTTCTCCTCAGATCCTGTTTTTCGGAGCCTTGGGATGTTTTGGGCACCTTCAGCGTCGATGGCTCGCTCGGCGCTGCCTTTGGCGTCGATGCGGCTGCGCCATCCTCGGCACCGTTGGGGTTGTCAGTGCCGTGCGCCTTGTCGGTGCCATCTTTGACACCGTCTTCAGCACCATGCAGCTTTTCAACATCATCTTCAGCACCACGCGGCTTTTCAGTGCTGTCTTCGGTGCTGTGCATTTTTTTCAGCGCTGTGCCCTTCTTCGGCACCGAGGCCTGCTAGGGCATCATCCAGTCTTCAAGGTTCCTCTTCTCTGAATCCTTTTCCTTCTTCATTTCCTTCTGATTTTCACTCCTTTCCTGTCCATACAGTCCCTCCTGGGCTGTCAGGAGATGACATTGAGCCTGACCCAGACCTTCGCCTGGGTGATGATGTAGAAGGATCTCATCCTGTAGCAGAGCCTCTGGTCAAAGATCTGTCTTTTAAGTCTCTGCTGAAAAATGTGAATTCCAGGGTTTTATTTAACACTAAAAATTGATTAGCGTTTTGCTCATAAAAGTGCTAAAACACTGTGAAAATGCATAGCACTTGCCTCACTGTGTTTAACAAACATAACACTTCTAGAAAACCTATATAAATACTTTCTGTACAGTTAGCATCGTTCCCCCCAAAAAAACTGCTAATCAATTATTTAAAACCTTGGAATTCCACTCTTTCTCTCCAGACTACAGATATCGAACCTGGGAAGCTGTTGAGACTCCAATACCTCCATGTTCCGGAGATCCCTATGGATTTGACTCCACCGGTACAGCCCTCCTTTGAGACGCTTTCTCAAATGGTATGGAATAATCCCGCTCTCATTCCTTCTGTGGCTAAGTCCATAGATAGAAAGTATGCTGCTCCCAAGGATCGACCCATCTTGGCCTCCCAGGCCTTTGTGGACCCTATTGTAATCCTGGCGGAGAATGATAAGGCCATCCTCCCTCAGACATCTTCATCCCAGCCTATAAACAAAGAATCTCGAAAGATAGACACCTTAGGTAAGAGATTCTTTGCTGCCTCTACCCTGGGTATGCGTATTGCCAGCTACCAAGGCTATTTTTCTCAATGTATGTTCTTTGGCATTCGCTCAGACAAATGGTAGAGGCTCTGCCGGAGTCGGACACTAATTCGGAACTACTTCAAACCATAACCAGGGGTACTGAGTCCAACAACCAGCAGGTTAAAGCAGCTAAGGACGCTTTCGATACTGCTTCACGGGCAGCAGCGGCATGCATCTGTACTTGCTGTCACTCCTGGCTGCACACTTCAGGTTTCACGACTAATGATGCCCAGCAACAGGTCATGGTGTTGCCCTTCGATGGTGTGTCTCTCTTCGGTCCTCAAATAGAACAAGCTCTAGAGGCCACACAAAAGACTAGGTCAGCCATTAAATTGGCTCAACCTCCTCCCACCCCTTCTCGGGGGGGTGTTGACAAACGCCAGTTTCATAACCGTCAGTCCTTTCAAGGCAAAGGCAGGGGAGGTTTTAATAAAAATCAAGCCCCTCAGCCTCAAAAGAAAATGCAACAGAAGGCGCAAGGACCCAAAGCACCCAGTGCTGCCTTCTGAGTTTCTGGCCCAAGTCCCACCTCATCTGCCCGAGGGGTTCTTAGTGGTGGAGGTCATCTGACTCAATTCTACAACCAGTGGAAATCTATAACATCAGACAAATGGGTCCTCCGGATAATCCACGAGGGGTATTCCCTCAATCTTGTAGAGACCCCTCCAGATCTTCCCCAAACGACAGCCCAGACTGTTGACAGTTCAGTCAGAACTTCTCGCCTCCGAGATACAAGGCCTTCTGAACAACAGGGCAGTAAAAATAGTTCCGTTGGATCAGCAGAACACAAGGTTCTACTCCCACTACTTTCTTGTTCCAAAGAAAACTGGGGGCATACGCCCCATTTTGGACCTCAGAAAACTGAACAGATTTTTTCCCAAGGAAAAGTTCAAAATGATGTCACTGGGAACCCTGTTACCCTTGCTTCATCAACATGATTGGCTAGCTTCCCTGGACATGCAGGATGCTTACCAACCTATTCCTATTCACCCAAAACATCACAAATACCTAAGATTTGTGGCTTTGGGCCAACATTATCAGTTCAGAGTCCTGCCCTTTGGGCTATGCTCAGCGCCACGAGTTTTTACAAAGTGTTGTGCAATTCTCATGCACATCTCAGAAAAATCGGAATCCCAGTGTTCCTTATCTGGACGATTGGCTTTTAGCAACTCCGTCCAGAAAACAGACTCTCGATGCCATAACTACAGCTTTGGATTTTCTCACATCCATGGAAGTCCTGCTAAATCTCAAGAAATCTCAGCTACAGCCCTCCCAGAACCTCCTCTTTATAGGAACCCTTGTGGATACCACCTATGCGAAAGCCTTTCTTCCAGAGGACAGAAGGAGCAATATCCTACAGATGGCCCGACACATCAGAGAAAACAGCTCAGTTCCAGCTATCTCGATGCAATGGATGTTAGGCCTCATGGCTTCCTCAATGTTCATGGTGCCCCTAGCATGTCTCCACATGAGAACGTCTCAATGGATGCTCAGTACTCAGTGGTCCCTGACTACTCATCCTCAGTCCTTGCTCATCAAGGTGACAGAACCTCTCAGGAGGTTGCTCACCTGGTGGTTGCAAAAGGACAATCTTCTGGAAGGATACCCCTTTGCTCCTCTGGATCATCAGATGTCTATCACCACAGATGCGTCCTTGTCAGGATGGGGAGCTCACTGTCAGGATCTCCACACTCAGGGTCCGTGGACTCAGGTCAAAACCCAACTTAACATAAACATCCTGGAAATGGGAGCTGTCCTCTATACAGTCCGGGCCTTGAAGGACATTCTTTGTCACAAGAACATACTCCTTCAGATGGACAACAAGGCAGTGATGTATTACATCAACAAGCAGGGCAGCACACACTCTTATCCCTTGTGCAGGGAAGCAGTGAGAGTGTGGGAATGGCGCCTAGATCACAAGGCTCTTATTTCAGGTGGTCTACCTGCTGGGAATACAGAACAAACTGGCAGACCATCTCAGCAGAATGGAGGCAGACCCCCACAAGTTGTCTCTCGACTCAGCCGTAGTTCAGTCGCTATTCGCAGAGTGGAGAACTCCAGACCTGGACCTTTTTGCATCCCCACTCAACACAAAACTGCCTCTTTTCTGCTCCAGAAATCCAGGGCCTGGCATTCTGTGTCAGGATGTGTTCAGGCTGCAGTGGACAAAATGCTTTCTATACGCCTTTCCTCCACTTCCCGTAATCCAGAGGGTACTCCTCAAATTTGAGTCTCAGGGACACAAGATGATTCTCATTGCTCCCTTCTGGCCTCAACAGATATGGTTTCCATTACTCAACAGTATGGTGGAAACCCCTCTGAAGGCGCTTCCCCTTCAGACGAACCTTCTGACCCAGGGTCCTCTGGTCCATCCCAATCTGAGGTCGCTTCATCTTCACGCTTGGCTCCTGAGGAGATAGAGGTGAATAGGTTCAATGCCTCTCAGAGAGTTTCTGACATTCTTCTGGCTGCGCGAAAGCCAGCAACCAGAAAGACTTACACTGCAAAATGGAAGCGTTTTTCCCTCTGATGTGCAGGATCCTCTTTGAATCCCTTTTCCTGCCCACCCAACAGAGTTTTAGAGTACCTCTTAGACCTCTCAAATTCAGGTCTTCCATACTCTACAATCAAAGTTCACCTTTGTGCCATTTCAACCTATCATGAGCCATTACTTTCCTTATCTCTGGCTCAATTACCGGTAGTTAAGAGGTTTCTTAAGGGTATTCTGCATACCAGACCCCCTGTCAGACATCCAGTTGCAGCCTGGGACATTAATCTCATGCTAGACATGCTCACTAGAAAACCTTTTGAGCCACTAGCTACCTACGAATTGAAATTCCTCACTTGGGAAACAGCCTTCCTGGTAGCCATCACCTCGGCCTGCAGAGTTTCTGAAATACATGCTCTGGTAACAGTCCCTCCATACACTGTATTTCACAAGGATAAAGTAGTTCTTAGGACCCATCCTAAGGTTGTCTCAGAATTCCATTTAAACCAACCTTTGGTCCTACCTACTTACTTTGCTGATTTCCAGAATGAAGGAGAATGTACCTTTCATTCTTTAGTTGTTAAAAGAGCTTTGCACTTCTATTTAGATAGAATGAAGGAAATTCGCAAAGCTTAACAACTGTTTGTCTCCTTCAGCGAGACCCGGCTGGGTCAGCCTGTCGCTATCAGATGCATCTCAGCATGGCTGGTGGCATGCCTTCACCACTGTTATTCCATGGCACAGGTCAAGCTGGAGGGCAGAATGTATGCTCACTCTACTAGAGCAGTCGCGGCATCCCTGGCAGAAATCCGCAACGTGCCCATTGCGGACATTTGCAATGTGGCTACTTGGAGCTCAGTGCATACTTTTATTAAGCACTATGCACTGGACGTCCATGCTAGACTAAACCTTTTGTTTGGCAGGACTATCCTTAACGGACTTCTGTCCTGAATTTGTGAGCTCTTGGTTTTCCTGATGCCCTCTTGGGGGATTCTTAGCTCGGTACTCTCCCATAAGTGTGAATGAGTGGTGGAGACTTTATGTCCAGGAAGATATGGAAATTACGTACCTACCATAATTCTTGATCTTCTTGGTCAAAGTCTCCACCACTCATTCACACGCCCACCCTCCATCCCACGAGCTCACCTCTCTGTTTTGGTCTTCACTCCCTCAATGTTTAGGCTGTGAAGACTTCTTTGTTGACCCTTCTTATACGGGTCGTTTGGACTGTCTTATGTCCGATTTGTGTTAGACTAGTCTTTCTAGGTTAGTTGCGCTGCACCTCCTCGGAAAAAAAGGTACTGAGGCGGTTGGAGGGTCGATGCCAAGATAGTCATTGCCGCATGAGCTGTTGCTTGCGGCTCCATTTCTGGCACTGACCCTCTGCAAAAAGTTTGCTCCTGCTGGGTCCTAGCACCTCCGGCGTAGATCCCATAAGTGTGAATGAGTGGTGGAGACTTCGTCCAAGAAGATCAAGAATTACGGTAGGTATGTAATTTCCATTTCTTTCATTGTGAGGACCAGCCACTTCCCAGAATGGCTAAATGACTTAGGCACTCCAATCCTTAATGCCGATTAATTACAGTTAATGGGTTCCGAGTAGACATGATTCATATTCCTTCTTATCTCCATGCAGTATGTGGCATTGCTTCTGAACGTCCATCCTTTCTACTTGTTTGTGCCACACATACACACACAAGAAAGTGTTCTCTTGTCTCTTTATATGGTTCAAGTCCTTGTTATAAATATTGCCATCTCATGTTATCTGTGCTTTGTTTTAAAAAATCAAGTCAGCTGTTGCATACAGTTATTTATCAAGTTATGCACATGATCTGAGTTTTTTGCTGACTTTCCATGTTGTCCATTGCTGAGGCAAAAAAACCTGGGAGTTTCAGGGCAATCTTGAAAGACGTCATTCTGAAATAAAGATAAAACAAGGCATTTATGATATCATCCTACAGTACCTCCCACATTAAAGACCTTAGATAACACTAAGTTGTTTTGTTTGTATTCATGAAACAAGAAGTAAGAAAAGGTCAGAAGAGAAGATTGAGGAGGACTTCATAGAAGTAAGTACAATTCTGATGGGAAACGAAGATGGACGTTAGTAGCTTTTACATGTTGTTATTAGATTAGAAAATATTTGCTAAAGGCAAAAATCACTGCATATTAAAATTGATTGATTTAAAAATAAGGGTCACTTTCCAAAGCTGTGGAAAAGCCCAAGTCTAAAAGAATTCTCATGATCATAGTGGGTAGTTGATGTATGGGATAAACTACCACCTGCATCAATGGGCTGGATTTTCAAATGGCTGAATGAAGGGGTGATCTATTTTCATCCTGTAAAACCCACTGTATCTGTCACCCACTTAGACAGTGTTTTTTTTATTTGTTTATGCTTATGCACCCAGCTCCAGCAGAGTCCCCATGGGTGGCATCTGCTCAGCCAGTGCCTTAGTTTCTCTAGCACTTACATCTCCTTTCTAACTCTCTGGCTTACCAACTGAGGTTGGCCTCCGACCTGGTCAGGGTCAAAAGAGCATTTAGCCCTTCTGCTCATAGAGACCTTCAAAGTTGGGGAATGGCTAGTAGAGGGAGAACAGTCTCAAATGTGCCCCATCATCCTGCCTTCTTGGAGTGTTTTCTTGTTCTTGCCTTCCCCCTGCACATACATAGAAGCCAGCTTATAAGAAGCATCAGGCATGTGTAAGCACGCTGACGTGTTGCTGCATAATACTCCGCCAGTAACTGCTCCTCCCTCTGCTGCATCCCCTGCTGCACTACCACCTGTTGTCACCTAGATGGCAGTGTGGCAGCTGGGAATGCAACCCTCCCTCCTCATGAAAGAAGAGCATCCTGTGGGATGCTCCATTTTCCCGCTCAGCAAGTCTCTTTTCCAAACCCCAGCCAGTTTGTGATAATCAGCAGGTTCTGGCACATGCATTCATCTGGTAATGCAGCTGCTATTTACCATGTATGCCTAGACCAAAAAAAGATGCTGTAGGTGGACTTAGTCCATTGTCAACCATGTCCATTGATGAACTCAAAACGCTTTGCTGCAAACCTCCCACGCCCACCTGCATCTTGGGACAAGGGTCCAACGCAGTGTCTTTCAAAAAAATACTCTGAATGTAGTATGGACTTTGGAGGCATCAAAATCAGACTCCATATTTCAGTAGTGTTAATTTCTTTAAAAAAAAGAGTGGGACACGTTTTCAGAGATAGATTCTTACTCTCAGATGAGAAAAGTAGTCACAGGGCTTAAACTAAATGAAGGGACTGTCTTTCATGGACTTTGTTTTTTTTAATTTCCAAAACATTATATGCATATTCTACAAGCATGTTTGTCACACTCAGATACAACAGTTTTATTGTTTGAAGTATTCTGATGCAGTGTGAGGTGCTCAGGTGCCCATGACTGAGAGTCAGGGGAAGGGCAGTGTGGGTCATGTTGCCCTCCCTGTTGATTGAGAGCACATCTCACTCTATCAGTCAGCTTATACAGACTTAGGGTAAGATGGCATACTGCAGGAGGGGACAACTGGGCTAGCCTGGAATAATTACTAATATAACCCCTTAAATCATGGATGTAGGGGCTCACCTTTCAAATACTTGCCACTTGGTGATTTGGGGGATTGGACTAGGGAAAGGGATGGCTTTACAAGATGTTGTTGGTGCTTGGCAGTGCCAGGCCAGTTATGTTTTTTTTTTTAAATCACAGTGAGAGGAAGGGGAAAGGGCAAAAGGTAGAAATGACTGGGGTTAGGGAGGGACTGGCCAAGGAACTAGACCTGCCTACCTGGGGAGGGAGTTGTTTATTTTTTTAATTTTTGACAACACTGTCTACCACATATCTTGGGATGCCAAGTATGAATACTCACCAAATATTCAAATTAAGGTTCTCAGGTTCCTTCATCAGGAAATACAGAAACTGATTAGCATTGTTAATTGCCATATCGACTAATTAAAGGACATCTAAGGTGTACTTAAAGCTTGTGTAACTGTCCTTGTGCTCCACTAGCTGAGCTGTTAGACTAACAGGTTACTTTAGTCCTTAAAGTGTCAAGGGAAACTTGAAATACAAACATTGCAGACTCATTTTGGCTTGAATTTTTTGTATTTACTGGCACTTCCTCCTTTTCTTTATAACACTATCCATTTTGTAATTTTAATATGCAATTAAAATGACTTGAACAACAGTTCAGTTCATTGATCATACCTTACACTTCAGCATATCATGGATCTACAACATTACATCATTAGCAAAAATACATATTACCGGTATATAAGATTCCTTTAGAGAATGGCCCTCTGGTGACAGTGCCTTGGGCAGTGTGCTTGTACACGGTATTTTATTCAACAGCTATGGTTTACTTATTTCAGCATCCCTCTGGGGAGAGGAGAGGTTGTCAGGCCATTGCCTAGACACCAAGGAGAAGCTAAGCTTCATTCCCTCCTGAGCTCGGTGGGCTGCAGTGCATTCTGGGGCTGTGGAGGCTGGCAAAGCTCCAGCAGCTCCAGTGTCCAAATAAACTGTTTTAAACGACATTCAGAAGAAAGTGTAGTGCTTCTGTAACATCTTTAGAAGACCACCAAATGAGGTGGCAGTCTGTAAAAGGTATTTTAAGCTTTTAAATATTGAAAAACTTGGCCCATGAAACAGGAAGCACTGTTGGGTACATCCAGTAACTGGGCATTAAAAGGATTGCCCCACATGAGCAGGGTGAGCACACGTTCACGTGCAGAGACTGGCGTGGAGAGAGGGACGAGGTTATACAACTCTGCACAAGAGAGGAAGGTAACCCATCCCTATCATAGAGTGGGATATAGCACTAGGAGTGGGAGAATGTTCTAGGAAGATAAGATACAGTTATCTGAAAAGGGCGAAACAATTAATTCAGATAGTAGGGATCTAAATATGGGCACCCTCACAACAGGTAAGGTAGGAATCAAATGCTCAATTTGCAGCATGTTCAGTATGAAACCAGAGGCAACATTTGAGATTTTTACATGTAGGAACTGTGTACATTTACAAGAAGTAACTAGAAAGTTGGCAGATTGAGAAAAAGAAATAATAACACTACAAACACAATTGTAAGAATACAGGATTAACATGATAAATAAACTAGTAAATGGTGAAAGAGCTAGCTCAAAAAGACAAAGGTCAGGGGATGACAATGATGAGGTGGCAGCTGATGACTGGAGCACAGTGAGTAACAGGAAAAAAGTAAAAAAGGTAGACAGGCTTTAGGAGCCAAAGTTGAAACACAAAATTGATATACACCATTAGCCAATATTATGGTAAATATTGAGGCACAGGCCCAAGAACTACTGGATTTAGGTAGCACACCAGTCCCAAGTACATCACAGGTAGAGTCAGGAAATACTAGAGTGCAGATACCACAGGTAGATCATTGGGAAAGTGAACCAAGAGAAATGGACATACCACAAGAAGAAATATTCATACTGGGGGACTCAATAGTGAAGTATATGGTCAGGTACTCCTTAAGAGGAAATAAGCAAAATATCACAAGCTGCAGCTATGGTGGAGCAGATATAAACAACATCACCAAAATGCTGCCAGGCATTTTAAACAACATAGAGGGTCCAAAAACAGTTATACTACATGTAGGAACAAATGACCTAGGAAGATGCTCTGTGAAGGATACAATAAGGGATACAGAGAATATAAATAAATCATTAAATCAGATGAACACTTAAGTAATATTTTCAGAGGTGTTGCCAGTACCGGAATTAGATGCCCAACAACATGAGAAAAGTTGAGAACAATCATGACCTTTGCAGCTTTGATGGCCTCCATCTAAACAAAAAGGGTGAAAAAAATTTGGGAAATCTTTTCTGTAATGAAATAAATGGAAGTGAAGAACACCAAAAACACTAATCACACAGGGGCGTAGGGAAAATGTTACAAGCATAAATCAAGAAAAAAGCACAATAGGGAGAAAACCATGAAAAGTTAATAACACAAGAAGTTTAAATGTGGTTAAAAAAAGACCTAGAAATATGTTTGGAGAGAGAGAGAGAAAGAGAGGTGGATATTGCAGTGATAACAGAAACTTCGTGGATAGATAATGACACCTGGGCAAAGAACATACAATGCTATAGACTCTTTTACAATGATAGAAAGGTGAAAGAGGTGGAGGCATTGCACTGTATGTAAGAAATGAAGTACAGTGTAAACAGATCACCATCAATGACCATGAAACATCACAGATAGAATCATTATAGGCAGAGTTCAATAGGGAAAATAATAAAAACCTATTGGAGTTTGCTACATGCCACTCGACATAAATGCTACAGAAAACACACTTTTGCAGAACGACATTAATAACACCATACATAACAAAGAGGTCCTGCTCATGGGTGATTTTAATGCACCAGGAATTAACTAGGATACAGGGTCAATAGTTAGCAACCAGGAGCAGACCTTTATGGGTCTATGTACGGAAAACATACTATATCAAATGGTGGATAAGCCAACTAGAAATAATAACATTTTGGATTTGGTCCCAACTAAATGTGCAGAAGGTATAAAAAGTATAGTAATGCGGGAACCACTCATCAACGAGTGACCATAATGTGATTATTTTTTCCTGTGACACCAAACCTAGACTTATCCAGGGAAATACTGTATCCACAAATTATGACAGAGCTGACTTTGGTAAAATACGACAACAGATGTTAAATTGGAACTAGACAGAATACTACTATGCAATTGAAGAGCTTTGGTTAAAAATTAAGAACAAACTTTTGGAGGTAGAGGACATCTATGTACCCAATAAAGAAAATTACAATAAAAAAGGAAAGGTACCAGTCTGGTACACAACAGAAGTATACCAACAGTTAAGGATGGCATATAAGGGCAATGAAAAAGGAAAATTGCAGCTATAACATATACAAATATAAACAGCAACAACTAAGAATATGCAAGAAGATGATTAGACAGGAAAAAAAACAAACAGAATTTAAATTGGCGCATACAAAAGACAACGGAAAATCTTTTTTCGCCTACATAAATAATAAATCCGTAGACAGATTGGTAGGACCAATAAGGATAGGGAATACTGAATGCTCTGATCCAAAAGAGCAGGCAGGGATATTTAACACATATTTTTGCTCTGTCTATGAGACCTCATGGAGTACAAATACAGGAGTTATCGATAATATATGTTTACCATCAGATACCGATTCATGTACAATATCATGAGTGGACATTAATACTAAGTTTCAGAAATTAAGTATGTCCAGATCAGTAGAAGCAGGTAACCTTCACTCCAGGTTAATAAACAAGTAAGTGAATGGCTAATGGACTCACTGTTTAATAAATCACTGATCACAGGTGAGGTGCTTAGTGACTGGAGGCTAGCCACGGTGGTCCCAATTTTTAAAAAGGGAGATAGGGCGGAGGTGGAAAACTATCGACCCATATGTTTAACATCCATTCTAGGCAAAATGTTAGAATCACTCATAAAGGATAAACTAGAGGATGACTAACTATGTAAAAACATAACAGATGAGACCCAACATGGATTTAGGAGGCAAAGATCATGTTTAACAAATACTTGTCTTTTATGAGAAAATAAGTGAACTACTTGATACAAATAAACCAGCGGATATCATATACTTAGACTACAAAAAAGCTTTTGACAAGGTACCACATATAACACTAATGCAAAAAATGGTGAAAGTAGGAATAAACAAAACAATAATAAGATGGGTGGAAAGTTGGCTGACTGATAGATTGCAGAAAGTTAGGATTAGGGGACATCTATCCTGAATATGGAAGGGTGACGAGTGGTGTCCCCCAGGGATCAGTCCTGGGACCAGCACTGTTTTCAATCTTTACTGCGGATATGAATGGAGATACCAACAACCTATGCATTAAATTTGCAGACAACTCTAAACTGGGCTCCAAGGTAGGAGAAGAGGTACAGATACACACCTTGCAACATGATTTAACAACCCTAGAAATATGGGCATATAAAAATGGATTGCAGTTCAGTACAGATAAATGTATGGTAATGCATTTGGGAAGCAAAAATAAGCAAAATATTTACACCCTTAATGGTATGCAACTTAGGTCAACCAATAAAGACAGACATCTGGGAATCCTGGTAACCAGTGACCTATCATTTAGCAAACATCTCAGGGAAATAACATTGAAAGCAAACAAAATCATTGGCTGCATCAGAAAAGCTTTTATATCTGGAAACAGAACATGTATGTTACCACTGTACAGAGCATTTGTTAGATTGCACTTAGACTAGTGCAGTCCCCTGTGGAGTCCCCACCTTAGGAGAGACATAAACAGATTGGAGAGAGTTCAGAGAACGTTGACCAAGATGATTGATGGTGTAAGTAATGATCCTTGTGAGGTCCGATTGACAAAGCTTAACCTACAGTATATCCCCTGGAGTTAAGACAAAAAAGGGGGGAATGCATTTCAAATGTTCAATATAAGTAAGGACAAGTTCTTAATGGAAAATGTAGGTCTAACTTATTCAGACAGGCTGGTAAACTTAAGGAGCCACCCATGATCACCAGCTAAAGTTAGCATACCCAAACAAGAACCAAAGGAGAGGTTTCTTTTTGTGGAGAATCATACCCTTATGGAATACCCTCCCAGGGGAGGTAGTAGAGGCAAACACTTTCCAGCAATTCAAACAAAGGTTAGAGAGGCACCTTTTGCACACATATGGGTTAAGCATGCCCTACTAAGAGGGGAGACAGACATCATGGGCGCAATTGCCTTCTGCCTGTCTCAGCTACCAAGTATATTTGCTTCTATAATTAATCAATATTCTCTTACAACCTTATAAAATATTGACAATAATAACATACATTTCTTGTGTCATCTGAAACTAACAAAAGGGAATTTTTTCCCTTTTCCCCAGGAACATTAAAATAATTCCTCAATACTTTTTCCAAGCATCCTCTCCCCAGCTAGTAAAACCCTTAGGGCTAGTTTCACAAGGCTTTCTGGGACTAAGTCCCACACTGCAACTCCATTTGTGGACCAAAATCTCTGCAGCTGTGATGACTGTTATTTATAGCCACAGCAGTTGTGAAAGATGTTATGGCTGGTCCCATCGGCCATAACAGTTTTCCACAGCTACGGGGATTTCCCACGCAACAGTACCCGGAAGCTGCCATAAATTGTGGAGCTGGTTGTAATCCACTCCACCTTTGTGAATACCTGTAGCTGCAGGAAAACTGTGGCAACCTACTTGCGCTGGGGTTTTCCCATAGCTTTGGGACTTTCTGCTGTTTTGTGAATCCTACCCTTATATTTTCCCTAATGTTAATGCCTTCTCTACTGGTTTCCATATGTCCCAATATGTCTTAATATATTTGCTAGTGAAATAATCATTTTTTTCAGTCTCCTAGATTCTGGAAAAGATTTTCCAAAGTTCTACTGGTGGTGCTTGTTTTTCTTTCCATCCTCTTGTTATACTGTATATACTAACATACTATTTGCCAGCAGATTAGGCCTTACGGTCTATCGAGTCTGCTCGAACCTTAGATCCTTAGTTGGGTGTTGAGACACTCCCATCCCTTGTGCTCCAGAAACCCCTATCATCCATCCCCACCCCCCTGGGACAGGCCATCATCTGATACATCCACTTTCTGTGTCTGTCCCACCCTCTCTTGAAGCCCTCCACTGTGGATCTCTGAACCAGCTCACCAGGCAGTTCATTCCAAGGGTCCACCACCCTCTCAGTGAAAAACCTCCTCCTCTTTCCCCCTCACCCTTCCACCTTCCAACTTCAAACCATGCCCTCTGGTGATACCTCCCTGCTTTAGTCTAAAGATCCCCTCCATGTTTACCCTATTTATTCCCTTGAGGTACTTGAAGACCTCAATCATGTCCCCCCGTCTCTCCTCTCCTCCAATGAAAACAGGCAGAGCTCCATAAGTCTGTCCTCATACGTCAAATCCCCTAGCCCTCGTATCATCTTAGTTGCCCTCCTCTGTACCCTCTCCAGGAGCTGTATGTCCCTCTTCAAGTGTGGTCTCCAGTACTGTACACAGTACTTAAGGTGTGGTCTAACCAGTCCATTGTACAGCGGCAGAATCACTTCCTTGCTCCTAGAGGTGATCCCTCTTACGATGCATCCCAACATCCTGTTTGCCTTGCTAGCCGCTGTCCTGCACTGCTCAGAGTTATTCATACATGCATCCACCATGACCCCTAGGTCTTTTTCCCCTATTGAGGCCTCCAGCACCTCCCCTCCCAGGATGTACCTGTGTTTAGGGTTTCCCCGACCAAGATGCAACACCTTGCACTTGGTGATATTGAAATTTAATTTCCATGTGTGAGCCCAGCTTTCCAGGGTGTCCAGGTCCCCTTGCAGGGCCAACCTCCCCTCTTCTCTCTCAACTACTGCTCCCATCTTGGAGTCATCCGAGAAGAGACTCATTTCACTCCCTATAACCTCCCTGATGTCCAATATGTATGCATTAAACAGGATCGGACCCAGGACCGAGTCCTGCGGTACCTCACTACCAACCTCTCTAGGGTTCGAGAGCTCCCCACAGACCACTACTCTCTGAGTGCGTCCAGCTAGCCAGTTTTCAATCCATCTGACCATCAAAGGGCCTACCCTAACCCCATCAGTTTCTCCACCAGACCATTGTGGGGGACAGAGTCAAACGCCTTGCTGAAGTCCAAGAATAATACATCCACAGGCTTACCCTGTCCAGTTCTGATGTTACCCATTCATAGAACTCCACAAGGTTGGTTTGACATGATCTACCTGGCACAAACCCATGTTGCCACTATTCAGACCTCCCACCTCTCCAAGTACACCCCAATCGTCTCTTTAGTATACTGTCCATTAATTTTCCCACCACCGAGGTCAAACTGATGGGTCTATAGTTATCTGGTACTTCCCTCGACCCCCCTTTATGGATTGGTACCACATGTGCCTCTCGCCAATCCCTAGGTACCTTCTCTGTCTCAAGTGACCTGCTGAAAAGCTTCACCAGGGGTGCAGCCAGTATGTCCGCCAATTCCCATAGTACTCTCGGATGAATGCCATCTGGCCCAGGAGATTTGTCTTTCTTTAGGGCCTTGAGGGCTAACCACACCCTTTTGGTGGAGATAGCATCATCCGTCCCCTCCACCTTACTGGCCTTTTTATCCTTACCCAGATGTGACACCCCTGGGGTACCTCTCTCTCTCCCTCTTGCTCCATTTCTGTTGCTCCCCTGATCCCACTTACTGATGCTTCTATCCCCTTTGTGCCTTGCTTTGTAGATATCCCATCCCCCTCCCTAGTGAACACAGAGGCAAAGTACTGATAAATACCTCTGCCTGGTCCCTCGCCTCTTCCACCCACCCTCCTTCTGATCTCAATCTGCTGAGAAGGCCCTTAGTTTTTCTCCGCTCCCCAGTGTACCAGAAGAACCTCCTTTCCCCACCATGTATCCTCGTGCCAGCCGCTGCTCTTTACTGGACTTTGCCCCTCACCATAAGGTGACTTTTCTAGATGCAAGCTGGTACATTTCTATCCCTATCCCTCTTGTTGTTTTATATTTTTTGTAGGCCGCTTCTTTTCTCTGACTGCTACCTGTACCTCACTGGACCACCACATGGTTTATGTGACCTTGCTCCTTTACGTTCAACTTAGTGCAGATCCTGACTGCCTCATGAAGTCCCTGTTTTATGACCTCCCATCTCCTTTCCACACTTGTCATTGAGGTAATCCTTCAAGTGATCCTTGAGAATATTTCCCATGCCCATAAAGTCTGCCCCCTGAAGTCCACTGCCAGTGTCCTAGATCTCACCCCTCCCTATGCTTGATTTGAAACCAGACAGTATGGTCGCTCCCAGTCAGGGGTCTTGTACAACTATGTCCTCACCAGATCCCCATCTGCCAGAACCACATCCAGGACATGCCCCTCCTTGTGGGCTCCATCACATGCTGTGTTATGAACACATCCTGGAAGCCATCCAGCAGCTTCTGCTCCTTGGCCACCTTAGAGGACATGGTTCCCCAGTTGTACCTGGCATATTAAGGTCCCCATCAACACCATTCCTTCCTTTTTGGTCCACACTGGGCAATGATGTTGTCCAGCAAACCATCCTCTAGAACATCACTCATCCCGGGGCCTATATGCTACACCCAGCTTGACCTTAACTCCTGCTGGGGATCGTAAGGTATCATAAGGCCTCCCGTTTCCTCTGCCTCTTCTACCCTAGCAATTTCTATGTCATCTCTAATGAACATAGCCACTCCACCCCCTCTGCCCTCCTTTCTATCCTTCCTAAGCATAGTGTACCCCCATACATTTAGGTCCCAGTCATGGTTTTTGTTGGCCCACGTTTCCGTGACCGCCGCCACATCCACCCCCCTCAAACAGCATGGCCTGGAACTCTGGCAACTTGTTTCCCAAGCTCCAGGCATTTACTAACACCAACCCCCACCCCTTATCCCTGATCCTCTTTGTCGAACCCCACCTAGATTCCTTATACTTCCATCCTCCCTCTGCTCCTCCTGAAACCTCCACCCCAGTCTGTTTCCCCCTCCCCCCTTGGGCTTGAAGGCTACTCCCCTCATCTGGAGGAGAGGGCTTCTGGTCAGCCCTTCCCTTATCCCTTCCCCCCTCACAAGTTTAAACCCCACCTTTCTTGAATGTAGTCAGCCATCCCCTGTTTAAGGACTTCCTTCCCTAATGGGGCAAGATGAAACCTGTCCTTGGCATATAGTCCCTTATCCTCCCAAACTCCATTCCAGTTCTTTTCAATCCTCTCTTCACCCACTTCCTGAGCCAGTCATTAACCTCTGTGAGCTTCATTTTTCTCCACTGAGGCCTTTAGTACTGGCAATATCTCTGAAAAGGAAATGTTGCATCCATTATCCCGACAGACTCTGGCAAGTTCTTGGAACCTTGCTTGGATTTCCAAAATGCTATTTCCCTCTAGATCATCAGTTCCCAAATGCACCAGGAAATCCGGTTTCCCTCCACAATCCTTAACCAGTTCATACACCATGAACTTTGCTCTGTGCACTGTCAGCCCAGAGATACTCACTACCTTCACCTGGCTAGGCATCCTCCCCCTGTCCCTCCTGGATACCCCTAATCATCGAGTCTCCCAATAACAGAACCTTAACACGCCATCATCCTTATGGTTACCTCCACTATGCCCTCTCAGCCCCATTCCCCCCTTTATTCATGATCTCAATTTCGTGGGAATCTTCCTGCCTTATTAGAGACCCTTGTCACCCTCCCTTTCTGCCTCCTTGCTGTTTTGCCCTTAACTCAAACCCCTCTGAATAGGTGTCCCTTTAACCCTCTCTTATCCGAACCATTTATCCTGGCCCTGATGGTTTCCCTTCCCCACCACCATCCTCCCCTTGTAATAGTACCTCTGCCTCCAGAGGCTCTCTGTGGGTCCCCTTTAGCTAGGGCCCCATCCTTGGTACTGACCCCCTGCTGAAGGGGGCTCCTCCCACCTCCTTGTCTCCCAGTTTCTCTCCAATCATGCTCTCCTCCCTCATGTCTGGAATATGTTGCATCTCCCCATTTGCTTAACATATATGTTTCCCTTCTCCTCTGGGACTGTTTCTATCCTTTCCATAGCTGGTCTGTGATGCCCTATGGGTATCCGACTCCCTCCCCGCCTCTGTATAAGTTTCTCATTTCCACCACCCTTCCTCCCCTCTAGGTTGCTTAGTAGCTCAAATTTATTGTGACACTCTCTATGTCAGCCTCCATCAAGTAACCTGAGTTTCCCCTGACTGCACCCCCAACCGCTCCCTCTGCCCTCTTGCTCTGTTCAACTTAGGAGCTCCTTCCCACAGTCTGCTGTTTTAGGACTTCCCACAACAGCCCCTCCTGACTCTTCCCCTCCACTCTCTTTGTATTCAGAATGTTCACCCTGTACGCTTTCCCCTTAGCATCAACATCCCTATCTAAGGGTCCTCTGTCCCTAATATCCCCCTCCTGCTTGCTGTAACATAACGTCCTGTAATTTCAGAGCGTTGCCCCAGCCTCCCCTCTGCCCCACCCTTCTGCTGCCCATATCCACACCCCTTATCCTTGGACACCCCAGCTCCCCAGCTTACTCCTTAACCAATATACCTCACTCCTGATACAAGATAGCTGTCTACAGAGTGGGCAGCCTCCCTCTCTCCAGCCCCAATTAAGAATTATTGCCATCCCACATCCTGTGCAGCCTACAACCCTTCCGAAGATGCCTGTCATGGTGGAATATGGCCACCCTGTTTATCCCCCTCTGTTTATAATGGTACACCACCTTTTTTCAGTCCCTTTCCCCTGGAATACAGTTTCTCTCAATACTGACTGTAGTTATTTACAAACCCAATTTCAACCCCACCAATAAAGTTCCCAAGTCTCACAAACACATACAGTCCAGTGTGTGTTCGGTCCCACTAACAGTGTGTAAGCAGACACATCAGGTACCGTATGATCGTCACAGGCCCACCAGCTCCTGTTGCTGCAATTTCAGTCCCAAAACAGAAACACTCCAGCCCTTCAATCCCAACCCCCAGTGGCTTTTCAGTATTTAAGAAAGCCTACAAAACAGGGTGGGTGGGAGGACTCTTACCAAACACCAGGCAAACAACACATTTAAATTTCCCTCTAATTAACCCTGACAAACAACAGTCCCCAAGCCTCCAAAGTTACAATATCACAGCCCAAGTAACAGTTCTAATTCAAGGTAATAATTTTTAATACATGAGCTAATTTCACTTACAAACTATTCAAATATTTCAGTTAAAACAGAATATAACCCCAGACCTCTGTCCTAGCAGCCTGCAGCTTGAGTTCCCATATCTCCTAGCATTTAACAGAGCTATATTCAACAGTTTTGTAGAATTGCCTTCTTGCAGGTTTTGTAAAGATGATGTACCCAATAAACATAGTTCTGCTTCAAAGCTTAAATTTGTATGTAATATTTCACTTATACAATTAATAATTCCTATTTGAAACAAGCTTTAGCGTAATGTGCCCTTTTTAATTGTGGGATAACGGAACTTCTCAGGTGTGTAAAGCCCTCAGCTTCGCCTTGGGCTTCATTTCCCAAGGTGTACCATTATCCCACAATAATGCATACCCTGTCATGTTTTATTGCTTAATTAGGTAACTAACCCTCGCCTATTATATCTCAAATATAATTTTTCCCTTTTTAATCTGGGGCGACTGCCTTTCCAAATAAATTTAAATTTAAGCTTGTCAATGTGATTACATTTTTCTCCTGGGATCATGATAGCTTGAAATAAATACAAATTTCTGGGTAATATATTCATCTTAATAATTTATGCCCTAGCAGAGTCAGGGGAAGACATCTCCATCTATCAAGGTATTTTCCTATAGCGTCTATATTTATCTTTAATAACTGATCCAGATTGTTAGCTAATTGAACACCTATATATAGAATGTTAAAGTAACTGGACATTTTTCTATATTTATTGTACACTTATCTGGAGCTATTGGTAATGCTTCTGACTTCTTCCAGTTAACCAAATATCCTGATTGTTTCCCATACTCTTTAGCCAGTGCCAGGATGCACTCTAGTTCTTGGGATCTTTCAAACATAGCAGAATATCATCTGCAAAAAGTGATAATTTCAGTGTTTTATCTGTGTCAAATTTAAAACCCGGAAATAAGAGGGATTCTCTAATAGCGTTTTCCAGTGGTTCAATCACTAATGCAAACAGATGGGAAATGGGTCATCCCTGTCTTGTTCCTCTATATAATGAAAAAGAAGGAGAAATAATATCATTAATCAATATTCTAGCTTTTGGAGTTTTATAAATTGCTTCAATCCATGTACAACATTTTTACCCAATGTTTGTTGATTTCAGCACTGCAAATAAATAGGGGCACGGTGCTTTCTCAGCATCCACGGACACCACCATAGCATTTTGATCTTTGACTGTATATAAAATATTTAGAGCATTTCTAATATTATTATTTATTTATTTATTGTATAATCAGATTTACAACCTTTAGCCAGTGACTCGTTTATAAAGGTACCTCATCACAGAGAGGGCACACATGGTTAACACAATTTACAGAGTACAGTCAAGACAGATAACAGATTTTTTATATATTTACAGAATACAGACATACAGAATCACATAGTTTTACATAGGTTGCATGAACAGAAATACATAGTATTACATACAATTGCTTGAACACATGTGTAAATAATAAACATTTCAATTAGTACCAGCAGGTACTGGCAGAGAGAGAGGCTCGGGGGGGAGTGGGGTGGGGTGGGGTGGGTGGGTGTTCAGCCCAGTGGGCCATGTCAGTAGTGCCAGAAGAGCAGCAGAGTATCTTTTAGTGACAGGTGCAGCAGGGTGTTGAACAGCAGGTCTTATAAGGCAGCTTTGAAGCTTTGATTATGTCCTCTCCTTCTGTTGACAAAGCCCACCTGCTTCCCTCCGCCAAATCAAGGCAGGAGAAACTGTTCTAATCTACTTGTAAATATCTTAGTAAAATCATACAGGTGGAATATTCAAAGGAGCTGCACATGGCGCCATGGGTTGCTGCCATGCGCAACCACCAATGCACCCTGGTGCGATATTCAAGCAGTGAGTTCAGCTCATATCGCACCCCGATGTGCCAGGGCGCACCTGCATACATGCAAGCGCTAGTGCGGGGGGCGTGCCCATGCATATGCAGAACATCCTGATATTTAGCCCGGGATGTGTGGCACAGATACAGGCACAACCCCGCCTTGTGCCACTCAGGGGGGCACAGTGTTGTGCCTGTACAAACAGAGAACAAGTTGGGGATACCCACAGGTGGGCTGCCGTATTGCTGGGTGTAACACAGCAGCCACCTGACATGGGTGGCCCCGCGACCAATGAGCAGTGTGCCCCCCCACCCTGTCGCCTGATCGTGGGCATCAGTAAAGGACCTCCCTGGTGGTCCAGTGGACCGATCCCCGTCACCCAATCACGGGCATAAAATAAAATAATCCCTGTGGTCCAGTGGACCAATCTCCCATGCCTGATCACGAGCATTTGTCCAATGCCCTGGTGGTCAGTGGTATCCCTCCCCCACCACCCACTGGGTCCCCCACCACCTGCAACCCCCTGGCCAGTGGCAGGTGGCAGCTCCACACACTCACCACCCACAGCTGACAGCGTACAGTGGGGCTGTATGCCTGTTGAGTCACTGAATGGGCCAATGGTGTGCAGACCATACTGTACTACACAGTCCCAAATTGTGAATGAATGCTCATTCCACAATTCAGGACTGTGTACTATATAGGTCTGCATGCCCATTGGCCCACACAGGATCAATAGGCATACAGCCCTACTGTACGCTGTCAGTCAGCGGGCAGCTGGGCGGTTTGCAGGTGGGAGCCCACCGCCGCTTGACCGGGGCTGCAGGGTGGCGTGACCTCGTGGGTGGGGAGGGGGGATACCACCGGACCACCAGGGCATTTGACAAATGCCCATGATTGGCAAGGGAGATCGGTCCACCAGGGATTATTCCATTACAAGCCCACGATTGGGCATGGGATAGTGGTCCACTGGACCATGAGGGATTATTTCATTACAAGCCCACGATCGGACACGGGATAGCGGTCCACTGGACCACCAGGGATATTTTCAGTTCATGCCCATGATCAGGCGATGGAGGGCATCTACTTTCACATGCCTGCGATCGGGTGAAGGGGAGCAGAGCCCACCGAGGGGCAGGGGAGGTGTCGG
This sequence comes from Neoceratodus forsteri, assembly GCA_016271365.2. Taxonomy (NCBI): domain Eukaryota; kingdom Metazoa; phylum Chordata; order Ceratodontiformes; family Ceratodontidae; genus Neoceratodus; species Neoceratodus forsteri. Next base: position 23,043,024 of record JADMNL010000034.1, on the reverse strand, counting down.
TCCCCGATGGCTGCAGCCTGGTAGGGCGCCAGGCACAAGTCACCGGGGATCGGTGCACCACATGCAAATAGGGCCATAATGACAAGCATATGGCCCCATTTGTGCCTTGCATGCATAATGGCCTCATTTGCACCTCAGTCTGAATATTATGTAGATGCGCCTTAGCACAACTGCACTTGCGCTGGCGATCCTTGCTCCCCCTTCTTCTGCTTATCACGCTGGCACAGTGCCACTGCACCATGTGCCCTCAGTGCCATATTCAATGGTGTTGAGCCATGGCGCAGCACGGTTGAATATTGCCTGGATCATGACCTGGCTCAACCCAGTTGTGCTGCGCCCAGGTTTGCGCCCCTGCCTGGCACAATCTGAATATCCCACCCACAATCTACATTAAGAAGACAAATTGGATGATGAGACATACATAGTGTAGGATCTTTACCTTTTTTCAGGATGACCAGAATAAGAGCTTCATCAAAGAAGGAAGGGAGTTGATTCTGGAAATAAACAAGCTGTATAGCCTAGGCACCAAGGTGCTCCTAAAAGTCTTATATAAATCTGTACTTATACCATCTAATCCAGGTGCCTTTCCTGGTTTTAGTGTCCTAATTGCTTTGTCTACTTCTGCTATTACAATTGGCTTATCTAGAAATGTTTTTTGAACTTCAGTTACAGTAGGTGTATTTAGAAATTTCTTATTTATTTGGGAGACCCCCTGTGTTAGATATACTTCATTACAATATTTAACCAATTCTGAGTTAATATCCCCATCTTTAGTCAGAAACTGACCCTGTCCTTCACGTGATGTTATTTGTGTAACTGTCCTCTCTGCTTTTTCCTTTTGTATCCTATAAACTAGAAGTTTACCGCTACGGTCCGCTTGTGAGTAAAATTTAGATCGAGATAGTAACATCATACGCTCAATTTTCTTATTGTTTATTTGGTTGTACTCATGTTTTAATTTTTCTGGTGTTTATAATGTATTATAACTTTTATTACTGTGCTGTTGCTGAACATTTATAACACTGCACACTGACATAAAAACAGGGTCACGTTGCAGTCAATTCCAGCTAGGCTGGTAATCATTTAAAGCAGCAGTGCAGTGAAACACATTTTTCTCAAAAAGCATAGTTTTCTGCTTCCATTAAACAAAAATATCAGTGGACCCAAGATAGCAGATAGCATGCTGTTAGTATAGGAGCACACTCCCCTGTTCAACGCATTCCATATTTTTTTCTTTCTGAAGTGCCCATGAAAATGTATTAAGCATTAGCCAGGGATGGTGCTCTTTCCCTTCCCCCAAGGCAATGTTTAGAGTCCTTAGAGTGATTGAAGCAGCATGTTTCCGCTACATTATGTGCTTGGTAGAGAGATGATAGCAAAGGATTTGCGGTTATTGGCTGTGCTGCAGTCTCACTGAGTTTACATGTGGGCTTTCAAGTGTGCTTTGAACTTGATTGCGTGTGGGAAGTGCAGGTAGATTAGTTAACTAAATGCCAAGGTCAGAGCTAAAATTAGCACAGGAGTTACAAAGGTGAGCAGGATGTTTTAATTTTAAATGTGCTCCCGATAGTATCTCCCCACGTGGAGAATTTATTTTTTTCAGCACTAAATCTTTAATACTCATAGAGGCTAGAGATTTTCTTCTGTGCATTAATTTTTATGTTTGCTTGCACGCAGCGCAAGAAATATATTGCGGCAGCTTGCTGCTGAAGCAGGTTCTGGAGGTGTGGCACTGTTGTGGCCAATACCGGCATGGCATCTTGGGGTGTGTGTGATGTCCACCAGTAATGAGGGACACAGCCAGTGACAGTAGTTTCGAATGTTGCCACCAACTTAAAAGAAAATAGCCACCCAGATGCACTCCCCACCACATGCATGCATGCATATTGCATGCTAATCGGATCCCCACACACACACACACTATAGCTGGCCAGGGGTGCCCAATCCCCCATCCAGCTCCTAATGTTTCCCCAACAGAGAAGCGGGTGCCACGCACACTGGGAGCCCACCCAGCATGGCAACAGTCCGTTTGGCCGGACGATGCCTAATCCCCCATCGGCTCCACTGCCCCGCCCCAAACAGCCTTTCTGCTACCATGCTGGGAGCCCACCCCAGCGTGGCAAAAGTCCCGTGTCATCCAAGAAAACAAAAGAAATCTGAAAGAGAAACCTTCCCTCGCTGACTGCCCTGACCCCCGCTCCCCACCCTCGCACCCTGCCTACCCACACCCCCCACCCAATACTTGCCTCTGGAGTCCGGCGCGATGACCTTTGGTGGACCGTGAACACGTCTGTACTCTTCAAAGCTGACCACGAACTGAGGAAATGCCGGTAAGCTGTATAATGTAATAAATAGGGTTTTTTCAACTTTGCTGCATATCTCAGACATTTCTTGGAAGTTTTTCACTAAATTTTCAACATGGGGTTTTTGGGACCCCATCTCATGAATTCTGTCACTGTCATTTTGTTAACTGGCCCCGAAAGTTGATTTCGCGGCCACTGCGTGGAACTACCTTTCAGGACTGATTTTACAGTTCATGAGGTAGGCCCCCAAAAACCCTATGTTGAAAATTTGGTGAAAAATTCCAAAATGACTGTTTTTCGAGCATGCGTTGTGCTGTTCCTACGCACGCTCGTAAGTTTGTGAATTTTCAATATTTTCACTCCAGATTTTCAACATTGCCATTTTACCATACCTCCTTATGAGCAGTACAGCTGTCATTTTTCATATTTTGTCCAAAATGTGTTTCCGTGCATGTAGTGCACAATGGCGCAGTCAGTGTGTGAAATAAATGTTTGGGACAGATTAAGAAAATCTCAGTGACACTGTTCATGAGTAGACATGTTAAAATAGCTATGTTAAAAATTTGGTGAAAATATTCCCCTAAATGACTGTTTTATGAGCATGCGTTGCGCTGTTCCTACGCACGCTAGTAAGTTCATGAATTTTCACTCCAGATTTTCAACACTGCCATCTTACCACACATCCTTATGAGCAGTACAGCTATCATTTTTCACATCTCACCCAAAACGTGTTTCTGCGCATGTAGCGCACAATGGCGCAGTCAGTGTGCAAAATCAATGTTTGGGACTGATTTAGAAAATCATAGTGACACTGTTCATGAGCAGAGGTGTTACAATGGCTATGTTAAAAAGTTGGTGAAAAAAGTCCATAAAATGACTGTGTTACAAGCGACCATTGCGCAGTTTCCATGCACCTTCGTAAGTTCATGGATTTCTAATATTTTCAGTCCAGATTTTCACCACTGTCATTTTTCCACACTTCCTTATGAACAGTACAGCTGTCATTTTTCACACCGTGGCCAAAATGTGTTTTCACACTTCCAGTGCAGAAATGCGTGGTCGCTGTGGGAAATCATTGTTCGGGACAGATTAAGAAAATCACAGTGACACTGTTCATGAGCGGAGGTTCCAAAATGCCTGTTATGACAATCTGTTGTAAAACATCCCCAAACTAATTGCATTATGGGTGTGCATTGTGCAGTTTCTACACACGCTCATGACTTCACCAGTTTTTTTAATATTTTCACTGCAGATTTTCAACATTGCCATTTTTTCCACCTCCCCATGAACAGTACAGCCTATGGCCCACCCAGTCTGCCCATTTGAGCTTGTAAGTTCAGTTTATGTTTTCCAAGAAGTCTGTTGCCCCTTACCCCTGACCTCTAGAATTCCTTTATGTCTATCCCAAGCATTCTTAAATCCCATGATTGTTTCAGCCCCCACCACTTCCTCTGGCAGGGTGTTCCACTTGTCCACCACCCGTTTTGTGAAGAAATTGTTCCTCACGTTTCCTCTGAATCGTCCTCCCTCCAACTTCATCCCATGCCCTCTAGTCCTGGAACATATTTTTCGCTTAAAAATAGTGTATTCCTGCACCCTGTTCCTCCCTGTAAGATACTTGTATGTCTCTATCATAGCCCCTCTCTCCCTCCTCTCCTATGCAGCTCTCTAACTCCTATACTATCAATGCCAATGCCAGCAAGCAAACATTTGGCCATTGACAAATGCTTGTTTCTATTTTATAGAGCTGGCACTAGTGGGACTCACTCATATCTGAAGCATCAGTGGATTGGTGAGACGTATTTTGTTTTTTGTTCCCTTTTTTATTAATAACACAAACTAAAGCAGGATGCAGCATGGACTAGACCAGTGTTAGTGATTAGGTTAATACTGATGCCTGCAAGAGAAAGTTCACACCGGACAACCAACAGATCTAGGGACCTGAGGAATTCAAAACCGCTTAGAACTTCTTATTTATATGTAAAATATTGACTACTTGCTAGTATTCTTTTTTTCTTTTTGAAATTTAGATACTAATCAAGAGACTTCAGTCTCTGCATTATTTTTTTTTTGTTCTCTCGTTTCCTCTGTTCTTTTTTAATAATCCAACATGAGTGCTGTTGGATTTGGAATTGAAGTCTTGGCTAGGAAATGTGATAGAGAGTTGGCAAGTGCCTACAAAAGAATCAAGAAGTCTTGAATAGCTAGAAGTCTGGCATTGAACACGTAAGGGTGAGATTATATGCTTCTCGTATTCACGGCATGATGGTTTACTCGACAAAGAACCCCTGTGCGCAAGCACTGAGGCAATGGTTACCCCAAAGAGCATTGGCCTTTGGCACTCGTGAGGTTACTTGAGGTCACTGGAAACTGTACAAGATAAATGCATTATCACACACTGAACCGCTGCATATCCCTTATTTACATAGTCATTAAAACCAAATACATTAAAATCCACGATATAAAATCTTCATAATAATGTTCAGCTGGTTTAATTAATAAAATCCCATCAACTGACCTCATCCAGGAATGCTAGGCCAAACAGATGGGTCTTAAGGGCTGATTTAAAACTCTGGACGGTCAGGCACTCTCCTACCTGATGAGGTAGAAAATTCTACAGGGTAGGGGATAAGAGAACAGTGAAGGTGTGGATAGGAAAAGATTAAGTACATTTAGTTGGAGAGTCCTTGAACAGTGTTAATTTGGCACATTATTAATTTTCGTTATGAGTTCTGCCCAGAGGGGGGATTAAGCAACTCAGGATCCTGGGGTGAGAGGGACTTTTGTCACTAGCTAAGTTCATCTTGTACTATGGGGGGGATGTTTAATTTTGTTTTGCATTAGAATTTGGTTGTGGTTGAGAGAGAGGGACTGCTGTTCAAATTAGGGATGAGGGGTCAAAGGGGGAAATATAAAAAATGTGGTTCAGAGGGATACTTTAGGGATAATTTGAAGCAAGAAGAGTTTAATAAAAATGTGTCTTGACATATATAGTTCACACTCTGCTCAGAGTTATTGAGGAAGGGGTGAAGAGAAATGGTGGCAGGCACTCTGCATGTACACACTACATTTCTATGTTAAATACGGCTATCAAGTCACATTAAAAATGTATGTCTGTGAATTTTAAGGGTGTACAGGACAGAACAAAAATAAGAAATCAGCTTATGTAAAAATAAATGTAATAAAATGTATGTTTTACAGGAAACTCACTTTAAGGAACAGGATATCAAATATTGTATGCCTTTATGTGGTGGGTGGGGTGTATATATTCCATTTAAAACTGATGCTGTGGATGTGGCTATCATCTTTAATAAGGACTATAAAGGGAAAATTATTGATAAACATGTAGCTGCAGGTGGGAGATATATTATCATAAACAAATTAAAACAACAAGTGTGTCCTATGGCATGTGTACATGCACCTAAGCCATGATGACCCCCTGTTTTCACCAATGTTTTTGAATATGGCTAATGTTCCCTCACAATATGTAATAGCAGGGAATTTAAATGTAACTTTGTCATCATTAGATAGGTCAATTAGATCTAAGGAAACAAAAAGAAAAAAAAGAAGAAAGGCAGTGGGGAACCTGCAATCTCTGGTAGAAGAATTTAATATGACAGAAACATACCGCAAAGTTTTCCTTCTTCTCAAATGTACACAAAATATTTTCACGAACTGACACGTTTTGTGCCTAGGTCAGTGTTGCATTTGGAATATGGAAATATACATATTTTTCATCGTGCACCATTTTTATTTCACTTAGAACAGGACAAGTTAGAACCTAAAGATAACATTTGGAGAAAGGATGCAGTCCTCCTAAGGATAGTCATTTTATTAATGTTAATAGAAAAATAATTCTGGAGTATCGCAATTTAATATACTGGAGGAGACAAATTATAACACCTTTTGGGATGCTTTGAAAGTAGTTCTCGGGGGCACAAAGTTATTATAAATACATGAAAAACGGAATGCATTGTGAAATAACAACTGAAAAATACAACTAACACAGGCCCAGGCAAACTACATTCAGTCACAAGATGAAATAGACCTATATCGAATGTTTAAAATTCAGAATGAATGTAATGAAGTAACAGCTAAGTAGGCCCAGTCGGCACTATTGAGGTCACAAGCTAAATGCTACTTTATGGGGGAATATCCAAGTAGATGTTTGGCGTTACATTTGAAAACTGAATGATGTATGGAATCAGTAAATCAAATAAAAAATTGTGAGGGTGTATTATGTACTGATCATCATCAGATTAGTATGTTTTTTTAAATGTTTTATAAGGAACTGTATTCCCCTAATATAAAGCCAACTGGGAGGATATAAAACAGTTTTAAACCCCACACCCCCAGGTGCACTGTGAGTATGAGGCAGGTGCATTGTGAGTATGAGACATTTGCTCAGAGCCCATATTTGGCTCCTATACTGACAGCTCTTGGTCAGTGGCTCCCGAGCTCCATGGTCTTTTCCTGCAGTGTGGAGCCTGCCACTTCCTACAGCCATTTAATACGAGTGTCTCCTCTGTTGAATGTGTCAATGACTCTCCTCTGCAGTCTCTTCCTGAAATCCAGGCCCTGCAGTGCGTGTGAGGGGGATGCACTGCATGGCACGCTACAGTGAGAACCCAGAAAACTATCATCAGCACCGGAGAACATGGCATATCTGTAATGGAGCATCTGAGTCCTTCTCAAAAAGGTGCTAAAAATTAGCTAACAAAGATGAGAGGCATTGTTTAAATATGTATTTTAAAGTGGGGTGGTAAAAAATGTGCCACTATGTTGGTTTGTAAAGTAAAGTAGGGCTACTATTGGTTTTACTTTACAAACATGGCTGTCAAAATTATTTATTTATTTTTTGTTTTTAATTTTGGGGAGGCATTGATATTGGAACATGCCACATCCTAGTGACTGGATGGAGTCCAAAGCCATGTGTTTCTTTTCCCTAAACCACATGGTTTCAGAACAATTTCTTTCTTTCTATCTGGTTGTCTGTCTATCTATGTATTGTAAAATACTGTTTCTAGTCCAGGAGATTTTAAAACAAATTGTCTGTCTTCATGTCTTCATGTTTTATGTTGGCTATGGTGTAAAATGAATTCCTAAATAAACTTGAATTGGAATCCCATCTTGGTGCTGTACCAGCCAAATGGTTAGCTTATGCTTCCCATGCCACTTGAATTCTCACTTTATAAATTCTATAGCCAGAAAAATAACACTTCATGGGAGCAAGTGTTTCTTTGTGTTCTTTTTTCATATAGATTTGTATTCTTCCAGCCAGCTGCCTGCCTTAATGATGTACTCTGTCACTCAGGCCATGGCATCATTCTGATGGTGGCTGGCTAGTTGTTTTTCTCCCCGAACTCTCCCTCCACTCCTTGGCATGAGTGACAGCCCTGTCTGCATCGTACACTGTTGGTTGACTGCAGGGTGGGGGGGCTCTCTAGCCCTTCTGTAGGTGTTGCCATGCTGCTAGTATTTCCCAGGTGCAGCACATTGCTGCACAGCAGCTGCCCCAGTCCCAGTTGATGCCCCAGTACCACTTCCTGGGCTCATTCCCGAACCCTGGTAGGCTCAATGGCAGCACACTGCTCCGCCTCGGGGCCATCAGGGAGCCCAGTATGGTGGTGCTAGGTCACTGGGGGCCCCGGATTTTAATGTTCTTTCTTATAGCCAGGTATTTTACACCTGGACATTTAAAAATGCAATTTAGAACAAAAAAGTGAAAAAACTTAAGGGATGTCTCACATTTAAAAATGCAAATTGGAGTGAGACAAAATTATGTGATGGGACAGTTTTTCAACATAAAATACTATATGTTATTTCTTATAATTACTGGTTAGAGTCAATTACAACCTGAAACCAGCACCTCATATTCTGTGTTACACACACCCTGTTAGGCCCGAGGCCTTGTACCTTACTATGCCCTGGGCATGCAGTTATGACACCACAGCCAACACCCTGTCATGTCTTACTGCTTACATAAGGCATACCTGGGTGTGCTTCATGCTGGCATAATGGCACACCTTGGGTGGGTTCCACCACCAGAGAAGTATCATTATTCCAGCACAAAGAACACCCTGGAGTGCCTTATTGCGGTTATGAAATAGGTCCATTAGGGGTTAGTAAAGAATATTGAAAAAAAAATGTGCTCACATTAGTAAACACACAAACAAACACAGTAGTCCCATTGAGACATTCTAATTTTGCTGTTTGGCCAGTAGATGGCAGATGCAGTTTTGTGTTTACTACAAGTTTAGTGAGTGAATGGAAGTGTATTAATATAAGTGTGCTCACTTGATGTAAACAGGTCAGTGAGGTCACAGATCTTTTTCCCGTGCTGTTGTGATAGGAAATCAGCACTGGGTTTCGAGCTCCTTAACCAATCAGTTTTCTGGATTTTTTGTACCCATTTCATGATATATATTTTACTATTTTGTACTAGAGATTTTTTTAGACTCGGCTTTATTGATGGATTCTGAGAGGTAATGATACAAGTTCCAGTATACATACATTGAAATATCATTTTGGGATTACAAAATGTTTTTTTTTTACTGTTTTCTTCTTTTTTTTAATGGTGCAGTTATTTCAAAGTCTGCATTGTCTGCAACCATAGTCATCTTCAAAGTACAGCAGGAACTTGACGTACTGCTATTGTTGAACATGTTGTGAGATCCATCACCAGCAATTACAGAACATCAGCTAAACCATTAAACAGAACCTTTACATAAACCAAACTTGAATACTAGAGATTCTGCATTTTATGGTGCCACTGAGCTTTACAAGGTTTTAAAGGGCAGGTGCTTAGTAAGGATGTATATATTAAAGAATGAAGGTTTGAGGCCTTTTCTGTAATCATTTAGTATGCTTTTACTTGTTTCTTTACTTACTTTTTCATCATTTTATTTGTATTTTGCCATCCACTATCAAAAAGAATCCAGTGGAATTCTTATATTATGATGTCAGAAACATGTACTGTCAAGGCTGGCAGTGTATTTCAATGGGAAACTGCAAACCTGTTTTCAGATATTTATAGAGAAGTAGCACTTTCTACCACCAAAATACTTTGCATTTAATAGAAGTATCTGATTCATGATAATCTGCGATCTTTTGTCATAATGTCAGTGTCAGTGGCTCAGTAGGTAGCACTCTCGCCTCTGAGGCTGGGAGATCAGAGGGCTGTGGGTTCAGTTCCCACATCTAGCACTTGGGTTAATATCCCAGTACTGACACTGTAGTGCAGCATGAGAGGGGTGCTGCACTTCTGAGGTGCCATCTTTCGGATGAGACATTAAACCGAGGTCCCATCTGCCTGGATTGGTGGTAGTTCAGGTGGATGTTAAAGATCCCATAGCACTTATCGAAAAGAGTAGGGGAATTTCCCCAGTGTCCTGGCCAAATTTCCCTCATTCGCTAAAAATACCACCAACAGCTTAATCTGGTTCAAGGTCAGTTGGCATTCATCTGTATCCCCCTCCCCCGGGTCGTGCCTGAAAATAGGCAGGATTTGTCTAGTGCACTTACCCGGTCAACAAAAGCTAAATAAAAAAAAAAAAAAATGTAGCATTTGACAGTTTCTTCATAACCAGATTTTGCTTGGGAAGAAGAAGAAAGGAGAAGCCAATTTTATGTTTTAAAATCATAAAATCATATAGCAGTACCACAGTAGTGCAAACCTATAAAAGACAACGTTTGTTGCTGAATGAAGTACCTATTTGTTTTCTAAAAGACAGAAACATCTATTTAGTATCTCATTGAAATACATTGGGCTCCTAAATACCTGGCAGTTTCTGGTATCACAATGCCAGAATTCCATTGAATTCTTTTTTTTACTAGCGTGAAAAGCAAAGGTAAAAACTCACTTGTTTCCTTGCACAAACAACTGTTTTATTATAAAAACATAAAGGAATTACTAATACATCAAAATACAATAACTACAATAGTTAGTTACCTATTTATTAGAAGTAAACACCTGCTCTTCAGATATACTTTTAATGACATTAATATTCTAAATTTTAAAAAATATCTTTTTAAAAATATAAATATATTAAAAAGGATCATAGTCCTCCCATGATTGTGTTACCTACCTGTAGCTGCAACAGTATTAAATTTCCACATTTGGATCTGTAAATCCCTTTTTTCCTTCATTTACTAATACTGGTTTTTCTGTCCGGGTGTGCCAGACAAGTATCTGAAAAGTAAATCAAAGAGAAAGAGTCTTTAACTTGAAACAACTTTGCCTTCTTTACAGTTTTAGTAAAGTTTAATTTAAGCCTCAGTGAATACACAGAAATAATTTCAGTTTTTTCCTTACCTATGATCTGGGATTTAAATGCATTTTTTCTGATTCTGGATTATCATCAAATCAAGAAATATTACAGAAAATGACAACACTGCAAGGTCTGCTCATTCAATCAACCTTCTGTAGGACACCCAACAGAAATATTCATCTACAGCTGGCTCCATGGCACTGAGCGATGGGTGTTTGCTCAGTATGCTGGTGACCCAGGTTCATGCCCCAAGCCCAGATGTAAGGAGTGGAGTCTGGCAGGGAGGGAGGGAGTTTACAATGTTCATTGGATGCTTCCCTTCTGGGGCACTGGACAGGTCCTGGACTGCTGTTTGACATCTCCTGGTAGTGGCTAGTGGCTGAAGATCTTTGCGGCATGTGGATTCGATGTGCCTCTGAATGCCCCCACCCCAAGACACTGTCGTGGCCAAACCATTTCATGGGAAGTGGATGGGGTGCTGGGGAGAAAAATTGGAAAGCTAGCTGCTCAGTTGACTGGATGACGGTGGTCAGTCCCCACTTGCCACGAAGCCCGGATGTGTCTGTGCCAACTCTTGCCACACTTGGGATACAGTTGGAAAGCCCTTGGGTGAATCTCCTCTCCCGATTCCCCTCCACAGGGGAGGGGCCCTCCTGATGAAGGGATATGTCAGGTTACCTGGGCTGCAGCAATAACAGAGTGTGGATGGCAAAAGGACATGGTGGCAGGGTGGGGCCTAGGCATGCTGAAGGACTGGCCAGCTGAGGGCCTGGGAGGATCAAAAAAAAAATAAAAATTTAACTACCAACTGCCTTGAGTGCGCTATCTTTAGTGAAAGGCATAAACAAAACTGGTATCCAGTGCTTTCCTAACATTTTGTCATACTGAGCCACCTTCCCAGAAATCCAATAGATTCTGTCATATGGCTTTCTGTCTGTTTTTTTTATCACTCCTGAATGATGACTATCCTTTGGCAATCAGAAATGTTATGAATTACGTTGTGACTCTAGAGTGCTTGTCTTGAAAAATGTTTGAACTGGATACCAGCTGCCCCACTGATCACTGTTTTGGCATTAGTAATTTGCTACTGACTTTTCTATCTCATCTGTACTTGAAACACAATGTTCCCCTTTTGTAAGATACTGTCATGTTGAGAACCAGCGTTTGATGGAGAACTAAAGATCAACTGTGCCAAGATGGTCCTAAAATTATTTGTTACAAATTGTTCTCCTTTAGAAACACAGCATTTTCATCTAAATTTCACTGACACACCAAAAATATTTGTGACATATTTCCTCAAAATACCATACATTAAATGTTCTCCTGTGTTCAGACTGTTAAGGTCGCTTGGCTGGATCTTTAAAACTCATACCACAGGCACAAATCCTGATTGTGGTGTGTGTCTGAAGCAGGATAAATGTGGTGAAATGTTTGAAAGCTATTTTCAAATTTACACTCCAGTCCTTTTTAAAAAAAATGAAAGATGACAAATTGAGATACAATATGGGGATTTAATTACACAGTAAGGAATTTAACCTAAGATCTCATAATAAGCAAATAAAATTCAAAGGCAAAAAAAAAAAGGAATGGCAGGAGAGGGCTGACAGAATTTGAATTAGCTTGCCAAGATAGGTGATTGAGTCTGAAATTGTATCCTGCTTAACGCACAGACTGGACAAATACATTTTAGATGGAAAAGGGATAAAATGGTCCTGCTAAAATGGGAGACAGACATGAGTATATGGCCTTCTGCTGTCTTAACACTGAGTACAGCATTGAGTATTTACATCACTTGTGGCCAGTTTATGGTAAAATAATGACGTTTCAGTCATATACAGGCGCATGCAACATTATTATGTTTCTGAACACAAGTCACCTCTTTTAAGTATCTGGGCATTGCCCTTGACTTCATGCTCACTTATAATAACCACATCCACACTTCATGCTCAGTGATTAACTCCAGAATTGGCCTTCTATATAGGCACAAGTGATGCTTGCTGCCCCAAGCATTCCGTTTGGCTGTCACCTCCTCAGTACTCTCTCTCTCTGGTAGATCATGGTATTGTCCTCTATGGCTCCACCAACAACACTGCCCTTTGCAGGGTCAAGGTTACCCTAAATAAAGCCTGCTACCTTGTGACTGGGTGTGACAGAATGACACATACTCGTGACCTCTACGGATCTCTAAGTGGCTGAACTTTGAGGGGAGAGACTGTTACCACATCTGCCTACTCACCAAAAAGGTTCTACTCGGGCTTTTCCCACCTGGCCTTTGTAATCTCCTTCATACTGACCCCCTCCCACTAGGGCCACCCATCTCTCCTCTAAAGTCCTGTTGTCAGTTCCTCAGTGTAGGACATCCCTAGGTCAACACGTCTTCTACTATGGGGCACCCCAATGTATAAATGAACTCCCCCTAGAAACATCATCTCAATTGAGGGTCGGCCTTTTCAAGTCTGGGCTCAAGGAGGTAGTAATATCCACCAGTAGTTGTGATTGCCCTTAATTCAACATCTCTGCTGGGAGATTGCACCCCTTCTTTCTGCAGTCATTGCCCACTATCATCTCTGCCCCCTCCTTTTCTCCTAATCCAGACACTGATGAATTCATGTTCTGCTTCAACTTATTATTTACTGTGCTGTAGCTATTTTATATATATTGTCCCCACCAAACTGTAACACTGACTCTGGGTAACCTGCCTGTCGCTTTTCTGTTACCAGTTCTGACACTGTGTTAATAGTGTGTGCTGTAATTATTTCATATGTTTTGTTCCTACAGTACTGTTATACTGAGTCTGGGTAGTCTGCCCGTTGCCATTTCCGCAACCTGTTCTAACATGTGTAGATAGTGTTATTCTCTGACTTTTGTCTGCCCCCCCTTTTTTTTCTTTTCCAAGACATTGAGCCTTTGTAAAGGAGTCTCTGACTCAAAGGGTTGTAATTCTGATCTTTCAAATAAAAAAATAAAAAAATGAACCACTGCAAGCCACAGCAGATGTGCACATAAGGTAGGCTACCTTTCAGGTTGTCTAACTTATATCCCCAAAAGTTTGGGACGCAACGTGTTTGTGCAACAAGTCCCTGACATGGATCTGAAAATCCAGCCCACTGTTCTCGTCCCCCCATTTGGTATGAAAAGTTCATTTTTATACCTCTAAGTTCCAAGAGGAGGCAAGAGTCTTGTTATATGTAAGTGCTTGTTATATGTAAGTAGTGACACAATGGGTTGGGGGGTGTTGGATTAGACTCCATGCCCAGGGGTGTAGTGAGGTCTGGTGCCACAGGTGGAGGATCTTACAGCCCCTGGATGCTCGGGTATAGCCTAACATTGCCAACCCTGGAGTACCTTTTTTGCGCTTAGAAAATGGGGAGAAAGCATAATTTCTGTTTTTTTTTTTTTATATATTGAAAAAGTATTTTTAGTTGTTGCATTGTATGAATTGTCCTTCCACTACTGGGATTTACTTGTTTTAGTAGGTGTCACTGGGCAGGTGTGTGTGACGGGGACTTGACAGCTGGAAATTTCACATTTGTGCACTGCCCTGTTGAGTCTCGTGACCATCCATTTCCACTGGCTCACTGTTGCTCACTCACTTTCTCTTCTTCTCTTCTTCTCTCCCCTCCCTCCTCTCTCTCTTTTTCTACACTGCTTTACCTAGGTCATGCCCATTTCTTCATAGTTCACTTGCATTCCCTATAGTATTCATAGGCAATCCCATGCATGCGCTCTTCCCCTCCCCCAAGGAGGGTCCCTTGCTCTCTTTACAGAATGGCTGCCACTTGGTGGCCAAGAGACATGGGGGCTATTCTGTAGGCAACCTCCTTAGTCCTGCCTGGATCTCTCCAGCAACAGGTAGTGGAGGGGAGGCCCACTGGGGAGATGGGAGCAGAGGCACTGATGCTAGGCTCCACTCTCCTAGATGGCATGCAGGTATCTGAGGCACTGGAACCCTGAGTGATAATAGACAGGAGTGAGGAGCCTCAGCTTGAGGAAGAAAATGGTAACTGACTTTTTAAAGGAGCACTGTCAACTCTTTTTGCATCATATAATTTCTAGTTTAAAAAAACTCACATTTTATGATTGCTTACCTTCTCTAAAACCCATTAAAGTTGCTAGTTTTTTGATCTGCTTCCTTTCTTAGTAGAACTGAAATGCATGGGAATGGTGCAGTTACACCTAGCCTTGTTATGCTTTAAGTCTTTGATCTATTCTTATTGCATACAGTATATTCTGAAAATTAGGAACACCCTCAAAAAGTGCTGCCACCCATGATGCAGTAGTCTCCTCTGCTCCCACAGCATCATTAGTGTTTAAATTGTGTTAGGGGTGTACCAGGTCCAGAAGGTAACGCCAGTATGGTGGGCAGTCTGATTTTTCTTTTAAAATGACAAAAATTAATCAGAATCAAACCACAAGCTACATCAATGATCTCTACAGAATCTGAGCAGTCATAAAATATGTTTTTTAATCTAGGGACAGTTTGAGGCCTGAGGGTGTTGACAATGTCATTTTAAAGGAGAACTATAATTAGCCCAAGTGACCCACCCTTGCAAGCCTCACCCCCCGATTAAGGGTTTTGAAAATAAAGCTCCCTGTTCTGTCTCTTTCCACTTACTTTAATTTTTGAAAAGTCTGGCATTCACCAAAATGGCACATGCTCCGTAGCTCCATTTCATGATAAAGAGCGGCACCGCACTGCTCGGCTCCAATAAAAAAATTAAGTAAGTGGAAAGTGATGGAACAGGGAGCTTTATTTGCAAAACCCTTAATCGGGGGGTGAGACTTGCAGGGGTGGGTGATTTGGGCTAATTACAGCTCTCCTTTAAACTGCTTTTTGTCCTGACAGTGTCAATTTGGTTGTGAGCTACACTTTGTGTGCATGTTTCTGGAGCTGTTTCTGTGTTGTGATTGACAGATGATTCAGAAGGAAGGGGGAAGTGATGTTGGAGGAGGGAGAGTATAGAAGGAAGCCCTTGATGTGTGCCAGTGAGCCCCATGAGAGGCTGGAGAAAAGAGTGTGGCATATCAGCCTGAGGGAATCTAAAGTCAGAAAAACGGTAAAGCCAGAGATACTCTAAAAAGGTAACACTGTAAATAATAAAACAAAGGTGGTTCAAAAGCAGATTGGAAACCTGAAATTAAATTGTGAGAGGGGGGAGGTAAAGTTACAAAAGAAACAGAAGACTCCAGGGAGTTGTTAAAAAGTTGTTAATGAGCTACAACAGCAGACAGCTTAAGCAAGAGGAGGGGCCAGATTTTCAAACTGTTTTGGGATGAAGTCCCATGCACAGCCACTGGTGTAGAAAAAAATCTCTGCACCAGCATCAATTCTGAATTGCTGCATGGGCAGCCGGTGCAATTGTGGGAACTTGACTAGCCTGAGTCAGGCAGTCCCACATTTCCAATGGCACTCAGTGTAAAACACAAAGAGTTAGCCATTTGGGAGAACCAGGGGGGCCCTACTGGTCCATGGTAGGGCCAGACTGTGGGGGGCAGCAGCACCCCTGGAAATCTCTCTCATCTTGCGAGGGATGCCATGTCTTGTTACTACCAGGTGTAGAATTGTGGCACATCTGCACCAAAATATGGCTGAAAGTTGTCATAAATCATGGAGCCAGTCGCAAACTGCTCTGCAATGGAAAATATGGCACATGCGGAAAATCTTGCAGGCCTGTGATATTTTTCTGCATGTGTGGCGAAGAGATGGGCATTTGAAAATCTGTCCCCAGTGCTTTATGAGCATTGCCAGTTATCAGTTAATTAATTTGGTACTGACTGTCCCTGCAAAAGGGGATCTGCAGTCTAAGTTTTTAACTAAAACATTTTTTTAATCGTAACATTTCTCTTTAGCAGATACGAGAAAAGAAACAAACAATAATTTGTAGAAATTAGATTACTAAGGAAGTAGTCCAGTCAGTGGAGGAGGAAATCATAGTGTTAATATTAGAACAGAAAAATTTAGGCTCTCAAACCATCAGACAGCTAGCTAACATAACTTCAAGCAAGCATATTAAAATTAGAATTAAAGAAAAAAAGTCAGGAAATAAACCATCCAAATTACTGTAATGATAAGTTCTAATATAAAGATAGGAATTAATATTTCTCACTGATAACTAATTCATTAATGATTACAAAATTAAAGAGTTAGTATACTGCCTGAAATTAAAAGTACAGTTTGAATTAAAAGTACAGTAGTCAACTGTTACTTCTTATATCTGAAGTAGTTTTTTATTTTCTGTTTTTCTAATCGGGTGATTCTAACCCCAGGAGTCATTCAATATTCTTAATGTCAGACTCCAGTGTTGAACTGCCTGGAGAATGGAACATATGTAAATAATGGAACACTCATTGGTTCATGCCACCATTCAAAGTGCTGCCCTTACCAACTGCTGTGTTCTGTAACGCTCAGATTTCATTCTCCGCCTACTCAGTAAGATGTCCCCGAGAGCTCTCCTCTTAAAGAATCACTAAACCATGAAAACTTAAGTAGAAAGTTTTCTTTTTTCATCTGCTGCCTTTATTAACTTCTTCATTTAACTCTAGTACTAGTTTAGGTTAATTTGTTTTAGTTTTTTACCTCAATTTGCAGTTCCTTTTTGGTTCCTGGTAACTGGAGAGGAACCGGGGTTTTTACCTTTATCTCTCTCGCTTTTTATTTTACTGAGTTATCTGTTGGGTCCTTTATTTACTTAAATTTCTAGTGGTTTCTCCACGGTTTGTAAACCGACTGTTTTCTGTCTAGCAGTTGCTTTGAACTGTCATTGGTTTAAAGTAGCTTTCTTCCTATGGTTCTAACCAAGAGAAAAACTGTATTTGGGGGTTTTCTAATTATGTCAGAGAAACCTAAAACGAAAACAGGACCCATTGATTTTAAAAACTGTCTAGAGTGTGGTGAAGTGTTTGCTAAAGCTGACAAACATGATTTGTGTTTGTTTTGTTTAGGTGAATCACACTTCACTGCAGGCTGTGAAATTTGCAAAACCTTCCCTGAAAAAAACTAAAAAAAAAAAAGGTAGAAAGGTTTAAAAAGAAGATGTCTCCCCTGTCAGTTCCGGAACAGTCTGACAAACCCACTACTCTGATTATCTCTAAAAAAGATAAAAATATGGATACCGAACCGACTGCTAAGAAAGGGTAACCTTCTAAGATGAAAAGAACCAGAGATACAGTCACTGAACTGGCTCCATCCAAAAAGAAAACAAAACACTGAACCTCCTGCTGACAAGCCTAAGGAGCTCCCAGTGGTAAACCCAGTAATGTCTACAGTCGAGGTGATAGCACAGGCCTTGCTGGTCTTACTGGCACTACAGGCTGCAAATCCTCAGCTTCTGTCACCGGTTCTAATGGTTCCGGCTTCGGTTCCAACTTTGGTTCTGCAGTTGGTATCTAAATTGAAACAGGGTTTGGTTCTGCTTTCCCAGGACCCATGTTTTGAACAATATGAGGAGGATGAGGAAGAGAGTGAAGCAGAGCCTATTGAGCCAGAGGTCTCTCCTGATCCTGAATTTTATTCCCCTCCAAAGTCAACAGAGGATTATTCCTCTCATTGTACATTTGTTAGACAGATGGTGGATGCCCAAGATCTGGCTACAAACTAATCTGTAGAAGATGAGTAGGCTGTTGGTTAACTAGGATCTGCAGCTTCTCCAATAGGAAAGGAAATGGGCAGACTGGATGGGCCAAGCAGTCCTTATCTGCCATCAAAGTCTATGTTTCTATGAGGAGGAAACAGACTTTTTAGAAATGATGGGCCTAGCACCTACAAAACGGCTGCTACCACCAATAAGTAAGTCTATGAAAAAACAGGGCTTGAAGGTACTTCAGACCCCAAACTTTATATGACCAGTGGAAAAGAAGGCTGATAAAAAAATATCGGTTAGGTCAGGGGCTGAGTTTTTGTTTTCTCACCCTGACCACGAAGGGGTGGTACAGACTGCAGTCTGTGATAGGGCCAAACTGCCCTTGGCTTCACATCCTCCAGACAAGGATTCAAGGAAACTAGATAGCATGGGGGAAAAGGGCTATCAAGCAGTGTCTCTGGGCATAAGGCAAGCCGACTATATGGCTTATTCTGCCCAGTATCAGAAATCCTTGTGGCAGTAAGCCATGCCCATGGTGGATAAGGCACCACCAGGGCTTGCAGCTGACTAGGCAGAGATGGCTAATTGTGGACTGGAGGCTGCTGAGTACCAGTTCCACATGGCAGTAGATGCCAGTGATACAGCCTCTCAGTGGATGGCACTTACTGTAGCCCTCGGGCGATTTGCATGGCTCAGGGCCACAAATTTGTCACAAAACACCCAGACTAAGCTCATGGACTTCCCCTGTGAAAACAGTTTGATATTTGGGGACAAGACGAGGCATATGTGAAAAAGTGGATGAATACAAAACCACTTACAAAAGCAATTCGGCAAAGGAGAAGGCCTCTACCTCTTACGGGAAGGGAAGGTGGGGGAGACTGACATATGGCAGACTTTTCTTCCAGGCCCAAGCCATGCCCCAGTTCCAGTAACAGCAGCACACTGGCTACTTTAGGAGCAGGGGAAGAAGGGGTTCCAGGCTTGGGGGCAACCTACTCAAGCTTCACCCCAGCAAAAACAAAATACTTGATGTGGTTACCAGGGTTGCCTCCGCAGTTCCAGTAGGGGACAGGTTAACTCATTACCTCCAGGTTTGGAAAAACATCACCACAAACAAGTGGGTCCTGGAGGTAGTGAATTAGGGCCTAGTCTTCAACTTCAAATAATTTCCAAAGTTAGGGATAAAGTGGTGTTGAGGATGTTTTTGCCAAAAGTGGTCTCTGACTTCCATCTGAACCTGTCAATCAGTTTACCAGTTTTCTTCACTGAACATTCCAGTTCAGGGGAGAGTAGACTCCATAGTCTGGATGTAAAAAGGGTATTGAGTTAATTCATTACTCATACCAAGCTCCACAGGCAGGATGGACAGCAGTTGTTCCTCACTTATGGGGATGTGGGAAAAGGAAAGCCAGTGACTAAAAGAACTATTTCACGCTGGATAGTGCAATATATTCAGTTTTGTTATAGTAAAGCTAACAAAGAGCCCCCAGTAGAACCGAGAGCACACTCCACAAGGGGTAGAGCTGCCACAATTGCAGCTTCAAGGGACATTCCCCTACTGGAAATATGTAAAGCAGCTACCTGGAGAACAGTGCACACTTTTACAAAGCACTATTGCCTGGCTACTCAGTCCAGGAGTGATGCCAGGTTTGGCACAGCAGTTCTGCAGAGCCTATTCCCAATGTAGGTTCTATGCCCACCTCCAAAGGTACGTCTTCATAGTCTGCAAGAGTTAAGAATATTTTAGAATTCCTGGGGTTAGAAGAAAAAATTACTCACCTTAGTAGTCTTGTTTCTTCCAAGGTATTCTTTAATATTATTAACTCACCCTCCCTACCTCCCCTTCCAGAACCAATGGCTTCTGCATAACAGTTTGGTGTTTGAGTTAATGGGTTCAGAACATGTTGTGCTATGAAGGGTTTTGAACCCAGATAGGTTTTGTTTACCTCTTTAGTCCTGTCTATTAGGGTCTCTGTTTTGGGGGATTTTTCTATTGTTAAAAATGTTTTAGATATATTCTCATTATATTAGCTGGGGGTGTGTGTGTGACAGGGATAGATAAATCCCTGCCCCATTTGTTATGCAGAAAGAGTTTAAACAAAAGGATCTGTTCTATCCTCTCTTTTTCTGTCTCTTCTCTGTCTGGTTGCGCAACCAAGTTTTCTTGTGAGACCTAGGAACTGATCATGTTGATAGTTTTGCAGTTCTCTGCCTCTTGCTATCTCTTTGCCTTCACTTGCTGCCTGTCTTTTCTTCCCCCTTGCATGTCTGCACTTATAAAAAAATATATGTGAATCTCAGTGTAAAATTGTATGTGATACTGGGATCCCTTTGTTTAAAACTGTATATAGTTATACTGTTGGAATGATTACAAAAAGCTGCTTGGAATTCAAGGGTTAACCTGAGATACAGTTTTTAAGTCTTTTGCAGAGCTGTAAACAAGAAGTTAGTTCTGGGTCACTATATTCTTTTTGCTGCACCTGCATCGAAACTGACAAGAACATTCTGTGAGAAGCAGGCTGTCTTAACAAGTTCCCAGAAAAAACTTATAAAAAGAGCAGCAATGCTTGTGCAAGAGAGACAAGGTGAGTGAGGGACTGAAACTTGGAATTAAGAGATATCCTCATAAGAAGGACTTAGTTTTCTCTGTTTGTATTGCCTTCGTAAATAGTTATATTGAATAATTTTTATTTTTTATTTTGCTGTTACTGAGAAAAATAAAATGCTATTTGAGAATTTTGAAACTGCTCCTGGTTTTCCTATGCTTCCTGAGCTGCACCTCGACAACTAATGGTGTTAGCCTAAGTGGGATTTACGCCGTGCATACTCTAAGCCAGGAGTTTTGTGCATGGGTACTAGACCTGGTACCAGGGAAGAATAGAAGAAAGGTATGGATTCTGCAGCAGCAAGTCCAGGAGTGATTACCAGAAGAATGGCAGCCAAACTAGAAGCAGAAACAAAAGTCCAAACTGAGACTGTACAGCCAGCACCAGTCATGGAAAAAAAAAAGAGGAGGCAGTGACAGAACCTGAAAGCCGCCTGACTGCCTTTTTCAAATGGTGGGCTATACAACAACAAGAGATGGAGAAACAGAGAAAGGAAGGGATACAGTGACAGGAGCAGCAGAGAAAAGAAGAGATGCAGCAACAGGAGCAGCAGAGAAAAGAAGAGATACAGTAACACGAGCAGCAATGGCTGGATGCCTTGCAAGCTATCAAAGCAGGAGGTTCTGGCACAGGTCCAACAGAGTAACAAAACACAAGCAGCTTAAAAGGTATTAAACGTACAAAGCTGTGTCCCTCGGATGATATTGAAGCATACTTAACTTTTGAAATGCTTGATACAGCTTGCCAGTGTAGCCAAAGCAGCAATGGGCAATCAGACTGGTACCTTACCTGACAGGGAAAGCCCAACTTGTCTGCAGCAATGTGGACACTGCACAGTCAGAAAACTATGACCTGGTGAAAAATGAAATCCTGAAAAGGCATGACATCTCAGGAGAGACCTACAGGCAAATATTCCAGTCCCTGAAGTACAACTCAGTCGACAATCCTTGAGAAGCCTTCACCCAACTCGGAGAACTCCTTATGAAATGGCTCCAACCAGAGGGCAAAACACTCCCACAGATCATCGGACCATTTGTAATGGAGCAGTTCATCAACATCCTACCCACAGACATACAGCTTTGGGTAAAAGAACACTGACCAGAAAGTGGGGAAAAGGCTGTTTCTTTAGCTAAAGACTACCAAATGGCCAGACAGATGCCACAGCAGTGAGGTAACAGCCAAGCACCAGTAAGACACTCTTTTTCCTATTTAAACTCCAAGTCTGATAAGAACTCTGGTAGGGGTAACAAATCTACACTCAAAGACTCTATTTGCTATAACTGTAATAAGCCAGGTTATATTGCAAGAAATTGCCTTAGTAAGAAGAATGACACTGGAGCAGATCTGTCCTTAGCAAACTGAGGCAAGTACTTAACAGATATCAAGGTGGGAGATAAGACTGTGAAAGGACTTAATTCAGGAAGAAGACAGACCTTGTTGCATATTGAAGTGCTGGGAAAACAGTGTCCAAAAGGATCAGGTACTGGTGTCATCTGCATCCACGGGGACACTCAATACTATCCCACCAGCCAAGTGACTGACTATTAATGGGGTGTTGCACCAAATGAAAGTGGGGATAGAACCTAAGTTACCCGTACCTGTGATTATTGGAAATAACTTTCCAGGATTTACTGAGTTAATCAAAGAGGGAGTAAATACTGTTGTTTCAGCAGCTGTGATGACAAGAGCTCAGGCAAAGAAAATCTCGGATAGTGGGGACTCTTTTCCTTTCAGTGATTTTGATTCTGACTTGTTTGAGCACAGTTCCAAGATCCGGAAGTCTAGGAAAGAAAGACAACACCTGAAGAAACAGTGGCAACAAAAGACTGATAGACAGAAGAGGTTAACATATGGAAAGGCTGAAACTAAACTGATCACTGATTGTGATTTTCTTTCAGAACAAGCCAATGATGTTTCCCACCATGGTTTTTTAAAATTGTAATGGGCTACTGTACAAAGTTGGGCTAAACCTCAGACATGGGACCAGATAGAATAATTGGTTATGCCACAAAAGTATAGATCTGAGTTGTTACAGATAGCACATGATAGCCCTATGGCTGGTCACTTGGGAAGGGATCACACCCTTGCCAGATTACTGTACACATTTTACTGGCCTGGAATTCATGAAGATGTTGCTACCTGTTGCAGTTCCTGTGCTAAGTGTCAAAAAGTAGTCCCACTGACTAAAAAAGACAAGGTGCCCCTACCTTTGATAGATGTGCCTTTTGAGAGAACTACAATGGATGTGGTTGGCCCCTTAGATAAAATTAAAAAGGGCAATCGATTCATTTTGGTAGTATGTGACTATGCTACTCAATACCCAGAAGCAGTTCCAATGTGTACTGTCACAGCCCCAAAAGTGACAGCAGAGTTTTCAAAATTTTCAGCAGGGTGGGCATACCTAAAGAGATTATTACTGGTCAGAGTAGTCATTTTGGTGCTGCCTTACTGAATGAGCTGTACCAACTACTAAGTGTCATTGCCATAAGAACCTCCTCTTATCACCCTCAGACAAATGGTCTTGTTGAGTGTTTTAATCAAACCCTAAAACACATGTTAAAAAGGTTTGTAAAAGGGGAAGGGAAAGACTGGGACCAATACTTACCTTACCTGCTTTTTGCTTACAGAGAAGTGCCACAGGCATCAACAGGTTTTTCACAATTTGAAATGTTGTATGGTAGATAACCTAGAGGGCCACTAGATGAAATAAAAGAAATATGGGAAGATAACCCCTCATCAGAAACAATCTACTACATCTTATATGTGTGCCCTGAGAAAGAAGCTGAAAAATATGTTAAAATTGCCCATAGTAATCAGAAAGAGGCCCCAAACCAGTAGAAGGTGTATTATGACCATGGGGTAAAAGAAAAAGTTTTTGAGCCAAGTGAAAAGGTCTTGCTACTGTTACCCACTACAGAAAATAAACTGTTAATGAAGTGGCAAGGGCCTTATAAGTTTCTTAGATGTACTGGCACAGTTAACTATGAGATTGAGACCGCTGACTGGAAAAATTTTACCAAGATATACCATGCTAACCTCCTCAAGAAAAGGGCTGAAAAAACGTCTAAAGCTACTTTGCTGGGTTTACCAGAAACTGGTAAAGAAGATATTGACGTAGCTTATGACAGACTGGAACAAACTGTAACTGCTGATGCTATACAGGTGAATGTTTCCTTAACCTCCAAATAAATTGCAGAAATTTATAACTTGCTAAAGACATTAAACAGTACTTTTACTATAGTATCAGGCCGAGCAAAAGGGGTCACGCGTGTAATAGTGACAAGGAAAGTGCGCCCTATTAAACAAAAGACATACAGATTACCAGAGCGGTTAAGAGCAGACATGGTTAAGGAAATACAAAAAATGAAAGAATTGGGTATCATGGAAGAGTTGGGAAGTGCTTGGACATCACCAATGGTGAGCTGGCCCAGTGGCACTGACGGTTGAGGTGCTGGACGCCACGCCTCACGCCGCGTCAGCAACCCGGGTTGAGGCAGACTGGTCATAGGAGGTCAGTGGGGGAGGAGAAGATTGAGCATCCAGAGGACTGCTCTCCTCTCCTGGGGTGGGATGCTGGGGGATCCCCACATTGCAGTGGCTCCCAGTGGAGACTGGGGGCACTGCATTAGGCAGAGACACAAGAATGGGGAGGCAATGGTGGATGTCTGCTGGAGAGAGGAGTCATTCGCGCGCTGCACCAGTGTCACTGCATGTCTGTCGCTTGGGGAAAAACATGCAAGGAAAAACCCCGGCCTCCAGAAGGAAGGCAGCGGTCCACAGTGAGTGTCGCACATGTCCACCGCTGGTCCCTGCCCGGTTGACTCTCCTGGGTCCTCCCCCTCTCCTGGGTCTGGGGACGGGGACTCTGTCCCTGATTCCATGCTGGGCAGGGGATTCAGACAGGACGGTAGCAGACAACTCAAGTTGGTATCACCCAATAGGGCCCTGGATAAGCCGTCGATAAAGAGAGTTCAGAAACAACAACAACAAAAAAAAATCACAAATGATGACTGTAAACAAAAAGAAGGGGATGTAAGAATCTGCCTTGATTTTAGGAAACTTAAGTGTCAGAATTTGACAGATATCTTTGCCCAGAAGAGATGATTTGGTGGACAGACTGGGGAGTGCCAAGTATATCAGTACCCTTGATCTCACCAAGGGTTACTAGCAAATCCCCCTAACTAAAGAATCCAGAGACAAAACTGCATTTGTCACTCCTATAAGATTCTATCAGTTCACCAACATGCCATTTGGTTTACATGACACACCCACTACATTCCTGCGGTACATGACTGTAACTTTATCCCCTTACACTGGTTATTGTGCTGCGTCCCTGGATGATGTCATGGTGTATAATTAAGACTGGAAAAGCCACCTGGAACACCTGCAAGCAGTTATCCAATTGATCAAAAAGGCAGGTCTGACAATTAATCCTACCAAGTGTGCATTGGGCATGTAGGAAACCAGATATTTGGACTATGTTTTGGGAAATGGAGAAGTGGAAGCCAGAGTTTTCCAAGATAGAAGCTGTAGCTAACAGCCCTGTCTCCAAAACCAAGAAACATGTCAGGTCATTTTTAGGGCTGGCTGGTTATGATTGGAGATTTGTTCCCAGCTTTGCCAAGTTAGCTACTCCCCTCACTGAACTCACAAAGAAACGATTCCCGAATAATGTGAAATGGACCCGAGTGTGACAAGGCTTTTTGGGCCATTAAGGCTGCATTATGTTCAGCCCCTGTTTTAAGAAGCCCAGACTTTGAGAAACAATTTCTGTTATGGATAATGCATCAGAGACAGGTCTAGGTGTAGTCTTGAGTTAGCATATAGATGGAAAAGAACATCCTATTCTATACATAAGTAGGAAGTTGCATGACAGAGAGAAAAGGTACTCCACCATTTAAAAGGAATGCCTTGCAGCAAAGTGGGCCATGGAGTCCCTTAAGTTTTACTTACTAGGAGCTGACTTTGTACTTGTAACAGATCATAATCCTCTCTGTTTGCTTAACAAAATGAAGGATAAAAATTCTAGAATCGCATGGTGGTACCTGGCACTACAGCCATTTAAATGTAAAGTGACGCACAAATCTGGGAAAGAGAATGTCAATGCTGATTTTCTGTCCAGATATGGATCAGGAATTGAGAATTTCAAAGGCTGAAAAAAAAATGTGAATTTAAATGTCTCTGTTTGCTATGCTGCATATGCTCTGAGCTGTAAAGATTATAAGCCATTGTGATGTTAAAGGAAAATGTAAAGAATGTTTTGGAAACCTGTTTTTTAAAACAGGTTCCCTCTTAAAGAGGGGGGTATGTGACAGGGTTGAATAAGGCCGTGCCCCACTTGTTATGCAGAAAGAGTTTAAACGTAAGGATCTGTTATATCCTCTCCTTCTCTGTCTCTTCTCTGTCTGGTTGCGCAACCAAATTTTCTTGTGAGACCTAGGAACTGATCACTCCAATGGTTTTGCAGTTCTCTGCCTCTTGCTATTTCTCTGCCTTCACTTGCTGTTCTGTCTTTTCTTCCCCCTTGCATATCTGCAGTTATAAAAATATATGTGAATCTCAGTGTAAAATGATATGTGGTACTGGGATCCCTGTGTTTAAGTAAGTCATAAGACATGATGGGGTGTGCATTATGGTGTGATAACCGCACTCCTAGGGGTATAGTTAGGCATGAGGCTGAAGGCCGAGTGCCAGTCGCCCCTAGGAGTGCAGTTATTACCCCGTAATGCACAACCCCGGAGTGTCTTATTGCTCTTATAAAATGGCCCTTTATTTTTAGAAGCAGTTTTTTTTATTTTGAAACACATTTTTAAATAAGTAAAAATGTAAGTGAATATGTGCTTTTAACATAAAATATTCCTTCCTCCTATTGGTGCTAGATTAAATTAATGTTATACAGTGTATGCCTCACTGCCCACTTAAGCTTCATATTCCCCTGCCAGCCACAACAATTCACAAATGCTGTTTTCCTCATTCTAAGTATGACACATTGCCCCCTTACTTTATTTCATTCTCCTTAATCTGTAGACAAACTAAAAGGAAGCCATAACAGAGGCTTCTCAGTTCCCAGATGTTGCAAGCATGAGGGTGGTTCAAAACTGCCACACTCACTGACAGCATCATGAAATGCTCACTCTGTCCTAAAAGATAAACAGCAAGGTGAGTCATTTACCACCTTTTCTCTTTGTTTATATAGTATTATTGCTTACTTTCTTCATTCTGTTATTTTTTTCTCTGTGTTTCCCCACATTCAAGAAATGGAATGTTTACCATGGAATACAGGGATTTAAAATTCTGCTTGGTTCTACAAGCAGAATGTTCTTCTACTGACATACTGTACACACAACAAAGGCCTGTTTTAGAGCCAGAGACTCAATTTTCTAACTGTCAGGGTAAGCAGAAGAGATTTCCCTGATGAGCAGGTAAAGATAGAAGGGGGATTTTTCACTGTTAGCAAAGAAACAGTTATAATGAAAACTATAAACAATACTTGATGATTATTATTTGTTTATGTGTAGAAAGAGAATGTGATGATCTGGTAAACAATATTTAATTAATTTGTTTTATTTTATATTTAAGGTAATTTTACTTTTAGAGCCCAGTTGAAGGTTTCTACAGTGTAAGGGAAGTAGCCATGTTTGTGGTGGAAGATCAGTTCTGGTTGTAGGAAGATTGATGGAAGATAGTTCTGGTTGTAGGAGGACTGATTTGCTCATTGTATGATGTGGTTTAGGACCAGGATGACTGTGCATATATAGAGATTTAATGTATGGTCAGCTGATCTCTCATGGCCAATGAGATTTCTAGATTTTTTTCTTGACATTTTATAAAACTGTATATAGTTATACTGTTGGAATGATTGTAAAAAGTTATTTGAAACTCAAGGGATTAACCTGAGATGCAGTTTTTAAGCCTTTTGCAGAGCTGTAAACAAGAGGTCATTTCTGGGTCACTATGTTCTTTTTGCTGCACCTGCATTGAAACTGAGAAGAACATTCTGTGAACTTACAAGAACATTCTGTGAGAAGCAGACTCTCTTAACAAGTTCCCAGAAAAAGGCATAAAAAGAGCAGCAATGCTTTTGCTAGAGAGACAAGGAGAGTGAGAGACTGAGAGACTGAGAGACTGAAACTTGGAATTAAGAGATACCCTCATAAGAAGGACTTAGTTTTCTCTGTACTGCCTTTGTAAATAGTTATACTGAATAATTTTTTTTTATTTTGCTGCTGTTGAGAAAAATGAAGTGCTATTTGTGAATTTTGAAACTGCTGCTGGTTTTCCTATGCTTCCTGACCTGTGCCTCGGCGACAGGGGGTCTTATCCCATAGGCTGTTCATGAAATCTGAGCATTATAGAATGCAGCATTTGGTAAGGGCAGCAGTTTGAATGGTGGCATGAGCCAATGAGTGTTCCATCATTTATATATGTTCCATTCTCCAGGCAGTTCAATGCTGGAGGCTGATTGCAAGAGTTAATAATATTGAAGAACACCTGGGAAGAAACAAGATTACTAAGGTGAGTAATATTTTCCTCTCTACCTGACAGTACTAGATGTAATGTGTGGTACAGTACTGTAACTGAAGACTGACATCTCTAGTTCTGTTTCTCTTTATACCTAATCAGCCCTGTGACCTCACTGAATATAACATCATAATTGACTAAGAAGAGCCAATCAGCTACTACAAGATCAGGCATTTGTGATGTCACAATAAGTGAGGTCACAAAGCTGGTGAAGTATGAAGAGGAATAGAATTAGCCATGTCAGTCTCCAGGTAAAGTACTGCTCATCACACCTAATACTATCAGGTACGAAACTTTCTAATGAGCAAAATAAAAACAAAAAATACAACAGAAATAAAAAAAAAAAGCAGCACACTTCTGTTAAAAATTTTAACATTTTTTGCTTGCTGTGTTTGGTGCTTCTGGCTCTTCAAGTAAAATGAACAACCTTGTGAGTTCAGTTTAGAAGTTTGTACCAGAACAAATGAGGCACAGTTAATTAACATGTACTTCAAAACTGAAGTGCAATGAAATTGGGCCAAAAAAATGGGATCTTGTTTTTTTTTTCACTATAAAAAAAATTCCAGGCACCTTCCAGTTTTATTTGGTTGTAACATTTTCTAGTGTCACCAAAATTTGAGTATTTTATAAATGTTTTAATTTCATTTTTTTTTTCTCAAGAGAAAAAGATGGCTGACAAATTTGGCTTAGAAATACCCTTGTGGACCTGGCAAGGGTTAGGATTGAGAAAATAAAAAAGTTCATGATGTGCAACATAGGGGGTACCTAGGAAAGTAGGTTTGTGTTTTTTTGCCATAAAAGTTTTTATTGTTGTTTTTCAGATATTTTTTATATAGATGTTTATGGTTTTTTTCTTGGGTTTTCTCTCATACCCCCCCGGAGCCCCGGCACATGGCCATACGTGCATATGGAGGTGCACACGCACAAACCTAAGCCAGCTCAGCCCCTTCCTCCCATCTATACTGCCACCCTGCCCACCTACATTATCCCACTGGACCTCCATCCAGTGGGGATGGGACTACAGGAGGGTTGACAACCCATCCCCACCACCCCTGGGAGATGGAAGCAGCCTGATGGCATGCTCAGTCCCACTCCTCCCAACCCCCATGCTGGAACCCCGATGACCTGAGGTCATTCCCAAACCCAGTTCACCGCCATAGCATGAGGTGTGGCATCTAGCACCTCAACCCTCAGCGCCACTGGGCCAGTTTTTCAATTTTTTTATGGATTTACAGGTGAGAAGCATACCAGGTATAGTAATCATGTCAGATTTACTGCTAACAAACCAAGGAGATACTATTATACTGTAAAGTCAGAAAAATGAATACTTTAGAATATGCAGTTTCAGGTGACAGCTGTTGAAAGGCAGTACAATGTTCATAGTAAAAGTCTCCAAGAGACAATAAAAGCTTTACTGTAGACAACTGTGTCCTGGAGTTTTTGAAGCTAGATGTCATTTTCAGGTTAATAATCCTAGCTATAGAACGAGTGCTTGGTAGAAGGCATTATCTGTAGACAAGGTAAGTTAAGGGTAGAAGACCAGTCACAGGCTCCTCTGCCACCGACCTCCAACTAGGCTTATAACAAGCAAGGGTACAAATATTTGGGAATTATAGATTAGGGATCTGCATTCATCCCCTCTGTGGACTGCTGTTATCGTTGGTGGGGCTGTAACCCAGTAGTGAATCCATATAGGTGTCAGGGGAACATTGAAGAGAACCCTAAGGAGGTAGAAGCAACAATATTAAAGACAGAGAGGAGAGCAGGTTAGGTAAGTGTGCCACTGAGGGTAGCAAGTCCCCATGGATGAAATGGGTACAAGTGTCAGTGGAGGCACAGCCATGTGGGAGGGGGAGGAAAAATGGAAAAGGCAATGGAGGTAAATAGAACATGTGCCAGAATAGGGCATCACCAGTAGCTGAGAGGCTACATTAAAGGTCCCTAGGGGCCTTACAGGACCTGAGGGCTAAGGCTGTCATTGTTTGCTGTGTCATATACTAGGAGTAGTTAATGTGCTCCATCAGCTGTGGCAACCTAAAAGGGTGCTGCATACCTTTACAGGGGCTTAGGATGTTTTTTTCTGAGAAAGGAGGCATGCCCCCAGATGGCAGAGCATTTCTCCATCTTGTTCTGAGCAGCACAAGTTATCCTTTCATATGTTGCTGTCCGCTGGAGCAGATTTTCCCATTTTCTGTGAGTAGGTGGGTCAGGATCCCACCGTCTATGAAGGAGGAGATGTTTAGCCACTGACAGGGTGCTGTTGAACTAAGTGAACTGGACAGAGAAAAGTCTTGGGGGGGGGAGATACCTAACAGTGCTCACTTACACTGTCACAGTTTAGTAAATGGGACAAATGTACAACAGGTTTCTCAAACTTGGTCCCAATATGTATCAAGTGTAGTGCACACCCATAAGATGTGAGTAAACATGGCTTGGGGTGAAATGCACCTCCAGCAGTCACTGTGTGGCACAAGTCCCATGTGATAGAGGGCTTGTGGAGTGCCATAGGCTCTATGTAGAACCTTAAATTGGAGGGTTCTGGCTTGAAGGTCCCTGTTGGCGTGATATACCTGTATCTCGACAGAGTCCCACTCTAAGGGAGGAATGGGGGGTATTCAAATCAGTTTCCCATTGTTCTCTTGGTCCACTAGAAACTGATGGTTGGGCATTTGATGCTCTAGACAGCTTAGGTTTTCTGTCATATGCCTTGGGGAAGTGAAAAGAGGATAGCCAGAGGTCCACTGGGTTAGAAGGTGACACATAGTGTTGAGATAAGTTTACCCTGAGAATGTCATAAATCTGATGGTATTGCCAGAAAGGAAGAAGTTTGAGTAGGCATGGAAAGCTTCTGTAGTGGGATGGTTCCATCTAGTCCAGGCTATGGGTTTACCTATCAACAGAGAAGCATTTTGTCAGAAAGGATGGTATCTGGAAGTACTGGAGTTCCATCTGAAAGATTTGTACATTTGGGACCATACATGTCTGGTGTAGGTTTACAAGGTGAAAAGGATGTTGGTAGGGTCTGTTTTGTTAAAGCAATGCGGTTGCAATTGGGACCATGCTTTGCTGGACTTCAAGTTGCATCCACAGGGGTTGTGGAAAGAGGATGTCTGAGCTACAGCATAGCATGGCATGACACATCACAATACATTGGTTGAAAGATATGAAGTCAGGTAGGCCAAACCCTCCCTCTGACCAATGTTTCTGTAGTGTCTGTCAGTGAATACACCCAAATGAAGGGAGTCAGCTTAGTTTTCAAGGTTTGAAAGAAGAAGGCTGGCATACAGATAGGAAAATTAAAAAAGGATAGATTGCAGTTTGAGCATGGAGATTAATTTGGCCACATTAATCTTGCCCATATGAATAACATCATCCCCTGCCACCTGTTAAGGTCAGAGTCAAGTTTATCTAACATTACCTGGACATTGTCCCTGACTATGTCTTTGCTGGTATTTTCTAAGCTTTTCTAATACTGTCAGACATGTTGCCCCCCTCGGGGGTTCGTTGATAAGGGAATGCCTGGAATGTGGTGGGGAAACTGTGGATTTAAAGGCAAAAATTTGGGATTTAGCTCTACTGAGTTTGTAGTCTGAAGTCTTCGAGCATTCCTGAGTAATAGAATGTAATGTAGGAAGTGAAGTAGAGCGGTTTGTAAAGAAGAGTGTTCCATCATCTGCGAACAATACAGTTTTGTGGTTCACTTTTCCCACCATCACCCTTGGGAACACAACAGATGGCCAAATCTTTTGTGCCAGAGATTCTACAGTCAACAGAAATAAATAAGGGTTAAGGGAGCAACCTTGCTTTGTCCTGCCCCCAGGGAGAAACTTGGAGATATAGTACAACTGGACATAATTCTACGGTGGGGGAGTTGTAAATTTAACCCCCAAGGGGGCTTACCATTATTTTCTGGGGCTCCTACCTGAAATCCAACCCAGAATGGGCTGTGGGGTTTCAACCAGCTGGACCGGCGACATCAGTGATTATTTTGTAGAGGGCCACCAGTCTGCACGTGCGCAGTAGCACCAGCTCGCTTCTCTTGTTGTTGCCACTGCAATGGTTTTCTGAATGCCTCCCTGGTGGTCTCACCCCTCTGGTTTAGCTAAATGGGGGTTGGACACCTAGGGGAGGTGGGTGAGGAGCGGCACTGAAGCTTTTAAACAGCGCCTGAGAATGCTAACGTAACGGGGAATTATTAATATTCATGAAGGCTCATGAATATTGATGAGCCATGTCACAGCTCCTGGGGACAGTCTGAAACAGAGGTAGCGATGGGCTCCCAAGAATTTGTATTAAAATGTTTGGGCAGTTGCTTGAAAGGGGACAGGAATCCCTATCCTATGAGGGGACCAGTATGTTTAACAACTGAATACTTTGGCTGCAGGAACACTGAGAAAGTTGGGACATATGTGAACTGTGCTGGGATTGAAACCTGGCCCACTTGCTACTTTGACCTCACAAGGACAGCCAATCAAACAACTGGGCACTCAAAACTGTTTGAAAGGACTTGTGGGAGAGGGTGTTGACTATTTTCAGGCACCAAGAGACCTCCCCAAATCAATAATCAAAAAGGGCTGATCACTATGGATATTTGTGATTGATGACACTGGGCAGCCAATCGGAGGGCAGGAATCCCTGGAGAAATCACAGAGACTTTGGACAGTTGGGGACATTCTGTTCAAGGCTCTGATCGAGTCAAGAAGGATCAGTGCTGTGAAAAAAGAGGGTTCTTAAGACCTTGCACAGGAGTTATACCGGAGTTGGTCTGTGAAGTAAACAGAAGAGGAATCTTGCTGTTTGAGAGGATCTATGTTGCTGTTCTTAGAAATCCAGGCATACAATTGAAGTAGCTGTGTTGGAGGAGATTTCTGCTGCAGTTGTCCTGCACCAGCTTTGGGACTGAGAGAAAATGCCTTGTTGAGGAAAGCCTGTCTGGAAACTGAGTGCCAGCCAAGAGTAAAGGTGACAGCTGTTTTGAAGCAGAGAGATCGTCTGAGAGCTGTGTGCCAGCCAGAATAGAAGGTGGATGCCGTTGTGGTATTCAGTTGTTACAACCAGTTACATCATTTCCAGGGCTCCAACAGCTGGCCAACCCATGGCACAAAGCAGGCCTGAAACTTCTGGGTACCCAAAAGGGACAGAGGGTAACATTAGTACCAGTGGGGTTGGGCTACTGGAGTGTTCTGGCCCATGGGCCTTTATGTCGTTCATTGTTTTAAACACATTCTTTAACCATTCTTCTCCCACAGCTATCCTGGTTCCAGGTATCCTATTCCTGACCCTTCCCCCTAATAAAGCTGTGTTTTGTTGTTTGGAAATTGCTGCATGAAGAGTGTTTTGTGGGAATTAACATTAAGGTGTATGTGGTATATGGTATCGGGGAAACAGTTTGGCATCCAGTGTGTGGGGCGGTTGGAAGGGGAGGTGGGTAGGTGCAGCATCTTAGGGGGTTGTACCAGCCACACACCTGGCCCACTGCAACTTACTGTGGGTGAAGGCACCACACTATATTACTAACTTCCTTAGAATAGAACCCCCGAACATCATCATAGCAGGACCTAGGCCCCTTAACCTGTGTATAGGTCAACAGGCAGGGGTAGTAGCCCATTGGCTTACGGCACCTGGGCTACATACAGTAGATGAACACTTTCAGCAAACTGTGGAGAAAAGCCAAATCTGGACATGACACTAAAAATGTAGACCTACTTCACCCTATCAGATGCTTTTCAGCATTGAGAGACAGGATGACAGTGGGCTCCTGCATCACATGTACCTCTAGAGAATGTCAAGGATATGATGCATTATCAAACCCCATTCAGCCTGGGACAAAGCCCACTTGATCCAGATATACAATGGTATCCATGATCTCCTCTAGCCTCCCTATGAGAGTCTTGGCATAGATTTTCTCTTCTATGTTAAGCAAGGAAATCACTACACCTCATTGCTTGGTAGTCAAAGAGCTATGAAACATTGTCCCTACCCACATACATTTTATATGTTCAGATTCTGAGGCTAAGAGTTGCATTTCCTTTTTTTTAATCCCCCAACCACTAATTCTTCACTAACTGTCAGGACCTCCAGGCACCTCCCAATTC
Source organism: Neoceratodus forsteri (assembly GCA_016271365.2). Classification (NCBI taxonomy): domain Eukaryota; kingdom Metazoa; phylum Chordata; order Ceratodontiformes; family Ceratodontidae; genus Neoceratodus; species Neoceratodus forsteri. The sequence continues at coordinate 23,008,649 of JADMNL010000034.1, read as the reverse complement.
CCCAACCTCCCCTAGTTACTGACATCTACATCCATGGAGCCTTGGCTCACCCCCCAGGTGGGGTTGGGGTACATAGATACATAGATACATAGACAGTGTCGGCAGATAAAGGCCTATGGCCCACCCAGTCTGCCCATTTGAGCTTGTAAGTTCAGTTTGTTTTCCTAGAAGTCTGTTGCCCCTTACCCCTGACCTCCAGTATTCCTTTATGTTTATCTCATGCATTCTTAAATCCCGTGATTGTTTCAGCCCCCACCACTTCCTCTGGCAGGGTGTTCCACTTGTCCACCACCCATTCTGTGAAGAAATTCTTCCTCATGTTTCCTCTGATATCGTCTCTCCAACTTCATCCCATGCCCTCTAGTCCTGAAACATCTTTTCACTTAAAAATAGTGTTTTCCTGCACCCTGCTCCTCCCTGTAAGATACTTGTATGTCTCTATCATATCCCCTCGCCTCCTCTCCTCCAGGAGTTATGTTCAGTTCCCTCAACCTGTCTTCATAGGACTTGTGATGCAATCCATGCACCATCTTTGTTGCCCTCCTCTGAACCTTCTCTACCCTGTCTATGTCCTTACGTGGTATGGTCTCCAGAACTGTACACTGTACTCCAGTTGGGGCCTCACTAGTGTCTTGTATAGCGGAATTATGACCTCCCTTTTCCTGCTGGTGATGCTCCTGCCTATATATCCCAGCATCCTATTTGCTTTACCTGCTGCCTTGTCACACTGTTTCCCTACCTTGAGGTCATCAGAGATGATAACCCCAAGATCCCTTTCTTGCTTGATGCATGCTATATCCTCACCCCACAACTGATGTATTGTGCCATGGTTTTTGTGCCCCATATGCATTATCTTGCACTTCCTTGCATTGAATTTCAACTGCCAAACCCCTGACCATTCTTCAGGTTTCTGCAGGTCCCTTCTCATTCTGTCTACACTCTCTGGTGTGTCTACTCTGTTACAGAGCTTTGTGTCATCAGCGAACAGTGAAATTCGGCCTTCTAGGTCCTGCGCAATGTCACTGATGAAGATGTTGAATAGGACCGGTCCCAGCACTGATCCCTGTGGTACCCCACTGGTCAGTCTGTGGAGTGACAGCCATTTACCACCACCCTCTGTGTCCTGCCACCCAGCCAGTTACCTACCCACCACACTACTGTCCTGCCCACACCCATATTCCCCAGTTTGTGTAATAGTCTTCTATGTGGCACAGTGTCAAAGGCCTTGCTGAAGTCCAGATAGGCCACGCCCACTGCCCTCCCCTGATCCACCTCCCTAGTCACCCAGTCAAAAAATTCAACGAGGTTGGTCTGACATGACCTCCCCCTGGTGAAACCATGCTGCCTTGGGTCCTGTAGTCCATTGACAACCAGATGTTCCACCAATCTCTCCTTCAGTAGTGCTTCCATGATCTTCCCCACTACCGAGGTGAGGCTGACTGGTCTGAAGTTCCCTGCTTCCTCTTTGTTCCCACTTTTGTATAAGGGGACTACATCTGCTGTCCTCCAGTCTTTGGGTACCTCCCCTGTTTCCAGTGATCGGCTAAACAGGATAGCCAGAGGTTCAGCCACCACCTCTCTTAGTTCTTTAAGGACCCTGGGGTGCACCCCATCTGGCCTCATTGCTTTATCAACTCTTATTACTTCCAGTTCCTTCAGGACCCTTTCTCGTGTAAAGGGACTTGTGTCCATTTCTGCACCTTTCTCACCCCTTGTACTCCCTTCAGACCCATTACCCTCCTCTTCCTCAGTAAAGACTGAGCAGAAATACCTGTTCAGTATGTCAGCTTTACTGTTGTCATCCTCCACGGCCCCCATCCTCCCCCTTCAGTCTCACTATCCCTCCCTTTGTCTTTCTTTTTTCACTTATGTACCTGTAAAAGGTTTTGTCCCTCTACCCACTGATTTTGCAATGTGTTCTTCTGTCTGAGCTTTGGCTTCCTCACTGATCTCCCTGCCTCCCTTTGCTTCTCCTGGTACTTCTCCTATCCCCTTCTGCCTTGTGTCTTTTGTATTGCCTGAATGCAATCTTTTGGCTTTCATTTTCTATGCTACCTCTTTGGAAAACCATAATGGTCTCCTCTTCCTTTTCCTCTTACTGCTTAATGCATAATTCTGTTGTTCTTGTAATCCCATTTTAAATACTGCCCACTGTTCCTCAACCCCTGATTCCTGTCCCATTCCCCTTAATGCCTCTTTCAAGTATCTCCCCATTTTCCCAAAGTCTGCCCCTAAAATCCAGGATACGTGTTTTGTGTGGTTTGGTTCTGCTCTTTCTGTGATTTCAAACTACAATGACTGGTGGTCACTGTTTCCCAGGTGTTCCCCACTGTTACCCCCATCACACTGTCCCTGTTTGTGAGCACAAGGTCCAGTATTGCCTTCTGCTGAGTTGGTTCCATGACCAGTTGCTTGAGGAGGCACCCTGAAGGAGTCCAGGATAAATCTGCTCCTAGTTGATGCTGCTGCTGGGATGCTCCAGTCCACTTCTGGAATATTGAAGTCTCCAACCAGTACTACCTCACCTTGTCTGCCATCCTTTGGATGGCTAGCATCAACTCCTATCTGTTTCTTCCTCCTGGGCTGGTGGTCTATAGACCACACCTGTGCGGATGGCTGTCCCTATTTTCCTTTCCAGCTTAACCCACAGTATCTCTCCCCATTTTGTTCCTCCTGGATCTCTGTGGCCCTTATGTCATTTTTCACATACAGTGCCTCCTCCTCCCTTCCTGCCTGCTCTGTCTCTTCTGAATATGCTGTAGCCAGGTATGGCCATCTCCCAGTCGTGGTTATCATTACACCAGGTTTCAATGATGGCCACAATGTCTAGGTCTGACTGTACCATGACAGCCTCCAGATCTTCCATCTTGTTGCTAAGGCTCCTGGCATTTGCACACATGGCTTTCCATGATTTGACCTCCCTAGACTGTCTCACTGTTCTACTCCTTTTCTTAGTGGTTGTTGTTGAAGATGGTTTTCTTTTAGGCATTATGACATGGTGCCTTTGAATATCTAGTCCCTGTTGTTTAATCTGCGCTGTTACAGTCACTTTATTATGGAACAACTGAAACCTTCAGGATAACTTAAACAAAACAAAGTATTTAGATACAGTTCAGTTTATATTTCACATTAGTTCTGTGTTTTTCCTTCCCATTATTTATTACTGAAACCATTTGCATGAAAACAGGATCTCTGCTCCTGAAGAGTTCATCTATTCCTGGTGCTTTCTCACTACCTGAGGTCATAATACACTGCTTGTGACATCACAGTTACTCTCATGGCAACAGAGTGTGATGTCACAACAGAAGATTATGACATGAAGTAGGGAGTAGGCCATGGGGCAGATGAACTCTAACAGATAAAGATCATGTATTTGTGCAAATTTCCTCTGTAATAAAAGATGGGGAGGAGAAATATGTAGAATATATTTGGAATGCAAGCTGAATTGCACCGAATTATTATGGGTTTCAAAGTTTTCTTTGAGGGGTCAGCAGCTCTTTAATAAGAGACACTAAGTAAAGTGCTGGAGAGGGTGGTGCATTCTCAGGTTATGGATTATGTGGAGAGACATAATATCTTCACTGCGGCCCAACATGGCTTCAAAAAGAACCATGGAATGGACACTGCCTGCTTAACCTTACCACTGAAATATTTTCTGCCCTTGATAAGGGACTGCTCACCGGTGCGATTTTTATTGATCTCACCAAAGCATTCGATCTGGTAGATCACCAACTACTCCTGGCCAAACTGAGACAGATCGGTCTTGACTCTCTGGCAGTACAATGGTTTAATGAGTATCTCCTGGATAGGTCCCAGTTAGTTAGATGGCAGGGTACCATAACTGACAAGATCGGAATAAGATATGGTGTCACTCAGGGATCTATCTTGGGACCACTGCTGTTCTCCCTATTTATTAACAATCTGCCCACCTTCTGCACAGATGCAGAGGTCATCCTCTATGCAGATGACATAGTTATCTACAGGTCAAAGGAGGATCCTGACAAACTAAACAGAATGCTATCCAAAAACCTACGGAACCTGGAGGAATGGCTGTCCAGAAATAAACTTCTACTGGACAGCAGAAAAACCAAAGGAATGTTTGGGCCTAGAAGCCTTGGACCTAATAGATCGAATACACTAAACCTCTCTCTATTGTCTGGGGCAAGGGTGGAGGTAGCAGATTCACTAACATACCTAGGTGTCACCATAGACCAAGGATTCACCTTCAAGACCCATATAGAGAAGCTATCTAAAACACTGAACCAAAAGATTGGTCTCCTCTACCGACTCAGCCCCTACCTTACCCTGGGGTCACGTGCTAAGATTGCCCTTGGTATCCTGCTACCCAAACTACTCTACGGCTCCCCTCTGTTAAAAACACTGAGGTGAGTAAACTTAGAACCCTGTACAACAGGATCAGCAAATTTGCTGTAGGGGCACCCCAAAGAGAACACCACTGTCATGTCCTGCAAGCCCTAAACTGGCCCACTTTGGAAGGTAGACTACAATATCCATCATTATGCCTAGCCTACAAATTCAGACTGACTACTGCTCTGCCTAGTCTGGTGGAGCTTCTACAATCTGAAATGAATAGCAGGACATTAGGGTCCTCAAGCAGACAGCTCCTCAAGGTTCCCCGAACGCAGTCTTCTCAAGGGTCCAGGGCCTTCTCGTCCTTCATTCCTCCCATATGGAACACGCTTCCACCTAAACTCCAAGAATGTGAATCACAAGGGGGCTTCAAAAAGGCACTTAAAACAGACTTGCTGGAATTAAACCAATGCACTTGTAATCATTGAATTTCAACTTTAATCCTGTTGTTTGCATGATTTTTGAATATGATAGTTGACCTTACCTAATGTGTACAAGAGAACTAACAGTAGTCGTTTTAGGTAGTTTGTTCATAAAATGTTCGCCACCTCTCATGAACTGTAAATAACTATATGTTGATGGATCTAATGTAAATGTTGTATCCTGTTGTACTATGTGTAATTAATCCTGGGTTGCCCCTGAAAAAGGGACTAATACTGGTCTCAGTGGGCCTACCCGGTTACCAAAATTAAATAAATAAAATAAATAAATAAGCAAAAGTCAGTGTGATCTTTGCCAGTTTACTGTTACACATTTTACATACATTATATGTTACATTTTACATACATTGTAAAGAGAGCCCCCTACCTTAGTGCAATTTGCTGCTTTAGGTTCTAGATCATTTAGTGTGACCAACTCTCGGAGCAGGCTGCTCTCCTGGTACCCTCCTTTCACCCCTCGTAGCTTGAAGTAGGCCTGCGGTCGCTGCAGAATCAGTTTCATGTTCACTGCAAAACCTGCCATGTCAATTGCAAATGGCCTGTGTGGGTCGAACACTGTTTTCCAGCCGTACACTTTCCCTGCAGCATTCACCTTTGGTGATTCATAGCGCAGTCCTCCAACAAAGGCTACTGGCCACACTGACACTTTCCTTGTGGAGCGCATCTAGAAAGGTGACATGAGAAAAGTGTTAGCAGCAGGAGTGTTGCCAGTGAGGTGCACAGAGTATTGATGCACAGCAGTGAGTCTAGAAGGGACAGCTGTAAGAAAATAAACCTACTACATCTTATTTTGCATAAATTACTGTCTGTAGGGATTTTATTATTTTTAAAGAAAAAAACAGTCATGTGAGCTGTGGAACAGCTAATGGATAATGAAAACAGAGTTCAGATTAGTCAATATGACTATATATATATATATATATAAAATATATATATATATATATGTATTGATAATCCACTACAGAGCATGTGGTCATGCTCTGATAAGTGCATGCCTTAGGTGCATTGTGGGATCCGAGGCCGCAGGCCAAGGGCGTTCAGCCACTCAAGGTGTGTGTATATCAGAACATGACAGCACGCCTTGTAGTTGATTATCTGTCTTATAAAATCTGCAGAAGGTTCTAAGGGATGAAAAGAAGGGCAGGCATGTGGTCGTTGTGGAATAATGCAGTCATGTGATGTGTTTCATCCATTCAGCAGACTGGATTTTCACAGATTTTTCTTACCCATTATAGCTATGCAATAAATCCATTTATTTCCACTGTTGTCAAATAAATGGCAGAATCTTAGATTTGTTACACCCCCTCTCCTACCAGCACTACTTACATACTATACCTCTTTCACTTTCCACAGTTCTGACATGCTACACCACCATGCAGCTAGAAACCACTACAAAGATGGCACTCACAGAATCTTCGAGTGGATGCCAGTTCCTTCTCTGTACAGCATCCACCTTAACATGCTGTTATGTCTGCACAACACACAGAAAAACATTTTCTTTTTAAACTCCAAGCAAAAGGTGCATACTCCCCCCAACACACACAAACGACTTCTCCTCTCTAGCTTTCCCTGCACCCCCCTTCTCTTATTCTTCTTTGACTCCATATTTTCCAGACAGTGCCTTTTTTTAAAATGCCCTTTTCTCTCCTGACATGCTTTTCTTTTCCTCTTCTCAGCTGAGTGTGTAATGTCTCCCGCCACCCACAGTGCTTGCTCTGCGACCGCCAACCACTCACATCGTTGGCTGTTTCTCCCTCCATGCTCCTTCCTTGGCATTCATGATGCACATACAAGATTAAAACCTGCTGCAGAAATAAAAAAAAAAAAAAGAAAGAAATTCTGAACTGCTCCAACTCGCCAACACCAGCTCCTTGACACATGGGGCCTGATTTACAAGGTTGATGCAGGGCCTGCATCGAACCCTGCGTCAACCATAATATTTGCCACAGCTGCGTTGAAGAGTTTGCCATAACCTGTGCCAAATTTTAGTATAGTTGGCACAGCTGCAACATTTTACTCAATTTATGGCAGCTTGTGCCAAAGCTTTGGCACAAGCCACGTAAAAAGTGTCCCCCACGGACACAAAGTTAGACCAGAGGGAGCTGGTCTAACTCCCTGCATTCAGTGCAAGGGGTTTGCGGCAGGGCTTTTGCAGCAGGTGGCTTGCAAAAAAGCATTTGCCACAGTGTTTACCGGAAGTCACCACTTGTGTCCACCTCACTGCTGCAAGTCCCTTACGCTGATCTAAACACTGCAAAATTGGGCCCTTGGAGTTGATGCTGGCAAGATAGCCTCCCACCCACTCGCTAAATCCTGCCGCCATATTGCCATGAATTTTGTCAAAACCCACTCAATCAACCAATGAGCAGTGATGTCATGCCACTGCATCCATGGCAGCAAGAGCCCAAATAAAGCCTGAGGCACTATTTCACAAAAAAGTGCCATACCTTTCAACTAATAAAAAAAATAAAAAAATACATGCATGAAAATAATACATGTATGAGTGGTTTAAATAAACCATTCATGAGGTTACCTGAGGTCAAACTGCTCTTATGCACATAAATCATTTATTTCACCTGTCGCCATTGTATATCCCAAAATACTAGACAAATGCAATGTACAAGGAAATAACACAATCATCTTCCTTTAGAATGCTGTGCTACTTATTGTGTGGACTTCCCCGATTAGCAACTTTAGTACTTAAATTTTTTTTTCACTTTATCTTTTAAATAATCTGGTCGATCCTGCCACCTACCTGATTCCTAGTATAAACAAAAGCCATGAGGTGGCATCCCATAAAAAATAAGTTTCATTGCAGGAGAGAAGCAGGTCTGTCGATCAGCAAACTGGAGTGTTTCAAAGCACAACATCAGTTTATGTTTTAATTTATTGTTTATGCCTCCTTCCTGTCTCCAGTGCCTGTCTCCTTTGTAACCCACAGGACCATCTGACTGGCTCCCACCTACCTCACGCACCAGCCTCCTTGGAGCCTTGGCTCCCCCCCACCCGGGAGGGTATGGGGTAGAGGGGATATATCTCTGTAACATAGGATCAACCATGAACCTCTGTCCCTACACTCCCTGCACTGTTACCTTGCACTTGAAACTTTGCTATGCCTATGTACATGTAACTCCCAGTCGCTGCTAACTGAGAGGGCTACTACCCCTACCTGTGTAGCTCCTGAACAGGTTGAGGGGCCTGGGTCCTATGACGCAGTGCCTCCATTTTTATAAGCTGAAAATTTGGGGAGAAAGGTGTCACTCGGAATGTTGGCTAGGTTTGACTACTCTGCACAGGGGCCTCCAAATAACTCCGGACACAGGAAGCAATAACTGTAATGTCCAATACCAGAAGTTGGGATTCTAAAGTGTGGCTTTTATTCACATCCAACAGAATAACAAAGCATAGATGGACCCCCATGGGGCTACACTCCTGGTAATGCAGATTTATGGAGATCAGAACACATCCTCTTTACACTGAAACCCTCAGGTTTCGAAACACTCTGGGCATTCGGCCCTAACTCAACTCTTTTTTGGTTTTCCTGGCTCAGCTCCCTTGCCAGCCCTCTGGACTACCTTTCTTCCATAGCTCGGCTCTCATGCCAGCCCTTGGACACTTTCCATATAGCATGGAACATTTCTCGGTGGCTCCCTAAACCACCTCTGAGCACTTCTGGCTCCATCAGGGAATCTTCATCAATCCCATGTCTGGGTACTTTCCTCAGGCACTGGCCAAGTACCTGAGAGAAAGCAACAGGTGTCCCAAAGCAAACCTGTAGAGGTGAATTTGGTTGCTACTGATGGGGGGGTCTCCCAACTCTCACTCCCATAATTCATACCCGGCCGTTTCTCTGGACTTTAACACCTCTTCCTTGAAAACACTTTACTGTGTAGATTCTCTTTAAATGTATGTCACATTTAATCTACTGTTCTTCCATCCCACTTGTGCTGAACTTGAAACATACTTAAAGAATGGCTGTGTCCATTTCTCTAGACCCCCACAGAGTTAAGCAGTCCATTTCCCAGAACTTTTAACTATACTTGGCTGTCTTTTCCTGACCCCACAGTAACAGTCACTTAACTTCATCCTGTCTCAGGTGAAAACACATTGGCCCTTTATCAGAGCAGACTCACCCTTTGGTTGCAGGTGCCCCACAGGCTTTTTCTCTTCAGAGAAATCTCATCCAAACTTCTGGTGCCTCAGCACGAACCTAAAATTAGGCAGCTTCTTGTTCCCCTATCCAGACCAGGGGATTGCCCCTGGAAGTAGGCTGAATCCTTCCCCCCCATCCCCACAGGGATGGGGCCCTGAACCCCTGGAAGTGGTCTCTACCACTTCACTTGGCTCTTCTTGTGTTTCTCTTCAGGTGAGAATACACACCACTAATGAAAAAATAGCTCTTTGGCAGAGTTAAGGGCTCTGACGGCCTGCAGCAGCAGCAGCAGCAGCACACCTCTTCCCTCTTCTGAGCCCACTACTGAACTACTACTGAACTGACTTCAAAATTCCCCACCATTCTATCCTAACTTCCCTAGCTGCAACATTCCAGTGTGGCTTATGCAGCTGCGACAGTTCTAAATGATGTCATACTCCAGCTCAGCAGATACTGAAAACAGAGCAAGACTTAGTGAAATCCATTTAACTGAAGTTTCACTAGCTGCCTGTCCCTGCCTGCCACTAGATCTAACTAGGGTTCTAGTAACCCTGGGTAATGGGGGTTACACTCATCCTGGGCCAGGAAAATGACTGTCCGCAGTCATTAGTTACCTGGCCTAGGCCATCCTACCCTATGTGCTACCTACGGAGAGGGGTGATCAGGCCCCCTCCTACCATGTGTTAGGCACAGGCAGGCAACACTAAGGGCCCAGAGGCCATCGGTTGACACATCAGCCTCTACTCTACCCGCTGACTATGGGTACCCAGTGGCTCTGGAAGAACTGTCCAGAGCATAGCCCTAATAGATCAGTGCTGCAACCCCTACGGCTGTTCAGAACCACAGCCTGTCTATCCCTCCTAGCCCGCTAGGGAAAACCTGTCTGCCTCTAACTCAAAATTCCCAAAACAAACCAAACAGGGGACCTCCCCCAACCCTGGACACCATGCAACCACACACCAGGAGCTAATACCATACCCTATGCATTACTCCAATACTCCCCCACAACCATACCTGTGGAAGGAAAAGTTACACACAGTAACCAACAACAACAGTACTTTTAACACTACACTCTAAAGTACTACTGAGGAACTCTGCTGAGTCCCTCCTCCTCATCTTGTCTTCTTCAGGAACACCTGCAAGAAAAAGAAAGACAACACACTCCTAATCTGCATACACAGTCTATCTAAACTCCTACCATCAAAACACTGGAGAATCCCAAAAAAGATTTTTTAGAAAAGTAGAAAAAACAGTATAAACATTAGAAAATGGTAGAAAACAATGACATTATTTACAATACACAATATCGGGGGGGGGATGGAGTACCCTAAAAGTCTCATCTAGTGACCACAATGCCCGAAGGCAAGTCCATTAAAGAGTCTCTCCTGGGCCGGTGCCCAGTGAAACACAGTTCTAGCAGGCCAAAGTCCCGAAGGGGAGAGTCTTTGAGGACAGTTCAAACATCTGGAGTCTGCCAGTGTAGGGTGTGTACTGCAATGTCATAAGAATAGAAAAGTCTGGACTTACCAGTCCCTTGTAGAACAAAAATGGTACCACACCTGGTCCTCAGCCGAAGACTCTCCCTGGCAGCATTCTTCTGATACAGCTGGGCAGACATCTTCCAGAAAACGATAGGAGGGCACATCTGTAAACTGCTGGGGTGATGTCATCTAGGAGTTGGAACCTTGTAAACAGGAACAAAAGGAAAACAGCTGGTCTGAAGTCATCCGATACCCAGGCGCTGAGTCAGGATACAGCTGGGCTGGTGTCCTCTCTGGATCTGAAGTCATCTGGTGGGCCAGTCGATGGAATCTGGAAAGCCAGTACACTGTACAACTGATGAATGTGGAGCACCTGGTTCCTAGAACGCCAGTCTGGCAGAACAACATAGGTACGGCAACTGCTGGATGGCAGCACTGGCTACACTGCTCTGCTTTCCACTTGGTAGGCATGGGCACATTCGCAGGAAGGTCTTTGCATTGTGGCCAACAGCACAACGAGTCAGGTGCCGGAATTATTACCCCATCTGGCACTCATAATCCACACTGTGAAAGGTTTCATGTCCCTCTCCATCCACAATTCGAACAGTGTCAATAAACAGTGTCCTGCCTCTTTTCCACTGGCTGTATTTTTCTTGAAACATTCTGTTCTTGACATACTTGTTTGAAACAGGATGCACATGTTTCATTGCCTCTTCCTAAATCCAGGATTTCCTGCTTTTCTCAGTCTCCTCCCAGACTCTCCGAGGAAAGGTAGGAAACGATTCTCCATGGATTTTATTCACTTTCCTACGAACCAGTCTTTCCTCTTTACTAGCTTTGGTCAATCTGCAACCTCTGGCCTGGCTTGGGGTGGCCAGTCCTGGTTCTGCCAGCTACGCATACTCAATGCAACATAGAATGGATCTCTAACTCTTCCTGGTGTGGACAGAGCTGCAGAGTCACCACTCTCTCCCATGCGTTCCTCTAAGCCAGGAACTGGAGACTGTGAACCCACGCCTTCTTCTTTAGGCCACATACGTTCCCCCTCTTCTTCTTCTTCACTGAGAATCTGTGCCCAGGAGTGAGCAGTCGTCCTCACTCCTGATACTGTCCACTCTTTACTGGGAGCAGAGGTCGAAACCTCCCATTCAAAGGCCTCCCTCATCTCGTCTTCACCTATGAGACTTGGCTAGGCCCCTCTCTCCAGGGGTCTACTGATGCTCTTCCTGAAATGTTTTTCTGTGACTCAGACTCTGAAACATCAGCACATTGTTCTGTCTGTAAATCTGCACCCTCTTGCTTCATGCCACACTCTGAGGGGCCTTCTCCAACAGGCTCTGCCTGGTGCTGTGTGCTGCCAACTGCAGATTCCTGAACTTTTGTCCATGTGAGAGCCAAACAAATCTTGGGTGCTTTAAACAAACCATATTTCTCTAGGCACCCAGAACAGTGAGATACCATGAAGACGTCCCTTCCAGCATTTAAGCACATCACATATACTAGCACTGGATATCCAGGAATCACCACATGAAGAGGCAGTTGTCCCCCATAGTAATATCTCTCAACATCCCTTAGCTTGTTGACTTCTACTGCTATCACAGCCCGGGCATGATCCGGATAGCGGACTGGTCCTGAAGCCATAACTGCAGAGAAAAACAAACAACGCTCACTGTTATTGCAAGTCCCACATCACTGAAAACTTTTTTCTTTTCAAAATGGCTCCTCTGCTGCTGTGTTTACATACTACCCCACCCTGTAATGATGGCGGCAGCACTCCTACGCATCAACATTCTGTAAATGGGTCAAGCCACTGCGCATCCGATTTACACACTCTACTGATAAATTTGCTCAAACTGCACAAACTTTCACTGTTCTTTTTCCTAGCACATTTATATGATCTACCACAGACTTTTTACTCGCTGAAGACATTGCTGTAGCTTACAGTCCCTTAAAGACTCAGTATTTCATTGCACAGGATTGCCTGTATTTCTTGCTGCATATCTCATACAACTCACAGTCTCTCACATGGCTTTGAATATTATACTGACGCTGAACCTATAATTATGCTCACAGTCTGTTGCTCAGAATTCTTGCTTTAGCTGGTAAACTTGGCACAGTCCTTCTTTGCAAAGCGATTACACTGCTATACACAGATTCAGCTGGCTTTTGGTGAAATCACACAGTTTGAGCTATTTCATTTGGATGGTACTCACTGTTATCAGTAGCTGTTTGCTGCAATGGAAAAAAACGGCCTGCAGCCAGTCTTGGAGGCCTCTGGAAGGAAGTGGGTTGGCATTCCTGCCGATTTGTCCCTTGGAAAAACCACACTCACAGTCCAGTCGATATAGATGTGGGTTGAGCCCGAATTTAAACAGGAAAAGTCCGATTTTAACTTTTTACAGCGCTTTCAATCACCGCGACACTCCTCCTAACAAGCCAGTTCGCACACTCACTCACTCTCCCTCTCGAATGCTGTGTAGTCGTTCTAGAGCTGGCTTGGGGGCGGGACTGATTGCAGTCTCATCAATCACTCAATGCCATGCAAATGAGCCTCTTTTCTCTCGAATGCTCTTCTGCTCACGGCGGTCGTCGAGCAGGCAAAATTTAAACTGCAAACCACACTTTTTTTTTTTTTCAACTGACTCCATGGTGAGAGCCCATTTTAACCATTTATCATGGCCATTAAGCACAACAAGTCTCTCAGTCCACACAGAAAGCATTTCCAATGTCTAGGGCACAATTTTCTTTTTGCTGCCCACAGTTTTCCATACTTTTTCAGTCACAACAATACTTTTAAAAGGTAGCAAACGCTTTCATTTGATGCAGGACAAGGGCATACACACTCGGGCTTTACTGCTCCTTGGTAAACAGTTGGCAATATCACAACAGCACATAGACAGCAGCAAACAATGGCACATTTAGTTTACATTGCTTCAGCTTTTTGGGCTACCCACTGCCAGATAGCCAAAACGCTAGCCATCACCCGAGCAACCTTTCTTGTTCCTTCTCCCAAATTCCAACAGAATCCCAGCAGTAGCCTCCATGATGTAACCCCCAGTCGCCACTGAGAGGACTACTGCCCCTGCCTGTGTAGCTAGTGAACAGGTTGAGGGGCCTGGGTCCTATGACGTGGTGCCTCCAGTTTTATAAGCTGAAAATTTGGGGAGAAAGGTGTCACTCGGCATGTTGGCTAGGTTTGGCTACTCTGCACAGGGGCCCCCAAATAACTCCAGACACAGGAAGCAATAACTGTAATGTCCAATACCAGAAGTCGGGATTCTAAAGTGTGGCTTTTATTCACATCCAACAGAATAACAAAGCATAGATGGACCCCCATGGGTTACTCTCCTGGTAATGCAGATTTATGGAGATCAGAACACATCCTCTTTACACTGAAACCCTCAGGTTCTGAAACACTCTGGGCATTCGGCCCTAACTCAACTCTTTTTCGGTTTCCCTGGCTCAGCTCCCTTGCTAGCCCTCTGGACTACCTTTCTTCCATAGCCCAGCTCTCATGCCAGCCCTTGTACACTTTCCATATAGCATGGAACATTTCTCGGTGGCTCCCTAAACCACATCTGAGCACTTCTGGCTCCATCAGGGAATCTTCTTCATCAGACCCACATCTGGGTACTTTCCTCAGGCACTGGCCAAGTACCTGAGAGAAATCAACAGGTGTCCCAAAGCAAACCCGTAGAGGTGAATTTGGTTACTACTAATGGGGGTCTCCCACCTTTCGCTCCCATAATTCATACCCGGCCATTTCTCTGGACTTTAACACCTCATCCTTGAACACACTTTACTGTGTAGATTCTCTTTAAATGTATGTCACATTTAATCTACTGTTCTTCCATCCCACTTGTGCTGAATTTGAAACATACTTAATGAGTAGCTGTGTCCATTTCTCTAGACCCCCACAGAGTTAAGCAGTCCATTTCCCAGAACTTTTAACAATACTTGGCTGTCTTTTCCTGACCCCACAGTAACAGTAACTTAACTTCATCCTGTCTCAGGTGAAAACACGTTGGCCCTTTATCAGAGCAGACTCACCCCTTGGTTGCAGGTGCCCCACAAGCTTTTTCTCTTCAAAGAAATCTCATCCAAACTTCTTGTTCTTCGGCATGAACCTAAAATTAGGCAGCTTCTTCTTCCCCTAACTGGACCAGGGGATTGCCCCAGAAGTAGGCTGAATCCTTCCCCCATCCTTGCAGGGATGGGGCCCTGAACCCCGGAAGCAGTCTCTACCACTTCAATTGGCTCTTCTTGTGTTCCTCTTCAGGTGAGAACATACACCTCTAACAAAAAAACAGCTCTTTGGCAGAGCTAAAGGCTCTCAGGGCCTGCAGCAGCAGCACACCTCTTCCCTCTTCTGAGCCCACTACTGAACTACTACTGAACTGACTTCAAAATTCCCCAACATTCTATCCTAATTTCCCTAGCTGCAACATTCCAGTGTGGCTTATGCAGCTGTGATAGTTCTAAATGATGTCATAGCTCCAGCTCAGCAGAGACTGAAAACAGAGCAAGACTTACTGAAATCCATATAACTGGAGTTTCACAAGCTGTCTGTCACTAGATCTTACTGGGATTCTAGTAACCCTGGGTAACATGGGGGTTACATACACATACAATGTCTTGATGTTCATGTGTCATCAGAAGTTTTTTCCTTAAGAGGACACCATTGTTAGTTGTTTAACCAGGACTAGCACACTAAGCTAAAAGCTTGTTTACAGGTGCGACCTGGGAGCACAGGGAAGTTAAGTGACTTGCTCAGGATCACACAGTCTGCAAGTGGAAGCTGTGGGATTCAAACCCAGGTCTGGTCTGCTGGATGTCACCAGATTTGCAGCTCAGAGCCTTAAACCACTGTGTTATACTGCCTCCCTTCATTGTAAATGAGTTCAGCTCAGTGGCTGTTATCCAGAATAAAATGTAACTAATAGAATGCACCAGATGTTAGGAGGCACATCAAGGAGACAGAGGCTGGACCTGAATATACAGGGTCCTATCAAGCAGGCACTGGGGCTGCTTTTTCTTTTTCTCTTTCTCCCCCATTTCTTGGAGAATGCTAGCACATGGGGGCAATGCATATGGGAATCCAGTCAGTGCAGAGCAAGGGCCTCTGGCTGGCCCCCTCCCAATAGGGTAAAAGTTATACAGTACAGTAGTCAAAAAACGGAGAGACATGTTGCCTATAGCATTTGCTGATTCCAGGATACCTGTTGGGGGACTGCATTCTGTCATTCCGGTTGCAAAGATCTCTGCTTCGAACTGAATATCTGCCAAAATTCTTGCTAGAAGTCAACGAAATTGATCCTCCAAAGTATTTGTTCGTGTTATAGTGAAGACAAGTGTTGTCAGAATATTTCTTGACTCGCGTATGAATGCACTGTCATGGTTTAGTGTTCATCAGGGAACAATGATGCATGTTTAATGTGCAGCAATTTCATTTGCTTCAGTTCCATGGATGTGGGGATTTCAGTGGAAAAACAGAAATGAATCTGTGCCATTCAGATTTATGAGGCTTCTAATACCCACATTAAAAACTAATGGGCAAAATGCAGTTTAGATGCTGTTCAAACACACGGGGATTCTCTTGGCAACACAATGTGGCATTACGTTTTTTTTTGGTTTTTTTTAATCACAGCAGTGTTGAGTTTAGACTAAAGTAAACCAAATTAAATGGCAGTATTTATCCCTGGATAATAGTGGCTCGATGGCTTCTCTGCAACTTGACATAATGAAAGCTTGAAGCTAAGAGATTAAATTGTCTATATCATTATAATGTTGTTTTCATGTGTTGACTATAAGAAGAATCCTCACTGTGATAGTTGTTAGTTGAAGCAGCAGTATTTGTTAGTGGAAAAAAAAGGTAATCAGTTAGTTGTTTTTTTTTTGCTCCAAAAAGCTTTTTCTTGCCTTGGGTGTGATGGGTGGGTCTGCAGGCCTGTCCCCATTCCCCACAACCAGCTCTCACCTCTCTCGAATCAAGGGGGTGCTTATCCCCAGTGGATTTCCAGCTGCAGCAGGGACAGGAGGGGGAGGGCTGTCCTCTCTCCCCCAGACAATTATACAACCCCCTGGACCTGAGTGGTGGAGTGGGCCATGCAGAGCTGGGCAGGAGTTCACATAGCCTCTCCTCCTCCTCCTCCCCATTTTCCCTTTTCTGTCCCAGTCCCTTGCTATGCCGCCAGTGGATACGCATGGAGGCGCACATGCTCTGCACAGCTGCAGCACCACCCTTCGCGTTGCTCGAGACTACACTGCCACCAGCCATCCACCCGGTGGCAGTCGTGGGGTGAGATAGCGAGCTATCCTTCCCTGGAAGGGGAGAACAGTCCCTGGCATGCCCGATCCTCTCCCACCCTGCTGACTCCTGACAATCCATGCTCGTTCCTGACCACCAGTCACTGGTATGGCAGGAGGTAAGGCATTCAACACCTTATCCCTCCGCAACACACCGGGCCAGTTTCATGTAGTTTTTTTTGTGTGATAATGTATTTCTGACAAAAACATCAGTTTATCAATTTCTAATACTTGGTTAGCATGTTTTTTTTCAGTGTTGTCTGCATGATTTTCTTATACATTAAAAACAACTTTTAGAAAACATTAAAAAGAACTTTGTTCAGCGTAAGCTGAACTGTGCTCACTCACAGTGCATGGTCAGAAATGCAGTCATTCAAACAGTGTGGCAAACAGAGTTTTGGATTGAACCTACGCTTCTTGTTGGACTGGACCTCACAAGGCTGAGTAACAGAAGTTAAGTAAAGTGTTTAAAACTTGCTAGACAATGTATTATAACAACCCCCTCCCCAAAAAAAAACACCAAACCGTGAAAAACTCACTGGTTCACGTATCCGTGGGTGCTGTAACATCCATGAGTCACTCGAGCTTTACTCCAGTGCCCAATGATGTCACAGCACCCACGAGATGTGTGAACCAACTTGTGCTTCACAGTTCGGTATTATTTATTCTCTCTTTCTTTTCATTGCAGTTCATTCTGGAACTGAAATATGGAATTCTGAAGTTTTTCAATCAATTTAAAATCTTTATTTAACCAGGTGAACATCATTGCGCAAAGCTCATTTGCGAGATGGACCTGGACAGGATACAAGAACAATACACAGCACATTGAACACAATAAAATCACACAATATTTAAATAACTAACACAGTCAGGGCTAAATGTAATACACAGGGTAATGACAGTGGTAGTGCATGAGTACTATATACACACACAAGCAGCTAAATACAGGTTAGAGTCAAGATTGGACACTGTTGTGGTGAAGGCAAAAGGACAAACACGAGTGAGAGGGGCAACAAGGGAAGTTTGGAAGCTGATAAGAAAAGGAAGGGAGTTGTGAAGGTTAAAGAGGGAGGGGGAGGGTAGGCAGGGGAACCCGTAAGTGTCATAGCAGCAAATAATGATACCAGGGCCATGGGTAAGGACAGACTCCAGATAAGGGGAGTGAGGACAGACAGAAGGTAAGGGAGGTAGGGGGCATGTGAACAAGAGGTATGCTACTTTAAGACAACTGAAACCTACGCAAAGGAGCAGGCTACACAAGGAAAAGCAAAAAAGGAATGCCGTGAAAAGGTTAAAATGAAGTGCTATCTGGCCATGCCCACTGTGAATAATTTAAACTCATTAGAGTGGTGTTTTACTGTTGACCATCAGAGATGTGTGGTAGCACCCTCCTCATACATCTAGATCATGACCCCAGTGTCTAATGTCAAAAACTAAATGTGAGGGAAGGGCTTTTTAAGTTTCTAGCAGTGGCTATATTTAATGACTTGTCTTTTTTTTTTTTTTTATTCAATTTGTGGTTGGTGTTACAGATAGGATACAGAAGAATCAGTATTATGCAAATTTGTACAGACACACTGCCCCCGCCCCGGTCTTGTCTCTTATTACAATGCAGAGCTAAAAAACAAACAAAAAAAGGACCTCAAAAAATAACTGTTGTTGTTGTTCCCCCATCTAGACATGAAAATGACTAACTACATTATTTCCACTCATATTTTTAATTGCAATTTTTTTCTTTTCGTCTACAGGTATGAGTTTATGAGAATAATTGCCCCAACCAATTTCAAAAACTGAAGGCTCAAGCATAAGTACTTGCTGCCTGAGGCATATTGGTGTCCGTGGCCAGCTGAGTTAAGGCATATTTGGTCAAAATGTTTGAATCCACAGCCTGACTACTTCCCTGCCGACTGACTAGAGAGCTCCCTTCATGTTGCCTGTTAGTTAGACAATGCCCTGCAATTAAGGAGACAATGACCACACTTTTTCATTGAGGGTAGCACCCAACCACTCGACCTATTATTAAACAATTCCAGATGATTACATATCTTGGACCAGATTTTCCAAAGTAGAAAAAGTGCGAAAGGGAAGGTTTTCTTTCGCAACTGCAATTTTTTCCACATCCGCTCAAGTTTCTAAAAGGTTGCCTTTTTATTTATTATTTATTTATTATTTCTTTATTAAATTTTGATAACCAGGTAAGTCTGCTGGACCCCGAAGGTCCCTTTTTCAGGGGCGACCCGGGGTATTACATGAAATAATACATGGGGTAGCATACAGCACAGGTACATTACACTAGACAGCGAGGAACATAATACATAGTAGTTTTTCAGCAGTTACATTTAAGAGGTAAGACATTGTAGCTTTTTAGCAGTTAACATTTCCTGGGTAAGCTCTACAGATGGGGTGCAGTGCTATATAGATGGGGTGCAGTGATATCCGCTATTGCCATATGAGGGAGAGGGGTGGGCTTCCACTTAGGTGCCTCTCACTTTAGCAGTTGCATATGGAGGTGACCATCATATGAGCCTTCAGCCTTGTGCGGAAGGTGTGGGTAGAGGTAGTATCCTGAACACCAGGGGGCAGGGAGTTCCATAGGGTGGGCACTGTGATGGCGAATGACTTACCCCCCCCTTGGTTCTAACCCTTGGCACTGCGAGGAGGATTCTGTCCATTGTTTTGAGGAGCCTAGGGTTTCTCTTTTGGGCAATGAGTCCAGTGAGGCTGGGAGGAGGGGATGGGCTGAGTAGTTTGAGTGTGACAGAGTAGGGGGTATTGGAGCCGAACCTCCAAGGAGGGCCAGTTTAGTTGGGACAGAGTGTCACAGTGGCGAGCCCCAGAGCTGGATAGGGTGGTGAAGCAAGCCACCTTGTGATAGAAAACTTGTAATCTGTTCATCTGTTGTTTGGCAGCTCCTTGTATCACTGGGGCCGCATAGGAGAGGGTAGGGAGGAGGACGCTTGTGGCGATGGAGGCCCTGGCCGTGGGTATCAACTGGTCTTTCAGCCTATACAAGGTCCCAAGTTTGGCGTGAATATTTTTGGTTGCCTGGTCAACATGATCCTTGAGGGAGAAGCACTGATCCAGGGTGAGGTCAAGGTATTTTATTGATTCAACCACCACAAGTCTTTTTCCTGATTTGGTCATCAGCCTGAGATGTGGGCTTCTGTCCTGGCCGAGGGTTCTTGGGCCAAATAGCATGGCCTTGGTCTTGTTAGGGTTAATGATCATTCTGTCGGTGACAAGCCATTGCTCAAGGGAACCCAGGTCTTCCTGTAGCTCAGAGCAGAGATCTCCCAGATTAGAGGAGGGGCGGTATATGACCACATCATCCGCATACTGTACCACTGAGCTACCCCCACAGTGTTTACTGAGATCATTTGTGAAAAAAGAAAAGGGGGCAAAGGATAGATCCTTGGGGCACCCCATCCGTTAGGGGGAGAGGCTCCGACAGGGGATGAAGGGGCATGATATGAGATTTTTGCTACCTTTTCCACAATTTACTATAGCTTGTGCATATTCTTCCATGCACTGTGAAAAAATGCTACACCTAGTATTACCAGACGTAGCATTTTTTGTGTAGTTGTGGAAAAAAAGAAAATGCCACCCATGCACATAAAATGCTGAAAATAGCATTTTCACAGGTCGGGAGTTTTCCCTGCACCAGGGAGCTGTGCACAGGGACCTATTCTCTGGACCATGTCAGGACCTTCAAAAATGTGGCCCCTTGTGTGTCATTTTCTCCACCTGATAGTTTGTGACCATTAAGTCTCATAGTAACATAATATCTGACAGCAGATAAGGACCGCTAGGCCCACCCAGTCTGCCCATATTCCCTGCCTGCACCAGTGGTCGCTGACCCTACTTGATCACTGACTTTAGCCATTCCTATCCACCTGTAGGGTTCCCATATGCCTATCCCATGCATGTTTGAATTTCCCCACTGTGCTAGCTCACACTACCTCCTGGGCTAGGCTATTCCATGCATCTTCCACCCGTTCTGTGAAGGAAAACTTCCTCACATTCCCCCCTATCCTGCCTCCCTCCAATCTCATATCATGCCCCTTCATCCCCGTACATCTCCTTTACTGAAAGATGTTGCCCACTTGCACTTTGTTTATGCCCTTAAGATACTTGAAGGTTTCTATTATATCTCCCCATTCTTGCCTCTCTTCCAGTGTATACATATTAAGGTCTTTTAATCTCTCCTTGCATGTCTCCTGGTGCAAGCCCTGCACCATCTTTGTTGCCCTTCTCTGAACCACCTCCACCTGTCTATGTCTTGTCTCTCCATTGTTCTGTCTCCGGGGGAGGGACACCTGCAACCAATGGACTGAGTCATTAATTATAAAATTAGTAATAAAAGCTGTGTTAATAACATCAATGGGAAATACAATATACAGTACTGTTGATGAATCTAATTATGGCATCTGCCAAACCATCCCCTGCCTCCAAGGCAGGTGTTGTCCCCAACCATGCAGATCCACCCCCCAAGGCAGGCATCCCCCTACTCAGATAGGATCTGCCTCTGAGGCTGGGGCTTTCAAGAGGAACTAATGGACAAAGCATTGCTCAGGACTGTTGGGTTAGTTGTCTGTTAATGGTTCTTTTTTTCCATATAGATTTTTCTCCTCCTAGATCGGCACCGGTGGGCTATTAGCCCTGTCCCTGCTAGCTCTGTCTGGCATCCACTTCCTCGACCCACCACAGTCAAACATTCCCCCATGGATTGCCCCCACCCCAATGGTGGGCCTGGGAAGGGAAGGGGAGGGTTGTCCTCCCCCCATCCAGAGACCCACATCTAGAATTGGGTGGCGATGTGGGAGCGGAGGCAGGCAGGGCTTCACAAAGCTGGTGCTTTCCAATTTTCTCCTACTGTTCCCTGACCATGGCATCACATTAGTGTACATGCACGGAGGTTGTGCATGCTATGGGCCCATGGCCCCCTCTCTGCTATGGCACTCAACTTTGGCACAACCATCCAGCCCCCCACTAGATGGTAGCCAACGAGTGAGATGTTATTTCCCCCCTCCCCAGGACAGGACAGCAGTCTGTCGGATGCTCGATCCTCTCTCTCCCCAGCCAACCAACCCCCAACCCCTCAAGCTCATTCCTGAACCCGGGTTGCTGGCATGGAAGAGGTAAGGCACAGAGTGTCTCAACCCTCTAAACCACCAGGCCAGCCTGTCTGTTAACTGTTTTTGATTCATTTTCACTTCTTTTCAATGTGTGCTACTGTTTCTGGCTCAGTTTCTATTTTCTTTGTTATTTCTGTTGCATTCTTTGGTGCATGGTTTCGTAAAACATTTTCTGATTGATTTTTGTCTGTCTGGGGGTGGGACTTTTATATAGGTTTTCCTTTTTGGTGTTCTGGCTTTATTTCTGAAGGCTGCAGCTCACAAATGTGCTGAGGTAAGTTTTCTGTTTGCTGGATTTGCTTAGTACGGTATTCTGTTTGCACACTGTATTTTTCTCTGTTTTGTAGATGGGGGCAAGGTCACACAGGGGTGTTATGTGGTTGTTTTTCATTTATATAGTGACTTTAATGACCTGAGATTATTATCTTGTCATCTGGAATGACTATACTGGGACTTGTTGATCTGAGATATATAATATACACATACACATACATATACACACACACACTGTATATATATATATATATATATATATACACACACACACACTATATATATATATATATATATATATTGACTCTAGCAGGTATAGGATAAGGCAGTCCCACATGATTGTCTCTTGACCAGTGATGAAGCAGAACTGGCCAGACTCCATTTTATAAGCAACAATAACAGATGAAGTCCAAGGAACCAAAGTCTTATTGCAAAAACAACACTCCATACAGGCTTGCAAAAGTGAAGACCAAACTTTAATAGAAATTGATAAACAATTGTTAAGAGTAAACTCCAGTACTTCGAGGCCTTCTACCACTTCTTCAGGGTGTTGAGCTGAGCTGTTGGAACCTGTCCTTTATAGGGCTTGCACTAAAGATAAAGTACCATGATGTCAGGTTTGAATTTAAAGTAGATATTTTATATAAAGATTCTAAATATCTAAAATACATTCAGGGGAAAAATGTTCCTAAACTCAAACGTTTCTATGATGATATCAAGGTATCCTAAACATTGAAGGTAAAACATGGTTGCAGTGGTTGGTGGTTCAGCTACCTTTGTGGCATGTAGAAGAGAAACTTCTTGATAGCTTATATACATTTGTGGATAGAAACATGATTACCAAATTTGTTGGCAGGAAAGGACTGCTTGTCCCACCCACTCTGCCCAGTTTGTTTGCCCTGCCAATTCTGTCTCAGCAGACCCTAACTGGTCTCTGGCAACCTTCCCTTTTTTATGTTTGCTTGCGTGCATGCACAAGAAACATTATGCAGCAGCTTAGGAGAGAAGCGGGTTGTGGAGGTGCGGCACTGTGGCAGCCAACGGAGGCACTGAATTTGGGGTCTTGGCACTGGTGGACCAATGGAGGCACAGTGTGCCAATGACACTGGTCTCCAAAAGTGCCGCCAAGTTGAAATGTTTTCACCGCTGCAATGAGGGGCTGCTTCGTCATTGCAGCATCAGCCATTCCGCTGCAATGAGGGAGCGACCCATCTTTGCAGGAAGGTACCTTCCCAAGTGTAACAAGTAAAGTAAACATGGTGGTGGCTTGCCGCTGCTTCTCAGCCCCATGAAAGCTGAATGGGGTGGCCAATCCCCCTATCGGCAGCCCCTGACCCAGTTAATCTGCCAATGGGTTAGCCCACTACCCATCGGCATGATGTAACCCCTTCCCCTATTTGTTGTGTCCCCCCCAAACTGTCATTCTTTGCCGATGGGGGGCCCAATCCCCATCAGCTTAAGTACCCCCACCCCATAAAAAGCTGCTGCCACACTGGGAGCCCACCCCAGTGTGCTGGAAACAAGCCTGGAAAAAAAACCCCTTCCTGTGACGTCTTTTTCTTTTTTTTTTATTCCCTGAAACAAAAGAAATGGTTCCATGCTGGTCGCTGTCCTTTCCCCCCAACCCGCACCCAACCACTGTGCACCCAACCTCCCCATACCCCCTCACCCCATACTTACTTCCGGTGCCTGGCACCATGATCTTTGGTGGACTGGGAACACGTCTGCACTCTTCAAAGCTGACCTCGAACTGAAGACATGCCGGTAAGCTGTATAATGGCATAAATAGGTTTTTTCAGCTTTGGTGCATATCTCAGGCATTTTGGGAATGTTGGCACCAGATTTTCAACATGAGGTTATTGGGACCCCCTCCTCATGAATTCAGGCACTGTCATGGCGTTATTCGGTCCCAAAAGGTGATTTTGCGGTCACTGCGTGGAATCACCTTCCGGGACCGATTAATGAAATGACAGTGCCAGTGTTCATGAGGTGGGCTCTCAAAGAGCCTATGTTGCAAATTTGGTGAAAAAAAATCCCCAAAATGACTGTTTTATGAGTGTGCGTTGAACAGTTTCCATGCACGCTCGTAACTTTGTGAATCTGTAATATTTTCACTCCAGATTTTTAACATTGGCATTTTTCCACACCTCCTTATGAACAGTACAGCTGTCATTTTTCACATCCTGACTGAAATGTGTTTTCGCACTACCAGCACAGAATAGCGTGGTCACTGTGGGAAATCAGTGTTTGGGACACATTAAGAAAATCACAGTGACACTGTTCATGAGCAGAGGTCCTAAAATGCTTATGTTGAAAATTTGGTGACGAAAGTCCATAAAATGACTGTGTTATGAGCATGCGTTAAGCAGTTTCCATGCATGCTCATAAGTTCACAAATTTGTAATATTTTCACTCCAGATTTTCAGCTTTGGCATTTTTCCACACCTTCTTATGAATTGTACAGCTGTCATTTTTCACATCCTGGCCAAAATGTGTTTTCTTGCTTCCGGCGCTGAATAGCGTGGTCACTGTGGGAAGTCAGTGTTCGGGACAGATTAAAACAAATCACAGTGTAGAAGTGCTAAAATGCCTATGTTGAAAATTTAGAGACAAAAGTCCATGAAATGACTGTGTTACGAGTGTATGTTGCGCAGTTTCCATGCACCCTCGTAATTACGCCCATTTGTAATATTTTCACTCCAGAATTTCAACATTGGCATTTTTTCACACCTCCTTATGAACAGTACAGCTGTCATTTTTCATATCCTGTGTGAAATATGCTTTTACACATCTGATGCAGAATAGCGCAGTAGCTGTGAGAAATCAATGTACGGGACAGATTTGGAAAATCATAGTGACAATGTTCATGAGCAGAGGTCACAAAATGCTAATGTTGAAAATTTTATGAAAAAATTCCACTAAATGACTGTGTTACACACATTCGTTGTGCAGTTTCCACATAAGCCCGGAAGTTCGAGTATTTTTAATATTTTCACTACAGATTTTCAACATTGCCATCTCTTCACAGCTCCCTATGAATGGTACAGCTATCATTCTTCACATCCTGCCCGATCTGTGTTTTCTTACATCTGGGGCAGAATGGCACGGTCACTGTGGGAAATCAAAGTTCAGGATACATTAACAAAATCACAGTGCCACTGTTCATGAGAAGAGGTCCCAAATGCTTTCATGAGGTGGAGGTCACAAAAAGGCCATGTTGAAAATTTGTAGTGCAAATACCAACAAACACCTGGGGCATTAGGGTGTCTAACCATAACATCCCACCCTATACAGACTGACAGACATCAGGGGTGTGCCTTTGGATTGCCGACTGTAATACTCATGCCATTCTACACCAACCCCACCACCCTGCAGCTAGTGACAGGTATCGAGGTGTGCCTTGAACTCTTCGGCTCCACAGTTCACCCTGTTTGCCTATACTGCACCCATTTCAGCGTATGTCCTTATGAAATGGGGTGACTGTACAGCTGAACACCCCAAGGCACACCTCAACATGTGTTGGATTTCTGCAGGATAGGGTGAAGTGAAATGGCATGAACGTATGGCGACGACCCAAAGCATGCCCCAATGCCTGTCCATCTCTGCAGGGTGGAGGTGGGGTTGGCGGAAAGTTCAATACTTCACTGCCATTCCTATTCTGCATCAGTCTAACTCCTGCATTTCCAATGCTAATACCAGCAAGCAAACATTCGTCATTGACAAATCCATTATAGGAGGCAGCATAGCGCAGTGGTCTAAGGCTCTGAGCTGCAAATCTGGTGACATCCAGCAGACCAGACCTGGGTTTGAATCCCACAGCTTCCACTTGCATACTGTGTGACTCTGAGCAAGTCACTTAACCTCTTTGTGCTCCCAGGTTGCTCCTGTAAAAAAGCTTTCAGCTTAGTGTGCTATACCTGGTAAAAAAAAAAAATGTTTTTTTTTTATTTTTAGTATTTACCTATATCTATCCAATGCATGTTTGAAGTGCCCTATTGTTTTTGCCCCTACTATCTCTTGTGGCAGGCTGTTCTAGGCATCCACCACTCTTTCAGTGAAGCAGTATTTCCTCATATTCCTCTTAAATTTCCCACCTTCTAGCTTCATTTCATGCCCTCTTGTTCTGCTGCACTTTTTCATTTGAAACAGGCTCCCTACCTGTATCCTGCTCACTCCTGTGAGGTACTTGCAGGTCTCTATCATGTCCCCTCCTCTTCTCCAGGGTGTACATGCTGAGATCCCTCAGTCTCTTATAGTATGGCTTCTCATGCAACCCATGTACCATTTTAGTTGCCCTTCTCTGTACTGCCGCTACCCTGTCCCTGTCTTTTCTGAGATGTAGCCTCCAGAACTGTGCACACTTTTGGTACCAGGTCAATATAGCGCTGCTAAAACAGCACATGAATAACTGTGCAGCAGAACGCGTGAAAGTTTCTATAGCAACAGGGGTTTCTGAGCATGTGGTAATAACCACTAGCCCTATCGCTGTAGGCTGACATGGGGGAGTGTCAAGAAGGCTGCCAGTGTGGTGCATGGTCAAGCCACTCCCATGGAGGAGTGTTGAGAGCACCAGCACCCGGAGGTGGTAGGGACTGGGGGCTGCTGTTTGGTTTCTCCCAGGTCCCATAATGCTGCAGCTTTTTTTTGGCAAAAACATTTTTTCCCCCCCTCTAGTGCTTCTCCCCATCCCCAAAGTCCACACCCCCTTGGAATTAGATATAATTAGTGTAGGGCAGAGCCCCTCACAATAAAAACAGATAGTGCTGTTTGTTGTTACGGTGTACACTGTTCCTGCTTTAGTTAGTATTTTTTCCTGACCTTTTTTTAATGCACACTGTTCTGTCTGCAGCATTGTTGTTTTGCGCAGTTTCGACTGCGACATTATGACCCCGTGCCCACAATATTCAAAGTGTGGTCTCTCCAGTGATCTATGCAGTGGTATTATCACCTCCCTCCTCCTGCTTGTGATACAGTACTTCTCCCTACGCACCCCAGCAATCCACTGGTCCTGTCCACTGCCTTGTAACACTGCCCTGTGATTTTCAGGTCATCCAATATTATAACCCCTAGGTTCTTTCCTTCTTAGTGACTGACAGCACCCTCCATACCCATCTCCTGGGTTTTTATGTCCCAGGTGTATGATTCTGCACTTTTTGGCATTCAACCCCAATTGTCATACCATGGACATCTTATCAAGTTTTCTAAGTTCCCTTCTCATTTTCTGCACTCCCTCCTGAGTATCCACCCTGTTATAGATTTTGGATATGTAAAAGTGGAGAGAGTTTACTTTTAAATTTGAACACTACATCATAGTACCATATTTTTAAGGCAAGTCGTTTAAATGGCAGGTTCCAAAGGTTCAGCTCCTCCCTTTCAGAAAGTGGTGGAAGCTTTTGAAATGCAGGTGCTTGCTGCTACCGTGTTTAGTAATTTTTAATAAAGTTTGGTCTTCAGTTTTGCAAGCCTATGTGCAGTGCTTTTTTTGTTTTATGGTTTTCAGCACCTGAATTTGCCATTTGCGCAGCAATTTCAAGTTCTTCTTTTACAAAAAACATTGTTTACATCAAAATAGCCTTGGCAAAGAATTGTACCAAGGGAAATATAGAAAATATATTTAACACGAGCCGTACCTAAATATTATGTTTTCAAACATTTTCTTGGATGCGGCTGCTCTTTAAGTGGTGCTTAAGTACAAGCTGCATTAACTGATGTCATCTAGTGAACTTTAGTGTACAAAATACCCACTTGTAATTCTGGAGTGACAGCAATGTTTGAGATGTTATGTGTAACGCTGTTTACAAGCACCATCTGGAAAGCGTCATCCCAAAGGCTCATCTGGCAGTCCAACAAACAGCTGCACAGCATTTAGTCCATAAAAGAAGGACCAAATTAGTTATATTGAGTTTGCATAACAAGCTCCCTGGAGCAGCCGGTTAACAAGATACAGAATTAGTGTTAACAAAACTGTAAAGAATTGCACTTTTTTACTTTGTTTTTCTTTCCTGCCCCAGTGGGCCAGGTTCATAGTCAGGCCACATAGCACAGAAACATAGAATCTGTTGGCAGAAAGAGCCATGTTGGCCTGTTGTGTCTGCCCAGTCTTACCTAACTAATGTCGAATGAGAGAGCCTAAGAGGCTCTTCCCTCTCCACTTCTTCCTTCCTTTCTGGTGTAGCCTTTGTCATGCCCTTGTCTGTGCCCCAATCATGTTTGAATCCTTCCACTTAGTTTGCACAGACCACCTTTTCCAGCAGCTTTTTCCACCCCTCCATCACCCTCTCCATAAAAACATACTTCCTAGTATCTCTCTTAAATCTGCCCCCACCAGCTTCATAGAATTGCCCCTTGGTATTTGGGTTCCCACTCAGTCTGAACAATTCCCCACTATCCAGTTTATTTACCCCGTAGGGGTATTGGTGTGTTTCAATTATGTCCCCTACATGTTCAGCTCTCCCAGCCTCTCTTTATGCCCTTGACAAGCTCTTGATCTCCTGCCAACTTGTAAGATGACCACTGGCCCTTACATGCTCACTGCCTAGCTACTTCTATACATCCTGGACATACCTCTTCATATGTGAGGGGGGACTGACAAGCTCAAAGTCAAATTGACTAGAGCTCTCCCAGCCCAAGAGGATGACTGGTCTGCAGTAGTAGTGTAGGTAGGGAGGAATGGGCAGACTGGATGGGGCCAAGGGATCCTTATCTGTTGTCAAATTCTATGTTTCTGATTATTTGAGAAGAGTGGGCAGGGGATCCAGATGTCTGAGTACTGTAACTGGACTGGGAATCTTTGATGGGATTATCATTCACAACACCACTGTTGTTTTGTATCTGTTTTCTCCCTCTAATATCCCACCCTACCAGGATGCAACCCAATCAGGGAGGCATTTCAGGCATAGAGAAAGCAAGCCGGGGTCATGCCCTTCCAGCATGCACGTTGATTAACATTTGCTAACACAGGGCTGAGCACATAACGCTTCATATCAGTGTCAGTGGCTCAGCAGGTAGCACACTCACCTCTGAGGCTGGGAGATCAGAAGGTTGTGGCTTCTATCCCCACACTAGGCACTTGGGTTAATATCCCAATACTGACACTGTAGTGCAGCATGAGTGGGGTGCTGCACTCCTGAGGTGCCATCTTTCGGATGAGACATTAGACCAAGGTCCTATCTGCCTGTTCAGGTGGATGTTAAAGATCCCATGGCAGTTCTCGAAAAGAGTAGGGGAAATTTTATTACAGCAAGTAATATGTACAGTATTGGAACAGCAAACAATACAGTTTCAATACTCACAACACATAGCTTACACGAAAATCAGAAACAATACAAATTACATACACCATTACATAATACATACATAAATCAAAGAAAATATCAGAAAGCAAGTTTCTATGTGTTTGGATAATACCAAAGGAAAAAAATAAAATCTACATAAAGTCAACATAAAGTCAACATTACCAAAACTATGCCAGTAATACTAAAGACATCACAATATCTTCAGTAAAGGACACTTCTAAGAACTGGAGTCCTTTATGGACTACATTAGTTCAAGTTCAAGTTTATTGCAGGAAAACTCCATTGAGCAAGCTCATTCACAAGGAGGTCCTGTGACATAAACACTTAAAGTACAAACACAGATAGGTAATAACAGTATATACATGAAATGCACGTTACATGATACAGGCTGGATATACATACAAGGGTACCACATAGGGTGACCGCGGGTGTTAAACATTGATATGAGACAGGGAAGCGACTTACAGGTTGCATACTGATAAATGAAACATGATGACTGGTGTGTGCAATACATATACAGTATTTTGGCAGCCTAGAACAAACAACAGTCTACAACTGATATGGGGAGGAGTGATTTGATAGAGTAGCAGTGGAGCGTAAGCAAAGATAAAGCCAGGAGTAGAAGGGAAGGGAAAGCAGTTAATATGGAAAATCAATTATACCTTACCAGTGGATAAATATGGCACACATGGGAAGGAAGAGACTTAATGACAGTTACAGGTGTCTTTTATTTTGGCTGAACTTAGCGATTTGTAGAAGTTTATTGAAACTGTGCTAGTTAGTTTCAATGCAGTTTGTAATTGGTTCCAAATAGGAAGGGCATATACATGTACGTTTACCAAAAGTCCGGCGTCCTTGGTATGTCAAGCATAATAAAGTCAGATTTTCTTACCGAGTATGCACTATGTGAGATACTAATAAGGGAAGAGAGATAGCTTGGCAATTTCTGCAGGAGCAGTTTAAGAGTCCATAGCCCAGCATGGAGCAGACGTCTAGTAGTAAGGGATGTCCAACCAACAGCTGCATATAAGTCACAGTGATGTGAATGGTAAGGGGAGTTGGTCCCCATTATTTCCCACACCTGTGTAAATAAAGCACACAGCACTACACACCCCACCACCTCACTCATTGTGTTACAAAATGAACCCGTTCTGACAGATTTCCGGAAGTTCATGGTCCATATACTATAGTGGAACATCCTTCCATTGCTTTTCCACTGTTCCCAAGACATCTTCTCTTTGTCAAAGTTTGCATGAATAACAATTTCTTTTTCAATCATACATACCAGAATCTGTGGGGAAATGTATTTTTGTTGCAGAACAAATTTGCATCGAACCTGCCACATCAATCGTATTGTTCTGGCATCAATTTGCAAGGTAAACTGTACAGTCCCGTAACAAGATTCACATACATAATTTTTGTCTATCCCACCCCACCCTATTTGTGATCCAAATTAATCCAAAAGTCCACAGCATAGGGACAGTAAATAAAAAAATGCTCTTGTGATTCAATCTGATTCTGACAATACTCCCTGGGGCAATATCTCTCCTCAAGCATTTATGTTTAGCATAACCCTTAACCCCAAGCCGACCATGCATACACAGCCATAGTACATCCCACATCCGTGGTGGAGTTCTTTTATCCATTAAATAAGATTCCACTAATGGATGATCTTCACATCTCAATGAAGGATATGCTACTGGTATCTGATAAGACCCTTCCTGAATCGTTTAATACAGCATCTTCCTGTTTGGAACAGGAGAGCTGTGCTTTAGTCAGTTTCCAGTGTCATATTTTGTCTAACCCATGTACCACAAATTGAGGCCAAATCTCTTGTTTTCATGTGCTTAGCGGACCCTGTGCCCACAATTGTAACAATGGTGCCACCCAGAGGGTCGCCACCCATTTTCACCCTCTCTCACCAGAATGAAGAAAAATTGATATTGTGTTAAATAAAAATAGGCTATGTAAATAACTAATAGGGTTCAGCATCTGTAAACTACCTTCCTTGATGTTCCTATACAGGATTTCTCTCTTAATGGGGTTCAAACAACTCCCCCAAAGTAATTGAAATGTCTGGCTCAAAATGGTGAGGTCCATTGAACTCGGGGGAGGAAATATCACCCCCACATATGTTAACAGGGCCAAAAAAAAATTCGGAATAATTGATACACGTTTCATTTTTGTTTATTACCAGTTTTTCCACTGATTAACCTTCTCAGCACTATTCTCCAAAACCTTTCCCCAGTTCACCCTTGCCATGTCTCCTGACCCAAATATAATACCCAAAATTGTAATACAGTCAGTTGACATACAATACAAATATTTTGTATTTCTCTCAAGGGAGGAGTACTGGGACTCAAAATATACCCACAACTTTTATTAATATTCAAAGCTGATCCTGTGAGTTGTGAAAATGCTGAATCACTCCAATGCACATTCTGCTGAGTCCTTATCTTCTACCAGGAGACAGATGTTATCTGCATAAGCTAGCCTTTTTACTATTGTCGATACCCCAGAATATGAATGTCTCTAATCTCAGTCTTTTGTCCAATCAAACGAAGCACTGGATCTATAATAAAAATATACAGTATAGTGCTCATGGGGCATCCTTGTTGGACTCCTTGAGCAATTTTCACAGGTCTGCCCACATGTCCATTTATTAATGCACTGGAAGAAGCAGATGCATACAATGTCATAATCCAGTTTGTGAAGATACTTGGTATTCCATAATGATCCAATACGATTTTTAGATATAAATGTGAAACTTTGTCAAATGCTTGTTCCTGATCCAAACTTAACAGGTATCACTGCAGTAGATCCCTCTGTCCTTGAGATACCACCTCTCTTAATAGTATCAAATTATCCATTATTTTCCATCCATTAACTGTACACACCTGACTTGAGTCAATGAGAAAGGGGCCACCATCCCAAGATGATTTGTCAAGATTTTCATTAATATCTTTAAGTCCGTATTCATAAGACTTAGCGGATGCCAGTTCTGTAAAAGACATCTGTCTCCCTTTTTAAACACAAATAGTTGCACTGCATGACCAAATTGTGGGGCCACCTCTTGTCCATCTAGAATCATATTAAGGACCACACATAAAACTTCTGCCAACTCTGAAGCACATGCTTTATACATCTCCGAGGTTAAACCGTCAGGTCCTGGAGTTGTATCATTATTTAATGATACAATGGCTGTCCTTATATCCTGTTCAGTGATTGGTTTTACCATATCAGAAAGCAGACTAGGCTCTCAAGGAGGTTGCACACAGTGTTGAAGTAAGTTTGCAATCATATCATGTGACACCGTAGAAGCCGTATATAAACATTCCATATACGATGGACCTCATGAAAAATATCTTCATGAGAGTGTACCACCTCCCCTTTCGGGGTGCATAGTGAAGCCATCACTTCTTGTTGCACTCTTGTTCTGCAACTTTCATAAATATCCCCTGTGGCTGTTTTCCTGGGGTCCTTATACGATGTTCATAAAAAAGAGAAGAAGCCCGTTCATACTGTAATTTTTCCATTTGTTGCTTCAAATGAGCAATCTGACTAACATATTCCCTGTATCTCTCATTAACTAATGACACCACCCGCATGTATTGCCCCCTTAAGGTCAGATATCAGAGGTATTTTTGTGAATGGGAACGGAATGCCCATTTTTTAAAAAAGGACTTAATATCTAAATTTGGTTTGAACCCACCACTGGCTTACATTTTTTTCTAATTCAATAACTGACACTCAAGCCCGTATTAGGTTCTGGATACCAGCCACACACCACATCTCCTGTAATACTGTACTATTCATTTTCCATATGCCCCTTCCATGCTCACACCCTCCCCTAAGGACAGATTGACCTTCACCACTATGTGGTCTGAAGTCTCTAGTGGAACAGTGGCAGCCTGTATACACTTCAGAGAAGCAGCAATCAATACTAGATCTGTTCTTGTAGCCAATTTTGCTTTGTAAAAAGTACACCCTCCAGAGACACGTACTTGCCTATAAGCATCAACAAGCCCTGTCTGTTGTACTATATTATTTAAAGCATTTGAATCACAAAACAATTTCTTTCCCTTAAGCTCTGTGCCAACCAAGGGTAAACTGCAATTGAAATCGCCCACCCAGATCTAAAGTTGAGAAGTAAACAAAAAAGGTTCATCGCCATGAACAAATCTACTCTCCGTTTTTTAGTTTGGGGTGCATATAGGGAAATCAATCTCCATAGTTTCTGGCCATGATTAAAATCTAAAACGAGTGCCCACCCTGGGTCAATATCCACCACCAGCGTGACCATATAGTCCCAACCCCAAAAGACAACCCCCCACCCCACCACAACGTTCCTGGGTAAGAGAAAAAAAAGCCGGGCCCCAGCACCACAATTTTTTTGCACATTCTACTTCATTAACTGTATACAATCGTACATCCTGTAAGCAGGCTATATCTATATGATAGTCTCGGAGAACTGGTTACTACATGTCTACGACCATTTTGAATGCTATTCACATTAATTGTGGCAATATTATAAATTTATGGTTGTGATATTGTAGTTTAGCAAAATTGAAACACCAAAAG
Source organism: Neoceratodus forsteri (assembly GCA_016271365.2). Lineage (NCBI taxonomy): Eukaryota > Metazoa > Chordata > Ceratodontiformes > Ceratodontidae > Neoceratodus > Neoceratodus forsteri. The sequence goes on along the minus strand of JADMNL010000034.1, from coordinate 22,974,614 downwards.
AAACTGTAGGACATAATCAAGTCACAGCTCTTTACCCAGCCTTTGACTTTGTCTAGGCTGTGAGCTGCCTTGTTTTAGGCGAGTTCGTATTACTTTGTCCACCAAAGTCAGAGGACAACTCTTTGTTAGAGGAAATTATCATAGAATCTTCTGATTCATCTTCAGTGTCTGTATCTACAGGTCGGAGTACTTCATAAGGATTTGACAGTGGGACATCTGGCACCTCCTTTCCCATTTTTTGTACTCTGGCTTTAGTTTTTACCGTTTTCATTTAAAATTTTTTTGAAACCACGAGTCATTTCTGGGGGGAATGGCACATTCTTTAAGTCCGCCACTTGGGTTTCCCTTGGTATATCCACTGCAGATTGTTGTATCCCTGGAGAATCTGACACAATTTCCATCTCCATCAGAATAGTTTCCACACAATTATGTTCTTCAATAGGAACCTTTTCCTCTGTATCTTCAGACAGGAAAGGTTGCGGGGGACGGGGGGGGTTCTGTTCAGACACCATGCTAGGGCTATCTGTGGCACCTAATGGGCCCTGTATCAGTGAGTCTAGTGTTGCATCCTTCTGGTTTGTTTCCTTAACATGTCTCTGAATAGTAATACTGTGGCTCTGTGCGTTATCCACTATATCCTTCTGACTAGGTCGGTCAGAGTGGTTGTGTGTGGCCCATTCACACTGTCTAAAGACATGACCTGGAGCATCACATACATTGCACTTTTGCATTTCAGTGCAATCTGTATTTGTATGTCCAAAGGAGAGACAGAAAGCACATTTTATTCTATCACATACATTGCTGAGGTGGAGATGTGAACCACATCTGAAGCATGTTTTAGGTTTCCCTGGGTAAAAACAGTGACCCCTCTCGGATCCCAGAAAAAATGCACTAGGTAAATGTTTAGGTCCTTGTGGCCCGGAATTCAGATGGACTTTATATTTCCACCCCCCCAGTCCAAATGTGTTCCCCATCTAAAATTGGGGAAGGGTCCCACAAAACCACACACCGTTGTTTCAACCAATAAGTCACATCATGCACAGCTACCTCCTTGTTTCGAAACAAAACTATTACTTGTTTAATGACAGGTTTCATGAGGGGGTAACACGAAAAGGAACCCATAACGCGGAGTGCTTTTTTTTTATTATATGATGTCCAAATCCAATCAAGGCCTGCAGGGGATTTAAAGCTTACATCATAGACAGTATCACCTGTAGCATGTATTAATGAGTATATTTTGTTCGAGAAAAATCTCAAAGAATCTTTTATCAATGTCTTACCAATATATACTCTATCAGGAGGAAGAGGCATACCTCCCATGTATTGTACCCGAACTGCATTTTTCCTCTGAGCTGGGATATTACCAGAAAAAAAAGACTCCCGATTCCTAAACTGTTTCCATAGCAGAGCTGGTTGTAATCCCCCTTTTCTATAAGATAGGGTGTTCCGAATCCACATGTTCCCCCCATGTACCTCTGACCTGGGTAGGGAGCTCCACACTAGATTCTACATAGCTATGAACAGTAGGGGAAAAATTATTAGGGGCTGCTTTTGACAGTGCAGGCCCAACTACAGCCTGAACTGAAGGACAGGGATCAGCCTGTTGTACCTCCACAGGGGAATCCTCAATCAGGTTCCTTTTTACCGTGGTTTCCATAAGATCAGAAACCCACCCCCCAACCTCTGTTTTTTTTCCAGCCAGCTCCTGTTAGTGCCAATTCCACAGTCCAACCAGTTGACCTATGCTCAGCCAAAGCATCACCATTTCCATCCCCTAGGCCACTCATCTGCACACTTGCTGGTGGCATCTTTAAACTAGCATCATTTTCACATATTGTCATTACTGTCTCTGTACTTGCACCGGGTGCAATTTCCTCTGCCAGATTGATAGATTTACGGGCATTACTTATTGCAAACACATCAGGAGAGTCCATTATAGTCACAGATTCCACTGTATTCAGTGACGACTCTGCAGCCTGGCAGGACAGTGAGTCATCATTCTGTAACAGGATTGGAGTCTCGCTCCGGGGCAGAACAGCAATACACAGCACAGCCGAGCTCGGGCTTCCACTCTCATTCTCAATTCTAGTATCAGGAGCAGGAACATCGCCTCTTGAGCTTTTGCTGTGGTCTGGGATTGATAAAACCAATAGTAGATGATGTTGCTGTTCCCCACTTAACGCCTGTGTAAAATCTACCTCTTGCTGCAAGCCTGCAGCACAGAATCTGTGTATCCAGTTGGCTCTGGGGCTCCATATTCCACACTTATGCCTTCCATATCATGAGACGTTTCCTCCGGCCTTATCTCCTGTGCTGGACTTACAGAGAGGGAGACCTGCTCTCCTGTAGGGCTACCAGCCTCCATTGCCACATCAGCACTTCCTCCTTGGTCCGGCTCCAAACTGTGCTCCTCCATTCCTGCTCACAGGAAGAAGAGCCCCCTGGTGCAAGACTAGGGGAATTTCCCTGGTGCCCTGGCCAAATTCCCCCCCATTCACAAAAATACCACCCACAGCTTAATCTGGTTCAATGTCAGTTGGCATTCATCTGTATCCCCCTTTCCTGGGTCATGCCTGAAAATAGGCAAAATTTGTCTAGTGCACTTACCCGGTCAACAATAAATAAATAAATAAATAAATATTACACAGTGGTGCTCCTTTATTTAACCTACCACCTGCAGAAACATATCCAGAGGGCAGAATTTCTTGCAGAATGGAGGAGGGCAGAATGGCCCCCTGTTCTGCAGAATGTTTACTCCCCTCAGTGAGCAAACAGAGAAAGAATAAGCACTGCTGTACATCAAAGCCCTGCATCATGCTGAGGACAGCATTTCACTCTCGGTCTGTAGCTGTTTGTTTTTGCTCACATGACTCCCCTACCCCTTCTCCTGGGTCACCGCGGAGGCATGGGGCCCCCTCCCCTCATAAGACAGGAGGTGTTCAATAGGATGCTCAGTAGTTTTTCAGGAAGAAAGGATGGTCAATTACAAAGGGAGGGAGGAGGGATGGGCAGTTACAGAGGGAGGGAGAAGGAATGGCCAGTTCCAGGGGGAGAGAGAAAGAATGACCAGGTAAAGGGGGAGGAAGAAGAAATGGTCAGCTGCAGGGGAGAGAAGGTATGACCAGATATTGGGGTGGAAGATGGAATGGCTAGTTCCAGGCAGATGGAGAAGGAATGGTCAGTAATGGAAAGGGAGAAAGAATGGCTAGTTATAAAAGAAGGGGTTAAGGAATGGACGATTACAGGGTGATGAGAAGGATGGCTGGTTTGAGGTGGAGGGAGAAGGAATGGCAAATTACAGAGGGAGGGAAAATGAATAGCCAGTTACAAGGGGGAGAAGGAATGGCCAGTTACAGGCACAGGAGGGGGACATATGATCCTTGTGGGGGCTTTGCAAGAAAGGGGGAGGGGGTTGTTTTTAGAGTTGGGGAGATGGGAAGAGATGGCAGATTGCTCAGCAGAGGTTTTGCAGTGGGGGACAGAGATGGCTTGAGTAACAGATGAGTTGCGAGAGTAGGAGAAGGAGTGGTGACAAGCAGAGGGGAGAGCAGAGAGGTAATGTAGGTAGCAGGGAAGGAAGGAAAGAAGCAGTGAGAGTGGCAGAGTTCCGAAGAGCGGGGAGAAAAATTCAGGTCAATTGAACTGCGGTGGGTGAGAGGAAGGCAGTTGACACAGAAGTGGTTGTAGGGGTCCAGCCTGGCAGGGGTAAGTTTGATGGTGGCATTGTAGACCACATTTGCATACTCAGCCACTGGCAGGATCAACACAAGTATAATCTTGTAGCAGACCAGGAGTGGAAGGAAGTCTTGTTGCAGTACAGTCTATCAAACTTGGGGTGGAGCTTCTTATGCATGGTGATGATGTGGGAGGAGAAATCAAGGTTTCAATCAAGCCACACAGTGAGGTACAGTACTTGAAATGAGGGACTTCTTCTGTGAGGTCATCAAGAGTCATGAAGACTGGGATAGCGAGGAGCTTAACAAGCCTCAGTTTAGTGTCAAAGGTCATAGAGATCATTTTTATGTTTGCTTGCATGCATATGCAAGAAACATAGTGCGGTGATCCAAAATGCAGTGCCGTACAGTTGAAAGAGAGAGCACCGCTTCAGTGAGCAGCGCTCCCCCTCCCAACACACGCGCCGCATATTGCATGCTCATCGCTCCCCATGCACACACTGTATAGCCAACAGGGTGCCCAATCCCCTCGGCTTCACCCCAAAAAAAGCTGTGCAGGTGCCACGCTGAGAGCCCACCCCAGCATGGCAAAGATTGTTATAGCTGATGGGGGTGCCCAATCCCCCGTTGGCTCCATGCTCCCCCATCCCCAAAAAGCTTTCAAGGTGCCACGCTGGGAACCCACCCCAGTGTGGCAAAGCTTGTTGTGGCCAACAGGGGTTCCCAATCCCCCGTCAGCTCCAGCCCCCCTCAAATAGCCTTTCCAGCTGCCACGCTGGGAGCCCACCACAGTGTGGCAAAAGTCCCGCGTCGTCTTAATAATAATAAAAAAAACCCTGTAAATAAAAAGACGGTCCCTCGCAGTCTCCCTGCCCCCACCCGCACCCACTGACTGCGCACCCTGCCTCCTCACACCCCTCCTCACCCCATACTTACCTCCGGAGTCTGACATGATGATCTTCGGTGGACCGGGAACATGTCTGCACTCTTCAAAGCCGACCGCGAACTGCAGAAATGCCGGTAAGCTGTGTAATGTAATAAATAAGGTTTTTTCAACTTTGCTGCATATCTCAGGCATTTTTTGGAATTTTGGCACCAAATTTTCAACATGGGGTTTTTGGGACCCCTCCTCATGAATTCTGTCACTGTCATGGTGTTAATCAGGCCCGAAGAGTGATTTCACAGTCACTGCACGAAATCACCTTTCAGGACCAATTAACGAAATGACAGTGCCAGCGTTCATAAGGTGGGCTCTCAAAAAGCCTATGTTGCAAATTTGGTGAAAAAATTCCTAGAAATAACTGTTTCACGAGTGTGCGTTGCGCAGTTCCTACGCATGCTCATGAGTTCGTGAATTTTTAATATTTGCACTCTGGATTTTCAACATTGCCATTTTACCACACCTCCTTATGAGCCGTACAGCTGTCATTTTTCACATCTCGATGAAAACGTGTTTCTGCGCATGTAGCGCACAATGGCGCAGTCAGTGTACCTAAATCAATGCATGGGACACATTAAGAAAATCACAGTGACACTGTTCATGAGCAGAGGTCTTAAAATGGCTTATGTTGAAAATTTGGTGAAAAAAATTCCTAAAAATGACTACTTTAGGGCCTTACGTTAACATGAAAAGTTCCTATCTGCGCCAGAATTTGCGAATTTTTACTATTTGCACGCTAGGTTTTCAACATTGCCATTTTACCACACTTCCTTATGAGCAGTACAGCTGCCATTTTTCACATCCCACCCAAAATGTGTTTCCACACATGTAGCGCACAACTGTGCAGTCAGTGTGCGAAAGCAATGTTTGGGACAGATTGAGAAAATCACAGTGACACCGGTCATGAGCAGAGGTCTTAAAATGGTTATGTTGAAAATTTGGTGACAAAAGTCCATAAAATGACTGTGTTATGAGTGAGCATTGCGCAGTTTCCATGCACCCTTGTAAGTTCATGAATTTGCAATATTTTCAGTCCAGATTTTCACCAGTGGCATTTTCCACACTTCCTTATGAACAACTTGGAAATTTCCAGATATCCCGGTGGGCCATAAGTATAAAATCCAAAACGTCATTGTACCTGCATTTACGATCATACCTCTCAACGTTTCTTCACTAAAATGTGTGACATGATGTGTGACAAATGAACAAAATGTGTGACATATCGTCTAACATGGCACTGGAAGCTCAGAACACTATAGCTATCAGTGCACTAATGTTCATAATGTTTTTCTATGACTGAGCATAATAGATTATTATGAAATTCTGCTTTAAAGTCTTAGTGGGGAGTATGGAATATCACCTTCCCCATGATGGAAAAGGGTTTCTGAGAGGTAAAATGAGTGACGTACCTCATAATGTGTGACAGTTGAGAGGTATGTTTACGATAACAATGGGGTGCAATGCAGACAGGCAGGCAGCCTGTGGATCATAAACAGTATTTAAAGGTTGCCGTGCATTCCAGTAGCTGTGTTAAAGAATGATCTCTAAACATATTCCCATTCAAGAAATGTTTTTTTTTTCAAAAACAAATACATCACATAACATGCGTTGTGGACATCCATTAAGTTCACTGTGTATTCACATGAACAAGAGTGGAGGACATTTTAAAATCCTGCCTGAAAGGTGATTTCACACCACAAGTAGAAAAACACAGTTTGGCCAGGATTTTTAAAAAAGACAAATGTCACATTCATGAGGTGGTGTGAAAAAATGACTGTTGAAAATCTGTGGTCAAAATATTGAAAATTACCAAAGTTACAAGCGTGTGTTGAAAAATATCAATGCATGCACATAACTTTTTTGTTTTTTAATATTTTTACCCCCAAATTTTCAACATAACCTGCTTATGACCCCACATAGCGTTGTTATGACCCTACCTCATGAGCAAGGGTGGAGAAATTTTTGAATCCTGCCTGAAAGATGATTTTGTGCAGCAACCGTGAAATCACCTTTTGGGATGGATTTGTATAATTTCACTGCATTGTTGATGAGGTGGGGTCCCAAAAAGGCCATGTTAAAAATGTTGGGAAAAAATATTCAAAAATGTCCAAGTTATGAGGACAAGTTCAAAACCCATTGAAATACACTGAACCACATACCTGCTTTCCTGAGTTCCCAGTCTGATGTTGAAGACTGAAAATGTGTCTCTGGTCCAGGCAAGATTATGGCGTTGGACCCCAGTAGGTAAGTAAGGTGTGTGTGGGGGTGGGGGTGGGGAATGGGTGCTGAGTGGGAGGGTCAGATGGAGGGAGGGTAATAGTGGTATCAACAGACATTGATGGATGTTTTCCTTTTTTACAGGGTGTACAAAATTTAACAAACATCTACAAGGGAAGATTTTATTTATATCAGGTACTGAAACTGGGGATTGGGCACCCCCGTGTTGGTGTTGTTTGGCGGCTGCAGGGGTGGTTTCCTTCATGTCACACAGTGAAAATGGTTAGGGTGGAGGGAGTAGTAGTTGGCACTGGGGATTGGACACCCCAGTCTCAGAAAATGAATGGGTGTTGAGTGGGAGGGCTGGGTGGGGGAGGGTGATGGATGTTTTTCTCTTTTACAGGGTTTATAAAATTGAAAAAAAAAAGACTGTGAGGGACGGTATTCTTTATTTCAGGTACTGACACTTGAGACTGGGCACTCCATTGTTGGTGTTATGTTTGGTGGCACCAGGGGTGGGCTCCCCAGTGTCGCACAATGAATTTGGGAGGGATGGGGGCAATAGCTGGCACCGGGGATTGGGCACCCTGGTGTCAGAAAATTAAGAAGGAAGGGGTGGGAGAGATTGAGGGGTGGTTTTATGGCACTTTTCTTGGAACTACATGAAGTTTGCACCCTGCAAGTCCAGAACAGTGTCATGATCAGCCTGGCTGATGGTTAGTCTAATGCTGATGAGCTCCTTGCAGGCTGCCCTGTGTTATCGAGGCACAGGTCAGGAAGCATAGGAAAACCAGGAGTAGTTGCAGAATTCACCAAAAATATGTATTTAGGGTAGCAGTAACATAAAAAAATAAACTTGTTCAGTATAACTATTTACAAAGGCAAAATAAAATCATTTTCTTTCAGTCTCTGTGTCCCTTTTTCTTCTAATTTCTCTTGCAGTTGCAGCTTAGCTCTTATAAGTCCTTTCAACCCCCATCCTTAGCAAGCATCCTGTTTTTGTAAATATCAGGCAGGAGCTGCTAGAACACAGTGTGCTTCTTGAGTTGAGGCCCCGTTTTGCACAGTTTTTGCAAAAGGCCTAAAAATGTAACTCTGGTAGCCTCTGAAGTTCCCAATAGCTTTTTGCAGTCACGTCAAAATACAATTATATACATCTCAACAGTAACACTATATATTTTCTAAACAAAAGGGATCCCAATATCAGTTACATTTCATACAATGATTTGCACATATTTTTATATCAGCAGATCTAGATATGCAAGGGAGAAAAACAGACAACAAGAGAAAACTGAGAGACAGTGAGAGGCAAAGAACTGCGAGACAGTTCGGGGTGATTAAGTCCAAGGTCTCACAGGAAAATTTGGTTGAACAACCGGACAGAGAAGAGACAAAAAAGGAAAGAGTAGAACAGAACCTTGCATTTAAACACTTTCTCCATAACAAATGGGACAGGGTCCCATTCTACCCTGTCACACCCTGCATTCTACCAACAGTGACACACCTCTCAAAACCCACTATTTATTTATTCAGATCTAGGATTACAATTAACTTTGAGCCAAGGCTCTTTTATAAAGGTTCCACATCAGTTGAGGAATGGCACAGAGGATACAAAAGAAATAACAACATTGCAATAGAAATAACAACATTGCAGGTGATTACAGTACAAATTGGGAACCAAAGGAAACAATAGGAATAACAACATTGCAAGTAAATACAGAACAATTGGAACAGTTATTATTTAAAAACACATTTAGAAAGTAAAGACCAATGTATGGCCCGGGGCAGCAACCACTAGGAGGGGGGGCACAGAGACAAAGGGGAGAGGCAGGGGTGGGGTGGATGTAGTAGCAGCCAGAGGCATTTATCAGGCAAATAGGGGAGAAGTGCAGTTAAGGGGGGAGGGGAAAGAGGAAGGTGGGAAGAGTGGGGAGGAAGTAGGAGTCAGGGATAAGGTGAAGAGATAGGGCAGATAAGAGATATGGCAGATAGAGGATGGGCAGATAGGAGATAAGTGCTATGAAGAGGTACAGAAAGGCTATCGGAGGTGGCAGGTGTGTCTGAAATTAGGAGTGGCAATCACAGGAGCTGGAGGCTGTGAGATGGAGCCGGAGCCTGGTTTTAAACATACCAAGTGTTGGAGCAGAGGCGATAGTGGTGCTGAGACAATTCAGCCAAAGGAAAGCCCTATAGGTGAAAGAATGTTGACCCTGCGTAGTGACAGCAGGGAATTTGTAGGAGCTGCAATTTGGAACTCCTGGTGCAGTGCAGATTGGCATTATGGCAGAGCAGGCTTGGACACTGGGGTGCGAGGCCAAGGTTACTTTTTTTCGCCATGGTACAGGTGAGGTACTTAATATGGTTGGAGAGTTGGAGCCATCTGGATTGAGCATAAAGGTCACAGGTATGGGTGAGATGGTGGGCTCCAGTGACAAGCCGACATGCCTTATTGAGGGTTGTTGATATACGTCTGAGGTTTGACACCCTGGCTCAGTCATAAATGTTGAGACCATAGTCAATAATGGAGACCACGGAGCTCTGGATGGCAATCTTCAATGCTTCCGGGGTGAGATATTGCCTGTGCTTGAACAGAGACGCAAGACGTGTACTAGCAATTTTGGTCACACTGTCAACATGAGCCCCGTAGGATAGATTGGGGTCAAGCAGAATCCCTAGGCATTTGAAGGATAGGACCTGTTCGAGAGTATTCCCCTGCATGGTGGAGATAGTCAGGGGTCGTAGCTTGCGCTGATTGTGAGAGCTTCAAAAAAGCATAGGCTTAGTTTTCTTGTGGTTAAGGACAAGCTTATGATTAGAAAACCAGTTTTCAACAGCGCTGAAGCTATGCTGGAGATTGAGTTGTAGTGTCGTGAGGTCTTTGTGAGAGGAGAAAACAACTGTGTCGTCAGCATACAGAATGATTTGTTCTGAGCAGGATTGCGGTAGGGAATTTAGAAAAAGGCTAAAGAGGAGTGGGCCCAGTATGGATCTCTGGGGGACACCAGAGCGAATTGGCAAAGAATCAGAGCATTGGCAATTTTTACTCTTTGCGAGCGGTTTTCAAGGTAGCTTTTAAACCATAGTGCGGAGTCAGGTGCAAGACCGGTGTTCAGTAGTTGGTCAATCAGCAGCCGATGGTAGACAGTGCCAAAAGCCTTGGACAGGTCGATAAAGATGATAAAGACTGCCCCAGTGAGGAGGCCATTGTCTAGTGAGCTGTGCACTACACCAGTGAACTCTAGGAGGGCAGTAGTTGTGCTATGTCCTTTTTTGAAGCCATGTTGTTGTTGCGGACAGAATATTATATTTGTCCAGATGGTCAGTGAGCTTGTCCGTGATGATGTGCTCGAGGGCCTTGGAGAGTGGGGGCAGTATAGAGATCATACCAAAATGTTCTCTTTGCACATAAGCACAAGGATAGACATAAACATGCTAGTTGATAATGAGCTACCAGTGAATTAATTGAGAATAAATAATTGTGTATTAAAATGTAACTGAATATGACCCTCACTGATTTCAATGGGGTGCACCCCTGTGCACTCCCTGACCACATGTGATTACATACCTGAGCGCGGGTTGTGACAGATCATTCGGGAAGTGGAAGGGATAGGTTGGTCACCTCATTGGGGCCATACTACGATCCCTTCCACACATTTAGAGGCTGCAATTAAATTTTTTGAAAATTACTGGAAAAGACTTTTGCCGACATAAGCTAACCATATATATATATGTAGCTTTGTTGCATACAACACCTTCCTCATTTTTGATAGGCAAAATAAAAGGGTCCAGTTCAAGTTTCCTTATTAAAGGGTCCAAGCATAAAATATAGAGAATGGAACTGAGGGGACACCCCTGCCAAATGTCTTTAAAAATAGTATTAGCTGAACCCAGCCTGCCATTGACAATCGGGGCCAACCAGTCAACAAAATCAGATGGAATACCATACTTTTGGAGCACAAACCATAAGTAATCATGTGCTACCTAGTCAAATGATTTACCTTGATCTAAAGTAAAAAAAAAAAAAGATTAAGATGGTCTTGAGTGGTTCTGCCACGTATTGAACTAGCCTGAGATTGAACTTGCTTGTGATAATCTAGAAATGAAAATTTTGGACAAAAGTTTTAGCTTGGAATTCAATAAACATATTGGTCTCCCAATTACATACATACTAACATACTAATTGCCAACAGATTAGGCCTTACAGTCTATCGAGTCTGCTCGAACCTCAGATCCCTAGTTGGTTACCGAGTCCCTCCCCCACCTTGTGTTCCAGAAACCCCTATCATCCATCCCCACCCCTCTGGGCCAGGCCATCATCTGATACATCCGCTTTCTGTGTCTGTCCCACCCTCTCTTGAAGTCCTCCACTGTGGATCTCTGAACCAGCTCACCAGGCAGCACGTTCCAAGGATCCACCACCCTCTCAGTGGAAAACCTCCTCCTCCTCCCCCACCCTTCCAACTTTAAACCATGCCCTCTGGTGATACCGCCCTGCTTTAGTCTAAAGATCCCCTCTGTGTTTACCCTATTTATTCTCTTGAGGTACTTGAAGACCTCAATCATGTCCCCCCGTCTCTCCTCTCATCCAATGAAAACAGGCAGAGCTTCTCAAGTCTATCCTCATACGTTAAATCCCCTAGTCCTCGTATCATCATAGTTGCCTTCCTCTGTACCCTCTCCAGACACTGTATGTCCCTCTTCAAGTGTGATCTCCAGTACTGTACACAGTACTCAAGGTGTGGTCTAACCAATCCATTGTACAGTGGCAGAATCACTTCCCTGCTCCTAGAGGTGATCCCCCTTACGATGCATCCTAACATCCTGTTTGCTTTGCTAACCGCTCTCCTGCACTGCTCAGAGTTATTCATACTTGCATCCACCCCGTAGAGGCCTCCAGTGCCTCCCCTCCCAGGGTGTACCTGTGTTTAGGGTTCCCCAGCCCAAGATGTAACACCTTGCACTTGGTGATATTGAAATTTAATTTCCATGTATGAGCCCACCTTTCCATGGTGTCCAGGTCCCATTGCAGGGCCAACCTCCCCTCTTCCCCCTCAACTACTGCTCCCATCTTGGAGTTATCAGCAAAGAGACTCATTTCACACCCAATACCTTCCCTGATGTCCAAAATGTATGCATTAAACAGGTTTGGACCCAGGACCGAGCCCAGCAGTACCCCACTACCGACCTCTCTAGGGTTTGAGAGCTCCCCACCGACCACTACCCTCTGAGTGCATCCAGCTAGCCAGTTTTCAGTCCATCTGACCATCAAAGGGCCTACTCCCAACCCGTCAGTTTCTCCACCAGACCATTGTGGGGGACAGAGTCAAATGCCTTGCTGAAGTCCAAGAATAATACATCCACAGACTTCCCCCTGTCCAGTTCTGATGTTACCCATTCATAGAACTCCACAAGATTGGATTGACACGATCTACCTGGCACAAACCCATGTTGCCAACTATCCAGACCTCCCACCTCCTCCAAGTACACCCCCAATCGTTCCTTTAGTATACTCTCCATTAATTTTCCCACCACCGAGGTCAAACTGATGGGTCTATAGTTACCTGGTACTTCCCTCGACCTCCCCTTTATGGATTGGCACCACATGTGCCTCTCGCCAATCCCTAGGTACCCTCCCTGTCTCAAACGATCTGCTGAAGAGCTCCGCCAGGGGTGCAGCCAGTATGTCCGCCAATTCCCATAGTACTCTCGGATGAATGCCATCTGGCTCAGGAGATTTATCTTTCTTTAGGCCCTTAAGGGTTAACCACACCCTTTCGGTGGAGATAGCATCATCAGTCCCCTCCACCTTACTGCCCTTTTTATCCTTATCCTGATGTGACACCCCTGGGGTACCTCTACCTCCCTCTTGCTCAATTTCTGCTGCTTCTCTGATCCCACTCACTACTGCTTAAATCATTTTTGTCCCATGTTTTATGTATTAACACCCCCCCAAAAAAAAACCCCTAATAAACCTTTCTTTGTACTAGGTACCAAGGAATGGTGCATCAGTATATGATTAAAAATCTTGAGTAATTTCCCCAACTAAGCAGGGTGCAATTAATTTACAGAACTCATTGGTGCATCTATCTGTGCCAGTGTCCTTACTAAGGAATTTATAGCCTGAATCACTTCATCAGAGGAAATGGGGTTGGTTAGGGTAGGGAAGAAATTATCAAGGACCTTAGGGAGAACAAGTTTATGGAAAAATAATTCTCTCCCTGAATTGGAAGTAAATCCTGAACCAAATAACTTCAGTACATAGTTAGAAACAATAGATAACATATTATCTCAGTGTGAATGTAAGCTGCCCTGTTCATCCCTAACATGTAGCATAGTTTTCTTATCAATTCTGTACTTGCAGGCTTCACAGTGACAGATTTGGGCCAATTTATCCCGAGTACCATGTTGTTGTTCTTTTTATAAAGCTCTGGATCTCTGTAAATGAAACAGGGACATTTATTCTTTTTTAATTAGCAGTCTGGTTGCTGTAATTGTCTCCTGTTTCTGTTGTTAAAGAGAGAACATTTTGCAAATGCTGACGCTGCATCTGATACTTAAAGTAATTGCTTTTACTTCTTTTTTTGCCCCACGAAATAAAGAAATGTTTTATTTCCAGCTTGGTGTCCTCCCGCCAAAGGAATGGATTGTCACAGCAAACTAAAACTGCTATTCTTGCAGAAAAAAATTCACCTAAAATTCACCTAAAGCATCTTGAACAATTTTATCACGTAAGAGGGCAGAGTGTAATTTCCAAACACCCGGGCCATGGTATAGTTCTTTTTTTTTTATTCTTTGGTAGCTGGGTAAGGCCCACTAAGCACAATGCCTGTTTTCAGGGGTGACCCGGGAGTACTGGAGATGTTAAGTGACTTACTCACGGTCACACGGTATGCAAGCAGTGGCCGTGGGATTCAAACCCAGTTCTCCAGGTTTGTAGCTCTGTGTGCTTAACCACTCCGCTATACTGCCTCCCTGTGCTGCACTGCTTCCACCTTATCACAGTCTTTCTCACGTGTGGATTCCAGAATTTTGCACAGTACTCTAAATGTGCATAGATGATACTAGTATGTACGGCTAAAATGTAACTCCAAGAGAAGAAGTATAAAAATAGATTGCTAGTGGCGACCATATTTATCAACTTGAGTCATTATTTACAAAACTAGTAATGAAAGCTGTTTCTGATGATGACGACGACCATTTATTTTTAAACAATAGCTACGTATTGGAGCCAGGGTTTCATTTTCAAGAGTAGACCTGTAGCACATCAAAAGGTACTGGTACAGTCGGCCCAATGACATGGAAGGCTAAGGCACTGGCACCTTACCTCCAGCCATGCTGACAACATGGGTTTGGAAGTGGACCAGGGTTGCTCGGAGGTTGGCTGGGTGAGGGAGGATTGTGCATCCCAGGCAGCTCTCCTCCTTCGGGTGGGGGGGGACTCTGAGTCTTGCGACTTGCCTCCCACCTAGTGGGGGGTGGGTGGCAGGACTGGCAAGACCAGCAGACGTGGGTATGTGTGCTGATGCAACACGTATGTGCATACGTCACTCGCAGATGTACCAGAGGAGGAAATAGAGGAAAAGGCCTTGGCTCACTCAGCATCTCCCACAGGTGCCAAACGACCACATGTAAATGGCCACTCACCAATACGGCTCTGTGTAAGTGGTAGTTTTAGTTTAGTTTAGTTTATTAGTCTAGGAATTAATACCTTTGAGCCAGGGCTCTTTTACAAAGGTTCCACGTCACAAAGAACATTTAACAAAGCGCGATACACATTACAGGTAAAACCAGACAGGAAAGTTACATCATAAATTTGCTATTAACAGTTTAAGGCAGTAACGTTTTTAAGTTTCATAGAAAAACAAGCTATAACAGGTTCAAGCGAGTAGACAATTTCGAGGTTAAGGAAACTTCCAGGAGAGGGTGATCATTAGCGCCAAAAAGAGGCTAGAGAGGAGGAAAGGTGGTGAGCGGGAGAGTAAGTGAGAGGGACAGGAAAAGGGGGTGAGTTTGGGTGGGAGACAGGAAGTAGTAGAGGTACCAGAGGGTTCATTAGTCAGGGAGGAGAGCCTCAGATGTGAGGATGGACATGAGGAGTAGTAGTCTTTATCTAGCGCAATCACAGTTGCTACTGGTGCTGAGGTGGGCATAGAGCATGGATTTGAAAGCTTCAAGTGAGGTTGAGGATAGAGTAGGTGGACTAAGCGCATTGAACCATGTCGGGGTCCTGTATGCGAAAGATCTTTGTCCCTGTGCAGTCCGGCATCTCGGAACCAGGAAAGGTTGGCGTTCAGATCTGGTGGAGGGTTGTGAGCCAGGATTCAGTCGGAGTAGGTTTTGAATACATAATGGAGTCAGTCCCAAGATAGATTTTTTTGCCATTGTGCAGGTGAGATAAATAAGACGATTTGATAGGTTCAACCAGCCTGATTCATAGTACAGATCACACGTGTGAGTCAGTCTTGAGCCCCGTGAGGAGCTGGCAGGCCTTATTTAGAGTGATTGAGATACTTAGAGCAGTGGAGGTAGCTGAGCCATAAATAATAAGGCCATAGTCAATGACTGAGATTATGGAACTCTGTATAGCTATTCTCAATGCCGCTTGATTTAGAAATTGAGCGGTTACGGAATAGTATTCCAAGCGTTGGTTCACTGTTTTGCAGTGTTGTCAATGTGGGTTGCAAGGTGAGCCCTTGGTCAAAAGTGATGCCAAGGTATTTGAAAGTATTTACTTGGTCCAGTGTATTTCCGCAGAGGTTTGTATGGTGAGTGGAGTATGCCTATTTTGTTTTGGTGATTGGAGAAGAGCATGGCTTTTGTTTTATTGTGGTTTAGCACAAGTTTACTATCCAGGAACCACCTTTCAACACTAGAGAAAGCAAGTTGCAGGCTTTTTCGTAGGGAGTTTGGATCCTTGTGGGAAGAGAGAATTACAGCATCATCAGCGTATAAGATTATTTTCTCCTGGCAGATATCTGGGAGGGAGTTAAGGAACAGAGCTAAAGAGGAGCGGTCCAAGAATTGATCCCTGTGGTACACCCGAGAGAACTGGTTTGAAGTCGGAGAGTTTTGGTGATGGGGCTGGGGGATGCCACAGATGATGCAAATGGAGAAACCAATGAAGTGAAAAATGTACTGGTACAAAATATATAAGGAATAATCCATGAGCGATCAGACACAACGAGCCTAGGTTTCCATCAAGGGGTTGAGATAACAGCATATGGACCTTGGGAGCGAAACTTGAGAGGTCCATGCTGTTATCGCACAGGGCGAGTTTTGAATGATTGCCCATATTTTATTTGTCATAGTATATAGTTTCAGAAATCTTTTTATGAGTTTGTTATCCTTGTGTGATTGAGTGGAGCATTGCTGTGAAAGGGAAAGCGGAGGCAACGGGAGAGTACGTTAGTGGGGGACAACATGCACGAATGGGTGGGAATTATGCACTGGAGGTGCGTATTCCACCCATGTAGGTCCACACTTGCGGACAGATGTGCACCCAGGGAATGCACAACCGATGCATACCTGCCCACAGCCCTCCCCAGCATGCAGGACTCCACAGGACGGCTGGTGGTGGGGTTGCAGTTCCAGGTGGGCATCCAATTGGATGCCCATCCTGGGCCAAAAGTGGATCTGTTGTGCGCTGAGGCGTGGATCTGGGTGCACGAATGCCCACCGCAGGCATCTGGACCTGCGTGTACATGCCCCTGGCCACTGGATGATGGCCCCCACCCCACCCACCACACTGCAGAGCCACTACCAGTACTATCAACCCTACCCCCTCATGCCCCTGTCTGCAGCAGCCCAACCCCATCCTGGTACCCCTTCTGTTGGCAATTGCAGTTGCCCACAGTCACCCCAACTGGCATGTTGGCTGTCTAGTGTCCCCTCCCGAGTGGAATCAACCCCCCATGGCACTGCTTACCCACCCCCTGGCCCCCATGCCTGTGTTTACTGGTGCCACTCCTGAGATCGTCAGCGGTACAGCCCTCCACTCACTGCCACATCCACTGCCCATCTGACGTATGCAGGGGCACACAGTCAATGCATGCCCATGTATGTCAGATGGCTGGTGGCTGTGGCAGTGAGTGAGGCTGTGCCACTGGCTATCTTAGAGTGGCACTGGGCACATGGGCACAGGGGCCAGGGGGATGGTGCTGCGGGGGTTCAGTGGTGGGCATGATGGGGGTGGGCATTATGTGACAGACCAGCACCATGGATGCAGTGAGTGTTGGGGAGGAAAACCAACAAGGGGCCAGAGAACAGTAGTGTGCTGGGGTAGGTGGCACTGGGCAGCCATCAGAAATGGCCGCAGTGGATCCTCGGGGGCTGCTTGGGCTTTCCACCCAGACTAGGTGGCAATGGTGTGTGTGTGTGTGTGTGTGTGTGTGTGTGTGTGTGTGTGTGTGGGGCATGTAGGGGTCATATGACAGGGTTCACCCTGGTGTACCCTGCACCCTCCTCTACACCCCTGAGGCCAGCACTATGCGCCATTGTGCATGGTGCATAGTGCTGGCACACCCCTAGCCCATCCCCACGTGGTGTGGTCCATGGACCAGGGGGTTCGGGTGTGTTGTGGCTGCACACCTCCTGGTAGTGCATCCAGCATGGGGGGTGCATTGGGTGTGGAGTGGCAATGCACCACGGTTACATGGCATTAGCCACTCTTCGGGATCATGCATAGGGGCCAATGAGTGTATGAGTGAGCGGAGAAACTGCAATTGGGTAAACACAGCTGAGTTAATGATGGAATGTGCACAACATCTTTAGAATAAGCACACCAACTCTGAATGTGCACAACAACGTTTTTGATAGGGCTTCTTTCCATATGCAATAAGCCGTAACCATATACTATAACTCTTATACAGTTTCTTAAAAATAGCCATACACAAATTCAAATCAAATTTGCCCACATACCATGCATTCATATACATAAAGCTAAAAGCGATCACAAATGTGAAATACTTCTTTCTCAGTTCTACACTGAAAATTATTTAAAGAATTTTCAGTACAAGCCTCAACCAAGATTTGGTTCCAGGAACCAGCCACATTGGCTTTAAGAGTCATGGGATCAAATCTTAAAACAACGCTGGGATGAGTGAAGACACAAAGCATTTATTTTCTCTGAAGATATCTTGTGTCAACTTTTAAACCCTGTGCCATCATCGAATACTGCAGCTTATATGGGGTTGGGCTGAAATTATTTTTTTTAATATTTTAATTTATTTTTATTCTTTTGATACCTAGGTACAGTAAGACCCACTGGGCACAAGGTACATTTATAGGGGTCAACAAAATTTTAAAAACCTTAGACAACCAAGTTCTTTCTCTTCTTATTGTTAATAGTTACCAGTTCAGAGACTTGCAAAGATGGCAATGATGTGTACAAAAACAAGCTTTACAAAAATCACAAAACTTTATTAGAATGAGCATCCAATTTGACCAACTTGTTAAAAAATATATCACAGGGGAAAACACCCAGACAATGAATCTAGGGATGTCAGAAAAGCATTATTGCTAAATCATTATTTGATTAAATGTTTGGGCTACTAAACAATACTGCAGCTTTAAGATGCAGTCAAAGTATAGCAATGTGCTGGCTATCCCTGCTGCTTTAAGGCACTAGTGTAGAGTACTATAGGTTTATAGTAGGAATTGTTTAAAGTCAGATAAAATATGGAAAAGATAAAAAATATAAAAAGATGGAAGATCTGGAGGCTGTCATGGTGCAGTCAGACCTGGACATTGTGGCCATCACTGAAACCTGGTGTAATGATAACCATGACTGGGAGATGGCCATACCTGGCTACAACATATTCAGAAGAGACAGAGCAGGCAGGAAGGGAGGAGGAGTGGCACTGTATGTGAAAAATGACATAAGGGCCACAGAGATCCAGGAGGAACAAAATTGGGGAGAGATACTGTGGGTTAAGCTGGAAAGGAAAATGGGGACAGCCATCCGCACAGGTGTGGTCTATAGACCACCAGCCCAGGAGGAAGAAACAGATAGGGAGCTGATGCTAGCCGTCCAAAGGATGGCAGACAAGGGTGAGGTAGTACTGGTTGGAGACTTCAATATTCCAGACGTGGACTGGAGCATCCCAGCAGCAGCATCAACTAGGAGCAGATTTATCCTGGACTCCCTTCAGGGTGCCTTCCTCAAGCAACTGGTCATGGAACCAACTCGGCAGAAGGCAATACTGGACCTTGTGCTCACAAACAGGGACAGTGTGATGGGGGTAACAGTGGGGAGCACCTGAAACAGTGACCACCAGTCATTGTGGTTTGAAATCACAGAAAGAGCAGAACCAAACCACACAAAACACGTATCCTGGATTTTAGGGGGGCAGACTTTGGGAAATGGGGAGATACTTGAAAGAGGCATTAAGGGGAATGGGACAGGAATCAGGGGTTGAGGAACAGTGGGCAGTATTTAAAATGGGGATTACAAGAACAACAGAATTATATATTAAGCAGGTTAGCAAGAGGAAAAGGAAGAGGAGACCATTATGGTTTTCCAAAGAGGTAGCAAAGAAAGTGAAAGCCAAAAAGATTGCATTCAGGCAATACAAAAAGACACAGGCAGAAGGGGATAGGGAGAAGTACCAGGAGAAGCAAAGGGAGGCAGGGAGGTCAGTAAGGGAAGCCAAAGCTCAGACAGAAGAACACATTGCAAAATCAGTGGGTAGAGGGGACAAAACCTTTTACAGGTACATAAGTGAAAAAAGAAAGACAAAGGGAGGGATAGTGAGACTGAAGGGGGAGGATGGGGGCCGCGTGGAGGATGACAACAGTAAAGCTGACATACTGAACAGGTATTTCTGCTCAATCTTTACTGAGGAAGAGGAGGGTAATGGGTCTGAAGGGAGTACAAGGGGTGAGAATGGTGCAGAAATGGACACAAGTCCCTTTACACGAGAAAGGGTCCTGAAGGAACTGGAAGTAATAAGAGTTGATAAAGCAATGGGGCCAGATGGGGTGCACCCCAGGGTCCTTAAAGAACTGACAGAGGTGGTGGCTGAACCTCTGGCTATCCTGTTTAGCTGATCACTGGAAACAGGGGAGGTACCCAAAGACTGGAGGACAGCAGATGTAGTCCCTTATACAAAAGTGGGAACAAAGAGAGGAAGCGGGAACTACAGACCAGTCGCCTCACCTCGGTAGTGGGGAAGATCATGGAAGCACTACTGAAGGAGAGATTGGTGGAACATCTGGTTGTCAATGGACTACAGGACCCAAGAGCATGGTTTCACCAGGGAGGTCATCTCAGACCAACCTCATTGAATTTTTGACTGGGTGACTAGGGAGGTGGATCAGGGAGGGCAGTGGACGTGGCCTATCTGGACTTCAAGGCCTTGACACTGTGCCACATAGAAGACTATTACACAAACTGGGGAATATGGGTGTGGGCAGGACAGTAGTGTGGTGGGTAGGTAACTGGCTGGGTGGCAGGACACAGAGGGTGGTGGTAAATGGCTGTCACTCCACAGAGGGAAGAGTGACCAGTGGGGTACCACAGGGACCAGTGCTGGGACCGGTCCTATTCAACATCTTCATCAGTGACATGGCACAGGACCTAGAAAGCAGAATTTCACTGTTTGCTGATGACACAAAGCTCTGTAACAGAGTAGACACACCAGAGGTGTAGACAGAATGAGAAGCAACCTGCAGAAACTTGAAGAATGGTCAGGGTTTGGCACTTGAAATTCAATGCAAAGAAGTGCAAGATAATGCATATGGGGCACAAAACCCTGGCACAATATATCAGTTGGGGGTGAGGATATAGCATACCAAGCAGGAAAGGGATCTTGGGGTTATCATCTCTGATGACCTCAAGGTAGGAAACAGTGTGACAAGGCAGCAGGTAAAGCAAATAGGATGCTGGGATGTATAGGCAGGGCATTGCCAGCAGGAAAAGGGAGGTCATAATTCCGCTATACAAGACACTAGTGAGGCCCCACCTGGAGTACAGTGTACAGTTCTGGAGACCATACCTATGTAAGGACATAGACAGGGTAGAGAAGGTTCAGAGGGAGGCAACAAAGATGGTGCATGGATTGCATCACAAGTCCTATGAAGACAGGTTGAAGGAACTGAACATGTACTCCCTGAAGGAGAGGAGGGAGAGAGGGGATATGATAGAGACATACAAGTATCTTACAGGAGGAACAGGGTGCAGGAAAACACTATTTTTAAGTGAAAAGATGTTCCAGGACTAGAGGGCATTGGATGAAGTTGGAGGGAGGACGATTCAGAGGAAACATGAGAAGAATTTCTTCACAGAACGGGTGGTGGACAAGTGGAACACCCTGCCAGAGGAAGTGGTGGGGGCTGAAACAATCACAGGATTTAAGAATGCATGGGATAGACATAAAGGAATTCTGGAGGTCAGGGTTAAGGTGCAACAGACTTCTAGGAAAACAAACTGAACTTACAAGCTCAAATGGGCAGACTGGGTGGGCCATAGGCCCTTATCTGCCGACACTGTCTATGTATCTATGTATCTAAGAATTGAACCTAGCTCCCAAGTGTTTGTGAACAATGAACAACTGCTAACGTGTGGTCAATAAAAGCCCCCAAATGAGAGACTAACACTCCGTCTCGGCTTCATTCACCTTCCCGTCAGCCTTAGCTCTGTGTTCCCCGGGTGGGCTATGAGCCTATTCATTTTTGACCAAACCAGTGCTTTTACTAAAACCTTACCTTTGTCCCCTGAGTGTGAATATAAGCAAATTTAGATGCAGAAATTGTCTGTTAAAAATAAGAAAACACATATGCAGAAATCTTCTGTCAAAAATAAGATAATTCCATTTGAAAAAGGCCACAAGATCACTTATGTAAACCAAATAATCAGAAGTCAGAGAACTGAGTCTGGTGGAAGTACACAGACACCAGCATCTTAGGAAGCAATTTACTATAGGCAGTAGCCTGCTGCAGGTTCCATTTGCTCTGCCAACCTCCTTCCTGCATTGCAAAAGCATGCCAAATATTTTCCTTCACAGTCAAGTAAACGAGCGTGAGCACTGGTGTTTTTAAGAGGAGTTGCTAGAAAAATAAGCAGGAAAAAAACATATTACCTTGATATATAGGTTTTTACCAGCTAGGGGAAGCTAGAGGAAGGTAAGGGATGGTAGAAAAAAAGAAGGCTATGAGGCTTCAAGAATTTGCCATATGTGGTACCCAGTATCGGGTTCCCTTGTATCTTGAGTGAAGAACAGCCAAGAAGAGTCAAGGCCATCACTTTGCACTTATCAATCTTCTTGCAATTTTCCAGCTGAGCGTTAGAGCCCACAGGCTAAAGGGATTGTTGAGGCAAACTCATGCAAAGCACTGTCTCTGTACACCACCACTTACTGACTCTTTAACAACCCTGAAGTTGACTGTGTGTATCTGTAGCATTTGAAAGCAGTGACACCAAGCGACACCACACATTACGACCAGCTGGGATGAGGACATGGTGACAGCAGTAGCCAGATATCTTTAATGATAATGGAACCAGACACAGGGCACCACTTTAACTGGGAGCCATGACTCCATGCCAGTAAGTGTAGGACACAAGGAATGTAGTGTATTTTGGTGGGGATGTGATTAAAGCGAGTCTCTGGTCAGGAGACCCAACTGGCAATGGTAGTACTACCGCTTCCTAAGCGGGGGACTCAGGCTCAGGAACAGACTCAGATCAGTTGGGGGCTGGTGGAGAGAGGAAAGGTACAGTGTTCTGAGGATGGCTTTCTCTCTCTCTCTCTGGGAGAGAGGGGTCCTGTGTCCTGCTCTTCAGCTTTTGTCCAGCAGAGGCTTAATAGTAGTACAAGTCAGGGAGGATATGCTTGGCTTGGGCCCACCTTCGATATTGATACCAACGTGTCTCTGCTCACAGGCGCATCACCAGAGGTATAAAGTTGGGGGGGGGCTAATGCCCCACAGTGAAAATCCTAACAAAGCAAGGAGGGTCTGGGGGCATGCTCCCCTGGAACATTTTGAGATTTTTACCTTCAAATGGTGGCTTTTCCTGCATTTTAATGGTGAAATATATGTTTGAGAAGCCTGGTTATCATGATATCTGTTAAATGGTACATGTGCAAAAATGTGGTTACTGGGCCAGTGAGAACAACGGAAAGAGAGACACCATTATCCCAGCAGATCTTCTGAGAAGGTTACAGTCCCCCACAGCAAATAAGAGACCATTGAGACACCATTATCCCAGCAGATCTGCTGGGAAGGTTATAGAACAGCCACCACTTCCACACTGCAAAATTCTGAACAAGTCACTTAACATTCTTGCCCTTAATCTCTCTGCATGCCCTCTCTCTCTCTCCCTCTCATCAATTTCTGTAGTCTTTGCATCTCCTTGTGTGCTGCAAACCATCCCTCCACTCCCCCTCTTCCTGCATTCTAAGGAGTCTGGGGATGACTTGTTTGATTGTGTCTATGTAGGTTGCTATATAAAAAGGCAGCAAAATGCATTCCCTCTCTCCCTCTTTGGATTGTAAAGCACTCAGGAATACAGTCTGTATGAAAGGTGCTATATAAATCAAAATTTCTTTTCACACAAGCCACAGGCACAGATCTTCCTTCTCTAAACTGCCAAACAACTGTGTAAAGACTCATGCTGCACAGCCTTTTAGATATGTACCGTATCTGTGCCTCTCTGAAAAATTTACCTGCTGTGCAAGCAATGCTGACTGTGTTGGCATGGCAATTACTAAAAGGTGGTCACCAGAATCCCAACTTATGTCAATCGTTCCCAGTCCTGTCCAGGTGTTCCCTCCTACAAGGCAAGACATGCCAAACCTCTCATGCTTCTGAACCCACTGAACAGAGACCAAGAGATTAGCGGAGGAAGAACGCATTTGTTGTAACCCCCCCAGCGCTCCGTCAGATTGGGATCCAACTAACCTGGGAGTGATGATGACAAATCCCTGCCCCAAGCTCTAAGCTCTCCCATGGTGACATCCTGACTCCTGTCCCAATATTCTTTGTTGACAGCACAGTACACAGCAGTCAGCCACCAGTGCACTCAGTCCACTCATGAGACTTACTTTCTTTTTTCTCCATCAGACTTGGGAGTGGATGAGTGTAGTGCCCCAGAGTTTGCCAGGCAAGCAGACCAAAGAGGACTCAGGGAGGGAAAGGGTTAACTCCCCACCCACCCCATGCACAGCCAGCTGGCTTATTGACCAAACTGGCTGGCTGACCATTTTCTGTCTCTATCCCCCCCTCCCCTCCTGGAGCCTTCTGGCACTGGATTCTTTGTCTTGGCCAGGCCAGATCTCTGGCTAGTGCCTAAAGGGGCCATAAATCTGTCAAATGGGCTGATCTTATCCCCAGACACCCAGGCATCTGTCCAAAAGCCAGGTCCACCTCTAGGCTGGAACAGGTCTTCCCTGCTAGCCAGTGGCAGTTCTGGACTGGGTGACTGACAGGGTAGAGAGCACAGGAGTATGGATGCCTGAAGGCTTACCTGAAGCTTGGGTTCATAGCTCCTGGATGGCTGCTCCTCTATAGCTAGTGGTCCTTGGGGGTGGGGGGGTGTCCAGCAACAGCAGCAACAGTCACACCTTAGCTCTGGAAAAGGACCAACAGTCCTCCTGATGGCCAGCAGCAGCCAGTTCCATAGGGTGAGCTCCCTTTAGTTGTCTGCTCCCTCGGTTTGCAGCTTTTGTATTGGGGTTTTCTGTCCTGATGCTGGGTGCCTAGTACTGCATGTAGCATAAGCATCACACTTCAGATGCAATGTGACGAGGGTAATGCTCACCCAAGTTCTTTTTTGTTTGAATAAAAATATGGCTCGGCAAGTCTATTACTTTGCTTATTATTTTGCAGAATAAGTATGGCATGGTTGGTGTTTTTTGGAGGGCTGCCATTGCAGTTCCCCGTCTCCCCTCTCCAGTATGCTGACTGTTTTTTTCTGGCATTGACATTGGGTGTTGCCACACATTAGGCTGCTATTGCAGTCCCCTGTTGTCCTTCCCCCTTTGTTTACTGCCTCTAGTGCCACCTGCTGGTCAGCAGGCTGTTGCCCTGCCCAGCTTTGCTGGAGTGGTTATTTTTTTTTTTGTCTTGTTTTATTAAATTTTTTTCTCTTCCCCTTTGTGGGGGCTCCAGGTTACTTCCCATCCCTTTGCCTGGCCTTCTGTGCTGGTTGCGGGGTGTGGTGCCCTTTTGGGGGGCCTCTTTATTTTCTGCCTTCAGTTTTGCCATTTTTGGTTTTTATTTGTAACCGTTTTGTGGGCTCCTCTAATCCCTTTCTTGTTCCAGTCCCCTGAGATGACCCCCAGCTGTAGCCCTTCTCCTGTAGTCCCCCTTCCTCCGAATGAAGCAACGGTGTCTATTTTAGTGGTCATTGGTGGTGGAGTTCCCCAGCTCAGCTCTCTTCCCCACCTCCCTTCTACAGTAAATTAGTGCCACTGCAGTCGTGCACCTGGGTGCCCAACTGATCGTGGTTCGTGCGGCATTGACCAAGAGGGGACAAGTTTGGCCAGACAGACCATGAGGTGCAGCAGGAAAGAGTGTCTGGACGGAAACCAGCACACAGACCACTAAAGTTCTACTCTGCCACTGTTCAGGGGCAACCAAAGCATTGGGTGGGAGCAGAGCTTTCCGACTTCCACCACTAGCACCACCAGTGATCGCAGCAGGATCTGGAGGACTGGGGCCAGTCAAAGAAAAAGGAACGTCGACTCCATGTGGTAGAGCTGTAAAGTGCCGACTCTAAACCATGGCTTCCTTTTTTCTCAACAAGCAGTGAAGCTGTGAGTCTTTAATTTTTTCAGGGAAAATGATTGGGGTGACTTGAGTTTACATTAAGGGGGCTTCAGCCTCCCCAAAAACAGCCTGGAGATGCCACTGCAGCACACTGGTAGTGCTTGGGGTTGAAAACTAAGATGGAAAACATCTGACCAGAGTGGGCGGATGCCCCAGTCCCATGCAAGTTCTGCAACACTGACTACAGCTCCTCCATATCTGGATTGTGCTGGGGGGGCTTTTCTGGCTCCCCCATCCACGCTATGGAGTTAAGTTGGTGGGGAATCTTGTGGAGCCGTAAGCCCTAGAGATAATGTGTGACAGGATTGGAAGAACCAGAGGCAGAAGGGGGCAGGGTGGAAACAAGGTGGCATAAGAAAAAAAAAAAAAGTCTCTGGTCACCAGCAAATAACCTACATTTGGCAGCAGCAGAACTCAGATTATAAAACATTTGAATTTGCAGATATTTCTTTATTGTTAAAGCAGCAGTAGTTGTTAGTGGAAATCACTTAAAAAAATATATATATGTGTATTGCAAAACACTTTGTTAATGCATTAGTTAGGGTTAAAGCAAAAAAAGTAGGGAAATCTGGCATTAGGGTTTCCAACCCTAACACTCACAACCCTTCACAGATGAAGAGGCATCAGGGGGTGGCATTTGGATCATCAACACTAATGCTCACCCCATTCCATTAGAAAATAAGCTGGGTGGGTGCAGCATAAGGGTGAGCATTAGGGCTGATGACCGCAGTGCAGCCTCCTGATGCCTCTTTGTATGTGAAGGGAGGGAAGGGGTGTTAGAGTTGGAAACCCTAACACATATTTCCCTACTTCTGTTGCTTTAACCCTAACTGATGCGCTAATGAAGTTTTTTACAATCTATTTCCTTACTTTTTGAGATAGTGTAATCATATCCTAATGTGCTTGTTGGAGCGCAGGGTCAGAGGGCTCTGTGTTCCCATTCCTCCACTGATGCACATATGTACTTACCTGTGGAAGCACAGGGCCCTCTGGGACCTCCGCTTCCATTGGTAGACCAATAGTGATACAGTTGTCATCACAGCCATATTATTATCCCACCTAGTTTACCCAGTTGTGAAACAATTCAAATCCCCACTGAAATGTAATTCTGTGCAACGGCAACACCATTTCTGTGCCACAGGTGCAAAAACTCATTTCAGCCAGGATTTGAAAAATGACAGTTATGGCATATATTTGGTGGGATAATTAGAATGCTATGTTCCAAATTTGGGGTCAAAATATTTTAAATTGACAAAGTTATGAATGTGCATTGTGCAGTTCCAACCTACCATCATAACTCCACCATTTTTTTACCCCAAATTTTTAACATAGCCTTTTGGGAACCCCACCTCATGAATAATATACAGTAACTGTCATTACGCAAATCCCGCCCAAGAGGTGAATTCGCCAACCAACCGCAAAATCATCTTTAAGGCAAGAGCTGCATAAAAACAGCTGTTTTGTTCATAAGCTGGGGTCCCCAAAAGGCCATGTTGAAAATTTGGGGTCAAAATCTCAAAAAATGTCAAAGCTATGGAGCAAAGTTGAAACTCCCATTGAAATACATGAGAAATAAAAAAAACTATTTGGCACATAGACTTTAATTATCCTTTTTCATCAGACATTGTCATCCTTTTTCGTGATGATGAAAAAGCACTATGACATCTCATGAAAAAGAAATAAATCTGACAAAAAAGGATTAGGGACTTCTCCGACCAGATTGCCTTGTCGGTAATCCTTTTTCATCAGACAAATTCCTTTTCCGTGAGTTGTCATGATCCTTTTTGTCAACACGAAAAAGGAATTCATCTGACAAAAAAGGATTACTGGCATGGCCATCTGGTTGGGGAAGTCTGTAATCCTTTTTCTTCAGATTAATTCCTTTTTCATGAAATGTCATAATCCAGGATCAGAAGCGAGTCACGAAAAATAATTTAAATAAACAAAAATAAGCATTCTGAGACCACATAAAATTAAGGTAAAGGCACACAACAGTAAAGGACATTCTGATGAACAAGACACATACTTGGATGTCTGCAGAAGAAATCCCTGGGCATAGTTATGACAGTTTCAGCTAAAAATAAAAACAAGATGGTGGCTGACAAAAAAGGATCCTAAGGATCCTTTTTCGTGAGGAGGCACAAATCCTTTTTCGTCAGAGCAAAATCCTTTTTCGTTCCATGCGGCTATCCAAATGACTGAACTGAGCATGCTCAGAACCCAAAATGTCAAAATTTATTAACTTTGGGACTCATTAATATTTTTTCACCAAATCAAAGCTGACTTGTTCTTTGGGGTAAGCTCTTTCTACCTGAAAATTTCAGATCAAAATTCCATATGTTTTGGCTGAGGCGTGACAAAAAAAAACAGGCAAAAAAGGCGAATGTTAGCATTTTTTCATTATGCACAGGACAAAATCCACATTCAGATCACAATGAAACTTAATGGCCCAGATATTCAAACTGCGCCAGTTTGTGGCGCAAGCCTGTGCGCCGCTCAAAATAGTTGCGCAGGGGTGTGGCCAGGGCGATATTCAGCGGAGTTGCACTATGCTGCAATGCTTTATCGCCCCTAGCCACCCACTCTTGCTTAATGGAACTGCACCAGTGCAAGTGGTCAGAGTGGAGCATTGAGATGCGGTGGTACGAAGTTCCATTCGCGCCATGCACAGCACCTGCGATATTCAAGGGTGACATGCAAATGGGGCCATAATTTATGCAAAAGGCGCCGCAGGGGGCCATTTGCATCTGATTCACGGCCCCATTGCATGCCATTAGCATGCAGGTGCACCGATCCCCAATGACTTGTGCCTGGCGCTCTGCCAGGCAGCAGCTGTGCTCCGAGACCGGCGCCCCACAGCCAGGTGCAGGATGTCCCGTAAGGGACAATGAATATCTCAATCCCTGGTGGTCCAGTGGACGCGATTAGCCCGATTGCGGGCATAACTGCTCCCCCATAGCCCGATCGCGGGCATAACTGTACTCCCTCCCTGTAGCCTGATCGCGGCGCACAGCCACTCCCCCAGTAGCCTGATTGCAGGCATAACTGTATTCCTCCCCGGTAGCCCAATCGTGGGCATAACTGTAACTCCCCATTAGCCCGATCCACGAACATAACTATGTTCCCCCCATTAGCCCGATCGCGGGCATCAGTATCCCCAGTCCAATATCCCTGGTGGTCCAGTGGACGCGAACAGAGCCGATTGCGGCGGCATTCCTCACCCCAGTCTGAAATCCCAGGTAATCTGATGGCACCCCCCACCGTCCCGGGCCCCACCACCCGCTCCCCCATCAGCTGGCGGGCGGCACCACCCGCCCTGCTGCCGCTCCACGGCGTGGGTGTACAGCCCATACCGTACCTAGTCAGTCCAGATCTGTGAATAGACTAGTATGGTATGGACTGCATCGCCATGGCTCATGCTCTGAACCAATGGGTGTGCAGCCATACCAAGCTGTCAGTTAGGCGGGGGCTGCAGGCGGGTGGGGTGCTGCCCGGCTGATGGGGCGAGGTGTGGGGCTCCATGGGTGGCTGGGGTGGGGTGTCCACTAGATCACCAGGGATTTCGGACTTGGGGGTGAGGATCCACCCATGATTGGGTTCCATTGGTCCACTGGATCACCAGGGATATTTGACTTTGGGGGGGTACAGATACCTGCGATCAGGCTAATGGGGGAAGTTAAAGTTGTCTGTGATCAGACTACTCGGGCCGGGTTGTTACAGTTATGCCCGTTCGACTGTCATGCGATCCACTGGACCACCAGGGATATGGACTTGGGGATACTGATACCTGCAATCGGGGCATGGGGGGGCGCTGCCAGGTGCGGTGGGAACAACCGATGGCCACCCACAGGTGGCAGCTGCTGTGTTGTGCCCTGTAATGCGGCAGCTCACCTGTGGGTGGCCCTTGACTTGTTCCTTTTTTTTTCGGCTCAACTTTGTGCAGGCGCAGCTAGGGGTTGCTCCTGCATAACTCTACATGGCCCAGGCTGAATATCAGGCTGTGCAGTTTATGCATGGGCATGCCCCCACCTGTGCCTGCGCCACATTACTGATGCACCCGGCGCATCGGGTTTATGTGATTGCACTTTTCCCTTTTAATATCATACGGGGCACATCAGTGGGTTGTGCATGGTAATGCAATACTGGGCGCCTACGCGCAACCCTTTTGAATATCTGGGCCAATGTGTCAAGAAATCTACCCCACAGGACACCACATACCACATTTTGTGCACATCTGTTGAACAGGTGCAAAGTTATTAAAGTGCAACATTTCAGGTTTAACATTAAAGTGCCTACTCAACCCTAACTATAAGGGCACAACCATGCCATATATATATATATATATATATATATATATAGTAATAATGCATTTCTGACAAAAATGTCAATCAATACGCCCATTTTTATTTTCATTGTTTTTCACTCTTGACCTGAGATATGGGGTTTTAGAGTTTTCAAAAGTCCCTGCTGTCTGGCCACGCCCACTGTGAATAAATTAAACATCTGTGGGTGGTACTGCGCTATTTACCATCAGAATTGTGTGCCAGCTCCCTCCTAATACATCCACAGTGTGAATCCAGAATGAAAAATCAGAAATGTAACTTCGAGTAAAGGGATTCTAAAAACTGCTAGTGGTGGCCATCTTTAGTGACTTGAGTTATTAATTATGAAATTAGTCAATAAAGCTGCATTAAAACTATCTGAGAAAAATAAAAATACCAATGATGAATCCATGTAAGAAATATATCAGTGCTAAAATTCCATTTGATGAAATATCTTGCCAACTAACAAATACCGCTGCTTTAAGTAAATCTAACTGATAACTGGGAGTTTCATACGTAGGCGCAAACAGTATGATGGCATTAAACTGGGAAAACAGACTGCAGGTAGCAGTGCCACTCACTTTTTTTTGTACAAAGCCTTTGTGCTGTTGCCTGGTGGAGATGTACAGCTGGTGACAGTGTGGCTTGGCACTAAATGCTAGTTGGCTGATGTCTGGAGTTCACAACAATACACCAGCCCCGAAACAGGCACAAGGTGAGGGGCAATGACATTGGCAACAGTGCTGTTGACCCCAGGACTGTTGCCTTGACCCTTGTGGTCCTCGTTCTCCTGAGGCCCAGTGGCCCCCCTCACATCTTTTTCCTTGAGTATCATTTGTAATCCCTGGTGTCCAGCACCCCCCCCCATAACTCATATATTTTCTGAGACATAACTGGTGGTGATGTGCACTGCATAATCCCTTCCACTGCTGGATTTCCTGGCTTCTGATCCCAAACACTACAGGGTGTAAAACAGGAAACTGGTGCAAAGTGGTAACTGGAACCATCTTGCACCAGTAAATTGCAACTATGTCTGTCTGTGGGGCCCCACAGATCTTTGTCCCTGATTGTTTCATTTACCCAGCATAGCCCAGCTGAGATGCAACAACTGA
Source organism: Neoceratodus forsteri (assembly GCA_016271365.2). NCBI lineage: Eukaryota > Metazoa > Chordata > Ceratodontiformes > Ceratodontidae > Neoceratodus > Neoceratodus forsteri. The sequence goes on along the minus strand of JADMNL010000034.1, from coordinate 22,943,584 downwards.
TTTTCAGTGGGGTCCTGCTTCTACCCATTTCTGAAGCTGGGTGGACTGGAGCACTGGAAGTGAAGTGATTTGCCCAAGGTCACATGGAGGGTAGCTGGTTCTAGAGGGGTTCTGAAGCTGGTGCTCTAACCACTAGACCACATGGCCTCTGAGTTCACTTACAACTCAGGCTGGAGCTAATCTCATGGGGCAGGGTTTTTGAAGCCTGGCACAAGGCTTGTGTTCAGCCCAGCGCCACTGCACTTACGTTCAGGCCATGCACTGAATCCTTCCCCTCAACTGCACCCAAATTTCCAATCTTGGGTGCAGTGGCTAAGTTTTCCATGATTTATGGCAGCTGGCGCCACATATATGGTGCAAGCTCCATAAAAACAATCCCCAGAAGTGCCGCAAGGTAGACCAGGAAAAGTTGGTCCAACTTGTTGCAGTTGCCGCATGGGGCAGAAACTCTCGTTAGATCACCACAAGCTCCGTGCCCTGTATCGTCGGAGCACCGGGGCTTGCGATGATCTAGGGCTTTTGAAGATCCTGTCCATGATGTCTTGCTTTTGACGTCATAGAGTGGTGCTGTGGAAAATTCTACAAAGTCACAAGTAGGGCATAATGACTTCAGCTCCCATGAACTTCGGCTGCAGCCAGGGACAAGTTGCAGTACAGTATATTCAGATATATTGCAATACATCACAGGAGAGCTCATTAATCTCAGTGGGATTTCTTGTACAGTATCATGATATTTCTTTTATTTAGTTTTTAGTTTTGGTTGACCGGGAAAGGAAGACTAGGCAATTTTGCCTATTTTCAACCTTGTCCCGGGGAAGGGGGGATACTGATGGAAACCAACTGACATTAAACCAGATTAAGCTGTTTTAGTGAATGGGGGAAATCTGGATATTTAACACCCACCTGAACAACCATCAGAAGAGACAGATAGGACCTCAATTTAATGTTTCACCCAAAAGGCTGCACCTCAGGAGTGCAGCACCCACCTCATGCTGCACTACAGTGTCAGTATTGGAATTTCACCCAAGTCCTGGTGTGGGTCTAGAACCCACAACCTCCTGGTCTTCAAGCCTTAGAGGCAAGTATGCAACCTGTTGACCCACTGACATTGATATATTGTGATATACCTGGCTATATTAATATACCAGTCACTGGTTGCAACAGTATAAAGGGACCAGTACTGTAATACCTTAAAAATGGAGAATGGAGGGTTTTGAAATGCAAGATTTTTAGGGCGGAATTTGATCTTGTATAGTACTTATACTAATGGTATCCCAAAGTGCTTTATAGTACAGGCGGGCGAGGGAAGAGAATGCTGCTGCCATTCTTGGTGCACAGGAGATTCAGAGCACAGAGAGATAAATTAGAATGAAACTAGAGGGAGGTGAAGAACAGAAAGGTTAAATGACTTGCTCAACGTCATACAGAGACAGATTACAGTGAAATTAGAGTGAGGTGAAGAACAGGAAGGTTAAGTGACTTACTCAGGGTCATACAGAGCTAAACTGGAGTGAAACTAGAGCAAGGTAGAGAACAGGGAGGCTACGGGACTTGCTCAGGGTCATACAGAGATTACAGTGAAACTAGAGCAAGATAAAGAACAGGGAGATTATGTGACATGGTCAGGGTCATATAGAGATAAATTAGAGTTAAACTAGAGAGGTAAAGCACAGGGAGGTTACGGGACTTGCTCAGGGTCATACAGAGGTATTATAGAGTGAAGCTAGAGAGACGTGAAGTACAGGAAGGTTATATGGCTTGCTCAGGGTGATACAGACATTAGATTAGAACTGGAGAGAGGTAAAGCACAGGGAGGGTAAGGGACTTGCTCAGGGTTATTCAGAGACAGATAGAGTGAAACTAGAGTGAGGCAAAGTACATGGAGATTAAGTAATTTGCTCAGGGTCATATAAAAGTATTTTAGAGTGAAATTAGAGAGAAGTAGAGCACAGGGAGGTTACGTGGCTTGCTCAGGATGATACAGAAATTAGATTAAAACTACAGAGAAGTAGAACACAGGGAGGTTAAGTGACTTGCTCAGGGGCATACAGTGATAGATTAGGGTGAAACTAGAGAGGGTAAAGCACAGGAAGGTGGTTTGACTTACTCAGGGTCATTCAGAGATAGATTGGAGTGAAACTAGAGAGGATAAAGCACAGGGTGGTTAAGCAACTTGCTCAGGGTCATACAGAGATATATTGGAGTGAAACTATGGCAAGGTGAAGCACAGGGAGGTTAAGCGACTTGCTCAGGGTCATACAGTGATCTATTGGAGTGAAACTATGGCAAGGTGAAGCACAGGGAGGTTAAGCGACTTGCTCAGGGTCATACAGTGATCTATTGGAGTGAAACTATGGCAAGGTGAAGCACAGGGAGGTTAAGCGACTTGCTCAGGGTCATACAGAATCATAGAATCATAGAAATCCAATGGCAGAAAAAGACCCCAATGGCCCATCGAGTCTGCCCCTTCCTCCCCCTACTCATCTCCTTTTCCATGGGCCCTCCCCTTCCCCCCACTTACTAACCCCAAATGTCTGTCCCATTCCCTCTTGAATCCCTCAACTATTTCAGCACCCACCACCTTCTCTAGTAGTTTGTTCCAGGCCTCCACCACCCTCTCCATGAAGAATTGCCCCTCACCTTGCCTCTATATCGTCCTACCTCTAATCTTAGGTTATGCCCTGTAGTTTTAGCCCCCTTCTTCCTTGTAAATAAGCTCCCCTCCTTCACCTTATTGATCCCCTTCTCGTCCTTAAAAAAAATCATGTTGCTCTCTCCCTTCTGGTCTCCAGTTGGTACAGATCCAATTCTCTACACCTCTCTTCATATGACTTCCCCTGCGTACCATGCACCATCTTGGTTGCCCTACTCTGCACCCTCTCTATCCCATCTGTGTCCTTGCGTAGGTGCCCCATACTCCAGGTGCGACCTCACCAGGACTTTATAAAGAGGCATCAATGCCTCCCTGCTTCTGCTAGTTATGCCCCTCCCAATGCATGTCAGCATTCCATTTGCCTTACCCACAGCTTTGCTGCATTGGTTACCTAAAGTTGCTTGATATTATAATTCCCAGATTCCTTCCCCCTAGAGTGTAAGCTGCTTGTGGGTTTTTACGCTCCAAGTGCATCATAGCACACTATTTGACACTGAATTTCAGTTGCCAAGTTTCTGACCACCCCTCCAGAATCTTCAGGTCCTGCCTCATGGCCTTCACCCCACGGGGTGTCCACCCTATTACAGATTTTCATATCATCTGCAAATAGGCACCCCTTCCCTCCAGCCCATCTGCTATATCACTGATGTAGATATTAAAAAGGAGGGGTCCTAGTATTGACCCCTGGGGCACCCCACTCATCACCCCCCCTTACCCTGGAGTGCACCCCATTTACCACCACTCTCTTGCTTCTGCCTGCCAACCAGTTTTCCACCCACCTAGTTATTTTCCATCCCACCCCTAAGCTTTCCAGCTTATTTACTAGCCTTCCGTGAGGGACTGTGTTGAAGGTCTTACTGAAGTCCAGATAGGCTACGTCCACCGCCCCTCCCTGGTCAACCACCTGCATCACAATTGAAGAAGGTTCACCTGACATGACCTCTCATTCATGAAGCCATGCTGTCTATCATCCTGCAGGCCACTATCCACCAGGTAGTCCACCACCCTTTCCTTTATTAGTGCCTCCATTACCTTACCCTCCACCGCGGTGAGGCTGACCAGGCGATAATTCCCCACCACCTCCTTACTGCCCCCTTTGTGCAGTGACACCACATCCACCCTCCTCCAGTCCCTTGGCACCCAGCCTGTATCCAGAGACAAGTTAAACAGTATTGTCAGTGGGGCAGCCTGCTCTTCCCTCAGTTCCCAGAGTACCCTCAGGTACAAGCCGTCCGGCACTATTGCTTTGTTCACCTTTAACCTGTCTAGTTCCTCTCCAACCTTGTCTGTGCTGAACAGGCTAGGATCCACCCTTTTGTCTTCCCTCCCCCTCCCCCTCAGCTCGGGTGCCCTACTCCCCTCCTCCGTGAAGACCGAGCAGAAGTAGCTACTCAGCACCTCTGCTTTTTCAAAGTCCCCCTCCAGTTGTATCCTCCTCCTGCTCAACCCTACTATCCCTTGCCGTTCCCCCACATACCTAAAAAAAAAAGTTTTATCTCCCCTTTTGGCCTGCCTAGCTATTCTCTCCTCAGTGTCAGCTTTAGCCCTCCTTATCTTCTGCCCTGCTACCCTCCGCTTCTCCCTATAAGCCTCCCTTGTCCTCCTTCCTTTGTGTCATCTTATATTTTCTGAATGCCATCTTCCTTTGCCTGACCGCTCCTGCCACCTTCCTTGTAAACCAGAGTGGTCTCCTCCTTTTTTGTTCTTCCTCACCTTCTTAATGCAAATTCCGTGGCTTTCAGTATCCCAACCCTTTGATAGTTTCCCATAACTCCTCCACATCCCCTATATTCCCCTTTCCTGCCATTTTTCCATAAATATCCTCCTCATTCTGTTAAAGTCCATCCTCCTGAAGTCCAAAACCAGAGAGAGATTAGAGTGAAACCGGAGAGAGGTAAAGCACAGGGAGGTTAAGTGACTTGCTCAGGGTTATTCAGAGACAGATTAGAGTGAAACTATTACTTGGTGTGTTTAGACAAAAGTAGGCAACTGCCCCTCTAGATTGTCTGCCACTCCTTGGTGGGCAAATTAATCCCTGCTAATAGTCTGTTTCAAGTAGTTATCCAACCTGACTTACTCAGGGTTATTCAGAGAAGATAAGAGTGCCTCCTCCTCAGAATAAATAACGTCTAACTCCTCCCTTTCTGCCAGCCCGCCGGCACAGCAGTTGGATTTCTGCTTGTGATGCTGACAACCTGGGTTTGGGAACAGACCTGGGGGTCAGAAGGCCAGGCAGGGAGGGAGGGGAAGAAGGATCGAGCATCCCAGGGACTGCTCTCCTTCTCCGGGGGAGGGGGGAAAGCGTGTCTGGTACCTTACAGACCCCTAGTGGAGGCTGGGGGTACTGCTGCAGCCAGCACCATTCTCTTGGGTGGGAGGGGGATGCTGGACATCATTGCACGTCTCTGCCTCACGGTGAGCCAGCCTGTGAAAAAAGCCAGCTCCTGGGCATGACACCCCTGCTCTGCTGCCGTCTCTACTGCCTCCAAAGTCCACTGTGGGGGATCCCTCTCCCATGGCCCCGACCAAGGGGAGTGGCGGGGCTTGCCTTCAGTGTTCATGGGGGGGAGCCCCCCTGGTGGCCCCACGAGGGGGTAAGCCTGAGCATGGGGGGATGGCAGGTGAGGCGGTGGGGATGACCTCCGAATGGCGGATCACGGGTGCTGGGTCCAAAAATAGCAAAATAAAAAAAATAAATAACTCCTCTCTTTCTCCCCTCCTCCTACTCATTCCCCATTGGCCTCCTTCCCCATCTACCCCCCTCTTTTTTTGCTTACCCCAAGGCCGCTAATAGGTGCCCTTATTAGGTGTTTTGGATCTTCAGACTGGTATGAAGACAGTGCGCCTCTGAATTTAATGTAAGCTATTGTATATAATAAAATGTTTTGTCAATACTTTACCTCTGTAGTTTCCTCCCATTGCACATTAGGGTACCTGACTCTGTAAATATTCTGTTTTATTTATACCATTCTTCCTTGTAGAATATGCAACCTCTTTTCAAAATGTACAAATGTACTTTGTGTCCATTGTAAAAATGTCGTTAAAACTGGATGTTTGTGAAAATGGGCATTTTAGCTCACATACTCCCCAGTATAAAATAAAACTGATTGATTGATTGAGCGAGGTGAGGCACAGGGCAGTTAAGTGACTTGCTCAGGGTGACACAGAGATGTGTTAGAGTGAAACTAGAGCAAGGTAAAGCACAGGGAGGTTTAATGACTTGCTCAGGGTTTTACAGGTGTACATCAGAGTGACACTAGACAGAGGTAAAGCACCGGGAGGTTACGGGACTTGCTCAGGGCTGTACTGTAAGTACAAGGCAGTTGTTTGATTCAGACCTGTGTCTCCAGGTTCACAGCTCCACTCCATAAACACAAAGTCATCCTGCCTCGTAGAATGTAATACAGTTTTAAGGGTATTGTACGGTCAAGTTTTCTGTTCTATGATTTGTTTTGCTGGTTGCCAGACTCTCCATCTTTAAGTCTGACACACTTTTTGCTGACATTATCATAGTGGGAGTGGCATGTTCCCTTCATCTGCATTTTGCAGGCTGCCTCAGAAATGTTTTCTGGGAACTTATCTTCTTGCACACCATAAAGGGGAAGAGAAACACCGCAGCATTCCTAATTCCCTTTTCCAAACCCCATCCTCTTTCTGTATGGCTCTCTCTTTTTTTCTGTATCCATTGTCCTTAAACTGTGTGAGGGGGTGTGGTACTGGATTCTCAGACATGTATTAGTGCCAAAAAAGATGTAAGATGGTGAGTCTGCCTCTGTGACACACAAAAGGAACTGTGTTTTGCAACCGTGTGAGGGAGACTCAAGATGCAAAAATGTGAACAGCATGTAATTCATTTTATTGACGCTCAACAAGCCACTTAAATAAAGCACCAGTGTTTCGTTGCCCTAAGGCCACCTCCTCAGGGCCTACAGTGGTCTGCTCATACTTCTTTGAAAATCACATTAGAGATTCAAGTTTTCCATAATTGCTTCTAGGATCAGGGCTGGATTTTAAAACATGGCGCATGGCTTGCGCCAAGCCCTGCGCCACGACAGTTAGGTTCTGGCAGTGCGCCAACCCCATCACAGCAGCTGAACGTGATTCCACAATCTTGGGTGCAGTTGTGATGGTTTCCACATATTACGGCAACTTGCACCAAATATCTGGTGCAAGCTCCGTAAAAAAGGCCCCCGGGATTGCCGCAAGTTAGACCAGAAAATGTTGGTCTAACTTGCAGCAATTGCTGCACGGGATTGAAACTTCCTATTAGATTCTACCACAAGCCCCGCGGAGCCGTATTGTCGGTGCACCTGGGGCTTGTGGTGATCTGAGCCTTTTGAGAATGCTGCCTTCTACCCAAGCATGGTCCAACCTTACAGCTTCGCTGTACTTACAATATTTTGAACTCCATAAGGTTGCTCTCTGATACATGTGTGCGAGCTGCTGACTACCATGCCCTTCAGTAGTGACTATGAATAGAGACCATGGGCTCAGAGAAAGAGGCATTGGGCTCACAAAACATTGATGCGCTACTTGGGTGGCTTGTTATGTATCAATAAAATTAATTATGTGTTATTCACATTTTTGGGTCTTGAGTCTCCCTCACAGTTGCAAAACATAGTCCCTCATCTTTAAACACAGCTCTGTACATAGCCAACCAATTGTGCCATTATAAATGCTCTCTAACCAAGGAGAGCATCAGTTGGAACCTGTCAGTGACTCCTGTGCTGATATCGTTACTGGCATGGGCTGCTATCTCAATGCAAACGGAGCACATTGGGGAGCGCCTCCATTTTCATTAATGTATTATAGATCATGGGAGCATCCTTCACCAATCACAGCCCTCTCTTCAGTTGCATGTAAGGTATTCTTATTACAGTAAGAGTACCTTATATGCTGAGCCACTCTAATGGCCTTCTCTCTGACCGCTCGTGCCATTAACTGTATTAATAAAAAAAAAAGATTTTTTACTTAATACAGTTAGTGATCTATACTAATTTTATGGGTCCATTTGGAGGTCCTCTTAAGGATATACAAGTGTCACCTCTTGAGTCCTTAGCGTCACAGATCTCCTTACCTTTGCCTTGCATTTCTCTGGTCCTACCAGTGCACGAGGCAACACTCTTACATCAATAAGAGGCCCCATAAACTTACATTATAAAGTATGACTTCATTCTTAGGCAAACAGGATTGTTTATATCCAAGCATGCTTGGTACTCTTATAACCACAAGATGGTATTGCATGTAAGTAGTTCTAAAATCCTGAAGCTCTGTGTTCAGTGGGCACAGTCCATTCCCCATACAGGGGTTTCTCTCATTTTCTACAAAGTGAAACAGTTTGATTTTAAATTCAAGCCCTGATTTTTTTTTTTTAATCTTCAACATTATTTATAATATGTTTATATGTAGAACTGCTGTGCCTTTAATGGTTATAACAGTTTCTTCTTAAAGGAGAACTGCGCTGAACCTGTATGTCATTTTTCTCAATAGAAGCTGTTTTTAAGTACTGGTTTAAATTTATGTTATTGTTCCATCTGTACAAGCCTTTTAGTATCCTCAGTGGGTGTTTCTACTTTACACTCTGGTGTTAAGTGCCATTTTAGAACTGTGTGATGTAATTTATGTCCCTCTTAGCCACAAAGTTCTATAACAGAACACGAATGCATTGTGTCAACAATAGAAGAGTAGAACAGGGACACAAACTACATCACACAGTTCTAAAATTATTCTTACCAGCAGCATGTAAATCAGAGACACCCACTAGGATAATTAAAAAGCCTGGATAGCTAGAGCAATGACAGAATCTGAACCAATATTTAAAAAATGGACTGTACTGGGAAAAGTGACCTGTAGATTCGGCACAGTTCTTCTTTAAGCCTTTTCTGTGACAGAACTGCTCAGTTTTGCTTTGCAGTTCTCTCACTCATAGAACCTGAGAATGCAGAAACAAACAGCTTCCCATCTGTATACCCCCCAGTGCTGCTCAAGGAAGCCTGCAATTTTCATTTTAAAAATGATTCATTAACTAACTCTCTTTCTTTCTTCATTCCATGATTTTAAAATGGATTCTTGGTCTCATAAATTGGTCGAGTTGCGATGAGCCTGACCACCAACGACAAGGTAACCCCCTCATATGGCCGTTTATGGCAGCTTGGCTGAATAAGGAGACCAAACACCCATATTAAAATCATTTAATGAAGAAAGAAAGAAAGTGAGTTAGAAAATAGAATAATTTTAAAATGATTTGCAGGCTTCCTTGATCAGTATTTTTTGGGGAGGTGACACGGATATTGTTGTTTCTGATACTGGCCACACACCAGTAGCACCCCCTACAACATTTTAAAAAAAGTATATGAATTGGGTTTAAAACTCAATGGGTGAGCCAAGGTGGTTGCCCCCTCCAGTGCGACACCCCTCCAGAGAATCCGGAAAACAGACAATTGCAGCAACTGTTGCTGTGATGGTCTGTTTTTGGGTGATGCCTTTCTCCCAGTGTTCTGCCCCTTCCCTGGACCAGGAACAGCTATGATCTGGAGTTGATTATATGGAAATCTGGGTGGTGTGGAGGACATAGCCCCCCACAAAAAACACTTCATTTTGGGATGGCACAATACTTGGGTCAGTATTGTGCTGTCGCTGTATGAGAGGTTGGCAAATTCACTGTCGACCTCCAGTAGTGCTTCCAAGCCAGGGTTGAGCTTGCTGTGTTCTTAATTACTACATTAATGTAGCAGCCCATACCAGTAGCAGTAACAGGGACAGAAGCCTTTGACTAATTCTAATTGGGGATGTCGCTGACTCAAATGCACAGAGATCGAATATATCCAAAAACCAGATGGGACATCATGTGACTTGGTTGTTTCCTGCCATTGTCTAGTAGCCCCCCACAACTCCCATTTCCTGAATCAAGAGACACACATGCACAGATCTTGGAGGAAATGGCCGCAGTCATGAATTTATTGTTTTCATTACAACCAATTGAGCAGCGTGCACTGCCAGGAGAATGCACAGTTTGTCCAGCACCCAATACCTGCCTTTAATCCTGGGCCACCCCGGTGTGTGCCAAAGTATTTTCCATAGTACCTGGGTAGGTCATATGGCCAAAGCTCCTGCGGCTGCCCCCCATCTGGCACCACCATCCTTGCAGAATGACCTGATGAGGTTAGATCATGACCCCCCCTTTTTGGTCCGAGTCTTGCTGTCCCTTGTCCTCATGCTGACCAGGGGTGATGAGCCCTTTTGGGAGAATTGGCCTCATCCCAACTTCTTCCCCTAGTACCTTCAGTCTGCACTCCTCCCAAACTGCCACGCATGGCTGTGACAGACTGAATATTCTCATGACTCTTCATCAATTCACTTTACCTTCCTTGATCTTCCCTATTCTTTTTATTTCCTTCCTAGGTTTACACCCCTTTGGAGGAGGCAAAAACCCCTCTTTTACAGGGGAAAACTGGAAGTGTCCCTCCACAACCCATATTGCAGTCACCCATACTGGGTCAAAGGGGACCCTATCTGCCCTGGCCCCCACACTGCATTTATGAGGCCAGGTGGGTGAGAATCTGATGGAAGAAGAAAGAGGGGGAATTACTGGCCTATGATTCTATTTAACCCCTCTGACTCCTCCCTCCGGCTAGATGCCACCTCCCTGAGGGTAGCCTGGTGGTATCTCCTTCTTGGGTGTTGCTGAGGCCTGCTGCCCACCCCAGGAGGAGGCACCCTCTGTTACTGACCAAGTCCAGGGACAGGGGGTCTCCAGACAAGTGGCCAGCTGCTGCAGTCCTTGGCTGCCTCTCTACTCACTTCTCTAATGTTAAAGATGAGGAATGACTTGCATACGGCAACCGAGTGCCTCAGAAATAACGTAATGTCCCCTCTAGTTTTAGATAATGTATATAGAATCTGAATTCTGGAATGCTTATATAATGACTCAACAGAGGTCTATACACACAGAGGTGGTTTTAAAAACCAAGAAGACAAAGAGAACAGGAGGTAAGCAGATATGAACTGGGAATGTTGTCCTGTTTCTGTTCCCATTTTAAACATATTATTATTCTCTGAGATAAGTAATACATTATGAGTTGTAACACAACGTTCCAGATATTTTTTTCTCTTTTTGTCAAAAAGTCATGACATCCTTGTAACAGAAGGAAGGCTTTATTCTTTCATCTTTTATTTCAACAGCATTTATCTCTGAATAAGTTTGAAATCAGGCATCAGGTTCAGGGCTATTCATTCCTGATGTCTTTTGTGATTCAGAAGTAATTTGTCAGTGAACGGAAAGTTAGAGAGTTCTGCAATAGAGTTCAGGAGCTGTATACACTGTTTCCCCCTCTCATATCTTTGCTAATTAATCACAGCAAAGGATTAAAAACTGATTGTTTTTTTTTATCATCTGCATAAGAAGGAAATTCCTTTAGCCGTGATTATTTAATAATGTAATCTCTCTTCAGGAGACAGCAGACTCAGCTCTTTTACTAACTTTCCTGCAGCATTGAGTGTCACTTCAGGAGCATTACCATCAAGACGCGATCCAACTGCTCTTGTGGACAGTCACCTAAGGGGCTTAGTGATGTCACTGCCACTTCACATTAAATTATGCTAAAATCCCTAGTAATGCCCCCACTGTAGCACTGCATGATTCTGTCGTAAGTGCATAAGTGGAAACTGTCGCTTTCAGATAAGATTGGCCCACTCTTACACTGGCGTCTTACATTGAGAGCTTGAATATACTGTATCAGAGGCTACCGCTTACACTGACAACCAAGCTTTTCTTCCCTAAAGCTTTGTAATCAAAAGTTCTGTTAAAGCAGCAGTGCAACGAAAAATGTTTTGGCAAAAAAATATAGTTTCAGCTACAATTAATAAAAATATTAGCATACCCACTAAATTTACTTTTCTAGGTATCACTTATGCTGTACACCACAAGTGTTTTTTTTATTTTCTTGATCCTAACTCTTATCAAGTTTGCAATGGTATTCTAAGCCAGCTGTGGCAGCCAGCTTTTTTTCTTGAGACAAAACTAAATTAAAACTGTTTTAAAATGCTCAGATTTGGGTGGAACTAGAAAATTTACCACCAAATAACACTAAAAGATGTCTGGAGTCTTTTATCATGGAAAAAAAAATAAGGTCACATTCTGTTACCCGATTTTGTTGCACTGCTGCTTTAAGGGACAAATCTCTTTACTGCCAGAAATAAATACATATCAAAAATATTATTTACATCTTACCTCTTCGAACAGCTCCAAACTGTATGTGTTGTCATCGTCAGCAAAATATACAATCCCTGGCTGAGTACTGTTTGCAGGAAAAAGTCTCCCGGAGCCATCTCAAGGCTAGATTCCTTTGCATTGTCCCCCTAGGAATACGAGGATCTCGCATGTCCCCCCTCAGTTTGTAATTGCGTGGTGTCTCCACGTTCAAATGTGTATAATTCAGTCCTGTTTCTCTGAGGAGCCACGTCACCAGTGTTGTCCTCCTTTGTGAGTCCTCCACTAAAATCCAGTGCAGGTTGGGCACATGCAGAAATGTGTTAGCAAGTCGTGTAAGTTCTGCCTTCTGCACGGGCCTGCTGTAGGTAGGTGTAATAATGTGAATTGTAGGCAAAGTATCTGACCAAGGAGGTGGCCTAGTGTAAACGTATTCTGTCCTTACCACCTCCACAATATCTTTGTCTTGTGAACAGTATTCCTTTGAATCTAATCCCTGTGCAAATTCTCGCCTGGCATCACTTCCATCATCTAGAAGAAAAAATGAGTTTGAGATAATTGAATAATAAATTAGAGATGGTGAGTGAAGGGACTACCTCAACAGAATCATGCTGTTTAGCATTGTAACTTTTGGGCTGGATGCTGGATTCATGCTTTTATGTACTGAGGTTCCAGTGTCCTACTTGTACATTCCCAAACCAGTGCATGGTCTGATTAATTTGAAGGAAAATGTATCAGTTTGTCCCTGACAACACAAATCCCCCCAGTGTCCCCCTTTATTCCCCTGTCCTCCACCTCAGCATTTGGGAAACCCCATAACAGCGCCCATCCTCCAGTTGAGAAAGTGTGTGAGTGGCTGTCTTGGAATCAATGGCATTGCCTCTTCCAGCCAGCAGGGGGCACTGGAATACTTGGTGACCGGAACAATCACACACTGACAGCATAGAGCTTGAAAAAAAAAATATATATATATATACTATCTATCTATCTAAAACACTAGGAGATATCACATGATATTTAAGTAGCTCTCCATTGTCACATTCAAGTTATTAATATTAAGTCCACTAATCCACTAATATTAGAAAAGTGAAAGACAGGCATCACCAAAGTTACATGATGTCTCCTCTAGTTTTTGTATACATAGATATCTATATCTATCTGTCTGTCTGTCTATCTATCTATCTATCTATCTCTCTCTCAATGCTTTGTCTTGTACATCAGGGACAAGGCTTGCAAGAATTAGGGATGAAGGACCAAAATCAGGGACACATCTTAAAAAGTGGTGACATCTACTCAGGAAGTTTTAGTTTTATTTATTTATTTAAAAGTTGGTAACCAGGAAAGGCACACTGAGCCAGGGCTTGTTTCCAGATATGACCCAGGGAAGGGATTAAGGGAGGCACATGTGACAAGTGCACTACAACGTAGAAAAATACAAGTCAGAACCTCTCAAGCTTACTTAGGGAGGCATTATAGTGTAGTGGGTTAAGACTCTGAGCTGCAGATCTGGAGACCTGGGTTTGAATCCCACAGCTGCCTAGGTGCATACTGTGTGATCCTGAGCAAGTCACTTAACTTCCTTGTGCTCCCAGGTCGCGTCTGGAAACAAGCTTCAGCTTAGTGTGCTACTCCTGGTTAAACAATGTTCCCTTTCCCTTTCCTGCCTTTTTGGGTATTCCAAACCCTAATTTTTGCTCTATATTTCTAAAACAAAATTCAATAGAGTAAAGACTTAGCTTCTCTTTATTCCTGTTTTACTTTTTCTCCTCTCCGGCCAATAAAGCTTAAGTTACTGTTCACCAACTCTGTATTGCTCCTTCCTCTAGCACTGGCAAGGAATGAGTCACTGCTCCTGCTCTCCTCTTGAGCCCAAGTGTGGCCTAATGTCAGACGTCCTGGCAGCATCATGACATACCATGTCGACACACACGGAGTTACTATGCATCTCACTGCAAGTGTTTCCATGCTTGCTGGCTTTCCTCCTGGACTCTTAGATCACAGCTGGTATTTTACATTTCTGTACCATTTTAAAGCTCTGGCTTCCTTTTACACTTAATCCAGATCCATAGTATTTCCTCCTTATTCAGTCTTGTTAAAATGCATAATATTTATCAACATTCCATATCAGATTGATTGATACACTCAATATTAACTCTTTATGGTATTACATATATTTTCAAATAATCAAATCTGATTCGTATGTGTCTCAATGTATGCTCTCACTCTCTATTTCCTTTATTTTATTTATAAATCACTTATTATTCCAGTAATGCTTATATCTTTGGACTCCTTATCCCCTGCATCTGATATGGTGTTTTCTTAGTTCTAAAATTCCAGCAGCGCATATTCTATTTTCTTAATTCAAAAATTTCAACAGCACACATTCTATTTGAGTTACAGTACTTTTGACTTATGTCAGCAATCTGTGTGTGGGGGGATGGTGTGCTGATTGTACCTTTTCAGCATGAAAAACCTAATGAACCTGGATATCTGCCCATTGTGTTGTTCATGACTGGTTCTACAGTAGGATTGTCTAATACAACTCAGAAGTGCTGTAACTTTGAAATAGAATGTAAAATCACAGATCCGAACCTTGATCCTAGTACAAATGGAAACTCAGCTAAAAAGCCACTAAAGAAAAGACTGATGCTGGAAGGGGCAGTTTCAGACGGTGAGAGCCCCTCAACTTCACACTCCGGAGACTATTTTAAGCAAAATTTATCTGTGATAGCTGCCCTGAGGATGAATATGTCTGAACTGATAGCGAGCTTTGCTGAACTCAGAAATAACCTTAAAGAGCAGGAACAACAGACAGAAAATGCAGAATGTTGTGTGAACACCCTTGAGAACAAGTCATTAGCAGAGGTTAGAGTCGTTGGCAGAGGTTAGAGGAATGAGGTGTGAATGAGCTTGATACATCCAGCAGACCAGACGTGGGTTTGATTCTCACAACCTCCACTTGCACACTGTGACTGAGTAAGTCACTTAACTGCCCAGTGCTCCCAGGTCGCCCCTGAAAACAGGCACTTGTGCCTAATGGGCCTTACCCGGTTACCAAAGACTAAAATAAAAATAAAATAAATAAAAAAAAAGTCTAAGAAGGAAAACCAAGGAAGACTTTTAAATTTGTGAAAAACTGCTAAACTAGAAGCAAAAATAGAGAATCTTGACACAAAAACTAAGCATAATAAGATTACTCATTGGGCCATCTGAAAGCACTGAGGGCTTAAATGCCATAAATTTTTAATCAAGGTCTTGATCCCTCTAATGGGTCCACACCCGATTCTGACAGTTTTGTGTTAGCGAGAACACAGTGCCCTTAGACCCAAACTGGCCCCAATAGAAACGCAAAGAGCATTCAGATCAGAGTTCTTGAATTTTCAACAAAAGGTGTTTCTTCAGAAAAAGTTGAAGGACTCACAGCAGTTAGAGTTTAAAGGACGTAGCATAAAAACATTAAATGATGATCCTGTGGATTTAGTGATGTGATGTTTTGCCTTCTTTCACATCAAAAGAAAAGTGAGAGAAAACAGCTTCAAGCGCAGCCTCCTTTCCCCAACCTTGCTGAGGATTTGGTTACCATTGGATATTAAGGAGTACCAAGGATTCAAGGCAGCAAAAGAAGGACTTAAGACAGCTCTGCCAGAGCCATTTCAAAATGTCGACTTTTCTGCAGTGAGCCAAGGGAGTCAGAGTATGGATCGATAATCATCATTTAAACGTTTCTGTTTCCACAGATTGAGACAAGATAAACGCTGAATGTCAATGCAAGATTTGCTTATGGTGTCAGGTAAGATTTCTTTGCTCACTCACAATTTGGTCTGGAGGGGAGGAAGCAGGCAGGGTGAGTGGGTCTGGGTGAGGTTCCAAGGGTCCAGAAGGTGGGAGAGGAGTAGTCCTCTTGGTGCTATTCCCAACCTGCCAGGGTTGCAACAGCTTACTGCCCCGCTACACTGACCAGCCTAAGTACCCCTTAAACCCCAAAATATAATAAACTAATTTTATTTAGTGAGCAGATACACAATGAACTATTCAGAGGAAATAAAGGTACCTAACCCTTTATCTTGTCCTCACTGTATGGAAACTGATACCAGCATGCCAGTCTTCCCAAATAAATACAGGCGTATAAAACTGTCACCATATTAAGAGTGGCAGAGAGTGACTCTAATAGTGTGGTGCTTTAAAGGGGACAGGAATTGATTACTTATATGCAGCTGTTTGAAATGTCTCTATTTTCATAAATTATATTCATACCTCTAAAGGATCCCTATTTAAAACTGTGCTTGAATAAAAGCTGAAGCTGTCAGTTGTGTTTTAGAAACATGGAAACATAGACTTTGATGGCAGATAAGGACCGCTAGGCCCATCTAGTCTGCCCATTTCCCTACCTACAGGATAGGCCACAGATCCTAGTTAACCAACAGCCTATTTCTTCCTACCCCCCACAAGAATTGCCTTATGTCTGTCCCATGCATTCTTGAATTCTCCCACAGTTTTAGACCCCACAACCTCCTCAGGAAGGCTGTTCCATGCATCCACTACCCTCTCTATGAAATAATACTTCCTCTCATTGCCCCTGAACCCCTCCTCCTATCTTTAAATTGTGTCCCCTTGTTCTTGCAAGTCTCTTTTCTGAAAGATGCTACCTCTTGGACTTTGTTGATTCCACTGAGGTACTTAAAGTTTCTATCATGTCCCCCTCTCCCTTCTTTCCTCAAGGGTATACATATTAAGCTCCTTTAGTCTCTCCTCATCATACGGCTTCTCTTGCAGACCCTGCACCATTTTAGTTGCCCTCCTCTGGACTACCTCTATCCTGTCTATGTCCTTGCAGAGATGGGGTCTCCAGAACTGGACACAGTACTCAGATGGGGTCTCACCAACTGTCTGTACAGAGGATAACAACTTCCTGTTTTCTGCTGATGATGCCTCTCCTATACATCCCAGTATACCTCCCCCTCCCTACTGCCTTCTCACATTGCTTGCTAACCTTAAGGTCATCTGATATGATTACCCCAGGTCCCTTTCCTTTTTTGTTGTTGTTACTACCTCCCCGTCCATTGTGTATTCTTGCCCTGGGTTCTTGTTTCCCAGGTGCATTATTTTGCACTTCTTTGCATTGAATCCTAGCTGCCATACTTCTGACCATTCCTCCAACCTTGCCAAGTCCCTTTTCATCCTTTCCACACCTCCTTGTGTATCAATCCTGTTGCAGATCTTTGTGTCATCTGCAAAAAGGCATACTTTTCCTTCCAGTCCCTCTGCAATGTTACTGATGAAGACATTAAAAAGGACTGGACCCAATACTGAACCCTGTGGTACCCCACTAGTAACCCCCCTTTCTTCAGAGTGGACTCCATTTACAATTACCCTCTGTGTCCTGTTGTCCAGGCTACCACCCTGGGACCCACTCCCAGGCTGGTTAATTTGACTAGTAATCTTTTGTGTGGGACTGTGTCAAATGCCTTGCTAAAGTCTAGGTAGGCCATGTCCAGAGCCCCTCCCTGGTCTACTACTTTGGTCACCCAGTCAAAGAAATCTATTAGATTCGTCTGACATGACCTTCCCACTGTGAACCCATGCTGCCTTGGGTCCTGTGCTCACTGGCTTCTAGGTACTCAACTATTCTTTCCTTCAGAAGTGACTCCATCACTTTCCCTACCACAGAGGTCAGACTGACAGGTCTGTAGTTTCCTGCCTCTATCTTGGTCCCACTTTGTGAAGGGAATCACATCCGCCTTCCTCCAGTCCTCGGGTACCACACATCCTCCCATGATTTATGAAAAGAGTAGCCAGTGGTTTCACTAGTTCTCCCTTAATTCTTTTAGAATTCTGGGGTGAATTCCATCAGGACCCATTGCTTTGTCCACCTTCAGTTTTAGGAGTTCTTGCAGAACCCTTTCTTCTGTGAAAGGACTGGGATCAACCCCCCTATCAAGAGTGCTTCTGTTAATTGGATTAGGCACTTCCCCCTCCTCTTTTGTGAATACTGAGCAGAAATATTTATTCAGTATTCCTGCTTTTTCACTGTCCCCTCTGCCCACCCACCGTTCATTCTATTCAGCCTCACTATCCCTCCCTTTGTCTTTCTACGCTCTCTGATGTACCTGTAAAAGGTTTTATCCCCCTTGTTAACTGAGTTGGCTATCTTTTCCTCAGTCTGGGCCTTTGCTATTCTGACTTCCCTCCCTGCTTCCTTCTGCCTTAACTGGTACAGCTCTCTGTCCTGCTCCTTCTGTGTTTCCTTATACTTCCGGAATGCTATCTTTTTCTTCCTGACTTTCACAGCCACCTCTTTTGAGAACCATAGTGGCTTTTTCTTTCATTTTGATTTGTTTATTTGCTTCATACATTGTTTTTTTCTGTATGGACAACATTCTGTGCAGTTCCTTTCATGGCACCAAGGATTTAGAGTTTTGACTTATGTCACTTCATGGTTTCAGAACCGTGGGCACTGCACTGATAAATTCATGCCTGACCACTAAATAAATCTGACAGTATAACTGCTGCAGTAATACGGTGAGGGTGAGTGGTTAGAACCCAGTCCAACAGGGTATAGTTAGTGGAGTGGGGGTTGAGCCAAGTAAGCTCTACTATGATCTGGAAAGATTAAGATTACTAACCAGATGTGAGAAAATGAGGACAATGGGAAATAAATCAGTTCTAAAATAAAATAATTCCTGAAATAAACAAGCCAGGGGACATCTCTTGGCAAACATTTGGGAAACTTTAAAATGTGTAATAAAGGGATGCCTAATTAGCCTTACTTCTAAACAAAACAGAAAGGAAAATTAAAACTGAAGAATTACTAAAACCATTAATCAATTAAAGAAACAGAAAATAAATTAGTAAATAATAACCTGAGTCTATGCAATAAGTGGTTGAAAGAAAAACTTAAAGGAGAACTGTCAGCACTAAGAGCCCCATACCCAAGTGTGAGACTGGTCCTAACTTACACTTTGTGTGTAAAAACATATTGCTGTTTACTACAGTATAGTAGTTTGTACCACACTATTTTTGTTGACTTGCAAGCTGACATTTTCTGTAACAAAAAAATCCCAGAATCCCCTACTGCTGACGTCAGAGGAGGGCTGCAGCAGAGATTCAAAAGACTGCAGTACATGTTAGAGTTTTTATAAGCTCTGATGTTCTATTTGCTGTTACCTGCTGTCCTTCCTGGACTAAGTGCAGTCACAGATGACTATGCCTATCCCCAGAAGAACAGCTGAACCAGTAAATATATGATCTGAGTTTATAAAAGCTCTAAAATACACTGCAGGCTATTGAACCTCTAACTGCTGCAGCCCTCCACTGATGTCATCTGCAGGGGATTCTGGGATTTGTAGTTATAGAAGATGTCAGCTTGCAGGTCAACAGAATTAGTGTGATACAATCTACTGTACTACAATAAACAGTAAGTAAACAAAATGTTTTTGCTCACAAAGTGCAAATTAGGACCAGCCCCATACTTGGGTGTGGGGCTCCTGGTGCTGACAGTTTCTCTTTAAATATAATGTGTTAATAGGAAATAAGGCAGAATTTGCCATTAGGAAGCCAAACTCTCTCACACAGACTGGGGACAAAAAGCAAGTAGAATATTGTCCATAAGACTCAAACAGAACACTGATAGAGCAAAGATCCAAGCCATTAGACATGGGGAAGGTAGCCAGCCTGCCAGTGCAGTGGTAGAGCTACCGGTCATGATGCCAATGACCCGTGTTTGGGAATGAGCCCGGGACATCGGAGGGTTGGCTGGAGAGGTAGGACTGAGCATCCCACAGATGCTCTCCCACTCCAGGGAGAGAGGGTGTTGTGATCCACTGCTCTGCCATCACCTGGGTAACTACAGGTGGTAGTACAGGAGTTCAGCAACAATGGGGAGGGACCCTTGGACAGAGTGCCAAAATTAGTAGGACCGGCCCAGCTGGTGCATCAATCACATTGCACTCCTAGAGGGGTGGACGGACCACTACAACCAGGAAACAGAGGTGCAGGCAGGGAAGATGAAGCTGCAGCCTGCCCACCACATTCAGCACTGGAACTGAGCCACCTTCCAGTAGAAGATGCCACCAGTCTTCACCTCCAGATGGACAGTGGGGAAGAAATGCTGTGGAGCTGAAGGTGTGCCCAGCCCGGGGGGGGGGATTAGCTGGGGGCAGCACAGAGGTGTGTTGCAGGTGGTGGGCTGATGGTCTTGCAAGACAGGTGGCAGGTTCTCGGCCAGACAGCATTGCGATACGGGTGCACTGACTGAAGGTGGAAGGAGGTCCCTGCCTTGCCCAGAGCGGGCGGAAAAACAAAGTCTAAAAAAAAAAAAAATGGGGAAGGTAGGCCACTGACTGTACAAAACAGAGATTTTAATATTGTTTTCCAATTCACACCCAAATATTCATAACACTTTTTCTGACAATCTAAATATTCCCCAACTAAAAGAAGATAAACAAACATACAAAACAAAACTTATGTAAACCAAGAACAGTTATTGGGATTCAGAGTGGAATAATGAAAATGAAGAAAAACAAATCCCCTGGTCTAGATGGAGTTTCACCCAATGTCTACCACAAATTTACTAAACAAATTAGCCCTCTATTAAAAGAGGTATATGAGAGCACAAGACAGGAAGGAATACTATCTACAGCAATGAGACAGGGACTTTTTCAGTAATCTCCAAACAAGGTAAAGATACAACCATCTATGTCTGCTACAGACCAATTACACTGATAAATTTAAACAAAAATATTCTGTCAAAAATGTTAGTGAACAGGTTGGAAAAATTGCAACTAAATTAATCAGTGCAAAACAAACAGGCGTTCTTAAGAAGGAAGCTATTACACATAATGATACCAGCCGAAAAATCCACTGATCCAGCTGCCATGTTATCACTCCATGCTGAAAGGGCTTTTGACTGCTTCTAGCGGAAATTCTTGTTTAACATTGTAGAAAAATATGGATTCCCTGAACTGTTCTCTGAATGGGTGCATCTGTTATATAATAAATTATAGTCAGCAACAATTACCAAGGGAATAATCTCTGAATATATATATATATATATATATATATATATATATATACACAGCACCATGCAATTCTGCTTAAAGTTGAACCAGCATAACATTCTGTGGTGATTTGCATATGCAGCCCATGATGCTTTGCATTGTGTGGGCATGTGTGATTTTGTATTTTCTTGAAACTTGGCTTCCCAGCCAAATGCCCTTTGGGGTAACCTTACCTCAGTGTTTGCGCTAGAGGTTCTTTGTCTTATATTACATATATATATATATATATATATATATATATATATATATATATACTGTAGGAACAAAAAAGAGGTGTCCACATACCCCTTTCATTAACCTTATAATGGACCCCTTGGTTAGATCACTAAATAAATATCAAAACATCAGGGGGATTAAAGTTCAGGGGAAAGAATATGTTCCCTTTTGTTGATGACGTCCTACTGACTATAAGAGATCCTGCTAAGACACTGGAAGCATTAATTCCCCTATTGGAAGACTTTGGAGAGATTTATAATGTCAACAAAGACAAATCTGAATTCCTTGCATTATATAATAGATGCATAAAAGTGACACCTCATGGGCTAATGAGTCAATTACTTATTTGGGCATACAAATATATAAATCAGTTAATGAGACAGTGACAGAAAATCTTAACAACTTTAGGAACCAAACCATTAAAGACCTAATCAAATGGAATAAACAACCCTCAAGTTTCTGGAGTAGACCAGAAACAATTAAAGTGATGGCTCTACCCAAGGCAATTGTTAGTTTGCTTGTGCACGTGTGCAAGAAACATTATGTGACAGCTTAGGAGAGAAGCAGGATTTTGGAGGTGCAGCACTGTGGAGGCCAGTGCCCCCACTGCATGTAGAAGCTTGGCCCCCTTTCCTCAATGCAGTGGCACGCTGCTGCTAACACTAGTTCAGCAAGCGTGCCACTAACTTGAAATGAAATCACCACTGCAATGAGGGAGCGACCTGTCATTGCAGGGTGGTACCTTGCCTGGTGTAACATTTCCAGTAACTTGGTGGTGGCTGTCGCTGTCCATCTCAGAGTCTCCATGAAAGCCAATGGGGTTGCCCAATCCCCCTGTCAGCATGCCCCCTCCCCAGTTCATTTGCAAATGGTGGAGCCCACTCCCTGTCGGCATAATGTCCCCGTAGATCTTGTCTGCCGAGGGGGGTGCCCAATCCCTGGCATCATTCCCCAAACACACACAGATCCTTTTTTCGCCAATGGGAGCCCCAATCCCCATTGGCTTCAGTCCCCCAAAAGAAACACACAGGTGGAACACTGGGAGCCCACCCAGCATACCAAATCTACCTGCAAAAAGAAAACCTTCCCGTGATGTTTTTTTTTTTTAACCTGAAAAGTAGAAAACGGTCCTCATTGTGTCCGTGCCCCCCCCAACCGCACCTATCCTCTGTGCACCCACATCCCCACCCCCTCACCCCATACTTACCTCTGGAGTTGGGCGTGATGATCTTTGGTGGACCAGGAACACATCTGCACTCTTCAAAGCTGACCACGAACTGAAGAAATGCCAGTAAGCTGTATAATGGCATAAATGTTTTTTTTTTTCAACTTAGGTGGATATGTCGTCCATTCCTGTGAATTGTGGCACCAAATTTTTAACTAGGGGTTCTTGGGACCCCACCTCATGAATTCAGTCACTGTCATGTCGTTATTCAGTCCCAAAAGGAGATTTTGCAGTCATTGTGCGGAATCACCTTTTGGGACTGAGTAATGAAACAACAGTGGTACTGTTAATGATGTGGGCTCCCAAAAGGCCTATGTTGCAAATTTGGTGAAAAAATTCCAAAAAATGACTGTGTTACAAGTGCGCGTTGCACAGTTTCTACGCATGCTCGTAACTCTGAGAATTTTTTATATTTCTCCTCAGATTTCAGCATTGCCATTTTGCACACCTCTTTATGAACAGAATAGCTGTCATTTTTCACATCCTGCCCGAAATGTGATTTCGCACTTGTGGCGCACAGTGGCCCGGTCTCTGTGGGAAATCAGTGTTCGGGGCAGAGTAACAAAATCACAGTGACCCTGTTCATGAGAGGAGGTCACAAAATGCCTATGTTGAAAATTTGGAGAGAACAGTTCACAAAATGACTGTATTCTGCAGTCGTTGAGCAGTTTCCATGCACGCTCGTAACTTTGAGAATTTTTAATATTTTCACTCCAGATTTTCAACATTGGCATTTTTCCACACCTCCTTATGAACAGAACAGCTGTCATTTTTCACATCCTGCCTGAACTGTGTTTACGCACATCTGCCACAGAATGGCGTGGTCGCTGTAGCAAATCAACATTTGAGACAGATTAGCAAAATCACAGTGCTACTGTTCATGAGCAGAGGTACCAAATGCTTTCATGAGGTGTGAGTCACAAAAAGGCCATGCTGAAAATGTGTAGTGCAAATACCAACAAATGCCCAGGGCGTTATGGTTCCTAACCATAGCATCCCACCCTGTACAGACTGACAGGCGTCAGGGGTGTGTCTTTAGATTGCTGACTATAATGCTCATGCCATTCCACCTCCCTCCTTTAGCCAGTAATGGGCATCAAGGTGTGTCTTGGACTCTTCTGCCCCAGACTTTACCCCATTCTTCTATACTGCACCCATTTCAGCGTATGTCCTTATGGAATGGGGTGACTGTGAAGCCGAACACCACAAGGCACACCTCAACACTTGTGGGTGTCTACAGGATAGGGTGAGGTGAAATGGCATGAGCATTATGCGCGATGACCCAAAGGCGTACCCCAATGCCTGTCCATCTCTGCAGGGTGGATGTGGGGTTAGCATGAAGTTCAGTACTTCACTGCCATTCCTATTCTGCATCAGTCTAACTCCTGCACTTCCAGTGCTAATACCCAAGCAAATATTCGGCATTGACAAATGCTTGTTCTATTTAGTATGTTCAGTCTTTGGTTAACAACTTCATAAGGGATCTTAAAAAAAAATTAAGATTTGCATTTCACAAACTAGAGCAACCATTAAAGGGAGGAGGAATTAAGGCACCACATTTCTACTTCTACTTTTTGGCATGTGAAGTGCAGTGATTCCCAAATTGGGCAGAAACAGAACACTCAGAAGTTTACATGCCTGAACGGGGATGTTGGGGAAAGAGGTAATGGTTTCTAGTTTAATTGATTTGCAAGCCTTGCTTTTTCACAAATCAAATACAAATGTTTGATAATGTAGTCATTAAAAAAAGAATGAGGACTATAGCATAATGGACAACTCATGTGAACTTGAAACTAAACAAACATGTAGAACAACCTCTGTGGAATAAGGTTAAGTTTCTTCATGCTCCTTCCTCGCTAATGTAAAATGTTTTTGTAGTTTCTGTTGAACATGTCTCTCAAAATAACATGTCATAGTCTATGAATGTGTGCTTCTTCTAGAGTGTTACCATTATCACTACTGGTTTATGTACTGATTACATTTTTTTAATAAAAAGGATTAACTGCAAAAAATATTTGCAAACATTGGTCCCATTTGTATAAGCCAGAATGGAAGGAAAAGGGGATAAAAAGAATAAGTGACATTTTAATAGGTCAAACATTTATGGACTTTGCAGTTTTAAAACAAAATTTCCCTCTAGCAGATACAAACACATTTTTATATAGAATTGAAGGAGGTACTAAGCCACCTGCTTGGTAGAATGGAAACAATTACCATGGGTAAAAATACAATTAGTTTTATGAAAACATTACAGAATAAACCCATCATTTCCTTTTTCTATAAATTAGTTTTTGAAATGATTACTCCAGTAACATCTAACTATTCTATGCTCTGGTCAACCCCATTGGGGTGTGATACTTTTCACAGGGACTGGGAAAAATACGGGAGAGAACACACAAGACTTTCACCTCAGCAAACCATAAAACAGCACAATTTTAAGATGTTAAATAATCTTTATTATACGCCAGCTAAAATGAGAAAAATGGGATTAAGACATAATGAATTATATAACAAATGTTTATAGTAAAAAGGTGACCTACTTCATATGATTTGGAAATGCCAAAAACTACAAAATCTTTGGTCTGAAATAAAAGAATATTTTAGTGATTTGCCACTGATAGGACAAAACATTAATACAGAGACATATGTCTTTGGGCATTTCAATGGAAGTATAACATTAGGCGGTCATATAAAAAAACATTACACTTCTAGCAGCAAGAACAGTATTACTAAGGTTATGGCTAGAAGACAGGGTCCCCTCTTTTCATCAATGGAGAGTTGAATTCTCAGAGGCCCTGAAATTAGAGAAGCTCCCTTGTGGAGTACAGTACAGGATGCACAAATTCAGTTTAAAATGGGGTTTTATTTATGACTGGATTACTGACAAAAAAATACATTAGCACATGTTTCTCTTGAAGCGTGTGCCTGGCTGGCATCAGCTGTCCAACTAAGTATATGGCTATTTAATTGGTATAACAATAGAGATACAGCAATTGGATAATAGAAAGATAACATACTGTAACTGGAATATATATCTGAGATCGTGCAAATACTCTCTGATAAATTCTGTACATGTTAATTGTTGATATACTACAGCATTTTAAGTGGGAACACTTAAAACAAACTTAATACCAGGAAGGAGACATACTGAATAGAGTAATCTTTCGTGCTAGTACATGGATTAAGATACTAGAAACCATTTGTTTGAGAATGTTAAACAGGTAAAACATATTTTTGTTTTAAACTAATGATTCGTTGTTGTTAGATGTGTCATTGTGGTTATGAATGTGTGCTATATTTGTTATATTAAAAGGCAGTAGAATTTGATTGATAAAAAAATAATTATTCTTCTTCCTTTTATTTTTATTCTCAGTTGAGCATATGAAAATAGCCAGCAGGAAAAGGGGTTATGAAATTGTTTTATTGATAGGGCGTGTTAGACATGACACTAGGTTCTTGGATTAGTGCCGCTGAATCTCTCACTTATAGATGGACAGTGACCAGAGATGGATAGAAGGGTCATTGGTTTAACATCTCATCTGAAAAAATGGTTCCTCAAGAGTACAGCAGTCCCCTCCTACTGTGCTACAGTTATAGGTATTACCCTAAATACCTGGTGTTGGGCTAGAACCGATGACCTTCCAGTCATTTGGCTCCAGAGGTAAGCATGCTACCTGCTGAGTCATTAGCACTAACACTTGTTTTTGTTTGTTGAGTGGTAGTTTTGATTTAAAAAAAAGAAACATTTTATTTCATTTTGATTTATTATTAGGAAGAACCTTTGAGCAAAGATGACCATTTTCAAAGGTTCCATATCATGTGACAAATGACAAGTAACACAGAGCATAAAATAAGAGAAGAACATAACAGATGTAATGTACTGAGTACAGAGCATGGGCAGTATGTCTGCATGCATATCACACAGTTGCTCACAGAAGATTTCTCTAAACTATACAAAAAATGTGTCTGAAAAAGCACTCTCATTAACCTCTATGTAGCATGCTCCGGCACACTTTGAACTGAGATGTCACAACATGTTGGAACCTAGGGATGTGGCCAGCACTCCAGGATGGGGAAGGGACTGGGTGGCCAGCTCCACAGAGTTCAAATATTATCCCTTCCCCTCCCAAAATCCTGATAGCAAAAGTCTTAGGCCCTGTCCACCTTACCAGTATGGTAACATTACAGATGAGCTGAATCATTAAAAGTCTTCGTAAAAACGGTTCGCATCCACATCTGTAACATTACCAGCACTGATCTTGAAACCGATCTAAAGACCTGTTTTCATGTGGTCTTGAGATCGGAATGGGTAATGTTTTGGAGCCTGTAATGTTTTAATTACCTGTGTGGATGCGTGACCGTTTCGATCCTACATTCAGAGGGTCTTCCAAATGGATCACCCACTGGGAGAAATGAAGAGTAATGTGGATGCAACACTACCTGTCTGTAACGTTTTTAAAAATGATACTGCCAGAATGCAGATGCTCCAAAATGGTAAGGGCTGTAACGTTTTTAAAAACTTTACCACAGACAACTTCGTAGTGTGGACAGGGCCTCAGTGATTGGCTCTCAGTATACCTCAAGAGGTAAGGTTCCTACTGCTACATTTTGTAATTTGTTTCCGAGTTGAACATGACTGGTGCTATTTAGAACTAAAAATTTAGACTATTAGAAGTCATTTAGACTATCAGAAGTCAAATTTAAATATATTTAAAAGATCAAAAACTGAAACCATCCTGATTTGCAACTGCTTCTCTGGTTTCAAAGAGACAATTTTCAAATTACTTGAACATTTTATACACAGACATGGAAAAATAGGAGAACTGGTGTTCATGTTAGTTTAAAATTTGGGGTATCAAGGTATTTGAGTGAGGCACCCTCCTCTCCTTTTGGCTTTTTAACTGTTTTAATATTTATTAGATTTAAGTACCTTAAAGCGGCAGTGCAATGAAAAATATTTTTTCCAAAAAGCTAGTTTCAGATAAAATTAATAAAAATATTTTCATACTTGTCAAATCTACTACTCTAAGTACATCTGTTTGTTAATTTTCTTGATCCTAACCCTTGCCAGGTCTACAATGCTATTTACAAGCCAAATATCTTCATCTTAATATTAACTAATAGTACAGAGGATATTTATGACATTAGATTAGTAGCACCTTTAGGAGATAGTGACCATAGGGTTATAGAGTTTTCATATAAGGTGCACTAAGTACAAACAAAAGGAAAAACAGTGATTAGAAATTTTCAGAAAGCAAATTATAATAAAATCAAGAAGTATTTGTCAAAATGGGATTGGAAACAGGAATTTCAGAATAAAGATTTAAATATGATCTGGAATAACATCAAAAATCATCTGGAATTTTGTATCAAAAAAATAAAAGACATCCTCCTTGGTGGAACAGGTCAATAAAAAAATTACTGGGAAAAAAGAGACGGTTGTATAGTAAGTGGAAGAGGAACTCATCTGAAGTCATAAATACAGTAGTAGCCAGAGACATTGCCAGGTATTTCCAGATATTTCGTGACATTTCTGAAGAGTTTCTCTATGCTGCCCCTACTGCGAAAATGCAGAAAGCAGGAGATATAATTCTGGAAATATCACAGAAATTTCGGGAAATATCTGTCAGTGTCTGTGGCTGCTACTGTACAAAGCTAAAAAAATGTAATAACCATTAAAATTTGCAATTAGGAAAGCTAAGCGGAGTATAGAATTAAAATTGGTAAACAAAACTAAGGACAATAAAAAACAATTCTTTAATTATACAGGGACCCTGAGAGGTAATCAAAAGGGGATGGGACCAATAGTTGCAACAAATAAAACAGCTACAGATGAAAGAGAGAAAGCATTGGAACTAAATATGTACTTTCTAGGCATGTTTGAACCGAAGGAAATATTTTTAGAAACTAAAGGAGCTAGGCAAAATGAATATATTCCTATTACTGAAAAAGAAATCATGACTATAGTCAAGGGTTAAAATCAAGTAGTTCAGCTGGGCCAGATGGTATAACACTGAAATTCCTGCAGGAATTGATAAATGAACTGGCTGGACCAATCATATATTTTTTTAATATATCATTAATAAATGGAATTACATTACCCGAATGGGGGCTTGCATATATAACTCCGATACATAAATCTGGAGCTAGGTCAGAGGTTAAGAACTATAGACCAATAAGTCTGACTTCACTCATAGGTAAAGTTCTGGAAAGGGTTATTCAACGTAGGATACTTGACCATCTGGCAAAGGAGCAGATAGTTGATATCTCACAACATGGAGTCACCAGTGGTAGATATTGCCTCACTAATTTGATAACTTTCTTTGAACCAGTGAGTGAGGCCTTAGAAAATGGAGTACCAGTTGATGTGATATATCTGGATTTTGCCAAGGCTTTTGACAAGGTATCACATAGAATACTAATAGAACAGTTATATCAGATTAATCTTGAGACCAATATAATAGAATGGGTTTTACATTGTGATTGAAGGATAGGAAGCAGAGAGTGATGGTAGGGATACCAGTCGGAGTGGGGGGAGGTGACAAGCGGAATCCCCAGGGGTCGGTCCTGGGACCTACACTGTTTAATATACTGTTGTTGGAGTGTTCTCACAAGTATATTAAACAGTGTAGGTCCCAGGACCCACCCCTGGGGATTCCGCTGTCACCTCCCCGTACATTTGGAATATTGCTCCCAGTTCTCTGCTACTACTACTGTAAGAAGTCGGAAATTGAAAGGAGTACAAAAAAGGATAACACAAAAAGTCAGAGGACAACATAATGTGCCATATGGTAACAGGCTACAGATCTTGGGACTATACTCAACTGATTATAGGCAGCTAAGAGAGGATCTATGTCTAGTATTTAGAGCCACCAAAGATCAAATGCTAATGGAAAGCATAGGACTTAAAAGATGTGAAGAACAAAATAAAAAGACTAGATCACACAACTGTAGATTAAAAGGTGACATAAATAAGACAAAAAAAGTTTGGATGAGCCAGCCTGGTGGCACTGAGGGTTGAGGCGCTGGATGCCACACCTTGCGCCATGCCTGCGACCCGGGTTCGGGAATGAGCCCGGGCCACCAGGGGTTGGCAGGGGAGAGAGAGGATCGAGCATCCGGAGGACAGCTCTCCTCTCTCTCCGGTGGGATACAGGCATACCCAACATTGTAGTGCCCCTGGTGGAGACTGGTGGTACTGCACATGCTAGGAGGCATTGCATAGCGGGACGAGAGCTGCTGCAGATGACCTGATGCCATTGCACATCCGAGCTCTTGGGGGAAGGGCGGGGGGACTGAGGGTGCAAACCAAGGAAAAATCACTGCTCCTGGGAATAGTCGATGGCACCACCCTCTCAGTCACACTCCAATGGCTGGACTCACTCGACTCCTGGGCCGAGCACATACCGTCCCGAATTCTAGATAGAGTGCCCTGCGCAGAAAGGGCATCCCTACCTTTGGGGGCTCAGAGCCGGGGGGTGGTAGCCAGGATGGTGCCAGGAGAACGAGGAGTTTCAGACCCGGAGGTAGAGCTGGGGCAAGTGGACACCCAAGAGAGTTCCCCGGGGGTCAAAGCGGAGCAGAAAAAAAGAGTTGGAAAACCACCCCCCCAAAAAAATGTTTGGACTTTTTTACCCAAAGAGTAATAAAAAGTTGGACTGAATTACCCAGATACTTGATTGAAAGTGAAGCTATGGGAAGTTTCAAATATAAATTAGATAAATCCATGGGAAACAAAAAATTCATGTACCACCAATAGAGTAATTAGGTGGCAAGTTCATTAAGGATGAATTGTCTACCGAACTCAAAATTAACCTATGATCCTATGTGGCGGCCATCTTTTTTTCTTGAGAAATGAAATTAAAACATTTATAAAATACTCAAATGTTGGTGGAAGTAGAAAACTTTACCATCAAATAGAACAGGAAGATACCTGGAATTTTTTCTAGGATTAAAAGGTGGGGTCAAATGTTTTGTCTAGTTGTGTTGCACTGCTGCTCTAAATATCCATTAGACATCACTGGATGGATATGGAATAGCTATTGGAGAGGGTGAAACATAGAAACATAGAAACATAGAAGTTGACGGCAGCTAAGGACCACAAGGCCCATCCAGTCTGCCCATTTCTTTTTTCTACCTTATAAATGTGCCATCGGCCTTTGCTCTGTCAGTGGCCTATCTATTCATAGTCATTTGTATTGCTCCCTTATGCCTATCCCATGCCTGTTTGAAGCCCTGCACTGTATTCATAGCCACCACTTCTTGTGGTAAGCCATTCCATGCATCCACCACCCTTTCTGTGAAAAAGAATTTCCTCACATTCCCCCTTAATCGGCCCCCTCTAATCTCATGCTGTGTCCTCTTGTCCTGCTATTTTTCTTATATTTAAACATGTTAGACTCTTTCACCTTGTTAATGCCCTTAAGGTGTTTGAATGCCTCAATCATATCACCTCTCTCCCTCCTTTGCTCAAGGGTATACATATTGAGCTCTGTTACTCTGTCCTCATATGTCTTCTGATGCAGTCCCTGCACCATTTTGGTTGCCCTTCTCTGGACTGCCTCGATTTGGTTAATGTCCTTGTGAAGGTGTGGCCTCCAATACTGCACGCAGTACTCCAGATGGGGCCTAACCAGTGTCTTGTAAAGAGGGATTATTACCTCCCTCTTACGACTTGTGATACCCCTACTAATACACCCTAACACCCCTAGCCTTACCTACTGCTTTAGAGGTCTGCTTGGATGATTTCAGGTCATCAGTGATGATGATGTCCAAGTCTCTTTCTTCCTTGTGACTGCTAGCAACTCCTCCCAGCCTATAGGTGGCTTCAGGTGTTCTCTTCCCTATGTGCATGATCTTGCACTTCTTTGCATTAAATCCCAGTTGCCACTCTTCTGACCATTTTGCTAGTTTATCCAGATCTCTTCTCATTCTGCCCACCCCATCTGGTTCATCTACTCTGTTGCAGATCTTAGTGTCATCTGCAAACAGACAAGCCTTACCCTCTAGTCCATCTGCAATGTCACTAATGAAGATGTTGAAGAGGACTGGCCCCAGGACTGATCCCTGAGGCACCCCACTTGTGACTTGCATCTCTTCTGACTGTATACCATTTACCACCACTCTCTGTTTTCTGCCCGTCAACCAGTTTGCCACCCAGTTGACCAACTTCTGACCCACCCGAGCCTACCAGCTTATTTATCAATCTTCTATGTGGAACAGTGTCAAAAGCTTTGCTGAAGTCAAGGTAGGCGACATCAACTGCTCCCCTTGGTCCACCACTCTGGTTACCCAGTCAAAGAAATCTATGAGATTAGTTTGACAGGACCTTCCTTTTGTAAACCCATGCTGTCTTGGATCCTGTGCCCCTATGGATTCCAGGTGTTGCACTATCCTTTCCTTAAGGAGTGCCTCCATAATCTTGCCCACTACTGAGGTAAGACTGACTGGTCTGTAGTTCCCCGCCTCCTCCCTGCTACCAGTCTTGTGGAGCGGGATCACATGAGCCCTTCTCCAGTCTTCTGGGACCTCTCCTGTGCTCAGAGACTCACTAAACAGTTCTGCTAATGGCTCTGCTAGTTCCACCTTTAGCTCCTTAAGTACCCTGGGATGTATGCCATCAGGTCCCATTGCCTTATCCACCCTGAGCTTAGCAAGCTCTTGTAGGACCCTTTCTTTTGTGAAGGGAGTAGTGCTCACCTCCTTCCCCCCTGTGTCCATGATGATGAGCTGTGGGACCTGCCTTACCTTCTCTTCAGTAAATACTGAGCAAAAGTATCTATTTAGGATAGATGCCTTTACAGGGTCCTTCTCCTCACATGCTCCCTTTTCTTCATTAAGCTTAGCAATACCCCCTCTGGACTTTTTCCTTTCACTAATGTATCTATAGAAAGTCTTGTCACCTTCTTTTACTGTTCGTGCTAGTTTTTCCTCAGTTTGGGACTTTGCCTGCCTTACTGCCTTCCCTGCTTCCCTTAGGGCAGTTTGGTATGCCTCCCTATCTTCATCCCATTGTGTTCCCTTATGTTTCCTGAAGGCCAGCCTTTTGGCTCTGACCTTTTCTGCTACTGTATTTGAGAACCAAAGTGGTTTCCTTCTTCTTTACACTTCCTTTTCTGTCTAACACAACGGGATGTTGCTTCAAGTATTGCATCCTTAATGCTTGCCCACTTTGCCTGTACCCCTCACCTGTGTTTCTTTTTGCCAGGGCTAGCTTAACTCTGTTGGCCATCTTATCAAAGTCAGCTCCTCTGAAGTCCCATATTTTTGCCTTGGAATGGGATGATTTAGATGTAGTAGCCAAATTGAACCATACCATGTGATGGTCACTGGCCCCCAGGTGACCTTCTACCTGGAGATCTGTGATCCCTTCCTTGTTAGTCAGTACTAGATCTAGGATAGCCCTGTCTCTCGTGGGTTGCTGTACCAGTTGTTTGAGGCCCTCCCCCTGCAGGGAATCCACTATGTGTCTAGTTCTGGCAGATGTTCCTGCTGGTATTGACCAATCTGTATCCGGCATGTTGAAGTCTCCCATTATCAGAACCTCCCCTTTAGCTGTCAGTGTGCTGTATGTACTTGATTGACAGGTGCTCTCTATAAATATTAACAATGTCAAATTGAGTAAAACCAGTACTTCTGTGCTGGGAAGCACACTTTCTCTTTCCTGATCTGAGTAATGCTTCTCAGGAGCAATAAAGGTTGTTTGACAGAGTTATGGCCAATCTGACAAAACTTGGTGTGAGCCACTGATGACAGCTGCCTGCTACAGTAATTTCAAGATCACAAATGCAGGTAAAGTCTGGTGAACCAAAAGAAGCAGGCACTTTGGTGGAGAGTGTCAGGTGATACTGTAGTCTGGCAGTCAGGTGGAAGATCCAGACTGAGATGTAAACATATGAGACCAATATTTTGTGTTGACTTGATTCACTCTAATGAAACTGAACTGTCTGGCATTAGAGTGAGGCACTAGTAAATGAAAAACTTGAAAATCTCGGTTTATTGAATGTTTTTCTAATGTCTGAAAAATATTAACAAGTTCTATTATTTTTGGCGCCGTTTGGTACGTGAAATTTTATCAGATTCACAGCATGATTTATGGGTTAAGATGGCACCTTTTTGTGTGCTGAATTCATAAGGAATGAGGTAAGTGAAGTAATGTTCAGTACTGTGAATTACAAAATCGCCTGAAACCTTGGAGTAGCTCAGTAGATTGCACCCTTGCCTGCAGGGCTGGAAGATTATGAGTTCTAGTCCCCCACCAGTAACTTGCGCTAAATACCCAGTACTGGCACTGTAGTGCACCACTGGGGCAGTGCTCCACTATTGAGGTGCAATATTGACCCATGTTAATCCTTGATATACTACGGCATTTCAAATGGGAAAACTTAAAACATTCTTCACTGTCTAAACAATGTTTCACGTGTAAGCTTTCAATTTCTCCATAGAGTCTTGTTCAAAGGAACGTGTAAAAATACGTGGACTGGGAACCGTAAGGTATGATAATCTGCAGATTTGGGATCAGACTTTTCCTTTTTGGGTATTTTTAGAATATAGGCTCACTCCCCATCTCCTGAAAGTTGCACATATTTTAACAATGCTTTAAATACATTGTTACACTAATACATAGGAGATACATGATGGGCAGGAGTAGGATATGGAAAATATTCTCACTCCTGCAGAGTGAGAATGCACAGCTCACTCTGCAGGAGTAAGAGTATGTTCCATATCCCACCATCTGCACGATTTATACAAGGGGGCTAGGAGCTTTAGGAACACTTATTTTTTTGTGTTCTCATGTTTACTCTGTTTTTTTATTTTAGTGTTTGGTAACAGGGTACGTTTTCAGGGGTGGCCTGGGAGCACTGGGCAGTTAAGTGACTTGTTCAGAGTCACACAGTATACAAGTGGAGGTTGTAAGAATCAAACCCAGGTCTGGTTTGCTGGATGTAGCAAGCTTGTTCCCCGCTTGTTACTCTAACTTCTAGGCTATACTGATAGCAGTGGTTGTGTGTGGTCTGAGTGTGTGTAAGTGTTTCTGAATGGGAAACAGGTGAATGTGTTTTGCAATGGTAATTGAGTTACCTGCAGCGAGGAGAGAGAAACAGAACTGTGCGGTGAAGGACTGTCATTTATAATGGAGGCAATTTTGAAGGTGAGAGTAGCGTAGTAATGGGTTGGGAGTTTTAGAAATACTATGGGACATAGGTGCATGTTTTACAGTGCTAATTGAGTAAGTTGCAGGCTTCAGTGAGACAGAGAAACTGTTGCAGGCAGCCCTCAGAAAGAGAAATTACTTTATGAAGGAGGATGTTTTGAAGATTAGAGCAGTGCAGTAATGGGCTAGGAGTGTCAGAAAAACTATGGGACACATGATTGTCTTTTGCAATGCTAATTGAGTTAGTTGCAGGATTCAGTGAGAAAGAGAAACTGTGAAGCTATTAAATGCAGGCTGCAGTGAAGATATTCTCACTCAGTGACATCACCACTGTGAGAATATTTGCTAGTGATGTAGGCACTATGGGCAGGATTCACAAAGAAAGCCGAAATTCCCGCAGCTGCGGGAAAAAGGCTTGCTGCAGTGCGGAAACGCAGTTGCACTGTATTCTCAAAGAAAACCAGCACAGCTGCGGATTTCCACAAAAAGTGCAGCAGGCGCGGCCTTTTAGTTGCCGCAGGACCTGCAGAAGTGCTGTGAATCCGCAGCTGCGGATCTGAGAAGGCACAGCAATAGGAAACCACAGTAGCTGAAGCAGCAGACTGTAACAGTGCTGCTATAATATGAATCTGACAGCACACACAGAGACCTGCAACCAGTCCCCAACTGGGACCACAGCAGCACCACAGGTACCAGTGATACCTTGGCACCACAGTGGCCCACTGTCCCTGCTGGTCGTCCCTCCCTGGGGTGTTCCTGTGGCCTGCGGGGGGGGGGCTAGCACTTGCTGCTGGCTGGTCAGGCTCTTCTGCCTGTGGGGCTCTGACATGGGCTGCACTGGGTCTAGTGGTTGATGCCTGTTGCCATTGCATGGCAATGTGTGCTTTCAGTGCTGTAACACCAGCCACTGCTATACTGTCTGAGCTGCTAATACCTGTGGTTCACCTCCACCTTAATTGATTCCAATTGCTGGAGCACTACTGCAGTGTGCAATCTCCCCTTTTTTTCCGTAGCTGAGGAAGTTTCGGGGACTTAGGGAAGGTTTTGCACCTTCTGAAGGCTTTGAGAATCCTGCCCCATGTGTATATCCTTAAATATTCTCACAGTGATGATGTCATCACAGTGGTTATTCCACTGCAGTGAAAATAACATGTTATCTCACTCATTTATCCCTCACCCCCATTATATAAATAAGCGTATAGATCTATTTGACTATCTGTACATAATCATTGCTTAAGGAATTTTTATAACGGTATCGCATTATCTAGCTTTTCATTAGCAGCCCCAGACATGCAGCTATAGTCTACAGTAGTCCATTTTGTTTTGTCAGTAATGTCAAAATATAATTCATTCATTTAACAATTTCCCCGGATGTTGAAGCGATGTGGAAAGGTGAGTATGACTTCATTGTTCTGTGTGTTTTTAGTTGTGTATACAACTGTTAAGCATCAAAAAAATAATATTTAAAAACAATGCTTGGAAGGGTGAGGGTGAGGGTGGAGAATGTCTCCTATGTTAGCCAAAATAAAATGTTCAGCTTATGTGAACTGCTACTCTATATCACAAAACCAGAAAAGCAAATATATAGAATTAGGTATTGGTTACTGTGTGATATTTGTTATTTTACAAAGCCAAAGTGTGTTTTGCCACATAAACCATGAGATCAAAACTCGAGTGGTTTATAAAGGCAAAACACAAAAAGAAAAAAAAAAAAAAAATATATATAATAATCACAG
The DNA here is from genome assembly GCA_016271365.2 of Neoceratodus forsteri. NCBI lineage: Eukaryota > Metazoa > Chordata > Ceratodontiformes > Ceratodontidae > Neoceratodus > Neoceratodus forsteri. The sequence continues at coordinate 22,907,336 of JADMNL010000034.1, read as the reverse complement.
TCACTAACATCAATCTTTTTTATGATATCTGTTAGGGTCTGACTTCAAAATATAAGTAAGTCGATGGATGCTGTCACAGCTGTTTTTGGTTAGTGTGAGAGTGTCATGGCTTCCCACGCTGGTGATTGATCAGCTGTGACTTTCTCCATATCAATAATGTGATGTCACACCAGGTTGATATGGAGAATATGCAGTAGGGTCTGACTTCTGGTTGATATCAGACCCTATCAGTTATTATTGTATAATAAAGCATTACAAAAAGGGCAGCCACTCACAACAACAATCAGCTGTTCAATAGTATGAAATATCACATTTTATTCTGAGCGTGGGGTCAGGTAATATTTAGGTAATATTTTAAATTCTGGGCAGTGGTTCCTCATAGTTCCTCTAGAAACATTTCTCTTTTAATTGCAACAATAGCAAACACATAATTTATTACCTTTAATATATGAATTTGATAAAACTGTGGGTTTGACTGGAACATACAAAATGTTTGCATTAATGAGAGAATAACCTTAATAGCTGCAGGTAATGGCATTTATTCAAGGGATACTTTCCACATCAAATTCAAATCCATTATCATTTCTCATTTTCTGAAGTATGTGTTTTTTCTTGATTTACTTATCCATGGTGGTTGTTTTTAGAACATACTTTACAGTTGACTGTAGTGGATTGTTTTCTGTACAGAAAATGGCTTAGATTATGCCACAGCACTGTTTGGAATAAGATAGAATAAAGAAAGAAGTTTTGCCCAGGCCAGCTGTTAACTTCATGTAGTTTGTAAACATCCCTTCCCCACCAGCCTCTGCATCTGTGCCTCTGTTACATGCAGACATATGTCAGTGGCTTAAGAGGTAGCACTCTCGCCTCTGGGGCTGGATGATCAGAATGGTATGGGATTCTAGACCCACAGCAGGTACTTGGGGTAATACCCATAATTGACAATGTAGTACAGTATGAGGGAGGTGCTGCACTGGTAAGGTTCCATCCTTTGGTTGAGATGTTAAACCAAGGTCCCTTCTGTCCATGTCTGGTCACAGTCCAGGTGGAAGCAAAATATCCCATGGCATTTATTGAAGAAGAATAGGGGAGATTCCCCATTGGCATGGCTAATGCTCCCCCCGTCACTGAACAGGCCCACGCAACCCACCCCCCCAGGATGCACCTGGAAACAACCTATCACAGCTTAGTGTGACTTTCATGGTCAAAAATTACTGAGTATCATGCCATGCCATACCATACCACACCACACTGTGTCATCCCATGCCATGACACACTGCACTACACCATAACATGCCCTACCATCCCATGCCACTCCACACTCCACTACACCATGCTATGACATGCCATACCACACCACACTATGTCATCCCATGCCATGACACACTACACCATAACATGCCACACCATCCCGTGCCACTCCACACTCCACTACACCATGCTATGACATGCCATGTCATGTTTCAGGACAGAAGAAGGCAATGCCTGTCAAGTCTGTCACACCATTGATTTAATGATAGCAGCCAAAAGTTCCCCACTCTGTCAAAAATATAACCAGTTGGAACTAACCCAGTTGCACAGCAGTAGTTCTACTGCCTGCCACGCAAATGACCTGGGTTTTGGGAGTGAACTTGAGTTACTGAAAGACTGCTCTCCTCTCCCAGGCTGTGGGGGTTGCACCTCCTGTAATGTGTCTGACACCTAGTGGAGGCTAGCTGTTGGGTAGACGGGAGACCCATTAGTGTGAGATGTTGAAAGATGCTGTGTGTCACTGCATGGTGACATCCCTGGGTGAATGCACAGAACAAAATGGGAGAAAACAACCTGCTAAGACAGGATGATGAGTTGCCCTCTCGCAGTCCTAGCACCACCCACTGACCCCCCACTGCATCCTTCCTCAGGAGCAAGGGCAAGGGCCCCCAACCCTGTCATGAGGAGAAAGTCATGGGGTGTATAGAGTAAGTCCTAGACATGGTGGGGTACCAGGCTGGGGAGGACAGGTCAGATGGGGGCTGGCAGGCAGAACTGGGGTAAAAATGTAACGGGAAAAAATATATATATCCTGTCTCACTTTGAAGGCTGCAATGCTGTCAACAGTTATGATGGCCTCTGTAAGAAAGTTCCAGAGTCTTAGTAATTTATTTGTAAATTCTGACCACAAAAGGCACACTGAGCTGTAACTTTTTTCCAAGTGCATCTTGGGAGTGGGTTACAGAGACTTGTTTTAGTGAAAGGGGAAGTGTTGGCCAGGGCACTGGGGAGAACTCCTACACTTACGATAAGCTCCGTGGAGTCTGCTTACATGACATGAGATTTTTAACTGTCACCTGGATGGGCACCAGAGATGGACAGAAGGGACCGAAGTGCAATGTCTTATCAGAAGGATTGCACCTCAATAGTGGAGCACCGGGTATTTAGTGCAAGTTATTGGTGTTGGACTAGAACTCATAACCTCCCAGTCTTCCAGCCCTGCAGGCAAGGGTGCAATCTACTGACACTGCTATGTCTGTATATGACTGTCAAAAAAGATTTTACTAGGAAAGGCCGACTGAGCTGAACAGCTCATTTCCAGATGTGTCCCGTAGCAAAGGGTATGGAAGAAAAAGGATTCAATACTATAAAAATGGTGCAGTTACAAAAACAATGCAGTTTCCTTCTCATTAGCATAAATCCTGCCAGTTTTAATCTTATGTCATGACCTTTGGTTCTCCCATTGTTTTACTGGCTCCCATAAATCCCTGCACCTTAATACATCTCTTTACTACTCCTCTCTCCCAACCCCTTCTCTTCTTATTCCCTCTAGGGACTCTCGCACTTTCTTTTCCCTTATTGTAAGTCTAATTAATTATCAAGGAGCCTAACGAGCCTACAGATTGGCTACTGCATCGGTCATTAACATCTTGGAAATTACTGATCCAGCTACAGAATGAAGCTGTGTTGCACACACGGCTCACGACACACAGCTAAAACCTAAATAAAACCGGCAAAAATGAAACTTGCTATTACGATTAGATTTATAATCACAATAACAACCTCAAAGCCCATTATTTCTGAGGGATTAATGACCAGTTGGTGGGAGGTGCTCTCGTCTTCCTATTTCTCTCTCTCAAACACCATCTCAAACTTCTTTTTTGTCCCACTTAATCTTTTTTTTTTTGCCTTGTTCTGGTTGATGCAGGTGGGCTCTTGGCTCTGTCCCAGCTGTCTGTCATCTGGCACCCACTGCCCCAGAGACAGACCCGGAGTCCCCCACAGACTGCCCCCAGTGATGAGTCTGGGAAGGGAAGGGGCATCCTCCCCCCACCCAGAGACACATATCCAGATAGCGTTGATGATCCGAGACTTGGAGCAGGATGCAGGTGGTTGGGCAAGGTTTCATGAAGCCTGATCTGACCAGTTTTTCCATTTTCTCCCCAAGTCCCCTGCTGCAGCGACATGTAAGCATGCATGGAGGTGCACACTCACTGTGAGAACTGGTAGTCCCTCCTTTCTATGTCTCTTGAACTGCTGGCACTACCTCCAGGCCTCCACCTGGGGGAAGCCAAGGGCCGAGTCATTGTGCCTCCCCATCTAGGAGAGCTGTGCACGGGATGATCAGTCCTCGCCCCCTGGCTAACCCCACCAACCTGAGCTCATTCCCAAACTCGGGTCGCCAGCATGCAGGAAGGTAACCCTCCATGCCACAGGGACCGGCTCACTCCCACTTGTTCTTGATCTGGTATTGGCTAGTTTCCCCTTACCTAACTTACTCATTCTGATTAATTTATACCTTCTGCCTTCTCTCTGTCCCTGTTCATGTTTTCCTATCGCCCCTTCTCGTCTCCTATTTTGTCTCTTCCTGTTAATCATTTTATTGTACTCTAAGCAATATCCCTGTCTCTCTCTCTCTCTCTCTCTCTCTACATTTATTTTACCCATTGTTGTTCTGCTTAATTATGCAAATTTCAGTTTGACTCTTTCAGTCCCTCTGGTATTGCCAGTTCACTATTACGCAATAACCTTGGTAATTCACATACGCCTGTATACTGCCTTTTTTTACATTCACTGTACTTTACCATTGAATGTACTTTTTCTTCCTAATCCCTTTCTTTCTGGGTCACACCTGGAAACAAGCATTGGCTCAGTGTGCCTTTCCTGTTACCAAATTTAATTTTAATCAGAAATTTCAATCAAAGAATCAATCCACTGCAAAATAACTACTGTATGCTTTATGTAAACTTCAAAAAAATGTTGAAATGCACTATAGTACAATTCACATAAAACTCTCACACCAGTAAGTTATGTTTGCTCCCCCAAATCGGGAGCTTACCTGAGGGCCCCCAAGTCCTCCTGCCTCCCAAAGCTCCTACAGATACTTGAGCTTCACCCCCGGCCTGCTTCTGGACTGTGGCAGGGCCGGGGAGCAGACTGCTATGATGTGGTGCCTCAAAGCGCCTGAGTAGTGCGGCCAGTGAGCCGTTTGCCTCCTCGCTCCCCTGGCCTGATCCTGGACTGCTGCCAGGACCGGGGAGCGCACCAGAGTTTCGGCACCTCAAGTGCCCGATAAGTGAGCCGCCAGTGAATTTTGCTCCCCTGCCCCTTTGAACTGCTGCACAGTGGGGTGGGAGCGAGAAAGTCCCAAACAGTTTTCAGCACCTCAGGTGCCCACCAGATGCTGCGGCAGAAGTATTGCTTGTTCTGATCCCTTCCCCAGCCCCATCAGACACCAGTGGGAGCTGGGGGAAACAAACTAAATTAAAAATTAAAATTTTAGAGAGGCTCGCCGACCCAATTCATGCCTCCAGTGGGTCGGGGAGTACTGGGGACAACATGGCCACTGGGACCACAAGTCCCATAATTCCTAGTGGCCAAAACCACCATTTCCAGAGACTGCTCCCGCTGGGGAGCTCACAAATTGGAGCTTCTGATGGGGCTCGTGCCCCCTGACCCTAGCAACCACCAGAAGGGATCATTAGGGTCCTAGCCACGCAGCCAGATGCTGCCAACACTGTTTAATTGCTATTATTTTGGACTGAGATGAACAGAACTGTATGGGGGCAGCCATATTGGATGTGGTCTGCCTGATGACAGCGAGGAACCCTATTGGTAGCTGCAGTACAGCCAATCAGAGGGTGGAGCTCAAGACTTCTGTGGACCAATGAGATGTCATGATTCATACTAAACATTCTGGGGTTGACAGTTTGACCCTGGATCTGTCGCTGTGAGTTTCTGAGGAGAAACGGCTGATTTTTGATAGCTCCTGCTGCTGTCACAGCCAAAAAAACTGTTAGTTTGTGCCAAAACAAACTAAGGACTTCTGAACTTGTTTCTAATTGTCTGGTAAATCCCAGAGACAAGGGGATTTATCTCAACCTGGACTGAACTGCTGATATTGGCAATCCAGATATCAGTGACTGCTGAAAGAAGTATTTCATCTGTGCTTGTGTGAGGTGATAAATCCACTGCCTCACTGTCCTGATACAAGAGACTGTGATTTCTGCCAGGGGACCTGAGTTTTGAGGTCCTGCCTACCTGTTTAACTGCTATCCTACCTGTGAGGTGGGTGAAGACAAGTCCCTCTGCGGGGTGAAGACAACTGCCTGCCTACCTGTCAAGGTGGGTGAAGACAAGTCCCTCTGTGTGGTGAAGACAACTGCCTGCTTACCTGTCAAGGTGAGCAAAGACAAGTCCCTCTGTGGGTTGAAGACAGTGGCCTGCCTACCTGTCGAGGAGGGTGAAGACAAATCCCTCTGTGGGGTGAAGACAATGGCCTGCCTACCTGTCGAGGTGGGTGAAGACAAGTTCCCTCTGTGGGATGAAGAGGATCATCGTCCGCATCCACTCCAGTTCTACCTGTTCTTCCCAATTGCCTGCAAGGGGAGACGTCCCCCAACTCCTGCATCATCTGGTCACCAAAAGGTCGTGAGTATTGCGTTTTACCCAAACAAATACTTTTCTAACTGTTCAGCAGCTAGCTAGTTAACTTACCATCTGGGCTTCCTGCACAACCTTAGCACAGCCCGCAGCCACAGTTACAACCAGGATAAACTGTACATTTACATCCATTGGTGTAGTTTATAACTTGCATCTGCAGCATCCAACCGTTGCAACAGTACTGCACCCAATGTCTAGTAGTCACAGGCCTGCAACACCTCTGTGTGCACACAAGGTAGTTGGGAGCTCCCACGGGGACTATGGAGTTAACTGGTGCACCAGTGGAGGGAGAGGGACTGGGACATGGAATACTGGGTCGTAATATACTGTGGTACTTGATTATTCTGCCTGATTACAGTACTTATTATATATAGGATAAAGTATGGGTCTCAGTGTGTAACGAAAATTTACACACACCTGAGGGGTTTATGTGTAGCATCAAACCCCGAGGTTGTGTGTAAATTCGATTTTACACACCGGGACCCATAATTTATTTTATATAATTGTTGGGCTTCTCTTTTTCACCTCAGCAATTATATAAAATAAAAAAAAAAGACTGCTGTGTTGGCGCAGTCAGATTACCTCGGCCCGCGAAGTCCGCTTTGACTTTCTTTGAAATATTCTCGTGGGGGTCCATCTGGTAGCTGTGTGGAACATCTGAAGTAATTTTTAAAAATTAATTACTGCCTAGTGTCCGTGGCAGTTTCTCTCCATGGTGGGTTTGCGTAGGGGAACGGTTTTCTGTTCGGGAAGGACACAGCGAGCGAGAAGTTTGAGCATGCGCATTGTGGGGAAAACCATGCGCACGTTTGCTGTTATAAACGCTCCTTTATAAAGGCAAATTACACCACGGTTTCCTGATGGGAAAAAGGGAAGCCCATTAATTATAAGGTTTTTGTTTAATGTTTTATTACCCGTTGCTTCCCTTGTTCCTTGCCTCATTATCCAGACCCAAAATAAACCCCCTTGTTTATTTTACTACAATTGTTGAATTATTTGCATTATTGTGTAGAGTAATATTAGCATGTTTAGAGTGATACGTTGAGGGGGAATTGTGTATTGTTCTACCTGTCACCAAGGGAGGGGGCTGTATTTTATTTCCTGTGGGGAAGCACCCCGGCAGTATGCTGCTATAAGGATCCCCATAGGCGGAGGCACCGCACCACTTGCTAAGCCAATTATAACCACAAACCCAGGTGCCAACCTATATCCCTTAGGCAGCACCACTTGTGAGTGAGTGCATAGACAGAAGGGTAGGGGTGGTTACAGTTAGACAAATGTTGCTGAGTCCAGCACAGAGCCATGCAAAAACTGTTGCCTAAAAGCTGCAGTTCAGTTTTGCATCATATTGTGAAAGAACTGCAGATCAATTCCAATTGAGATGCTGAAACAGTTTTATAAAAGGTGCTCTTGACCTGGTTAACAGATGCAAAGCAACACAATATGAGTTTCAGGTGCACTGCAACTTAAAACAATGCACTCAGCCCGTTGCTGCAACAGTAGCAATACTGCTTGTAATGCTGGTGACCAGGGCTCAGGAGTGAGACCTGGTCATCGCAGTCTGGCCAGGGGAAGAGGACTGACCATCCCAGAGGATGTGCTCTTCCTCTGGGGAGGGTATGCTGCACAGTCTGTGTCTACACTGCCACCTGGTGACCGTAATGCAGCTGAAGGAACACTCAAGGGATGGGTCAGCAAAAGACGCCAATGTAAGGCATGCTTAGGCGTGCGCACAACATGCTGTCACCACCCACACTGCCTTGGCATGCCAGGGGAGGGAGTAAAATGGAAAAATATGGCCCTGGCACCTGGGGCTACAGCAGTCCTGGTATAGCCACCCCCCCAATCTCGACCAAGATGTCCCTCATTTGGCCCAGCTCAGCTCATTGGCATAAAATATTTATGTGAGCTGTACTTTAGTTCTGTATAGGGCCATTCTTGAGTAGAGGATCCAAAAGGCCTGGAGATCTCTGGTGCCTTAGTCCATCTCCTTCCAGATACTGACCATGTCTAGATCTATGTCTGTGTCCATGAAGGGACCTGTGTATGAGTTATCTTACCTTTGTGGACTGCAAGTAGTGGGGCAATGGTACTCTGGTGCCAAACTGTGATGAGTAGAGTCCAAGGTAAAACTATCAACACGATAGCCAGGATATCTCTTCTCTTCGGCATCTCCAGGGCTGGTCCCACAGCTCTTCATTACCTTAGAATAAACCACATCAGAATATTAATAGTGGTGAATGAGGCGGAGGTGAAAAAACAGACAGTTCTTGTCATTTACTCACAACTAGCTGCTGTTTCCAAAACTTCTTCATTTGTGAGCAGATACCTGGTATCACAAGGTAGGTACCCTGGAACCCTGAGTAATAGAGTGCCTTGTGAGGGGGAGTTATGACAGACCTGGAGTCCCTTCTGACTTTTAATTCCTGTGCTAGATACAACTGGGAGAAAGTGGTGAAGGTTGAAAATTCATACTTTGTGGAAATTTTGGATTATCAACAATATCTGTCAGGACCCTTTAAATGGAGCATCACAGTGGAGAAATATCAAATGTGTTCCAGCTTAGTGATTTGACTTTTTGATGGATTCATTGCATTTCACAGAATTTTTCAAAATATTCAAACCAAGCTGGCCTAGTTGCGAGGGCTGAGACCAATGGTCACCTTACCTCCTGCCACACTGGTGGCCTGGATCCAGGAACGAACCTGGGTTACTCGTGGTTGGCCGGTGAAGGAAGTTTTGAGTGTCCATAGGACTGCTGCCCTCCCAAGGGGAGTGGGGACTGTCTGTTCCATGGCTTGCCTGCCACCTAGTGGGACAGCCAGGGATGGGGACCCCACATCGAATGACGGAGGCATCTCTGTGGAGGTGGAGCATGCACAATGCATCATGGCATGTAGGTGGGCCCCACTTGGGAGTAAAATCAAAGGAAAAACCTCCCGACTGTAGCATGGTAACATACTGGTCACTTGTAGGCACTGATGACTGGGCACTTTCGACCACAGTCCTGTGGCAGGACCCACTGGAGAAGGTATGTCCCAGAGAAGTCCAGTGATGGGGCAAGGGAGGCTGGTCTAGATGGAGGCCAGTTGGAGAGCTGAGGAGTTAAACAACTTTGTGTGAAGAAAAAATATTCAAACTGGAGGGTTGCCTAATTTTTTGTGAAAAATCGAAAATTAAAAGTTTTTTTTTCAGGTGCTGTTTTCAGAATGGCTTGAACTATTCTGTGATATGGCAACCATCTTTGGAAAACAAGGACCTTCTTGACTAAAGATGTAACTTTGCATATGATCCCTAAAGCAGCTGTTCATGTTAACTGTGAAAAATGACTCTGTCTGCTTACCATTCAGAAAGGGAGCATCTAGGCTACCTCAACAAGTCAGACTACTTAAAATAAATACAAAAACAATCTTTGGGGAAAGTATTTTATTTTAAGATTATTTATTTCTTGTGGATCTGAAATAATTATGGTCCTGACCCGGCCCCACTTACACTAGTCGAATCGAAGTAGATGTTCTTTTTGGATGGATGTCTGTCTTAAATACTTTAGCATAAGGGCTCGGGCCTGGGACAAGGACATATTTTGCAGATCTGTAAAAAATAAATAATCTTGGAACACGAATACTTTCCAATATCTTGTTTTCATCTTTTAAGTAGCCCAGTTCAATAAGGTAGCCTAGATACTCCCCTACTAAATGGAAAGCAGAAAGATATTTTTGTTACAGCTAACGTGAACTGCAGCTTTAAAAGGGACAGGGAATTACTGTATTTCTAACTGGCAGCTATTTATAATAGTCGTATTTTCAGAAATAATATCAGACTCCAACATGATTCATATTTAACTGTACCCAAATAAAAGCTGATGTGAAAAAAGTGTCTTTGATTTGGTGGGCAAAGTTCTGTACAGTTCTCTTGATGGAATCAGTAAACTGGAGGTCTTACTGTGCCACAGTTTGTGTACAGCACTGCTCGGACAAGTCAACAGCATGTGCTTAGCATTCTATACACAAGCTGTGACATAATTCAGTCTTCAAATTGTTGGGTCTCTGAAAAGAACTGAGACACATTTTGGCTATGAAAAGAAAATAAATACAAAACATTTTTTCTCATCAATCTTTATTAATGTACAGTTAAATATGAATCATTTACAAACAGAATCTTCACTTCTGTAAATACAAACATTACAAAGAGCTGCCAATTAGCACACATTTCCAGTCCATATTATTTCCTATTGCTTTGCTTGGATATTATCTTTACTATCTTAGAAATAATTGTATAACCTATCAAAGTATAAACCTGTTTGCTATCTCAAGGAGTTTATAAGAGATAGTTCCATATGAAGACCTATAATACTGATGTTTTTTTCTAATGCACTGATCACTTCCATTGACATAATTACTTGATGCTATCGAGTGTTGTAACTCGACAGCAGAGATACAGGCATTTCACTGCAACTCAGATCTCAGCATGCTGAAGAAAGCTCTACCCAAAATACATGCAATGAAACTAGTCCAAAGCTGTGCAAAATCTAACAGATGCCTGAAGTGGGCCATGTCGACCCCAACCACTGCTCACCTTTGGCATCTGTTACATTTTGCACAGCTTTGGACTAGTTTTATTACATATATTTTGGACAGAGCTTTCTTCTGCTTTTCGAGAGTCTTGAGCTTCGTTGTGTCAGTCCACAGCCACGGAGGGTGAGTGCTGTGACTTTTGCTGTTCTTTGATTTTACACGGTGCCGCTGTTTGCACCCCCGCTAGCCTTGAAACAATATAACTGCTTGTTCTCACATTTGACTGTAAACAGTGTTTAGGTAGGCTTTCTGATGGCAGTAAAAAATGTACATTCAATCATCACATTTATAACTAAATACCAAATATGTTAGATTTCTTGTGCCTTTTAACACTCATTTTTATTAGCAAAATGTATTTTCCCACTTGTAGTTGCCTTTTCTGGATAACATTTTCATATGATCAAAATTTACTTTCTCAGGAATGTGGCCAGTCTGTTTTCAGGGCACCTGCATTATCTTATGAAGAAATGTTTCTTTCAAATATCAGTGGACTTTTGATAGTGATACAATGTCTGTCTGAAATGTATCTAAAGGTAGTGTAATTATTAATTAATTAAATAATAATCATTATAATTATTCTTTATTTTGCTCCCCTCTGCCAATCCCCTTGCATGGTTTACATCCTGGAGGGGTGCAGGCAAATCTGTTATCCAGCCCGATCCCCCTATTATGTCACAGTCCTCACTTTCTTCCCCCAAGTGTTACAAAGCAAATATTTTTGTGTTGAGTTGTTTGTGGGTGTGTTTATGTTTTCGTACACGAGAACTAAAGATGTTTGTTATTTTGCTTTAAAATGTTTTTTACACTTACTTGCTCTATGTATTTTTTCCTTGTTTCTGTATTCGTTTTGTATCCCCCTCCCGTCTCCCCCAGGACGCATCTGGAAATGAGCTGTTGTATCTCAGTATGTCTTTCCTGGTGAAACTTTTCAAAATGAATAATTAAATTTGTCCCTTAGCAGAAGGGGAGCTTAAAAATGATATTGTTTTTAATTTTGCTTCTTTATTCTCCTTTCTGACTTTGGGGATACACTCCATCAGACATTCAAAGGAGCTATCCTAGCCCTGTTACCCACCATCCTTTGGAACTTACCTCCAATCTCCTTTTGAACTCTGTGGCTTCCCCCAGTGGTGGTCCCTCCCCAGAACTGGCCCTAGATCCTGAGGGGACACAAGAGGAAGCTGGAGAGAGGCTGCGTGACTCAGTGTGCGTGCCCCTTCAGCCATTACCCTTCATGGATAAGGGGTTCTCCCCTTCATTACATCTCAACATTAGAGGACACTGCCTCTAGTGGCCATCTTAGGTCAGTAAGCATCATCATGGGAGTACCATCAGATGTTATTCTGTTGGACTTTTTGAAAGCCTTCGATAAAGTTCCCCACGGTACACTGATTAATAAGTTAATTAATTAGGGATAAATCTTAGTATTGTCAAATGGGTACAAACATGGCTTTTTAACAGAACACAGTCTGTACGTATACAAAATAATATTTCATCACCAAGAATTGTGGAGAGTGGTGTACCACAGGGCTCTACGTTGGGACCAATTTTATTTAACATCTATGTGAGCGATATGAATAGGGGTATTCATAATATAGTTAAAAAATTTGCAGATGATATGAAATCGAGTGGGGAAGTAGATACTCTGGGAAACATCTATCATTAGTATCTGGTTTAGCCAAAATTGAAAACTGGGCTTTAGAAAATGACATGCTTCTGAATATGGATAAACGCTGTGCCATTCATTTTGGAATTAATAACCCAATGTATACCTATATTATGAATCAGAACTTTCTTAAAAATTCAGTTAAAGAACAAGACCTTGAAATTATAGTTAATAATAAATTAACATCTAGAAATCATTGTCTCTCAGTGCTGGGAAAAGCAAATACTTTAATAAGTAAAATTAAAAAATCCTTTATATCTAAATCAGAACAGAAAATAATTCCAACCTATAAAAATGATGTTTGACCAATTCTTGATTATTGGTCACAATTTTGGTCACTACAAACAATGAGAGACAAAAAAGCTCTTGAGGGAGTACAGAGGAAGGTTACTCGATTAATACCCATTTTGAAGGGGAAATCATATCAGGATAGATTGGAATGCTCTAATTTACATTCTCTGGACGCACGAAGACAGAGGGGTGCTCTTCTCTCCCTGTATAAATTACTTCAATCACCAGAACTTATGGCAGAATGTGGAATTCAATGTACTAATACATGTAGTAATCTTTGCTTACATAATAAAAAGTTAGCCATACCAACAGCAAGGACTAGCGAAAGAAACCACTTCTACACTATGCATACATTAATAACATGGAATAAACTACCCCAATATATTGTTGACTCTCCAACCATAGATATATTTAAAAATCAATTAGATGAATACTAGTATTTGAAATATATTATGGTTTAGATATGCCCACATATGTGGGGGACACTCATGATGGGCCTACTGGCTCATAGCTCTCAACTGTCCCTGATTTTCAGGGAAGTCCCTGATTTTGCCTGAAAATTTTACTCTGTCCCTCCTAGAATGTGTGTTTCCATGGCTAAACAGAGGGGATTGTAAGTACAAAATACTGTCAAGCATTAAAGTTACAGACTCCTTGTTCTTTAGAAAATGCATTTTACACTAAGCCCCATATACTATCAGCTTTTTGGGTGGATACCTCTAATTTTAAAGATGTGTCTCTGATTTTGATCCTTTGTCCCTGATTTTTTTAAGCCTTGTCCCTGATTTATGAGGCAGGAGGTTGAGAGGTATGTACTGGCTCCCTTATGTCCTTTAAGTCCTAATACGTCTAATAGTCCCCTCCTGATGTAGGCTTCTCAGACTGCACTGCTACCCACTGTCACCGCGGTGACGGTAGCAGAATGGAGTCTTGCTGAGCCCCCCCCCCAGAAGAAGGAAGCATGCTCTGGGATGCTCACTCCTCCTCCTCCTCCTGACTGGTCTGTGATGACCTAGGACTCATTCTCTGAGTTCAGCTAGGCAATACTGTGAACATCCTTTACAGAAATTTACCCATTCTGCTAGGGGATGCTAATGTAGGGAGAGCTGTGGGTAACAAACCATGCATTATGTTTAGTAAAGGACCTAACATTAGGGACATACTTGTTCACAATCAGTTTGAGGGTGATAAACCTTTAAACAAAGGAAGCTCACTTCACCCAAAACCTCAAGGCTTCTTTAGATGCAATAATTGTAATACTTGTATGTATGCCATACGGGAGAAAAAATGTACCTATCCACAAACTGGTATGGAAGCTGCAATCAGAGAATTCATAAGTTGTCGTGCAGCCTTTGTAGTCAATGCATTATGGTGCCCCTGTAATTTGATTGACATTGGGAAAACAGTGAGAAATTTGAAACTCAGGATCCAAGAACACATCTGATCCATCATTAATAATAGACATGATATACCTGTGGGCCATCACTATTTTGAAAAACATGGATTGGTCCTGAAACAATTGAAATTTATAGGTTTGGAAATGGTTCCTAGCCCCAAAAAAGGCAGAGATGGAAGAATTTGCTCCCAAGGAAAGAAAGCTCATGGCTTTACAAGTTAGGAAGTAGTAAACCTAAGGGTTTCATTGAACAGTGGGGCCTGAAGCCATTTTTGTAAGCTTTGGCTAGTGATTTGAACATTTTGGCCAGTATTGTAACTGATGTTTCATTATGTACATGGCACTGTTTGATTTATCACATATTGTCCTCTGTCTTTATCTTATGCTCTGACCATCTTTCCTTTTTGTTCTTTTTTTCTCTACAGGTTATAACCACTCATCACTTCACACCTATCTGCTGGTTTGGTTGTTCCTGTGGATTTCCTAATTCTCCAGTTTTGGAGCTTTAGCAAATGCTACAGAAGTAGCGGGTGATCACATGACGTCAGGCAGTATTCTGTCCCTCCTTCTTTGGTGTTTCTTAAAAGGCAGCTGGTTAAAAGTGGATTAAAATAATTATCCCTATATCAACCGTTAGCGCTGTAATAACTAGGTGTTTGATTAAAATGAATTCTGTACAGTTTTGGTAAAAAGCAGCCCTTTAACACTTACATTTTTTAAACTGATTTGCACTACAGCACTTAAGTCATTACTGACATCACTTGTCAGTCAGTGTTTAATGTATTGATGCCATCCCTTTGGCCACACCCCCTGACGAAGGTTTGCATTAGAGTTGGAGTACTGGGGTAAGGGTACTTGAAAGCAGGATGGGTAGACAGTTTTTATTAATTTGCATCCAGATATGGACCTTTTATTTATTTGTACTGTGAGGCGTTTGCGACGAAATTCTCGGTGGAAGTAATAAAAATACACCTCAGCCTCCAGTTTGTGCTGTCCTTGATTTTATTTGCCAGTGTGCCCTACCTTCAGGATCTGGCATTTATGTAGAGGGCTAGCCGCCCGAGTGGTTGCACCACCCTGCGCTGGCATTCGTGGCACCTGTTCTGGAAGCTGGGGAGAGCACTACCTGCGCAGTGGAGGTCCTGGAGAAAAGAAGGGTGAAGGGGAAGCAGTGAGGACGCTGAATTAGCAGGGGACGGAGCCCAAGCAGGAATTAGTGAAGTAGGAGAGGCATGAATTCTTCATAAGGGAGGTGAAAGAGAGAGGATTATAAAGAGTAGTGGTGGGTACGGGGAGGGAAGTCTATAGTAAACTAACAGAAAGTACTAAAAGAGCATTCGGTATGGTCAGGGTTTTTTTAAGGGCTGCGTTAGATACCTCATCTGCATAGTGGAAAGCCAGGAGAATCTTTTTTTTTCCAAATGTGTGTATGTGTTTTAATACTGTCTTTTCTTGGTACCCTGGGCTTGGCTTGGGAACCTCCTTCCATCACTCTTTGTGTTCCATTCCCACTCATGGAAATGCTGAGGAGCGACACGCCATTGCTGCTGTCACTCACTCCTAACTCTGGCCCCTGGGCAGGTAACTTGGGCTTGTCCCCTGCAGGTGGGACCTTGGAGAGGGACCAGGCCTCCGAGAATAATCCTTCACTTGTCAAGCCTGAGATGCTAGAAGGAAGAGCCAACAAGGAGGAGGTGGGCCAGGCAGTCTGGTTAGGCATGGTGTGATGAAGAGACTTCATCTATCCCAAGTCCGGTCCTTATTTTCCACCCTGTAGCCCTACCTTTTATCCCACCCACAGGGCATGTTACTGTGGAGTGACCCAGTCTTGCACCTGTTGGAAGATCATTCCATAAGGGAGCCTTGTTCCTTCCCACATGACACTCCCTTTCCCTGAAACCCCACGGTGCAGACATGCAATGTAAGGAAGTGCCCTTTCCTCTCTGAGGCAGGAGGCATCCAAGGTAGATGCTGGAACCCTGTCTTGCCAATCGACATTAGGCTCAGGGCATGAACAGGGTCATATGGATGGCAAGCGGTAGAGCTACTGCTGCTCTAGCTGGCTGGCTTCAACTCTGTGTTCATCTCCAACTACTTCCCAGTGGCTTTCAGCTGGGTGATCCTCTCAGCCTCGTCATCTGCCATCTGCAGGTACTTACCCCAGCCTCCAGTATTCCTACATGACATGCCTTCCATGGCAGGGTCCCCAGGGAGAGCAACTTTCCTTACTGGGTAAGAATCTGGTCCAGGAGGGGTGGGGGGAAACTGGCTGGAGGTGTTGGGCCTGCAGTGGGTCGGAAATCATCTAGCTGTCTGGGGATTTTTTCCACCATTTTTCTCACCAAGGTTAGCAGGCATGCAATGGCTTGATGTGCATGCATGTGATGGCATGCAAGCACATATCGACATTTGGCGGCTTCCCTCTGTACCCATTTGAATCTTCTGCTGTGCTTCCACCCAGCCTCTACTATGTGCAGGCAAGCAGTGGAGGGCAAAATCCCCCTCCACCAAAAATGGAGGACAGCTGTCTTGTAGGATGCTGGATCACTCCTTCCCTGTATGGCCCTCCGCAACCTGAGTCCATTCCTGAACCACGGTCGCCAGAGTGGTGAGTAGAAGCTGTATCATTAAGCTAGTGGGCCAGCTGGGACAATCGTTTTCACCCATTAGTCTCCTGACAAACATGGAGGGGGAGACATGAATTACCCCCCCCCCGTGTATATTATATATTGTACTGTATATGTACTTATATCTATATCTAGTGTGCCAAAGTTTGGGAATTTTTTTGGGTAGCAGCTGTATGGCAGTAGAAGTCAAGGTGGCAATCCAGCCAGATTCGCCAAGGTATTTTTTGCTGTCTTTTGTTTCCCAAACCGCCACCTCCACCTTTTGTGAGGCCCTTGTGCCAATGACCTCCCTGCCCAATCTGCTGCTCCCCCGTATGTCAGAGCAATGGGGATTCACAATGTGTGAATCCCCAGGGTACCAGTAGCTGTCATACAGGTGTCTTGAAGACAGGTTTCACTTGGGTTTTTCTCCATTGTCCCTAGACCATCCCATCTCCCGGATGCTTGATGGTACACTGTCAGATCTTGCACACACACAGCAATACTCCTGCAGATGAGACAAGTTCCCCAACCCATCACATGAATCACTGTGGCAGTGAAACCACAGCATCACCCCTCCTTGACCGGGAGTTCTGCTGAGTGGCAGTGCCACCTGTGGGCCATGTAGGATCTCAATTTTCAGGTCAAGATTGAAACTTGGGGCCAGATTTTAAAATGATCAGGACTGGCAGAAGGGGCTTGCATCAAGTAGACATGGCAAAAAGGACTCCTTGCACTTCACCTTACATCAGTCCTGATTTTAGAAGGCACCTTGTGCTACTGAGGGGACCACCTGCACCAACCAGGCTTGTGCCGTCCTTGCAGTGGCTGTACCGGTGCACCATGGTGGAAGGAGTCTTATGCCAGGGCAGCACTGCAATATCTCCTAAAGTGGGATCTAGCAAGCCCCCCCATGGGTGCATGTACCCTGCTGCTAGACCAGCCCGGGGGTTGGTCTAACCCACCCTGCGCCACTTCTGGAGCCACTGTTTCATGGGGGTGACCTTGTACCCCCCCAGAGAAAGCATTCTTAGAACCCCCAATACCTGCCAGACTACTGCTGGAGCAGCTGGTGGTCCATGGCTGGTACAAGCCCGAAACCCTCCACCCCTCTGTGTTGGCACTGGTGCATGTGCCCCCCATGGACCTGCACTGCAGGTGGCAGTTGTGCAATTGCCCCACTGAGGGCTGTTGCCACCCTTCCCCCGTCCTGACCCCTGTCAGCCTCCCATGAGTTGGGACATACCCAGGACAATGCCCCAGCCAGTTGGGTTACCAGCTGGCGGGTGGTCATTCCTGGCCACTGCTGCTGCAGTCCCATCCCATGGCTTATGGCAGTCCTCCATGGGCCATTTCTTCAGTGCATCTGTTGACTTGTGGCAAACCAGGGGACTTTGGTGCCAGGACTCTGCTTTTTTGTAAAATCAGGTGCAGGGTCTCTGGCACACTTCAGTTTGCCACAGCTGATAGTTTGCCGCACCATGTGCCAATCTAATGGAACCTTTTAAAACTGAGCCCCTGGATTTTAGGCCTGACACTTAAAATGCACTTATCTTTTATTCTGCCTGTTCCTAATATTGCCCTTGCTATTCAGGCCTATCTATGTTAAGACATGTATTTTGCTTAACTGCTTGTTGATCTGAATCTGTGTTAGGATTCAGTGCCATCCTGAACTTTTTTAAGAAAAAGAAAAGGATAAGCAACACTGAATATATATACACAAGTACAGTTGTGGCCAATGACGTGTTTTCCGTTGCGTGGCCGCTGTGGCAGATCATGACATGGTGAAGCCAGTGCAATTAGAAGAACCTTTTGTTTCCCTTTGTTCTTTTGATTGGCTGCCATATCACTGGTGATGGTATGTCAAATAGCCCCACCGTGGAAACAACGCGCTGATGTCCACAACAGTATGTCATACATGTTGGTCAATCAAAGTTCTTTAGACACGAGTACCCTCTAGTGGTCTTCTTACAAAACCAATTTGAGTTAAAATGTTAAAAAATGTATTTTCTACAATGTATTAATTCTATTCTTGTGAAATACAGGAGCCTTGTTGCTGGCATAACTCTGTGACTTTGATGCTTCTAATAATACTGGGATGAAACTCTTGTTTATTTGCTTTTGATACCAAGTAAGATACACTAGGCGTACATATGCCTACTTTCAGGTATGACCTGGGAGAATTACAGACTAACAGTAACAAAAAATTTAGAGCAACCTCCTCACAGGGTTACTATGTATATCATTAATTCCAAAGTGGAAAGATGAGGCATTCTAGGACACCTAGGAAGTAGGATAAAATTCCAACTCCATCTTGTGGACTTTGGCAAACAACAACCTTATCAAATGTTTAGAGATGGAATATAAGCAAAATTCGACATAGCCGTAATTCTGTCTAGTGATGTGAAATTAAAAATGATTGCCCTGTAAAATGTACTATATGAATACAAAAAAAAAAAACATGTCTTGATAGAGATGTGGTATTTCTCAACATCTGATGCTATCATTAATGCGAGGCGTGCATGGGACTTTCCATCATCTAGATGTCCCCCATCCTCAGAGTGGTATCTTCAACAACCAATGATGCCATCGTCAATGTGAGGTGATGCATGATACCTTTTAAAACATCTAGGTACTTAACATCATCACCATAGTATCCTTCGCCATCTAAGGATCATATCACGTCAACTGCAAGCAACAGGTCAGTCAGGTACAACCTCAAAGCTATGGGATTGCAGGAGAGAAACAACATGAAACATCCTGTCATGCCTAAAAATCATGGTATAAGTCAACCAGGAGTGCTCCACCAGCTCGGACCATCAAGGGAGAGAATGCCACCGACATCACCATCACCCACCCTCCGTATGGACAAAGTAAAAACATGTTTGTAAATGACTACAAACTCTATCCAAACAACACCCCCCCCCTCTAATGCCTAATCTTTGGCAAGTGAATAAATGGACTGGGAGTGAAATTTAACTTGGGGGCTGTGAGTTCATGAAGTGGCTAATGTGTGTGCATATTTTGCTAAGAACTCTATAAACTGTCATCGTATGGACTGGGTATATGTTGAGCTAAAATTAAGAGTGTCATAATGAGGGTGTCAACTAAAAAGGGACATACGCTTCCAGTGAGCCCCTCGGGAGGGAAGAGACTGTCACAAATGTAATGGACTTTTAAGAAGAGAGTTCTGCTACCAATATATTTGAAAGAGACTGTTAGTTACTTGCTAATTGCCAAATAGACATTTTTTCTGAAAAGTCTATTCTGCTTAAATAAATGGCAGCTGAATAACTGAACATTCTTTTTTGCTGAATGGTATAGTATGGGTTGCTTGTTATCTAATCTTGTCCTGCAAAACTCACAATACTGTGGGATTTTTGTGAGGTCCTGTAAACTGGGATCAAGATTTGCTTTTGGGGGCTAGTGCGAAATAAATTAGGTTGCCTCTCACATATTGGGCTTTGAAGTTTGGGTTGCGGTAACATGAACCAAACTGTAATGCCCACACATCTCAGATCCCTTGGTTGCCTGACCCCGCTTCCAAGTTCACTTCTGTACCCAAGTCACCAGCGTGGGATCATGACGCAATACCCACTGAGCCATTGAGTGGCTTATATCCTCAGGTACATAAATGACTTGACTTTTAGAAGGGCAGAGCCATGCAAGCTCTTGAAGATCAAGGTAGACTAGTTTTGTGCCAGCTACAGCCTGGTACCAAAGGTCATGGTGACCATTATGGTGGCACTGAGGGTGGGTTGGTTTGTGCTGAGCCAGTGTTAAATGTCCTTTTTTATTATTCCTTATTGTGTTTGCCCTTCTGATGCCTCACTGGCCCTATCTGGCTTCCCCTCCAATCCAGTCACCCACTATCTCCAGGACGTCCCCCCTGTTTTCCCACTGCGTACCTATTGTGGTGGGGTCAGATGGGCTTGCTCCTCTGAAGCAGTGGTGCCAGGCCTGTGGGGGCTCTCCTTCATCTCCCCCAGTGAGGTATTTGTTCTTCCCTAATACTCCCCTTGGGACATCAACGTACAGTGGTGCAGAGCATCCATCATTGGCCAGCACCCTTCTGGGCCTCAGTTAGGTGTCGGGAGACATTGCAATAGGCATGAGTGACCTACCTCTTGAGGGGAGAGGAGAGCATTCCATTGGATGCTCAGTCATATCACCCCTGGCCATCCCCTGGTGACTTGGGTCTACTCCTGATCATGGGTCACCAGCGTAGTAAGCAGCAAGACTACCGCTATGCTACCAGGACAGCTGTGTTGAATGTTCTTGAATTCATGCTGGAGCTGTACTACCTGCTCAAGGGCTGAGGGTCTGGAGGCATAAGGCACAGCATGGTCTGCATACAGTACTTATAGTTGTTTGTAGAGATACAGGCACTGGGGAAGGTCATTAAAGAATCTGGAGAACATGATGGGGTCCAGGACAGAACCCTGGAGGAACCTAATCCGATGAGGGATGGAGGAAAGGAGTCTCCTAGCACAGCTTGGGGACTCTCTGTCACTTAGCATCAGAAAAACTTGACTGTAAGGTTGGAGAGCCCATCCCGAGCAAGTGTGTCTAAGAGGAATGGGATTATTTTTATTGCCTGAGATCATAAGGGGATGATTCTGTAGCCAAGATGGAAACAAACTTGTCCACAACTGCAAGGTTCACTGTTCTCTAAAAATGTCAAATGTAATTCATCTTTGACTTTATGCCTTAGCTGCATCGTTGGGATTTGATGATCCAGCTTACAAATAATTTTTACTTAAGCTAAAAAGGCCAAGTATTGCCCACAAAGGCACTGAGGCAAGGGTTACCCAAAAAGGCAGAACCAGCCTAAATGTTCATGGTGGTTTGCATATACATCCCATGATGCTTTGGATTATGGGGGTATGAATGATTCTGCATTTTTGCAAATTTTTAATTTGTGGTTTATTTTGCATTATTTTATAATGGATTTATCCAGGATAGCCCAACTGAGATACCTCTCATTTCCACTGAGGTCCTGCTTCTACACACATCTGCAGCTGGGTGGACTGGAGCACTGATAGATGAAATAACTTGCTCGAGGTCAGACAGGGAGTATTTGACTCCAGAAAGGTTTGAACCTGTGATCTCTGGGTTCCCAAGTAAGTGCTCCATCCACTACGACACTGCCTATTGACCTAGGAAATCCCAGCTGAAGTGCAACATTTTCAGTGAGGTCCACATTCTACCCAAGTTCACAAGTCGGAGGACTGAAGAAAAGGGTGATCATGTGTTTATTTTAAAATTTATTTCAAATTTGTTTGGTTGGGAAATGTCCACTGAGCTGAAGCTCATTTTCAAGTGTGACCGAGTAGAGAATTAAGCACAAGAAGGTTACATGACTTGCTCACAGTCACATAGTATGCAAGGGGTGGTTGTGGGAGTCAAACCTGGGTCTACTTGGTTTTCAGATTCCCATCTCTGTGCTTTAACACTAGGTTACACTGCTTCTCAAGTGACCAGAAAAAGGTCATATAGTACAATCCGTAGCAGTGGTGGTATCTGAACATGTGGCCTCCTGTTTCACAGTTGTATAATCTACCCACTAGAGCACACCATCATCCCAAGTTAAGCAGTTTCAAAGGGCCTTGATACAAAGTTGGGGAAGGGGACATGCAAACAGCAGAAGGCTCTAAAGCTGCAGCTACCTGAAAGTAAAACTCCAAAGATAAAGTAACAAAAAAGCAGTGCAGATGGGGCCAAGTCATGGCAAAAGTAATTATGCCTAAACTACAAATTGTGTAAAAATGCTAAGCCGTGCAGACCATAAACATTCGAGCCCATACTCAAGGAGATGCGGCCAACCAATCTCCTCAACATTTTGTGACACTCTGACACTTTGACAGAGGGTCTTGAAATTCAAATGACCTTGAGTAGGCGGTGTTTAATATGACACACAAAGGTTGGCTAAGCCTTCTTTGGGGTTTATTTTCATGTTTTGTGAAATGGCCAAAAACATTAACAGTAATTTATGAAGTTGGTGGGAATTAAATTCAACATATGGAACGAATGTACTCTATATTATTTCTCAAATATCCGTGATTTGCAGAGCACACAATGTGCAGATTCTTTACTTAGAAACAAATGTTCAACAAGTGTGTGGCATTTTGTTCCCACTAATTGGTGAATTTGTGGGGGAAGAACAAATACCTGAAATTTTACTTTTGAAATACAAACATTTTTCAGTCGTTTTCATGGAATACTGTGATATGGATACTTTATGGGACTTTTGCCTGCTAAATTACAGTTTCCCTTAGCCCTAGTACCCACAGCTACCCTTTGCCTATTTGGTATAACTTGGGGGATTCAGGAGGCATTACAGGAACCAAACAAAGCTGGTGCCACTGAGCTCTGAATCTAGAACAATTTTCACAAAGCAACAATTTACAACACACTCAGCAAATATTGATACTTAACACATTTATCTGAGGTTTATTTTTATTCTTTTGCAGTTAGTAATGTTTATTCCACCCATGGCTGGCCCCATCATTGGGGACCAATCCCCTCAGCTCTGTCATCCTGGCTCCATATGGACTTACCATCTAGCTCCTGTCTTCCCCACGTGATCCCCTCTCATGGCAGAGGCAGCCTGACGGCTACAAAACAGAACCTAGAACAGCTGGGTGCAGTCCTGCCATACTGGCAAACCACTTTTCACCCTGTTACTTGTTTCTTGGGAGGGCAGACATGCAGTGTTGCCTAGATGTCCCCACGCATACTCCGCGCATGTAGGACTTGGGCAATCACTGCTCCTCCTACCCTAGATTTGCTGTCACTGGCCACCCAACCCCAGCTACTGCTGGGGGTCAGGTGTACACCGAGAACAGAAGCCCTCCCTGCCCAGAGGAGGAGAGCAGTCCTACAGATGCTTGAGCCTCCTCTCACTTGGCTGATCCTCTGACATCCCAAGTTTGCTCCTGAACCAGGGTCATGGGTGCCAAAAGCAGTAGTGGTACCATTGCACTGGTGGAATGGCTTATTTGTTTGAGCTTTCAGTGGTGCAGCTGTGAGTTACAGACGAGAGTCCGGTCAGACCTCAGTGGTTTGAGAATACTCTTCATCTCTGACTGCACTGGGGCAGAAGTGTGACGTCTTTGCAGAATATTTAAACTAACAAATGGGGAGAGGGGTGCAGCACCTAATGCATCAAATGGGAAGAACACCCCTCCCCCTCAGCTAGTGATCAAACAGGAGTTCAGCATGTTTGTAGTTCATTTGCATCACCAGGTAAGGAAAAAGGTCTGGCTCCCCATACAACGCGCAAGGGAAATGCCAAACTTCACCCAACAACTAACACACCAAAATCTGGCCAATGGAAAATCATGTACTCAAATGCCCGCAGTCTGGGAAACAAGATCCCAGACCTGCAGGCAACAATGACAGAGGCTTAACTGGACTTGGTAGCCATTAGCGAGACATGGTTCACCAGTAACCACACTTGGGAGACTTCAGTACTTGGCTATGTACTGTTCAGGAGAGACCGAGGTGCAAAACCGGGGGGTGGGGGGAGTGATCCTTTATGTCAATGACAATATCAAAGCTACAGAAATTCAGAATACACATAAGGAGCCAGAAGAACTGTGGTTCACCCTGGAAACAGGAAATGGGACAGCCATACGAACTGGAGTTGTCTACAGGCCTCCAGACCAGGAGGAGGACACAGACACATTACTGTTAGAAGATATACAAAACATGACAGCTGAAGGGGAGGTTTTGATAATGGGAGACTTCAACATGCCAGTTGCAGACTGGTCAATACAAGCAGGAACATCCACCAGAACTAGACACATAGTGGATTCCCTGCAGGAGGAGGGCCTCAAACAACTGGTAGAACAACCCACAAGAGATAGGGCTATCCTAGATCTAGTACTGACTAACTGGGAAAGGATCACAGGTCTCCAGGTAGAAGGTCACCTGGGGGCCAAGGATCATCACATGGTATGGTTCAGTTTGGCCACTAGAACTAAATCATCCCATTCCAAGGCAAAACTATGGGACTTCAAAGGAGCTGACTTTGATAAGATGGCCAACAGAGTTAAGCTAGCCCTGGCAAGAAGAAATACAGGTGAGGGGGTACAGGCAAAGTGGGCAAGCATTAAGGATGCAATACTTGAAACAACATCCCATTGTGTTACAGAGAAAAGCAAGAGCAAAAGAAGGAGGAAACCACTTTGGTTCTCAAAAACAGTAGCAGAAAAGGTCAGAGCCAAAATGCTGGCCTTCAGGAAATATAAAGGAACTCAGCGGGACGAAGACAGGGAGGCATACCAAACTGCCCTAAGGGAAGCAGGGAAGGCAGTAAAGCAGGCAAAGTCCCAAACTGAGGAAACACTAGCACGAACAGTAAAAGAAGGGACAAGACTTTCTATAGATACATTAGTGAAAGGAGACAGTCCAGAGGTGTTGCTAAGCTCAAAGGAGAAAATGGGGCATGTGAGGAGGAGGACCCTGTAAAAGCATCTATCCTAAACAGATACTTTTGCTCAGTATTTACTGAGGAGAAGGTAGGGCAGGTCCCACAGCTCAGCACCAGGGACACAGGGGAGAGGGAGGTGTGCACTAGTCCCTTCACAAAAGAAAGGTCCTACAAGAGCTCAATAAGATCAGGGTGGACAAGGCAATGGAACCTGATGGCATACATCTGAGGGTACTTAAGGAGCTAAGGGTGGAACTAGCAGAGCCATTAGCAGAACTGTTCAGTGAGTCTCTGAGGACAGGAGAGGTCCCAGAAGACTGGAGAAGGGCTCATGTGATCCTGCTCCACAAGAGAGGTAGCAGGGAGGAGGCAGGGAACTACAGACCAGTCAGTCTTACCTCAGTAGTGGCAAGATTATGGAGGCACTCCTTAAGGAAAGGATAGTGCAACACCTGGAACTATAGGGGCACAGGACCCAAGACAGCATGGGTTTACAAGGAAGGTCCTGTCAAACTAATCTTATGATTTCTTTGACTGGGTAACCAGAGTGGTGGACCAGTGGGGAGTAGTTGATGTCGCTTACCTTGACTTCAGCAAAGTTTCTCAATATTGTTCCACATAGAAGATTGATAAATAAGCTGTAGGCTTTGGGTGGGTCAGAAGTTGGTCAACTGGGTGGCAAACTGGTTGACGGGCAGAAAACAGAGAGTGGTGGTAAATGGTATACAGTCAGAAGAGATGCAAGTCACAAGTGGGGTACCTCAGGGATCAGTCCTGGGGCCAGTCCTCTTCAATATCTTCATTAGTGACATTGCAGATGGACTAGAGGGTAAGGCTTGTCTGTTTGCAGATGACGCCAAGATCTGCAACAGAGTAGATGATCCAGATGGGGTGGGCAGAATGAGAAGAGATCTGGATAAACTAGCAAAATGGTCAGAAGAGTGGCAACTGGGATTTAATGCAAAGAAGTGCAAGATCATGCACATAGGGAAGAGAAACCCTTAAGCCACCTATAGGCTGGGAGGGGAGTTGCTGGCAGTCACAAAGGAAGAAAGACTTGGGCATCATCATCACTGATGACCTGAAATCATCCAAGCAGACCTCTAAAGCAGTAGGTAAGGCTAGGGGATGATAGGGTGTATTAGTAGGGGTATCACAAGTCGTAAGAGGGAGGTAATAATCCCTCTTTACAAGACACTGGTTAGGCCCCATCCGGAGTACTGCGTGCAGTACTGGAGGCCACACTTTCACAAGGACATTAACCTAATTGCGGTATTCCAGAGAAGGGCAACCAAAATGGTGCAGGGACTGCATCAGAAGACATATGAGGACAGATTAACGGAGCTCAATATGTATACCCTTAAGCAAAGGAGGGAGAGAGGTGATATGATCGAAACATTCAAACACCTTAAGGGCATTAACAAGGTGAACGAGTCTAACATGTTTAAATATAAGAAAAATAGCAGGACAAAAGGACACAGCATGAGATTAGAGGGAGGCCGATTAAGCGGGAATGTGAGGAAATTCTTTTTCACAGAAAGGGTGGTGGATGCATGGAACGGCCTAACTCAGGAAGCGGTGGCTATGAATACAGTGCAGGGCTTCAAACAGACATGGGATAGGCATAAGGGAGCAATACAGATGAGTATGAATAGATAGGCCACTGGCAGAGCAAAGGCCAATGGCACATTTATAAGGTAGAAAAAGAAATGGGCAGACTGGATGGGCCTTACGGTCCTTATCTGCCATCAACCTCTTTGTTTCTATGTTTATTGCCTATTTGGAATGCTCTTTACAGGCCTCCAACACTCATCAAGAACTGTGAACAACATATTGAAGTTTCTCTTAAGTAATCTTTTCCTTTTTCTAACTTTCTGTTTTGGCCCCTGGCCACGGGTCAGGATCCCTTCCACCACTGTCCGTGCTCACTGCCCATCCCTCAAAGCCCCATTCACCTGGCTTTCTCGGATTCTGCAGTGCATATGTGACACACAGCTGCATTGTGCCCCCCACACCAGGGCAGGGTTTGCTTTCTGTTCCTGAGTTCCTCCCCACACCATCCAGTCACCATGGTGGAGAAGGCGGCTGGGAATGTCCCAGGAGTTGGTCGCAGAATTCCGAGGTGGACATGGGGAGCAGTCAGGACTTCATCCTACCGGTCAGTGTAACTTCCCACAAGTTTTTACTTGCCCCTGGTACAACAGATGTGCTGTGATGTCCAGGTAAACTCAGGCTCTCTCCTGTGCCTGAAGCACCATCGTCTGTTGCACCACCAATCCCTGTACTGCAGTGGTCCCTGGTTCACCATGCCCAAGCCAATGCTAGGGGCCACATTATCGCCAGGTGCCACTTCCCATTCCCCTGATACTGACGCTTAATCATCTTGCCCCTGGCAGGCCCTCTGACTATCTGGGCTCGTCCACAGATCAGTGGTGCCATGAACAGCAGCAGCACTACTGCATGCCTGTAAGCCAGCCCCCTCTTAAGTATTATTATCCCTCAAAAAATGCAGTAATAAAGATGGACTACATCTTGCCTAGGTCTTTTTTAGTTAGACTAGGACTGAATGTGTATAAATATAAAAACAATGCAATGTTCTCTTACCACTTGTTGTACCCTTACCCGTGGTTATACTTGTTCCATGGTAGTAAATACGCTTTACAGTGTAATGACTGCACAGTTGAGAGGAAAGATGTTTGAACTACAGCAAGTCCAGAAATGCTGGAAGATCCATCTGAGGTTCATGTGATGCATTGTACCCATTTAGGAAGAAACCTGCAGCAATAAGAAAAATCATTGACATTAGCTTTGCTATTATTTCTGTTTAAAAATGTCTGTCCTGGAGACACCTGATGACCAAGCAGACATACATCATGCTTCTCTTCTGGTGATCTGGATGTGGGAGCAAATGCAGGAGCTGATGTTTGGTTGGCTAGGCTGGGAGAGCATGCTGTCAATGGCAATGTGTCCCACCTGGATGATGGGAAGCATCATGTACCGGCACTGCAGCGGCTCCTGCTAGGAGGCTCTGGGGCTTGCTCTTCTGGCAGGAGCACATTGTGTGTGGGTCTGAGGCACTCCTCCACACAAACTGAGCATGGTGCCTTGGGAGAGGGACAAGAAAATGGTGGAAAAACCCAACTAATGCTGAATGAAGGTCTGCCATCCTGCAGGTCCTGCACCATGGACCATGGCACCTACCTAAACAGATCCTGGTGCCCAAAGAGACTTCCAGAGCTTTGGGTTCTGGGGGACTCAAAGGTCCCACTGTTGGGCACAGACCATGATGTGCGGAGGATGGAGTGAGTACCTGGGGAACGTGGGCGAAGGACTAGGCATTCAGACTGGATGGGGGCAGGTCAGAGAAAGGGGCATAAACGCTTGAATAAAAACAGAAAGTCTGTCCCTAGACAGCCCACTGGCAGAGCAGCAGGGCTGTGGCTCGCAATGCAGGTGACCCTGGTATGGAATGAGCCCAGGATCTAGGAGGATTGGTGGGGGATGAGGTTTGAGTCACCCATACAGTGGGATACTCCCCTCCTAGGAGTGAGAGGCTGACCAGTCCCCACTGCAGGAGCTATATGTATGTGTGTGTGTATGTACAGACATCTCTCTCTCTCTCTCTCTCTCTCTACACACACACATATATATATATATATATATATATATATTATTAATTTTGAGCACAGGTGCTTATTTACAAAAGTTCCACATCAGCATTTGGATACAGCACATCAACAAGCATTTACATAATGAGTTGCAGTGGAATAACACATTTATCTCCAAATGAGTTGTATAACCTTCATAACTGACTCCTGACTTCATCACTCATGAGTTATGGGCCTTGCCACTCACTAGTTGAGATAAAGCTGTGTTATTCCATTGCATCCCATTATGCTTTTCATATATCTGTGTGTGTGTGTGTGTGTGTGTGTGTGTGTGTGTGTATATATATATATATATATATATATATATATATATATATATATACATAGATATTATAGTGGTGCGGTCACGCCACTATAGTTAGGGTTCAGCAGTCACTTACATACTAAAGTCAAAAGTTTGGACGTTAATAACTTTGGACCCATTCAACGGATTTGCCTGAAATTTGGTACACAAGGTGGAGCATGGTAGATCTCTTGATTTACCAAATTGTGTTTTGGTTGGACTTATGGTCTTTGCATACGAAAGCACTGAAAAATGCAAAATTATCCGTTTTTGGAGGCACCTTTTGGGCTTCTGGATGTGGTCCTGCATGGCCGTTGTGTAACATGCTGCTCTGCAAGCTGACTCATTTGAAAGAGTTTTGATGGCCGAACATGCCGCTTTTTGTTTGGTGAAAAAATATTAAGGCATTCAAAAGTTATGCCACTTTTAAGTTCCCATTATAAGTCAATGGGAAAATTTATATGTATGTTTTGCGAACAAAGAATGGGGTTCTGGCCATCTGGTCCCACCTGGCGATCAAAGAATTTGCAGCCTTGCGGTTCAAGAATCTTTGTCCCCGAGGATTTTCCAAAATTCTTTGATCGCGAGGTCCGCCATCTTGTTTTTAATTTTCTGATCGGATAAACACAAATATCTCGGCTCAGGGGTCACTCTTGAAGCAAAACTTGGATGGGTTTTACTCAGGGGGGCCCCAATCTATCGAGCCATGCCTTTGGTTGCATCCAAATTGGTAAAAAAATAGAGCTATTAGCGTTTAAAATCTTCATTCACGGCTCGCTAACGATCTTTGATCGCGAGCCTGCAAATTCTTTGATCGCAAGATTCTTTGATCGTGATCGTGCATCACGAGGGAAGGACGAGATAGCCAGATTTAAAAGTTAGTTTTCTGAGCCCTGGGGTGCCCTAGAAACATATATGAGGTTGGGTTTTGCTCAGAGGGCTTCATTCTGCCCCGTCTGAATAATTATAATAGTGTATGACATATCCCTGGTAGTCTAGTGGCCCCCCCATCATAGTAAATAATGTAATGATATCTAATGTACTGGTACTCTAGTGGTCCCCCCAATTTTTTTTTATAATCCCTGGCAGTCTAATGACCCCCCCGAGTTGTATAAAAAATTACTAAGTGTTGATATCCCTGGTAGTCTAGTACCCCACCGTCTGTATGAAATAATATGCAGTGTGAGTGTAGATATCCATGGTAGTCTAGCGGCCCCCCTCCATTATATCTAGTGCCCCCGAGTTGTATGAAAAAAATAATGTGTTAATATCCCTGGTAGTCTAGATGGCCCTCCCCATCTGTATGAAATTATATCACTATTCCTGTAGATATCCGTGGTAGTCTAGCAGCCCCCCCATTATAACAAAATTAAGAATAATTTCACATTACTGGCAGTCCAGTGGCTCCCAACCCTTCCCCAGCCGTCGACTGGCACAGCCCACCTCTCACCTCTACGGCCAGCCGCCAATTGTCTGGATTATGAGTGCTAATGTAAAGAGGTGCTCAGAAATATTTTTAGAGATCCTCTTTGCATTACCTCATGTAATGGACACAGTCAGTGGCTGGCCGTGGAGGTGAGAGTGGGTTGTGCCAGTCGCTGGCTGGGGAAGGGTGGGGATGCTGGTGGCTGGCACGGCTGGGTGAGGGGGCCACTAGACTACCAGGAATGAAATTATTCTTAATTTTATTATAATGGAGGGGGGGATGCTAGACTACCACGGATATCTACAGGCACAGTGATATTATTTATACAGATGGGGGGCAATAGACTACCAGGGATATTAACACTTATTTTTTATACAACTCAAGGGGCACTAGATATAATGGAGGGGCGCACTAGACTACCATGGATATCTACACTCACAGTGCATATTATTTCACACAGATGGAGGGCACTAGACTACCAGGGATATCAACACCTATTATTTTTTATACAACTCGGGGCACTAGACTGCCAGGGATTAAAAAAACAAAAAATTGGTGGGGTCACTAGAGTGCCAGGACATTAGACATTATTACATTATTTACTATGATGGGGGGGTCACTAGACTACCAGGGATATGTCATTAACTATTATAATTATTCATATGGGGCAGAACGAAGCCCTCTGAGCAAAATCCAGCCTCATTTGTGTTTGTAGGGCACCCCTGGGCTATGAAAAGTGATTTTAAATCTTCCCATATTGTCCCTCGCTCTTTGTTCGCGAGTGAGCAAATTCTTTGATCGCGACCCTGCAAATTGTACGTTCGTGAGATTCTTTGATCGCGATCGTGCATCGTGAGGGAAGGACGAGATGGCTGGATGAAAAAATCAATTTTCTCAGCCCAGGGTTGCCCTAGGAAGTCAAATGAGGGTGGGTTTTGCTCAGGGGGCTTCGTTCTGTTGAACCATGGTGGTGGTTTGCCGCAATTCTTTCAGTTTTTAAAAGTACAACCATTTTTATTCTTTATTCGTGACCCTGCAAATTCTTTGATCGTGAGATTCTTTGATCGCGATCGTGCATCGTGAGGGAAGGACGAGGTGGCCGAATTAAAAATTCAATTTTCTCAGCCCAGGAGTGCCCTAGGAAATCAAATGAGGGTGGGTTTTGCTCAGGGGGCTTCGTTCTGTTGAACCATGGCGGTGGTTTGCTGGAATTCCCTCAATTTTTTTATTTATAGCATTTTTTATTCTTTGTTCATGAGCTTGCAAATTCTTTGATCATGAGCCTGCAAGTTCTTTAATTGTGAGATTCTTTGATCGCCGTCTTTGATCGTGAGGGCAGGACAAGATGGCCAGATTTTTTATAATGGAATAAATAGGGAAATTTTACCAATCTTTAACATTGAATATCTCGGAAACAGTTTGGTCTTTTTACTTGAAACTTGGAGGGTGTTTACAGCATGTCCCATGGATGTAAATTACAATGTTTCCATGTCAGAAAATATTTTTTTGTCGGATATAAGGCGTGGCACAGTTTACGTTCTGCAGACTGCGTTTTGCTTGTGGTGGTGGCTTGAAATTGATAGGATGCCTAGCTTAGTATCATGGATGTAGTTTTCAGTCATTGTGTGTGTTAAATGTCAACAGGTGCGGAACTGTGCCACTCTGACAAATGAAAATTTCAAATTGTGACATGTTATATCTTGGACACGGTTTGGTCTTTTTACTTGAAATTTGGAGGGTGTTGACGGCATGTCCTGTAGATGTTAATAGATGTGTTTATGTGTCAGAAAATATATTTGTTGCGAGATATTGTGTAGCGCAGTTTACATTTTGTGGACAGCGTTTTCCATTGTTCTACTAGATTGACATTTGTTTGGTGGCTGGCCTTGCTGTTGTGAATGTACTTTTTAGTCATTGGGTGTGTAATGTGGCTTGGCATTTACAAGTTGGTGGGACCACGGGGCCCTCCACCAACTTGCACAACTTTCTACTTTTCTACTCTTTCTTAAAAAGTAAGGACATTCTATGCAAAAAACTTAACTAATGCATCAGTTAGGGTTCTTCTACAGTGAAAAAAACAAGGAAATTCGATTTTAGGGTTCCCACCCTTACCCCACCCACCTGCCTCACCAACAGGCATCAGGGTGTGCGTTGGGAGTCATCAGCTCCCAACTCTCTCCTCATTCTCCTACACTGCACCCTCAGCTTGTTTACACATGGGATGGGGTGAGAGTTAGGGCTGATTTAACGCACACCCCATGCCTGTTGGTGGGGGCAGGGTGGGTGGGTGCAAGGTGGAACCTTAGAATCAAATTTCCTCACTTTCTTGCTGTAGAAGAACCCTAACTGATGCATTAACAAAGTTTTTGTGTGTGTGTGTATATATATATATATATATATATATATATATATATATATATATTATGTAGAGTAGCCCTTTAAGGTTAAAGGGTCAAATTCTGCACCTTAATAACTTTGCCACCATTTAACGGATTCACCTGAAATTTGGAATACTTGATCAAAAACCATACATCTTGGGATCTGCCAACTTTTGTAGTGGTCGGATATACGGCTCTGGAGTTATTAAGTGAGATCTGCGCACATGTTTACGGTTTTTGGTGAATCCTTTGCTCGCGCCTACAGGTCGCATGGTTTGCGCGACCAGTCCGAAAACTTCAGGGAACATGCGGCCATGGTCCCCAATATGCCTTTTGAAGATTTCATGAAAAAATATTAAACAGTTCAAAACTTATTCAAAAAACAAGTTCCCATTATAAGTCAGTGGGAAAAGTTTACAAAAAGTTCGACAGTGTCGCAAATGCACTTTTTACTGCCGCAAATGCCCCTAGTAGTATCACAAATCTGCCATTTTGTTTTCAGTTGGTGATCAGAAAAATGCTTGGCATTTAAAATTAGGACCATCTAGGGACACAATTCTTTTTGTGTTTACCTAGTCGGACCCTGAGGATACTAGGCATGTCTTTATTTTGGGGTTAAACACCCTACAAATATGTTTTTCAAATCTCTGGAAAAAGTAGTGTCGCACTCATGACACTTTCGCAAATTTTTGCGAAAGCTTTCACAAATCACGACACTACTTTTTCAGACTATGACCCAAATGACAGCAGTTCTTTGCCACCCTGCTGCGAAACACTGGTTTGGTCTTTTGAGCGGAAATTTAGAGGGACGGCAGCCAATATCTCACAGATGTGCCTTTTGGTGAAAAAATATTGCATGGCTGCAAAGTTACGGTACTCCAAAGTAGGCATTTTGTCCCATAGACTAACATGGTGGCGTACACCGTGCCTTTCGGGGCTCGTATCTCGAAATCGGTGCAAGATATGGAATTTTTGTTGCGACAATGTGTAGCCTGTGGCATTTAGAAAAACATAGCCAGGAAAATCATGAATCATGGGAATTTTTTTTTCTTTACGTCGTACGGTTCCTGAGATATAAGCAATTTAGTCTTCCAACAGCTCATTTTCTGCTCTGAGGCCCATTATTATGCATACATTCTTTGTACACTCTGTGTTTCTCTATGCAGGTGTTGGGCAAAAACAGGGTGTGCACTTCTGTTACTGTTACACTTAGTGTTACCACTTGTGTTTCCGTACCCGTTTGTGTTATTGTTCCCGCGTACGTCACTGTGCGCGACGCTTGTGTTCTCGCTATGCACGTGCTTGCATTCACATTTTCATTTCTGTTTCTTTGCCATTATTTCTGCTGTTAACGCTTACCATTTGCGCTTCCAGTTGCTGTACTGTGATCACGCACATCACGGTTTGCATTTCCATACGCGCTTGCATTTCCTTTTGCGTTTCTGTTTTCTTTGCCGTTATTGTTGCTGTTACCATTACCATTTACATTTATAATTGTGGTAACGTGACCGTGCGTGTTACGGTTTGCGTTTCCTTATGTGCTTGCGGTCACGTTTCTGTTTCTGTTTCCTTTGGCGTTATTCTTCATGTTAACTTTAGCAGTTGCATTTACAATTGCGGTTCCATGCTCGTATGCATCACGGTTTCTATGCTTTCCATGTATGGCTTGCATTTATGCTTTCCATTTCTGTTCTTGGTGTTATTGTTGCTGTTACCATTAACATTTCTCTCTATTTACAATTGTGGTAACGCGGACCGCTTATGTTACGGTTTATGCTTTCCATACGTAAGCTTCGTTCCCATTTCCTTTGGCATGATTCTTCATGTTAACTTTACCATTTGCTTTTACGATTGTGGTACTGTGCCCGTGTGCGTTATGGTTTGCGTTTCTGTGCATGCTTGTGTTCGCGTTTCCATTTCTGTTCTCTTTGGTGTTCTTTTTGCTGTAATACTTAACATTTGGATTTCAAATACTGGTGCCATGACTGGGCATGTTACCAGTTGCATTTTCTTACATGCTTCCTTGTCCGTTTCCTCAGTCATTTCTAAGGCAATAAATCTAGTAGCCAATGAGGAGCCTCACTAGGCTCATGAGTGTTCATTCATACTGATATACGGCGTTATATGCTATGTATTAAATCTTATGCTACAAAGTGTTCTGCATTCCTAGACTAGTGTTAGATACAAATAAAAAAAATATTAATTGCATGCTGTTTTCTTTAGAGTATCACTTATATTGCAAATAGGAAAGCTGTTGATTTGTAGCTGTAAAATGGCTAGGATCAAACAAGTAATCTGAATGGTCAAAACAGGTCACGTGACCCTGCATAAATTTTACATTACTGCATGGTTCACATTTTACAGCATTTTTTGCTTGATTTTATAACCTTTAAAACCATTTTATAAGTACAACAACCATCTCCAGAGTCAGTGATAATGCCATAAATTACTTCTCAGGTGGTTGAAGGCACTCAGCTGTGCCTTGTGCCTCACAGTCTTCCAGGGGTATGTGGCAATTTAGCATTACCACACACCCTGTCACGTGTTATTTCTTACATAGTTAATAGTTGGTGTTATGGTGACTTGGGAAGCTTATATAATTATGTTTATAAAATGGGTTGGGAACCTGCACTATGATTGGTGGAATCTAATCACATGATCATGTTTTAATTGCAAACTAACCCATACATCAGCACTTCTTTCTTATTTTTTGTTTCTTGATATGTCAGTTCTATATGTTCAGTTATACACTTTAGGTTTTGTGGGTTGGTTTTATAATAACCCATCCTCCATTCCTCCAGCTGAAGGAAAATCACTTAGCTACACCTCATGCCTCACAATATTCAACTGCGCCCTGGTGAAGACACTACCAGATGAACCGGCACAAAGTTAGGGTAGCAAAACCTAGCCCTAACTTTGTGCTGGGCTGGGTGGTGACCTGCCCAAGTGCCAGGATGGAGCACTTGATCCTCACTGCCCAAGCCCTGACCATAATAAACATAACAAATACCCATAGTGTAGTGGACCATCCGCCCCTGCCCTGAATCCCAATTGCTGAAAAAAAACATAGTTCCCCATGTTTCCATGGTGTAGTGGACCCTCCACCCCTGCCCCAATCCCTGATCACTCTAAAACCAGTCACCTCACCGTTTCCCATAGCGTAGGGACCCCCTACTCGAACCCCGATCTCCGTACCTAATAAATGTACACCCGCCATCCATTTCCATAATTTAGTGGCCCCCCACCCTGTCCTTAACCCGAAGTGCTGAAAGAAAACATAATTCCCAAGGTTCCATAGTGTAGTGCTTCAACCTTCCCCAGCCCCGATCACCAATCACTGATAGAAAGCATATTGACCTGCGTTTCCAGAGTGTAGCGGACCCTCCACCCCTACCCCAAACCCCAATTGCTGAAAGAAAATATAGTTCCCCACATTTCCATAGTGTAGTGGACCCCCACCCCTGCCCCTATCCCTGATCACTCTAAAACCAGTCACCTCCCCATTTTCCATAGTGTAGGGACCTCCCACCCCAGCCCCAATCTCCGTACCCAATGAATGTACACCCTCCATCCATTTCCATAGTGTAGTGGCCCTCACCCTGGAATGCAGCAGCCCACCACCCCGAACCCCTCATCCTGACCTGTGCCGGCGACTGGTACAGCCTTCCTCACCCTGCCATGGACAGCCACTGACTGAAATGTACCTGAGCCAGTACACTAAATAGTATGCGAGCATGTACTATTCAGTGTACCGGCCCGGGTGAATTTCAGTATGGAAAATGGGGAGGTGCCTGGTTTTAGTGTGATCAGGGATCGGGGTTGGGGGGACCACTACACTATGGAAAAGGAGTAGAGTGCTATCACTATTGAGATTGGTGATTGGGGCTGTGAGGGGGCTGGCCTGGTGCATTCTGCCAGGCGCAGCCATGCTAATGACCCATAATGGGCATTTATGAGGCCCTGTTGCACCATGCATGCCCAATGAGCTCATTAGCATATTTTGGCTGAATATCTCCCATGGGGGATGTGGTGCATCCAGATATGCACAATACATCCCCCATTGGTGGTCATCAGCTCCGAACCCTGGTTGTGCTGCCTACACATGGCGTCTGACCACTTTGTACCACACATCCAGGATCCCATATTCACACAGCTTGTGCGATCTGTGCTGATCGCACATTCTGGGTGATCATGGCAACTGAACTGGCTAGTGCATCTGTTTTGTGTGACTCACTGTTATGCGTGTGCATCTGGCTGGCTCTGAATTTGTTCCCCCAAATCTCTGTGTGTGCATTAAATGCCTTTTTATGCATGGTAATGTGACATATTTCAGCCAGTCATGTCGGCAACTTTTTCCAAGGTCATTTACTTATACACAGCAACCCACATCCTCTTATTTGTTACTAGCTAGACAGTAAAGACTGTCACCATGGTTTTTGGATCAAGACAGAAGCTTGCCTCCTCCCGCCCCCTGTAATCTCCACCTGGATGGCTCGGCCCTTGAATTGGTACCAGCCTTCAAGTACCTGGGTGTCTGGCTAGACAGCCACCTCAGCTTCTCTACTCACACTGAGACTATCTGCAGCAAACTCCGGCCAAAACTTACTGTTCTCTATCGGCACAAAGCCAGCCTACCCCTTTCCCACCTGGTGCGAGCTCGTATGTAAAACTATCTTGCCAGTGTTGGACTACGCCGACATTGTTTATGGAACGGCCCCAATCTCATCTCTCTCTATCTCCAAATAGGACATTCTACTTAATTCTTTCTGACGTTTTGCCACTGTCCCCCATGCACTCACCACTACACCCTGTACGCACCACTCTCCCTTGCCCCGCTCTCCCACAGAAGAACCATCCACAGCGCCTCCCTCATAGCAAAATTTTGTTTCGGTTTCCTCCTCCCCACCTCACATCCTGCCTGACTCCAGCAAACTCCCTTGATTACCCTCTCTGACACAGGGTTTCATGCACTTTTCACATCCCTCACCCACAAAATACTACCAGCCATGCTGCCTTTTCATACCGTCTCCCCCTTCTCTGGAACAACTTTCCCTCTGACCTGCACCTTGCCTCCTCTCTCCAATCCATAAAAAAATGCCTCAGGCTCCTCCCAAGCCCCCTCTGCCCCAAATACCCCAACAGTCCTAGAACGCCCCCCCAGGCCCCACCACCTGTTAATAGAAGTCTTGTAGCAGTCCAGTAAACTTTTGTCCGTGTTCTGGCCTACTTTATTGTGAATGTAAAAATGTTGTGTACGGTATGTAAAATGGTTATTTATACTGTGTCCTGGGAATTTCCTTGTGTATCTCTTCTCATTTCTGTGTACACTCTGTACCTGGGTCGCACCTAGAAATGAACTTCGGCTCAGTGTGCCTATCCTGGTTATCAATTTTATAAATAAATAAATAAATAAATAAATAACAGCTAGTAGCTGCTTTTCGGTCAAATAGCCAGTGCTCCAATTATAGCTGAAATGCATTTGTTCCCAGATGGTG
Source organism: Neoceratodus forsteri (assembly GCA_016271365.2). Classification (NCBI taxonomy): domain Eukaryota; kingdom Metazoa; phylum Chordata; order Ceratodontiformes; family Ceratodontidae; genus Neoceratodus; species Neoceratodus forsteri. The sequence goes on along the minus strand of JADMNL010000034.1, from coordinate 22,869,203 downwards.
GCAATATAGTCATTAAAGCTAATTTATTTGTTTGATAAAGAGGTAGGATTTTGTCCTTCATTAGTTCCTTTAATGTTACGGGTTTTATAAAAGTTATAAGCATTAAAGAAACATAAAACTAAAACAGAGAAATGTAAGTGATCATTTATTACCTAATTAAAATGCATTATCCTGGAAAAAAATGGCTTGTGATAAAAGAGGTTGCCATAATGACAGCCCATATTATTTGAGACCAGAATCCTTTGCATATTTTGGAATGATACTTGACTGAACAATTATATTCTCAAAAAAAAAGTAAAGATGAAAGCAGCAGATTATTAATTGCCACATTCTGGTGCTCTGCAGATTTAATTGATGCTACTGGGGCGTTGTTAATAAAGTTTTGAAAATAATTGCTACAGACCTGGTAAATGAGGAAATGAACCCTCCATTATTTTTAAAGACAAAATCCTTAAAGAAACAGTAGCGTCATGAATGCGAGACAGAAAATTTAACACATTTTTATGAGTAGACGGTTGTTACTTTTTATTCCTGAAGCTTTTTTTTTATGTTTCAGTGTATCAGTATGAAAATAATCTACAGCACCTGATAGTCCTAAAGAGCAATAAACACACAACTAATTGAGATAAAATAGTTTTTTTAAGTGCACCTTTTTTTGCTTATATTCAAACAACTCTGTAATGGTATTGTATTGATTAACTATGTATTCGACTGCACTGTGAATAGTGTGTTTCATATTGTACACATCCAGGCAGAGCTGAAAATGGACCTTTGACCCAGCTAATTTATTTATCGGTTAAACAAATAAAATGAAATAAAAAAAAAAATTAGATGTGATGAGTAGAGCAGCACTTTACATGCAAGTTGACCTATCCATTGCTATTGCACTTCATACCTCATCGACACTGTGACCTCACTCATTGTGATATCACAAGAGACCGATCTGGCAGAAGGGGCATGGTTTAGTTATGATATCTAAATCAGTCAGGTCACAGTGCTGTTGAGTAGGGAGGAGGAAGGGGAAATTGTTTAACTGGGAAAGACACATTAAGCTGGAGCTTGTTTCCAGGTGTGACCTGAGAGTACAAGGAAGTTAAGCGACTTGCTCAGGGTCACATAGTATGTAGGTGGGGGCTGATGGGATTCAAATCCAGGTCTCCAGGTTTGCAGCTTGGTGCCCTTAACCACTATGCTATACTGTCTCCTGAGTTGAGGCTGTATCTTTATCATGGAAGTAATGGGTATCAATTAATTTCCCATTTCTTATGAAACTCCATGATTTTTGCCACTTTCCATGACAGCGCCATGATATATTTAGCATTTTCCATGGAAACACCATAGTTTTTACTGTTTTTAAACAACAACCCCAGCATCTTGTGCCTCCATCCCACAATAAGCTTGGTCCCTGGATAATGTGGGATTTTAGGACTTGCAAATAAGCCCCATCTCTCTCATAGCATCCCACTGTGACACTGGGACAGCCTAACAATAATTTAAGTAACATCATTTCTAAAGAATTTAAATATTTGCTCATGTGTGTATATATACAAAATACTGTATGTCACAATATACATAATTAGTTTAACAAACAATGGATCCATTGCTTTTCACGACTCTTACTACGATTTCTTTGGCTTTTGTCATTTTAACCATGATAGTACCATCATTTTTTTGCAAAATCTACCATGAAAAAAATAAAGCCCTACTGATGAACCTCATGATGCAGACATACTTCGTACAATGCCTCAGTTTACCTGGTCCTCTGTTTGATTTATGTACCTACTATGTATACTACTCTCATTATCTGTATGCTGTACCCTCTGTGTATGTTGTCTGTATACTGTCCTCAGTATTTGTGCCTTGTTGTTCTAATGTAACTGACGTGGAACCTCTCAATGAGCATCCGCTCACAGGTGTTAGACAAGATGTCAATAAATAGATAAAATAAATAAAAAGATGAGCTATGAAAGGGAATAGAGCTAAGTAAGTCAAACTCCATGGCACTGATTATATGTACTGTAGTACCTCCCCAAGTCACTCTTAGATTCCGTTCCCTTCTTGGCAATAGCTTCTTGGTGGAAAATGATGGTAAGAACAGTTTTTGTACTTTAATCTGAAAGAGTCTGACAGTTCTGATAACTGTCAGAACTTTTCATGGTTTATCAGAACCATTCAGACATCAGAACCTTTTGTGGTTCTTCAGTCCCTTCCTGCCAGCCATCCGGTACACATGCTGTCCCAGTTGACTCCTGGGATATTATTGCAACAGGCATTGCTAATGCATGAGCCAAGTCTGTTAGAATTCTTGGATGAAAACCTTCTGGTCCGGGAGCTTTGCTGACAGTAATTACCCTTCAGCCTTTTCAAACATTGTGATAACTGGTGCCAGCCCACCAGCACAGTGGTAGGGCTACCGATTGTGCTGCTGTTGATCCGGGTTTGGGAATGAGCCCCGAGCATCAAAGGGCTGGCCAGGGGGAGGAGGATCGAGTGTCCGTCAGACTGCTTTCCTCCTCCAGGGAGGGAGGTTGTGACATGTGACATTCACCTGACCCCTAGTGGTGGCGAGGGGTGAGTGAGCCTGGAACCATGTATGTAGCGGGAAGGGAGTGGTGGGCATGTACGTGCCATGTACGGCAGTGTGCATGGTGGTGTGCTGCCACCATTGCATGTCCACTGCTCTTGGGCAACCTAGAAAGGTGGAGAGCTGCTGGCTGGTGGCAGGGAGATGATGTTCTGCTAGTCCCCCACGTACACTCTGGGTCTGACCTGCCTGTGCCAGGATCCCCCACCTTGAACCTCATGTCCACCAGAGGAAACCAGATACAGTGGGGTAGTCCCCAGGGAGCAGAAGGCAACCCCAAGGGGGAGGTCAGGAGGTCCTGACTGTGGTATGTCATGGGTGGACTGCGACCTGGCATTAGGTCGGAGGACTTCAGGAAGATGGGAGGAGGCACTGTGAGGGCTAAAGGATACCCTTCCCTGGGGCAGAGAAGGAAAATAAACAGAAGTGAAAAACAAAAACAAAACATTGGGTTAATTACATATACATTACTAGATTCTGTACCAGCAAAGAATGTCACTATAATAATCTCTTATTTATTTAGTACTAACTGTAGGTTGCTAATTATTAATTTGTGTGTGGGAGGGGAGACTTTTTTATGTAACACATTGACAAAATCCTCCAAAATTCCATACATAACATTGTTACATATACAATACTTTACATAAAGTCAGATAATTTACTAGCTGCCATTATTATCTGTTCTATGTAAACCATAACGTGAATATTTTTTATCTAGCTTTTTGTTGCCCTGGAACCAATCAGTTGTCTCTGCCCCAGCCCACACCCGACCGACCTCTCCTGGGATTTACCTCAGTTAGCCATCCCCCATGGACTGCCCACATCATAGTGCCAGGAGAGGAAGGGCTGTCCCCCCCCCCTCGGTGTCCACATCAGGCTATGCTGCGGAGGGCCAGCCTGGCGGGGCTGAGGAGCTGGATGCCACACCTCACTCCACACCAGCGACCCATGTTCAGGAACAAGCGTGGGCCACCAGGGGAAGCCAGGAGAGGAGAAGGATTGAGCATCTCACGGACTGTTCTTCCTCTCTGGAGAGGGGTTGAACAGCAGTCGGTGCACGCCTGACCCCTAGTGGAGGATGGGGGTGGCACACTGATTCTGCCAACGTGAGGTCAGAGGCAGGGCAGATGCCTGTCAGGATGCACACTGGAGTGTGCACACTGCTGATGCCGGCACCATTGCACACTCCACCTCTGAGGGGGTGTAAACTGGAGGAGAAAATTACGCTCCAGCTGGATGATGGAGGGTGCTTCACAAGTCCTGCCCCCGAATAGCTATGGTGCCAGTCACACTGAATCCAGTCTTCGGGTTTGGGTGAGCCCTGCCGGGGGGGGGGTGAGCCCTGGTGGTATCAATCGGCATCAGCTGGTGGACGTTGGGGGACGGGACTGGGGGCTCCCTCTTGAGCTAGGGCCACGAGCAAGGTGCATAAAGTATAATAAAAAAAAAAGATATGCTGAAGAGTCCTGGATGGCAGTGCAGGTGTCATCTGACGGCTCCATTTCCATTTTTTCCCTATGTGCAGTGATGCAATTGTGTGTGTGTGTGTGTGTGTGTGTGTGTGTGTAGACATGCATGCACCATGTGCCCTGTTACTAGCTGGCCCCACGCTATTGGCGTACCAACTGCCCTGCCACAACGCCTCCTGATGGTGGCAGTATGAGAGTGGAGTGTATAGTCCCCCCCCTTCCCGTGAGAGGAGAGTGGTCACTGAATGCTCAATCCTCTCCCACCCTGGCTGACTCCCAGTGGCACATATCTGCTCCCAAACCCTGGCCATTGGTGTGGGTGGTCATGTAGCATCCGGCCCCTCAACCCATTGTGTCACTGGGCCAGATCAACATCAGCGTTTTAAAAATATGGAGATTTATGCTGACAAAGGTCAGACCTGGACTGAGGCAATACTGGGACACAAAGTCAGATGCGTTGAAAGGTGCTAGGAAACAGTTTTTATACCTCTAGATGCTCTCCTATTGTCCCTTTAGTGTTTCTCCAATATTGTGATATGTTTTTGACCATTTTTGTTCAATTAATAACCTAATGTTGTTGCCTTTGTAACAACCTTTAATCCCTCTCTCCTCAGCAGTTGCTGCTCTCTCTTTTTATACTGCCTGAACATTCTATAATGACATCAATAACACTGTTCCAGGGCATTCAGATGACTAGTACGGAAAGGTGTTATTGATGTCATAGAATGTCTTAGAAATATGAATAGGAAGAGTAGCGGCAAGTGAGGGAAGTGCAGATCTGATAGCACCCCAATGCTTGATTATTTATTGATCAAAAATTGGTCAATGCATATCAGAATATATAACTGGCATGGAAAGGAAGACGAAAGGGCAGCTAACTATGTTAAAATAATTTCCTATCTCCTTTAATGGGCTCCCAAACATAGATTCTAGAGTGAAGGCATATAAACAAGGTTGCTGTGTTGCAGTGAACTGAAGAGCTGCTATTCTGCGACTACACTGCATACCACATGCATGCTAAGTGAGTCAGAGACTCCTTATTCAAAATTTGACCCAGAATGCAGCACATGTTGCCACATGCGGCACGGGGCATGAGGGGAAACTGTTTGGGGGAGGGAGGGAGGTTCAGGAGGGAGGTGAGAAAGTTTTATTTTATAGAAATGGAGGTGGAGCCATGGAACAAGCTGCCAACTGGAGTGGTGGGAAGTAAAACCATTAATGGTTCCAGACATGGCTAGGACAGATTGAAGGGCTTATCGGTTGCTTATGGTTTTAGCAGAAGGGTGGTGAGCATGGCAGTGATGGTGTGGAATAGTGTGGGGTTAAAACCCTGTATGAACAATAGGTCCCAGGACTGTTTGGGTTTTATAGGCAGACTGGATGGACCAGTGGTCTTTATCTACCATTGTTCTATGTTTCTATGTTCCTATGTAGGCAGTGTTTCGGGGTCAAGGGCAGGAGTGCACACCTGGCAACTTGCATGGCCTGGTGACATCATCAGTCAAATACTGCAATGCAGACTGCTTTGTCAGATCTGGCTGACTCAGCAGTGCTGACCACAGCTGTTGGCAACTTTTGTCTCTTAATGCTTTGAATCATTCTTCACTGGTTTCCTTCTTAACGAGAGGTAAGACATCACATGCAGTCATTTGGTATCCTGACAAAAATGGGCAATTTCCTAGTCTGCCGCTCAGTTTATCTAGGTTTGGAAAACTATGGGTGTGTTTTAATAAATCTATGAAACAATAACGTACGTGTTTATATGTACAGTTCCAGCATCTCTTATAGTTCTAAGACTACCTTCTCAAATTTTTTGGGTGGAAAGAACTGTGAAGCAAAGACATTTGAAAGTGTTTGCATGACAGATCCTCTTGTGGTTATAAGGATTTCTGGAATGTTTAGAAATAAACATTCCTGATTAGCTAAGAGTGATGTCATGATTTATAACATATTGTATGTATAATATCTTACTTCTTGAATCTTAATACACGGTATTCCTATGGTTTATAACAATCCAAACGAGAACATTGTGGAGAAAGAATATAATGAATACCTGAGCTTAAATGCAATTGGTATTAGAGAACAGGTAGACATGTAACATAGGAACAGAATTTGTTGGCAGAAAAAAGGACCACTTGGCCCACCTAGTCTGTCTCTGCAGACCCGAACTGGTTTCCAGCAAACCTCACTCCTCCCTGCCTATTTACCAGTAATCCCCTATATCTGTCCCACACATGCTTAAAGCCCCCCACTGTTTTCGCTGCCACCACTTCTGCTGGCAGTCTGTTCCAGGTGTCTACCACCCTTTCAGTCAAGTAGTACTTCCTCACATCTCTCTTTTTTGTACCATATAGCTTTTTTCCTGCAGGTCAGGCCAGGCAGGTTTGTTAGTCCTGTCCCTGCCCCCTCCACCTGGCTCCTACCTTGACTGCAACTGGGATCCTGAGACCCCCACATATTGATCCCCCCATGGTGGGGCCAGATGGAGGAGGGCTGTCCTCCCCCCACTCAGAGACACACATCCAGTACTGTTGGGTACCGTTTGGGTGGCAGTGTGGGGCAAAGGGCTGGTGGGCAGGACATCATGGAGTGGCACTGGCCACATTTCTGTTTTCTCTCTGAGTTTCCACAAGCTGTGGCAGCAAAGGCAATACATGCATGTGGAGGCCCACATGTGTCCAGGAACCCTGGCTCCCCTTCCCCCGACTGCAGTCTGCCACTCATGCATTGGTGCTACCACCAGGCTTCTATCTGGTGGCAGCCAAGAACTGAGATAACCCACCATCCTGATCTGGGACAGAAAAGGTGCCAGAGCCCTCTGCGCCACTGGGCCAGCTTCCTCATATTCCTCTTAAACTCCACCCCCCAGCTTCTTCCCATGACCCCTGGTCTTGGTGCTTATTTGTAAGTCACTCCCATCCTGCACCCTGTTCACCCCTGTGAGGTACTTGTAGGTCTCTGTCATGTCCTTTCTTATTCTCCACTCTTCCAGGATGTACACATTGAGATCTATCTCTCTCTCCCCATGGGGCTTTTGGTGCAATCCCTGTATCATTTTAGCTGCCCTCTTCTGGACTGCCTACACCCTGTCTATTTCATTTTTGAGGTACAGCCTCCAGAACTGGACATAATACTCCAGGTGGGGTCTCATCAGTGAGTGATATAATGGCAACACCATCTCCCTCCTCCTACTGGAAATACCCTTCACTATACACCTCAGTATTCCACTAGCCCTACTCATTATACTGTCACACTGCCCTGCCACTTTGAGGTCATCAGTTATGATAGCACCAAGGTCCCTTTCCTGCCTAGTGACTGTCAGCACCTCCTCCCTCAGCCTATATTCAACTCCTGGGTTCTTTATTTTTTTCCATCAACTTTTTTGCCCAGCCAGTGACCCCACTTCCATCCCCACCTCCCTTAGTTGGCACACCCCTACCCCACACCTACTTGGAGCCAGTCCCACACAGACTGCCCCCTGTGGCAGGGTTGGAGGGCCACCCCCTCACCCCCACAGTCCACATCCAGAGTCGCTTCAGGTATTCAGGTGGCAGCATGGACCCGGGGAGGTGCGGGAATGGTGGTCTGCTGTTGTGTCCCTTTTTCCATTTTCTCCTTGGTTCCCCTGCCACAACAGCATGTCAGGATGTGCACATGGAGACATGTACACCTTGCAGGATCATGGTCCCTCTCTTTGAGTCGCTCGTGCCTGCACCACCATCTGGTCTCCACCTGGTGGCAGTCAAGGGCAGAGTCAGCTAGCCCCCCCCCGGGAGGAGGAGAGCAGTTCCTGGGATGCTCAATCCTCTCCCACCCGCCAACTCCCAGCAGCCCATGCTTGTTCCCGAACGTGGGTCGCTGTTGTGGCAGAAGGTAAAGCAATCAATGCCTCAGCCCTCCACGCCACTGGGCCAGTAACTCCTGGGTTCCTATGCCCTAGGTGCATCTTTGCACTTTTCGTTATAGAACACCAACTGCCATGCTCTTGGCCATTCCTCCAGTTACTCAAGATCCCTGTACATTCACTCCACCCCCTCCTGAGTGTCCACCCTGCTGCAGATTTTGGTATCATCTGCAAAAAGGCATACCTTCCCTTCCAGTTCTTCTGCAATGTCTCTTAGAAGACATTGAAGAGGACCTGTCCAAGTACGGAGCCCTGCGGCACCCCACTAGTCACTCTCCCATCATTAGAGAGAATGCCTTTAACTACCATCCTCTGACGCCTATCCATTAACCAGTTTCTAACCCAATTCAGTACTTTGGATCCCACCCCTAGGCTGCTCAATTTCTTAATCAGTTTCCTGTGCAGCATAGTGTCGAAGGCCTTTCTAAGTCCATGTAGGCCATGTTCACCGCCTTCCACTGATCTAGTTGCCTGGTTGCCCAGTTGAAGAAATCAATCCGATTCATCTGACATGATTCCCCCGTATGATTTCTTGCTGCCTGTGGTCTTGTAGCTGACTGGATTCCAGGTACTCTACCAGCATCAAAGACCCCATGTCCAAACTGAGCAGCAAGTAACTAGAAAGAATGGACCATGAATTAGGTAATATTTAGATTTACAAGCCATTATTTGTAATGTACTGCAATGAACATGTATGCCTGCTGTTTATGGTGTCATATAACTTGTAATGCTACATCTTCTTACAAAAAAGTCACTCCACTTGTAGGGTTTCCATTCATTTTCCAACCCCTGAAGTGAGACTGACCAGCCAAAAGTTGCTAGCCTGCTCCCTGCTTCCAGTCTTATGTAGACGGACCACATCTGCTCTCCTCCAGTCCTCTGGTACCACACCTGTTCCCAGTGAGCTGTTGAATAAAGCCACCAGTGGGGCAGATAGCACCTCTCTGAGTTCCTTTAGTACCCTTGTGTGTATCCTGCCCAGTCCCAGAGCCTTGGCCACCTTCAGAGCTGCAAGTCCCTTCAACACTCTTTCCTCTGAAAATGGACTTGTGTCTACCTCAACCTCTACCTCCGACCCTTTGTTCCTGCTGCTTCCTGTTGGGACCCCCCATCCCAACACTCTGAAGACATAACAGAAGTCCCTGTTAAGGATGTCAGCTGTTTCTTGACCCTCTTCTGCACAGTCTCTCCTTGCCACCCTCCTTATCCTCACTATCCCTTCCATTTTTTCCCTCTTTTCACTTACGTACCTGAGGAAAATCTTAACCCCTTTAGGTACCCCTTCAGCTGTCCTTTTCTCTGTCTCTGTCTGACTGCCTTCCCTGCTTCCCTCTGTTTTACTTGTTATACCTCCCAGTCTTCCTCCCTCTGCGTTTCCTTATACCTCCTGAATGCCACCCTTTTTTTTTGATACCACCTTGGCCACTTCCTTAATGGTCTCTTTCCTTCTGCTTTTACTCACTTCCTTCACACAGAGGCTGGTTGTCTTAATGTCCTCCCTTATTTTTCCCCATTTGTGCCTCTACTCTTCCCTGGCAGTACCCCATACAAGACAGTTTCTAAGGCAGTCTCCCATTTCTTTAAAACCCTCCATTGCTGCTACTTCATCATCTTGGGGGGGGAGGGCAATTGTTGCCTCCCTTGGTTTTACTTACTTCCTCCCCACCCACCTAGTTTAAATGCTCATCCAAGCAGCATTTAAACCTACCACTAAGGATTGTGGTCACTTTTCTGGAAGGATGCGGGCTGTCTCACCTATAGAGGTCCATATCCTCCCAGATTATCCCCCAGCCTCAGTGTAGCTGAAGCCCTCCTCCATGCACTGTGCCTTCAACCAATTGTTAAATACCTTGGTGTGGTGCATCCTTTCCTCTACCTGGCTGTACACTGGCAACACCTCAGCAAAAGCCACCATGTGTGCCACCTGCGTTAGGCCCCTACCCAGCTTCCTGAGATTTCCCTGCACTACTCTACACTGTCCTTTACCAGGTCATTTGTCCCCAGGGGGACAGTGATGTCTAGCTCCCTCCCATCTCCTGCTGCCCTAATGATTCTCTGGATCCACTCTCCATCCCTTCAAGCTGAAGCACCTCACTGGCACTTTATTCCCCTCTCTCTTCCTCTCCCGCTACCAAGTCTTTCCCTCTAACAACAGAGTTCTCCACCATCAGCTGCTTCCTTCTGGACTGGGGCCTCTTCCTCCTTCCTTGGTGCCTCACCTTCTGAAGATCCCCACTTCCTCCCTTCCCACTAGTATGGGTGACTCCTCTCAGTTTCCTTTTCATGACAATATAGTGAAGAAATTCTCAGTGGTACTGACTGAGGTTCATGTACCATTCCCAACACCCCCACCCTCTGGGAGCCCACTGTGGTCCAACCGCTCTGTGTCTGCCTGGGCATCCTTGGGGGGGGCACAGAAGGTGCTCTGCACCTATGTCAGTCTGGCTAGGAGTCCGGAAAGCTCTGCTCTCAGCCCAGACAGGCTAGTACAAATGAGGCAGCACCTCCGTTTCCAGAATGTGCCCCAAAAGACTGTGGCCCGACACACATTACACTGCACCACTCCCATGATCTTTCCTTTCCTTACTAATTGCCTGTTTAAACTTTTCTGTACCCTAGTGCCTCCCTTCTACTTGTGTTGCATTCCTACCTCTCCCTTTTGCTTAGCTGAAACTTTTTTGTTTTATCCTACCCTAGAGAGGATGTCTCTTGTTTTCCCTTTTTGAACCCACCTACCTGTAACTAACCCACCCTGGGTGTCTAGTACCCTTTGCCATTTGTCTGGTCTTTATTGATTACCCTACCCTTTCACTTTCCTGCACTGCCCTAAATAGGGTGTCTCTTATTTTACCTTTTCTTACTCTCCTACCTGTATGTACCTTACCCTAACTCTACCAACTGGAAGCTACCGTCCCTGTCGCTGGTTGTTCCAGTACACTGCAATCACTAATGTATTTTCTCCTACTTGTCATGGCATCTCTCCTACAGAAAATGAAAGTTTTCTGCAGAGTTTGCCTGTTTGTTCACATGTGGAGCTCAAAACTGATGTAATAAAACTAGAGATTTTAGTCAATCTATCAGAAGCCAGATTCTGCAGTCATTACCACAAGGTAATGAACCTCTGAAACTGACATTCTGAAAATTACAGGGCAAGAACGGGAGCTATTATACAGAAAAATGTACAATATTTGTATTTTAACAGAAACATACATCTTACTTTTTTCCTCTACCATTTCTCTGTCTGATTAATAAACGCAATAGGACCCTATGAAGCACGACATTACCATGAGGTAATGGACCTGGTATTTTAGGCTCCTCAGCTTCGCCTCAGAATGTTTGACCACTGATCGGTTGATTACCTCATGGGAATACTCAGTACATCAGTTCTTATTGCTTAAATATCACCCCACACATTACCATTGCCACTGCATGATATACTGCCAGAATAATAGTCCTTGCAAGTGACAGAACAGGTCATATGAATGCAGTAGACCTCAACATCACAGTCGAAAACATCTGATGCATTATAGTATTGCACCACAGAATGATAATCCATCAGACCGCTGTGGTGCTGAAAGGACAGCTCCATGTTCTACCTCCTCCTTTTGTAAGTTTCCCAACATGCATATTGGCCTGTATTTTCAAAACTAATGACACAGGCAGTCTGAAGCCTGTGTCATAGCAAATGCAACAAAAGACTTGCATCCTGTTATCAAATGTTTTGACACATTTGTGAAATTTTCCTCACTTTGTGTCGCATAAATGTTCATGGCATGTCTGAAGTGTGACCCATGTGTCATTTTTCGTGTGCATCTTCTGGGACTTGCGACATGAGGTCAGACCACATTTTCTGTAGTCTAACAGTCATAATGCAAGTAGCACAACTGCACAGAAATCAAGCCGCAGATCTTCAAAAACCCAGACCCTTGTCTTTAATAGAAAGGCTACTGTTTCAGAAAGAACCATTGCTGATTAAACACTGTCACAGGCCAGGACATGGAACAGAAAGTATCCTGGCTCTAACATTAGTTCTGCTAGGAAAAAACACATGCTAGCACTTCAGCTTGGAGCTACAGAATGCTTGGTGTTATTTAAGGGAATACTGGTTATCCAACATTATTCTTGCCTTTCACCCATTACCACCTGGTGAGGCATTGAGGGCCTCTCATGTTGTTGACAAAAATGCTTGAAGCTGAGGCAATGCCTAATGCCAAGTCTTTTTCAAAAGACTCCTAATTGGTCTATCCATTTGACATCATGAAATGGGCAGTAATTTTTTGCAAACTCTCGAAAAATCAATGACAACGAGCTGCAAGAGCTAATGTACCACACTGATGCCGGTGCACCTGCCCCCCTCTCACTCCTGAAAAACTTGTCTAATGGCAAATCCACCAGTGAGAAACAGCCTGCATGTACAGCCTGAACAAACAGAGAGGCAGACAGCATCACAGCAGCTGGTGCTATCTGTAAGTGTGAGTTTAAGATTTAAAGGGGACTGTTCATGAAGAGTGTCCATAATAGTTTGAAAGCCCATAAAAGCCTTTTTTAAATGAGGTATTGGCCTTGCCTGTAGTTGGCAGCAACGCAGAGATACATCATAATCCCTTGTCTTGATATTGATATACATGCCACCATTTTAGAACCTTGTGATGTCACTGATGGTGAACCTAACTGCAATGTGGTTGGGAATGGCTTCACCCTGCATGACATCACAAGGTTCTAAAAATGGTGGCAATGTAGTATCGATATAGGGCATGCTTAGTAACTGATATCTCTGTGTTGCTGCCAGCTACAGGTAAGCCCAGTACCTCATTTAAAATAACTTTTCTTGGACTTTTAGACTATGATGGGTGACTGTTGATACCTGTCCCCCTTTAATATTATACTCTGCAGTTTTGGAAGAAGCTCCTGGGCTCACTAGACCAACTCCGTGGGCTCACGTTGTGCAAGACGACAGGTACTTTCAGTCCACAGGATGCTGCTGGTTATATTTATAAAGTAGTGCATATGACACAGAACATTATCAGGCATGAACATTTTAAAATTATAAGTTTCGAAACAGGATGAAAAACAAGCCATGGGAATTGTTTTGGAGGGCCTGGATTGCCCAGATGGGATTGTCTGTGACTGTTCTAACATGTTTTAAGGTATGTTTCACCCAGTGATTTTTGTTGGTCATGATATATAATTTTTCTTGGGAGAGTGCTTTCTGATATGTGATAGGATATTTCACCAGGACAGCTTTCCTGCTATCATTATACATACTCTCACTTTTAATTCTTTGATTAGTCATGAGTGTTGGAGTTCATTTTTATGCAGATGATGCTTAAATATATTACACTTTCCCTTTTATGTCTTCACACCAGTCCCAGCCCAAAACTAGTGTTTCTCTGCCACCAGAGAGAGGTTGTCCTCAGGTTTTTTTTTTTGGTCCTGGGTCCCCCAATCCTCCATTCAGAGGTTGGACCTGCCCTGCCTGTTGTCCCCCCATGCCCAGGCTTAACCCCCTGGTCTGAGCCACCAGGAGGGCTCCCCCCAATGGAACTGTAGGAAAGCCCAAGCTTACCCCCTAGGCTGGGGCCACAAGAGTGGGACCCCACTGGTGAACATTGAAGGCAGTGGAGATGACAGCAGGTAGTGGAGATGATGGCAGGGCAGGTCATCATGCCAGGGGTCAGCATTTTTGAGGCTGGCTACATCCCTTGGGGTGGAGATGTGCAATGATGTCCAGCATCTACCTCGCCCCCTTAAGATGATGGCACTGGCCACAGTGGACCCCTAGCCTCCACCAGTGGTCTGTTAAGTGCCAGACACTCTGTCCACCCTTCCCCCAGAGGAGGAGTGCAGGCTCCCGGACACTTGATCATTCTCCCCCCTCCTGGCCAGCCCTCCAACTTCCGGGTCCATTCCTGAACCCAGGTCATCGGCGTCGCAAGCAGAAATCCAACTGCTGCGCCGGTGGGCTGGCTGTAATGTCCTCAGGTTTATGTTGGTGTAATTTCAGGAGTCCTTCTGATCAATTATACTGTAAATATCATATATACAATGTAGGTGAGCATTAAAGAGCCACCAACGCCTCAGGAAGAACTCAGAAAAACATAATATTTGGACACAAAGCAGCTTATATTTCTCATTAGCTCTGTATTTCTTATCTCCATTATTTATTCCCAAGGTCAGGTGCATGAAAACAGAAGAGTTGTTCCCTGAGGGTTCATCAGCTCCTATTGCTTCTTCCCAACCTGATGTCATAATACTGTGCTTATGACATGATAATAATAATATAATAATGATAATAAATCTTTATTTATTATGCACATTACATAAACCTGAAGCACAAATAAAACAGTAATGTATACAGTCGTCAGTAAAATCCAGTTAATAACCTTAAAACTCTGTAAAAGCTTGGCTCCACAAATGGGTCTTGAAGGCCTATTTAAACCCCCCACAGTCGTGCATTCCTGAAGCTGATGGGGTAGAGAATTCCAAAGGACTGGGGCCGTGTACATAAATACCCAGGCCACAGAAGATTTCAAAGATACCCTTGGAATCTCTAGCAACCCCTTGTCAGCCGAGTGGAGCAATCGCTCAGGGCAGTAAGGAGACGGAAGTTCTTTTAGGTAGTCAGGGCCAACAGACTGTGATGTCACAACAGAGCATTATTATGTCAAGTAGGGAGTAAGTTATAGAAGCAGATGAGCTCTAAGGGATAAAGCTCCTGGTTTTGTGGGAATTTCTTTAGTAATAAATAATGAAGGGGAGAAATCTACAGATGATATATGAAACACAAGCCGAATTGTGTCCAACTATTAAGTTTTCCAAAGTTTTTTCAATGGTGTCAGCTGCTCTTTAAACCTTACAGATAAATGAGTTATTTTAGCCACTGTAGCATTCTAAATGGGCTTTAGACTCGTCACAAAGGAACAGTCAACCAATGGGAGAGCAGCTTGAACAGTACCTGATGACACGACAATGGCCTATGATGCACTCAAAATAGAATAGTGAAATCAAACAAACAGTTAAATCTTCATCAGTCATAACTAATTGAAAAGTTTTGTAATGTAAAATACATTGTATAGTTTGGACACACAGTGGCCTGGCTCACAATATGCCACTTTTTGTCATTTGTAGGGCTGGGTGAAATGTATCTTCTGTCAGAGGAATTTTGGCGATATTACAATTTCACTTCCATGAAATTTTTGTGAAATGTCACCAAATTTGTAATTCACCTTATTTCCATCTAATTAAAAAAGTATTTGTCCAAATTGCACAGCAGTTGGTATGATTAATTTATCAATCCATGTGAAGAACTATACCATGTTTCAGATCTCTGTTGTAGTGGTGACTGAGCTATAAGTCTCCAAAGCTTTGAATATTTTAAAATTACATGTTGCATGTATGTAAACTGCAGAATTTTGAGCCGCTATAACTTTAAAACTAGAGAACAGAATATTACCAATTTTGTTAGTGTCATTGACCCTAAAAATGAGACTTTGTGTGTGTGTGTGTGTGTGTGTGTGTGTGTGTGTGTGTGTGAGAGCTCTCTAATCTTTTGCTCAAAGACTGGACAAGTTATAAGCAGCCAAAGATTCTAAAATAAAATCAGTAATTAAAGTTGAATTTCATGAGCTTGTGTGAAGATTGTGGAATTTTGTGATACTTTTGTCCAAGCTTGCCCAAGCCATATTCATACATTTTGCACTGTCATACACTTGAGCTGCCACTGTGAAGGAAGGCAAAAGGCTAGGTAAAGTGGCAATAAGGTAACATTCATAGGAGGCTTCATAGTGAAAGTATCGAGGTGCCAAGTGCCAGGTCACTATCTCGCGTGAGAATCCATGAAGACTAGTCCTGGACTTTACTGTGCACTAGCCTGTCTTCTGGTGATATGCCAGGTAACCAGTAGAGCACACTGACTTGATGACTTGTGGAAGTACATACATGTGCAGCATTGTTTCTGTACAATGCCACCCTGTAGATAACAATGTATATTTTTAGCATTTGAAGACATTGGTACCCAGTAATGCTAAGCATCACAACTAGTTGTGACAGAAGTATCTGGATATTTTCAGTCACGATAAAGCATGATGCTGGGCATTGCTGTCACTGGAGTGTTGGAGGGGCACTGCAGGGCCATGATGCTAGTGCAGGTAAGGTGATTCATGATGGAGCATGATGCTGGGCATCACTGTCGCAGGAGTGTTGGAGGGGCACTGCAGGGCCATGATGCTAGTGCAGGTAAGGTGATTCATGATGGAGCATGATGCTGGGCATCACTGTCGCAGGAGTGTTGGAGGAGCATTGCAGGGCCATGATGCTAGTGCAGGTAAGGTGATTCATGATGGAGCATGATGCTGGGCATCACTGTTGCAGGAGTGTTGGAGGGGCACTGCAGGGCCATGATGCTAGTGCAGGTAAGGTGATTCATGATGGAGCATGATGCTGGGCATTGCTGTCACTGGAGTGTTGGAGGGACACTGCAGGGCCATGATGCCATGCAGGTAAGGGGGTTTACCTACTTGCAGCACAAGTCAAACGAATGTGAACAATAGCCAACCCAAGATGGACTGATGTTCTGCAAATACGGAGGGGGTGTGGTCATGTCAATGGAAAGGGAAGTCAAGAGGTTTTTAACTATAGGATAGAGGAGGTATCTAGTGCAGGGGTTACCAGTGGCAGGAGTTAGATGAATGGGATCATCAAGAGAACAGTAGCTGGGCTAAGCAGCCAAAGCATAGTAGACTACCAGCTGGCATAATTTTAATTCAATTCAATTTTTATTTTACCATGAAAGACACCATTGAGAGAAACTCATTTACAGGGTGGTCCTGGAAGGACTAGTACACAAAGTCAAGGGTGAACAACCACACAAATACGGGAAATAAAACAATATTATATACAATGGCGACATATACTTTTTTACAAAAGTTGCATACAAACCGAAACAATCAACACTTGAAACAGTAAAAAACAATAGAATAGTGAGGAAGGGGCACAAGAAATGCTTGAAATTACAGGAGGTTAGAAAGGACAAAGGGGAAGTGTAGGGGGGCAGAGTAAAGTGCATAGGGGAGTGGGTAAAGAGGAAAAGGAGCAGACAGGGATAAGGGAAGGTTGGGTTAATGTTTGGAGAAGGAGAGAAGTGTGAAGTTTTGGATATAGTGATACTAAATTATGCAAAACAGTGACAATCGTTCACATACTGTCTTAGCAGGGCCTTACACAAAACATACAGGGACACTTCTCACTTGAAAGTAGGACATACAGTATGAAAATCACAACCCATAAAATTGATTGGTCTGAGTACCCAAACATACTTCGAAGTCCAGAACTTAGAGGAACTCACAGAGACATGGTAGGAGCAGAAAATGACTGTGGAACCAAGAAGGAGAAATCCTGGCTAATCCAAAAGGATAGGTCCTACAGGAAAAGGTGTAGGTGGCTGTCTTTTGAAATGAGCTTGTCTGTCAAAAACAAGGAGGAAATCAATGTGACAAGCAGGCTTGCGGAGTCCATATGATGAAGCTCAGAGAAAAAAGCAGGGGGGACAAAATAGTCCCTCAGAAATGAACTACAGGAATACAAGCAGCTCCACTCAGCTAAATGGATTCAGTGGTGATAAGTGCTTTGTGAAAGTTAAATTCCACAAGTGGAATTCTAGTGGCCTTACCTATAATGAATTCATGAATTTTTGAGCAAGTGTTGCCAATCAGTAACTTCTGCAATTTCCACAATAAATTTTAACCTACTAAACCAAATTCATCATGCTTAATTGGATTCCAGGGCTTATTTACATTGGTTGTGCATGCCGACTTTGGGGTGTATACCTAAAATAGCAGCAAAGCTAAAAAGATCAAAATATGTTGAAAATGTTCATACATTTGTTTATCTGCTCTCTCCACTGACCCCCCTGGACATGCAGTCCTCCTTCCCCCGGCTGACCCCTGAGAAACCATGGTCTGTTTCTGAACCCAGCATCCAGCATGACAAGAGGTAAGGTGTCCAGCATTTCAGCCCTCCTCACCGAAATATTTGAACAATTTAACAAATAATTAAATTGCAAAATGATGAACTCATGTAAGTTACAATCTACATAACCAACTACCTCCCAATTTAGCAGTTTCTGAGACTCTTCCAAGAAAGTATGCGTATACAGTTTCAATTGCCTTGCCCCAAAGGTGGCTAAATTGTAAGTAGAGAAACATTTTCTGAAATTTTCATAAAAATAATATATTGCCAGACTTTGAGCCCCTATAAATTCCACCATCTCATCTGAATGCCATGAAACTTGCACACTAAAATCTGTATTAAGGTAGACACTGTGTATGTGCGTGTGAAAAAAATGAATAGGGATCTAGGAAAGCTTGAAGAGTGGTAATGAATGTGGCAACTAAGTTTCAATGTGAAGAAGTGCAAAATCATGCACTTAGGGTCATAGAAACCCAGAGGCGGAGTACAAGATAGGGGGGAGTGGTACTAATGACCAACAAACAGGAAAGAGATCGGGGGGTAATCATATCTGGTGATCTAAAGGCGGCCAAACTGTGACAAGGCTGTGGGAAGAGCCAGTGGGATGCTAGGGTACATAGGGAGGGGTATCACCAGCAGAAAGAGGGAGGTGGTGTTACTGCTGTATAGATCACTGGTGAGACCATACAAGGAGAGACTAAAGGACCTCATTATGTACACCCTGGAGGAAAGAAGGGAAAGGGAAGGGATATGATATAGACTTTCAATTACTACATGGGTATAAATAAGGTACGAGAGGGAAGCATTTTTCAGAAAAAAAAGATGCTGAAGAACAAGTGGACATGCTATGAAACTGGAAAGTGGCAGACTCAGGGAAGCATAAGGAAGTACTTCTTCACAGAGAGAGCGGTGTCCACCGCTCTCTCTCTCTCTTCACAGAGAGAGCGGTGGACACCTGGAACAGCCTTCCAACAGACGTGGTGGGGGAGAAAGCTGTGGCGGGATTCAAGAACACATGGGATAGGCATAAGGGAACTTTAGGCATTAGGGAAGGGAGGGCTAAGTCAGAGATCAAGTAGAGTCTACGGTATTACAGTAGTTAGGGAAAATGGGCAGACAGGGTGGGCCAAGTAGTCCTTATCTGCTGTCAAATTCTATGTTTTGATATTTCTACCCCTTTAGGGTCAGCTACAAACAATAAGCATGCCAGATTTCAGATCTCTAGATATATGAATGACTGAGTTATGACCAATTAAAGAATTTCAAATAATTTCAAGAAATTCTGTGAAATTTTGTGAATTTCGTGTAAATTTTGAGAAAACAGAATTTGCTAATTTTGCCCAGCCCTATTCATTTATGAGGGGACAGGACCTTCATGAGTCACCATGGCTCTGCCACTTGTGAGCTATTGTCAAGGCCCCTGGAATTCTGCGGTTCTGCGGTTGCGGAATTTGCCGCAGAATTTGCATCATGCTGCAGAATATATATATAGTGTTGCAGAAGTCATTGTTTTTGGTGAATTTTCATATAAATATACTGTTTTTCCATAGTGTCAGGCTTTCTTTCCCACCTCGTTTATCCTGAAGCCCCTCCTCTATGCTCAGCATATGATGTCATTCATGACATCACATCATATTTAGCCAATGACAGAACTGCATTCTGCCACAGAAATGAATAAATCATGCCGCAGAAATCAGAATATGCTGCCGTAGAACACCAGGGGCCCTGGCTATTGTCCATCAAAATCACTCATGAAGATAAACGGCAGATTCTGAGTCAGGCCATTGCGTAGCCCCTATATTCATGCCTAGCCAGAGCACTATTCCACATGATAGGCATTCTTATTCCATTTCCTAGTGAGAGGATATTGACTTTTAATCTCTTTTTAATATCTATAATTAGGAGTGATTCCATGTAGCAACTTTAATTTTTTTCTTAATCATTATTTCCCCATACCACACCACCTCACTTCCTCTCCTGTGTCCTTTTTTCATGGTCCACTGCTCCAGCAACCCCTCTTGCACTCCTGCTAGGATCTGAGACTTCTATCTAGATCCTTCCCATGGTTCTCCAGCACCATGGCTTGTATCCCCTGTGGTGGGAACCCCTACTCTGACAGCTACTCGAAGACAGGGAAGCATATATTGTAAACAGATCTAGCCACGGTGATATAGAGGAGGGGCCCAGACTGTTCAGGGGTTCAAGGTGGGCAGACAGAATGCCGATGTCATGTACAAGGGGCGGGACATTTTCTCCCCTTTCCCTAATGTTGGCCCTCCTATCACTCTATGCCATTGCCAAGGCCCCCATTGCAGACTTCTTATTGGTGAGGGATGGCCAACCTCACATGGCCACCCATAATGTCAGCGTCACCTTCAGCACCACAGTACAGCACTCAAGTAGAGGGGAGCATCTGCCCACCCCCCCCGGGACCAGTAGCTGATGCTTCTGCATCACATCCTGGCCCCTGTGGCTCTAGGCAGGAATGTCGGGTCTGAGACCCTATCCTGGGTCTCCCATAGGGTGTGGCAGAGCTTCACCAGCTGCCACCACTGGGTCACTCTCCTCTCTCATATGAAAGAAATGTATTTTCTTATCTATAGACACTGTGCAGTAACTCTTGTTCATGCTTTCATTACTTCTGGGGTTTACTATTGTAATTCTCATCTAGCGGTTTGTTGTAAGCTGTAGCCCCCCAAATGCAGCAGCCACCTAGAATTCATTTAATTAAAAAGGTGGCATTTAAGGAAGTGGAGGAAAATTAATTAAAAAAGTGTAAAACAAAATCAGAAAAAAGTAAAAAAAAAACTAAAATAAGATCATGTGGTGATGGGGACATGGGGTTGTGTGTGTAAAGCCAACCATAGACAGAAGTAAATAGGAGGAGGGGAGAAAAAGATGAGGGAAAAGAAAAGATAAAAAAAATATATCTTTGAGGCTGGAAAGATATAATGATGAGAGGTAGTGCAGGGGTTGGGATGAAGCAAGGGGCGGGAGAAGTTGGAGAAGACACATAAAAGCATTCTGCTGCTACATGTGAGACACGGGTTCATAACTTCAACCTGAGGCTGGGGGAGGCCTAGCAGTTGCACATACATGACACTGGATTGAGACTCTAGGGAGGAGGGGGAAGGAAACAGCTGTCTCGCTGCTGTCTGACAACAGAATGGTCTTCCCATCCATTTCAGAGGCGCACAGTGCCAGCCCTTCCAGATGGTAGCACAGGTGCTGCAAAGTAGCTCAAGTACGTAGGAACATCCTATGGAGAAAATTGTCACTCAGCATGAAGGGCGCGGGTGAAAGCCTGATTCCCACTGAGGCCTAACTCAGAGCCAAGATGCTATGCAAAACTGGGTCCCTACACTTATGTCCTCTGCTAAAATGAGGGGAGGAGAGAACCCATCTTGGCTGGGTAGTGTTGCCATGGTAACATATGTAACCCCCCTGCAAATGGGGGTTCCCAAAAGACTTCCAGGAGCTTGCTTGAATGCTCCAAGCCTGAATGGTGTTTGGCATTTAAGCCATTTATCAGTGAGTGTTTTTAGAGCCTCTGGTACTGTCTCTTTAAGAGCTGTCTGCTTGCAGACATAATTAGTTTGTATGGGGGGACTGTGCGCTTCTCTGAGTACCACTCGAGCTGCTGCCAATTCACTTCATTTTTGTAGTCACTAGGGTGCAAGGGAACCTATCTGAAAGATGTAACTGTTTGCCAGAAATTATTTAGAGTAATAATGAAATTACAGTTTGTCTAACCTGCTTTCTTTGCAGTCAGAACTGTGTCTGCTAGTTCCCCATTCTAGTTTTGAACTGCTGAACTGGACCAATCAGTGTGGGGTAAGCTAGCTCTAAAATGGTGCCTTGGACGAATCAGAACTTGGACTCATAATCTGAGCCAGCCACAAGAGGATTGTATGGGCAGTTGACTCTGGGAGATGTAGTTTAGACTTCAGTGCCTTTTGGACCAACAGCAGCAGTCTTTTGTGAGTGACAGCCAATCCAGTCAAGAACTGGGAGGAACTCAAAGGAAGTGCCGGTTTTGTCGGTTGGAGTTTCAGTTGAGCTTTGGCAGTGAAGAAGGAAGGAGCCCTGTGCTTTTTCAGTGTGCAGTTTTAGTCAAAAAACGTGTGTAAGGCCCAGAGTTCCGGTCTGCAGCTTGTGTAACAGCTTGTTAGGACTGAATCCGTCCTGTGAAAAGAATCAAATGATCTCTGAAGAGTAGAAACCAGGCTCACCCTGTAGAAGACTGGAGGAATTGCTGAAAATTGCTTTCGGTCTGTCAGGAACTGAATCTGCTGTGTGTTCTCCGGGTATTGTGCAGTAATTGCGATCGGGATACAGATGCAGCCTGCCTGGTATAGTGCTTTCTTTTATATGGATGTGTGAAGAGGTTTGTGTACCTCAAGTGAGCCCTGCTGACATTGAAGGACCCTATCTTATTTGGAGGTCGTGAGTACTAATTCAGGGTCGCTCCCTGTTGAATTGCCACATTAAATCCAAATGGAATTACTGTACTGCTGACTGTTTAATTCTCCTTTTCTCTGTGTGAAAGGGCCCCACCAGCTGCCACTGGTTTGGACTAGCCACTAGGGCTTGGGTACCCAGGGACAGTAACTGATAAGGGATAGGCCTGTGCACAGAGCCATAAATAGATTATTAGAGTGATAAGCTAATTAACCTGATTTCTCCCTGTCCTTGTTATATCCCCTAAATAAATCAGAGCTGCTTGTTTCAGCAAAGTTATACTGCCTGAGGTATTTGTCTATGTTAAAGTACTGTACTGTGATTGTTGCACTGTATCTCATTTCACAGGAGGTCCCAGTGCGGAACCAGACCTGGGGTAAGTGTATACTGTGAAGGTAATTCTGATATATTGTGTGGGCCACTAGTGGGAAGAAAGGGGGGTTGCAGTGTCCCAGAGGGCTGTGACCAAGTTAGTTTAACTATTGCAAACCCTGACCTCTGGGTGGAGGCACCCGCCATTGGATCCAGGCCCCTCAACCTGTTAGTGGCAAATCAGGCAGGGGTAGTAGCCCCTGGGATAGCGCCATCTAGGGGTTACACATAGTACTGTGGAGGTAGAAAGGACTTACTGTAGTTTGTCCACCCCTCCTGCAGAACAGCAGTGAGTAATGATTATATGTAGATTAATTAACCCCCAAGTGTTATGAACACGCTAATCCTTAATGCTGAGTGGGTTCAGTGACATCATGTGAGCTTGACAGCTTTGGATGTCACAGGACCTGTGAGGTGGTTAAGAATCCACCTATTCTTAACATTTGGTGGTTATTCATTTTACATACATGAAGGTTATCTTGTTTTGAAAACTAAATTGAGGAGTAGATGAAGATATTGTGTCCAAGACTGGAGAAAGATGCAGTAAAAAGCTACTGAGGTAAACAACTTTCAGTTGCAGTTTAAAAGCAGTTCCAATAGCTCAGCAGGTTGCTCACTCACCTCTGAGGTTGAAAGATCAGAAGGTTGTGAGTTCTAGCCCGACACAAGGAACTTGGAGCCAAATCCTAATACTGACACTGCAGTGTAGCATGAGGGGGGTGCTGCACTCCTGTATGTACCGTCTTTCAGATGAGATGTTATATTGAGGTCTCGTCTTCCTGTTCAGGTGGACGTTAAAGATCCTATGGCACTTCTCGAAAAGAGTAGGGGAGTTTTTCTGGTGCCCTACCAAATTCCTCCCCTTCACTACAACAAAACACAAACAGCATAATCCTCATTTAATATGTCAGTCTCTCCCCCCAACCATGGGAAGGAGGCTGAAATAGAAATAGGCAGAATTGCCTTGCCTTTCTTTCCCAGTCATCAACAACAACAACAACAACAACAAAAAAACAAGCTGGCCCGCTGGCACAGTGGAAAGATTTACCACTGAGATGCGAGTGACCAGGGCTTGGGAATGGACTTGGGATGCTCGAGGGCCAGCCGGGGAGGAAGTGGATTGAGCAGCCACTGCACACTCTCCACCTCCGAGGGGAGGAGAAGGGTACAGTGTCTCCACCTCCAAGGGGGAGGAGAAGGGTACAGTGTCTCCACCTCCGAGGGAGAAGGGTACAGTGTCTCCACCTCTGAGGGGAAGAGTGCAGTGTCTCCACCTCAGGGGGAGAAGGGTACAGTGTCTTCACCTCCGAGTAGGGGAGGGGGGTACAGTGTCTCCACCTCCGAGGGGGGGAGAAGGGTACAGTGTCTCCACCTCCGAGTAGGGGGGGGGTACAGTGTCTCCACCTCCGAGGAGGAGAAGGGTACAGTGTCTCCACCTCCCGAGTGGGGAGGTACAGTGTCTCCACCTCGAGGGGAGAAGGGTACAGTGTCTCCACCTCCCGAGGGAGAAGGCCAGTGTCTCCACCCCTCCCAGGGAGGGGGGCAGTGTTCCACCTCCAAGGGGGAGAAGGGCACAGTGTCTCACCTCCCGAGTAGGGAGGGGTACAGTGTCTCCACCTCCGAGGGGGGAGAAGGGCACAGTGTTTCCACCTCCCGAGTAGGGGAGGGGGGTACAGTGTCTCCACCTCCGAGTAGGGAAGGGGGGGTACAGTGTCTCTGGTCCTAGGGCTCCTGGGTTACCACAGGATGCCCAGTGCTGGAGCACCACCTAATGAGGGAGGGTGTGTCGGACACACGGCGAGGTTGTGCTGCAGTGTCCATCTGACACACCCTTTGGAAAAACTACCTAAGAAAATCCTCTTTGGCAAGCCCAATGATGCCCCCTAACCCATGGTAGACCTGGGGTGCCTGTCGCAACCCAGACACAGATCTGCTGGAGTTAACAGGGAAGGACTTCAGTGGCTCTGCCCTGGGGGGTAATCCAGGGGGCACTGTGGTGAGGGGTCCTGGGGTGGATGGCCAACAGTGTAAAAAGCAAAGTAAGTAAAAAAAAACAGACAAACAAAAACAACACAGCAGCTGTGTGCATGCACACTGCAATGAGACCTGACAGACAGATTTATGAGGAAAATGCTGTTCTTAAAGGGAACATAAACAATATTGTTTACATTTTTAATATACTTGTAAATTTGGGCATTTGTGAAGTCTGTTTAATCACCCCAATATATTGTTTTGTGTGTTTGTTTTGAAATAGTACTTTTTTATGGCTACAGGGGTGTAGCTTGCAGCCACCTTGTGAGTGCCTTAAAAATGACCCACTGGCTCTGTCCGAACAACAGATTTGGAGTTGCAGCACGATCATTCTGCAACTCTAAAACACTCCATTCTCATCCCCCCTTCTGCAGGTGCATTACTCTTATTGCCATCACCCACTGTGCTCGTGCATGTGAACTGAGCTCTGGCAGACATCTTGAGCACAGCTGCAGCCATGTTGGTTCTGGCCAGAGTTTGTTATTCCTTACTTACGTCCCCATATTAATACAGCCCTTTTTTTCACCTACCCAAAAGTGAAGCTGGAGTACTTCTGTAAGGTCTCCATTGTTCCCTATTTGTTAATTTTTTTTTTATTAAATATTGATGAGTGTGTTTAAAAAAAAAAAAAATATACTTACATTTTCCCATGTATTGAGTATGAGCTGGCCAACCCCCCCGAATGACCCAACTCTGTTCCCGAACTTGGGTTGTCAGTGTGGCAGGAGGTAAGGCACTAGACACCTCAGCCCTCCATGCCACAGGGCTAGCTGACTTACTTACTGTTCAAGGAATTCTAACTCTGATCCATTGGGCTGGGTAGGATGCAGCAAGGGGATGTAGAGAGTAGTTGGGTAGAATGTGAAGGGCTTAGCAATGACATTGTTAGGGGCAGTGCTGGGTTTATGTGCTGTGGATAGGCTGCAGGACATCATGGGCAGGAAACGTGAGGGCATTCCAAAAATAGAGTTATTAAAAAAAATTCACTGCGCTAGGAAAAACAGTGATCCATGGGTTTTTCATGACATTTTTATGGAATAGTGATTGTTTTTCCATTTTTTTCTTCTTCACAGCATTACATTTGTTCATTGTAATTATAAAAAAACAACTCATGTCTTTTGACCAGAAGCAATATCAGGGTACTAAAAATCCTTATTGCCCCCTCACCTTTGGCAGAGTAATCCAGTAAATACTCCCACTCAGCACACAGTAAGAAAAATGTTCTATCTGAAACTAAGACACAAATCCAGAAGATGAACATATTTGTTTTTGCCATGGCCTTACAGGAATGTTTCAGCTGGGACGTGAACCCAGGCCGCCCGGAATACTGTTCCGATTGCGCTAACCAGCTGCACCATTGAGACAACTGGAACCTGGGCTGTCCCCGAACACATTACTCTTTCTCAAATGCACAGCCCAATGGTTCCAGTTGTCCTGGTAGCACAGCTGGTTAGCACAATCAGAATGGTATTCCAGGTGGCCTGGGTTCATGTCCTAGCTGAGGCACTTACTTCTTTCTCACCTCTTTTTGCATGTGTTCCATAAATATACACACCACACTCCTGTGTGATTGTTATGCATAAAAATTTGTGTTGCCATTTGGTTGTGCATTTGAGAAAGAGTAATGTACTCAGGGACGGCCCAGGTTCCAGTTGTCTCAATGGTGCAGCTGGTTAGCGCAATTGGAACAGTATTCCGGGTGGCCTGGGTTCACGTCCCAGATGAAACATTCCTGTAAGGCCATGGCAAAAACAAATATGTTTATCTTCTGGATTTGTGTCTTAGTTTCAGATAGTGGCACAGCTTGTTAGCTCAATCGGAATGGTATTCTGGGCGGCCCAGGTTCACGTTCCAGCTGAGGCACTTATTCTTTCTCACCTCTGTTTGTATGTGTTCTATAAATATGTACACTACACTCCTGTGCGATTCTTACTGGAATGTTGTCATATAGGATGGTACCATCTCTTTTGTGATGGATTTCACCTGTTTGGTCTTTCAGGATTATGTAGCAGGTTAAATAGAATCTGTGTATGTTCAGAAATCCTGGATCTCAATGCCCATTAAATGCCTGAAATTTGAGGTGATGCAAAAATTCAAAACTGATTCCTTTAAAACAATATCTAAATGAAAAACAAAGTCTTGCTTAATCCAATATTGTTTCAATATAGGGGAATGGCAAAGGCTTCAATTTATGGTCTCTAAACAGAAACAGAGCCTCTGTAGAGAGGGCTGATGTTATAATGCTAATGTTACTGCACATATGCACGTGTATGATACAGTGTGCATATCAGCCAATCAAAAATGTTATTGTCTGTCTATCTATCTATCTATCTATCTATCTATCTATCTATCTATCTATCTATCTGTCTGCCTCTCCATCTGTCTGTCTGTCTAAGAACAGTATCGATCGATCTATCTGTCTGTCTGTGTCTGTCAACAGTATCTATCTATCTATCTATCTATCTATCTATCTATCTATCTATCTATCCCTCCATCTGTCTGTCTGTCTAAGAACAGTATTTATCTATCTGTCTGTCTGTCAACAGTATCTATCTATCTATCTACAGATAGTATCTGTCCATCCGTCTATCTATCTATCCATCTATCTATCCCTCCATCTGTCTGTCTGTCTATCTAAGATGAGTATCTATCTAACTGTACCTATCTATCTGTCTGTCTCAGTCTGTCTGTCAACAGTATCTAGCTACCTATCTATGTATTTACAGATAGTATCTGTCCATCTGTCCGTCTGTCCGTCTGTCTGTCTGTCTCTGTCTGTCTATATCTATCTATCTATCTATCTATCTATCTATCTATCTATCTTGAAGCAGTTTATATGTTTGCTGCATTCTAACACCAGTTTTGGCTTGTGATACTGCATGTCCTCACATGGTGGCACTAGCGTTACTTCAGTGCTGGCCACTGTAAAATGCTATTGGATATCCATATGTTGCAGCGCCTGTGAAGCAGCCGACGGATGCAGAGCAGCTTGGCAATTTTCGATATGGGCTTAGCCATTGATCTGAAATCCTCCAGTCTGTCACATTCACATCTATTTTCCAGTGGTCTGGGCAATGGAGTTCCCATCAGTCTCGCCTTAATTCTCTAGCTGCTGCTACTTCAGCAAGATTGTAGCCTTAGAAACAGGGAATGTAAAGAATGCAATTATGCTTATTCTCAACTATAATTGGATTTAGAATGCACCTCTTAATTAACATGATGTATAGTGGGGTAGGAAAAATGACCCGGTTGTACATTTTTGTGATTACTAGAAATGTTTTTTCTGTGGAACAGTGTACCCTGCTGCATCGAAAGAATCTGAGACCAGAATCATCTCGAAGCAGCAGATGTGGCAGAGCTCTGGAATACTACTAGACCCCAGCTGTGTGTAACTGCCCCAAATCTCCAAAGGAACGCAGGAGCTGTGAGACTATATCAGACCACTGACCCAGCCAGTTGGTTTTCTGCCCTTGTTACACAGTTGTAGCTGGCAGTATAGACAAGAGGTTAAGAGCAGCAAGTCCTGAATGTACTTGGTACACCCAGCAGGCCTGGTTTGATTTCCAGAACCTCCACTTGCATACTGTGTGACCCTGAGCAAGCCATTTAACCTCCCTGTGCTCTCAGGACGCACCTGGAAATGAGTTTCAGCTCAGGGTGCCTTTGCCAGCCAAAGGTTGTTAAATAAAACACTACAAAAAAAAAAAAACTCTTCCCTGTCTATGATTGCTCGAATCTTATGACCATTAATTTGTGCTCCAATATAAATGTACCTAGTCTAATTTAAAAGCAGGCACACTCACTGCTTCTATAGCCTCCTCTGGTAACTTTGTCCACTTACTTTCCACCCTTTAAGTGAAGCTGCCTTAGCTTGCGCAACCCTTTTCCATTATTTTTTAAGTTTTTTATTATTTAATTTTTTGCCAGAAAATGCACTCTGTGTTGAAGCTTGGGACAGAGTCTAGAAACTGACCCAGAAAATGTTACGGTGCAATTACAACGTCACATGTTGTTACGTCACAATGAGATCACAGCTAGCAGAGACTAATGTACAAGTTAAACAGATAAATCTTTAAATCTTACCATGTTTAATTCAAAGCAGTTGTACTAATTGTAGTTGTTATGGAGGCGGGGGCAGTCTCCTGCAACTGTTAAGTTAAAACATTTTGAAATTGGTGAGGAAGTTGCAGGGGGCTTTGCCCTCCAATAAACAATTGCCGGCATCTACTCACATTTGAACCACTGTGTCAAAAACACACACTGAGAACCAGTATGATGATTGCAGATAAGGTGTATGTTTACTACTGTAACCCCCCTGCAAATGGGGGTTCCCAAAAGACTTCCAGGAGCTTGCTTGAATGCTCCAAGCCTGAATGGTGTTTGGCATTTAAGCCATTTATCAGTGAGTGTTTTTAGAGCCTCTGGTACTGTCTCTTTAAGAGCTGTCTGCTTGCAGACATAATTAGTTTGTATGGGGGGACTGTGTGCTTCTCTGAGTACCACTCGAGCTGCTGCCAATTCACTTCATTTTGCAGTCACTAGGAGTGCAAAGGAACCTATCTGAAAGATGTAACTGTTTGCCAGAAATTATTTAGAGTAATAATGAAATTACAGTTTGTCTAACCTGCTTTTGCAGTCAGAACTTGTCTGCTAGTTCTCCATTCTAGTTTTGAACTGCTGAACTGGACCAATTCAGTGTGGGGTAAGCTAGCTCTAAAATGATGCCTTGACGAATCAGAGCTTGGACTCATAGTCTGGGCCAGCCACAAGAGGATTGTATGGGCAGTGACTCTGGAGATGTAGTTTAGACTTCAGTGCCTTTTTGGACCAACAGCAGCAGTCTATTGTGGTGACAGCCAATCCAGTCAAGAACTGGGAGGAACTCAAAGGAAGTGCCGGTTTCGTCAGTTGGAGTTCAGTTGAGCTTGGCAGTGAAGAAGGAAGGAGCCCTGTGCTTTTTCAGTGTGCAGTTTTAGTCAAAACGTGTGTAAGGCCCAGAGTTCGGTCTGCAGCTTGTGTAACAGCTTGTTAGGACTGAATCCGTCCTGAAAAGAATCAAAGGATCTCTGAAGAGTAGAAACCAGGCTCACCCTGTGAAGACTGGAAGAATTGCTGAAAATTGCACTCCGGTCTGTCAGGAACTGAATCTGCTGTGTGTTCTCCGGGTATTGTGCAGTAATTGCGATCGGGATACAGATGCAGCCTGCCTGGTATAGTACTTTCTTTTTATATGGATGTGTGAAGAGGTTTGTGTACCTCAAGTGAGCCCTACTGACATTGAGGACCCTATCTTGTTGGGAGTCGTGAGTACTAATTCAGGTTGCTCCCTGTTGAATTGCCACATAAGTCCAAATGGAATTACTGTACTGTTGACTGTTTAATTCTCCTTTTCTCTGTGTTGAAAGGGCCCCTACCAGCTGCCACACGGTTTGGACTAGCCACTGGGCTTAGGTACCAGGGACAGTAACTGATAGGGATAGGCCTGTGCACAGAGCCATAGGTAGATTATTAGAGTGATAAGCTAATTAACCTGATTTCCCTGTCCTTGTTATATCCCCTAAATAAATCAGAGCTGCTTGTTTCAGCAAAGTTATACTGCCTGAGGTATTTGTCTATGTTAAAGTACTGTACTGTGATTGTTGCACTGTATCTCATTTCCAGGAGGTCCAGTGCCGGAACCAGACCTGGGGTAAGTGTATACTGTGAAGGTAATTCTGATATATTGTGTGGGCCACTAGTGGGAAGAAAGGGGGGTTGCAGTGTCCCAGAGGGCTGTGACCAAGTTAGTTTAACTATTGCAAACCCTGACCTCTGGGTGGAGGCACCCGCCATTGGATCCAGGCCCCTCAACCTGTTAGTGGCAAATCAGGCAGGGGTAGTAGCCCCTGGGATAGCGCCATCTAGGGGTTACACTACAAAATCTTGGCCACCATTTTTCTGAGTCATTGGCAGTCAGAAGCTTGTTTCCAGGTGTGACCCATGAGCACAGGGAGGTTAAGTGACTTGCTCTGGGTCTCACAGTCTGTAAGTGGTGGTTGTGGGTTTCAAACCCAGATCTGCTGGGTCTCCAGTTTCTCAGCTTGGTGATCTAACCTTTGGGCTATAATTATCACATATTAGTTGAAAAAGCTCTGTCTGGTCTACTATGTTCCCTATACAATAGTAAAAGCCACTGTTATGCTTCTTACCCTTCTCTTCTCCAGTGTGAACATACCTGGGTGCTCCAGTTCTTCTTCATAGCTGCACTCTTTAACACTCTAATCATTTTTGCAGCCCAATACTTTTACCCTTTAACCTCTGCTACTGTATATCTTTTTGTACTGCAGTGACCCAAACTGCACAGACTGCATTTAAGTAACTTTGCCAGGCATTCCCATTTCATTCCCAGCACATAGAGACAATTATTTCAAAATGGCATCTTAGAACCTGTTTAATTGGGAATGCATTGCTAACACAGTGCCTGCTGTATGAATTCATATGATGAAGCCAGCAGAATAAGGCCATTTGATCTAGTCTGCTCATAATGCAGGGCCCTCAACGTAAGCTACTGACCCTGCCTCCCTCCACAATCTGTCCTTTCCCTTCATTGACCCTTGTTTTCCCCTTAACTCTATCCCAGCCTCTTTTGAAGCTGCCTATCGTTTTAACAAAACCACCTCCTCCAGAAGTACATTCCAACCCACCACCACCCTCTCAATGAAGAAGTGCCTCCTAGCATGTATTAAACCTCCCCCCCTCCAACTTGAGACTGTGTCCCCTTGTGTTTCAGTTCCCACTCAGCTTGAAGAGATCCTCTTTGTTCCCCCTATTTATTACTTTCAAATACTTGACGGTCCTAATCATGTCCCGTCTCTCTCTCTCTCTCTTTCCTCTCCTCCAGCGAGTACGTGTTCGGTGTCCTCAGCCTCTTCTCATACGTTCTACCCTGCTGGCCCATGATCATCTTCACCGTCCTCCTTTGGACAGTCTCCAGCAGTTTTATGTCCTTTTTAAGGTATGGGCACTAGTACTGTGCACTGTACTCCAGAAATGCACAATTCACTGACACCACTTTAGGAGGCAGTATAGCACAGTGGTTTAAGGCTCTGAGCTGCAAACCTGGAGACCTGGGTTTGAATCCCAGAGCCCCCACTTGCATACTGTGTGACCCTGAGCAAGTCACTTAACTTCTCTGTGCTCCCAGGTCGCATCTGTAAACAAGCTTTCAACTTAGTGTCTCTCTCCTGGTTAAAAAAAATAACATTTAAAACACTGCTGTTCCTGCATGTCGGAGCATATGCGGTTCAAATAACAGCTAATTTTAAGCCAAATTTAAAAATTCCTAAATTAAATCTGTACTGTAATTACAGATTTACCCCTGAGTCTATCAGCAGGAGGCAGTGCAGGTGATGGTGGTTGTGGGACCTGGTTATACTGGGATCCGTCATGCTGGATGCTTGCGCCATTTCCATGTTCCTCCCAGTGCTCTTGGATGTCAGCAAGCTAGGGGGTAGTGCAGAGGTGCGCTCAACAGTGTACTGACTGTTCTCTTGGCTAACGGCCTCCCTTCCACTCTGCCTTATGCTGTGCTTTCCCCTGTGGTCATGCAGGAGGCAGCACTGTAATGAAGGCCGTGACCCTCACTCCTGGAGCAGGGAAGCATCCATTGGGACACTGAGTCCTTTCCCCCCAGATAGCCTTCTTTTTTTTTTTTATGGCTTTTTACCTTGTTGGTCAGCATGGGCAGGCTCTTGACCCTGTCCCCGCCTCTGCTCATCCAGCATCTCATCTCTCCTGTACCTCGGGCCCAGAATCCCCCCCAGATTGCTCCCCATGGCAGGGCTTGTAAGCAGGGGGCCTTCCTCCCCCACCCAGAGAACCACATCCACACTGGGCTGGAGACTGGGCAATGGCGTGGGATGGAGGTAGGTGGGCAGGGCTTCATGTAGCCTGCACTAACCACTTTCCATTTTCTTCCTTTTTCCCCATTACTGAGGCTTGCATTTCAACATGTACAAATAGAGGCATGCACATGCTGCGAAGCCCCACAGCACCCTTCCGTCGTTGGCTCCCCAGACCTGCACTACCCTCAGGCCTCCACCTGGTGGCAGTCATTCAGCAGGAGTGCCAATCCACCCTCCCAAGGAGAGGAGAGAAGAACTGTTCTCTGGATGCTCAATCCTCTCCCTCCCTGGCTGACCCCCAGCAACCCGCATTCACCACTGAAAATGGGTCACCGGTGTGGCCGGAGGTAAGTCGCCAGTGCCTTAGCCCTCCACGCCACTGAGCCAGTCCCCACAGCTAGCCTTCTGATGTCCTGAACCTTGCTCCCAAGCCTAGGTAGCCAACCTTGAAAGCAGTAGTCCTACAGCTGTGGGAACAGTCTGGCTGCCCGGTATATGTTTAACCATGCTTACAGTAACCCTGTACTGCTGGTAATAGTTTCACTTCTTAACTATAGTCATCCACAAGTCTCTTACCTGCTCAGTTACTGCCAGCTCCTTACCTTATATTTATGTTTTGAAATCTTGTTTTTGGCCCCTTGCACTGTTTTACATTTCATTTCTTCTTCCCCTTGGCTGCCTTAGCCCTCAGTCTACCATTGTGCTTTTGCATTGTTTCACCTTTCCTGACTGGGAAGTGGTACCGCCTAGAGGGTATAAAACAAAGCTATGAACCTGGAGACCCTGCAGACCTGAGTTTGAATTCCACAATTCCCATTTAAATTTTTTTTTATTCTTTGGTAACCAGGTAAGGCTCACTAAGCACAAGTGCCTGTTTTCATGGGAGACCTGGGAGCACTGGGGAGGGTAAGTGACTTGCTCAGAGTCACACAGTATGCAAGTGGAGGTTGTGGAAATCAAACCCTGGTCCGCTGGATGCACCAAGCTCATTCACAGCTTGTTACTCTAACCTCTTGGGTATACTGCCAGCCCGTTTGAATCCTGTGCGACCCTGAGTGAGTCATTTAACCTCTCTGTGCTTCCAGACCTGGAACTGAGTTTCAGCTCAGTCTGCTCTTCCTGCCCCAAAATAATAAAATATCCCTCTGAAACTATCACTCTTGCCATCTTTGTGTTATGTGTCAGCTTAGGCGTATTACTTATGATTCCTTTAAGTCATTTGTGACAGTTTTGAATGGGAGCCCTGTAGGAAACCTCTAGTGACCTGTATCCACCTGGATAGAATTTCTTGGCCCATCACTCTCTTATTTTAGTTATTGGCCAGTTTCAGATTCACCTTTCAGATGTTCCTTCCCAATCCTATGCTTTCTTACTTTGTAACTACTATGCAGCCGTGTGTCTAAATGGCTACATATTTAGCTATATACTGTATAGGCAGGACAGCAATGATGTTGGTGGGGCAAGTTAATAAGTGGTTGGCATGGAGGGGTCACTATCTGAGTGATGGGGAGGGATATTTGGTTTAAGTTTTAATAAAGTGGTGGGTCACTCAGAGCAGCATTTTGGCAGCTGGGTGGTGGAATCTGGGTTTTGTTTAAAACTAAGACATAGTGGATACTCAAGGGAGAGGCAGCTGAGCGCTGGGGGCTGTGCTGTAATAGTTACAGGCCCCTTGGTGGTTTAAAGCAGGACATGAACCCTCTATTGTGTGTTTGTGCTTACTTTCCCATGTATTTATTCTCAGCTTCATGTAAATGGCCAAGTGGTCACCAATCCCGTCTTCTTCCTTATCCCTGTCCTGAGTGCTCTGTAGCCCTGCATGATGGTCTCCCGCACATTGGAGACTTCCTCCCCATTCAATGAATTCTATTCCATATCACACTTCTCCACCCCAGCTATGGTGTTTAATTCTCCCTTCTTGTTGGTAAAGTTGCTTGCATTCATTCAACAACATTTCCATCTTCTTATCTCCACCATTCTCTCCTGTGAAACTGTTGGCTCCCTGGTGTTTTTTGGTCTTTTTAGCCCTACCTTCAGTTCTGACTCCACTTTTTTCCAGCTTCCATCATTTTGCTCCAGCCACTCCATATCTTGTTTAAACACCCCTACACTACTCTGTCTGCTTTTCAGTACATCGACTCCACCTTTTGTCCAGATGGAGTCCATAACTCATTAAAGAACTACTGTGCTGCTTAAAATTAATATCAACATGTGAAAGTATTGAGCTATTACTTCTTATATCCAAAGTATTTTTTTCCTTTTACGAATTAGAGGGTTTTCTACATGACAGTACCAGGTGTAATGCATGGAACAGTGCTCTGCCTGAAGACTTATGTCTAGTTCTATTCCTTCTCATATTTCATCAGCCCTATGACCTCACTGTGACATCACAATGATCAAGACAAGCAAGGCACCAGGTCAGTCACTTGTGATGTCACAATAAGGGCAGTCGCAATGTCGATGGGGTACAATAGGAAGAGGAACAGCACACGCTATATCAGCATCCAGGAAATACTGCTCTTTACATCCCACCTGATACTACCAGATAGAAAACTTTCTAATGAGCAAATGGAAATGAAAAATACTTAAGAAATAAAAAGTAACAACTGACTTCTTTTGAAAAAAAACACAACACTTTCTATTATTTTTGGTGTTACTAGCTGTTAGTTAGGCTTTTTCTGTTTGAAAAGATTCCCGCAGTGGATAAAGAACCTGAACCAAGCTTTCCTACACCACATTTATTGCTGCAAAATTGTCTGCCTCTGCACTCTACCTAACTTTTCCTAGGTGTAGTATGGGCAGTACCTCCTTGAATGCAACCCCTTCATGGGTTCCTGCACCACAACCTGCTCTCTGAATTTAGATTTTTGGACCTCTAGCCTACACATTCCTATGTTATTAATCTCAATGTGCAGTACGTGTTCCTCTCCCTCCCCCATAGCTGCCTATCCACCCAGGGCTTTGGATCTATGTTTTGACGTATTTTGTTTTTGTGGGGCAAGTGCTGAACCTTGGATGAGACCTCCTCCTGGAAGAATGTGGGCAACAAATGTCTATGGGTCCCATGGGTATGAACAAGGCAATGAAATGAGTGTATGATGTCCCACAGTGCTGGTATAACTGCCCACCTTGTCAGATATTGGCACTGAACGTTTTCTGTAATGTACTGTATTTTGTGTCCATGACTTGCAGACTTTGTAAAAGAGCCTTCTTGGCTCAAAGGTTGTCATACTGAAACTGAAATAAAAAAAAAATTATCTCAAAACTATATTTGCCATGATGACCAGTGACCGGGGCATGTCCTAAATCGGGCTAGAAGAGTTTTACCTTCGGCATATAAGGAGCATGTGTTAATTTCTAAGAAATAGAAATGTTGTGAACCTACCTTGTACATATGTTTGACAACTGCTGCTTGTATCCATGTATATGTCATACTGTAGTCTAGCATTTCTTTGTCCCACAATTGGGACTCTGCACCACAACTGTACATTGTTATTACTGTTGTTGCATCGGTATGTCTAATCTTGTACTGTGTATTATTGCTACTGTATTCACTACCACCTGAGCCACTGTTATGGCCCGGGTTATGCCTGAAAGCGGCCCCTGGGATCAGTGCACTTACCCGGTTAACAAAGTCATAAATAAATAAATAGACAATTGCCTATTTAATTTATTGTGTTGTTGTTTTTTTATCCAGGAGAGACACACTAAGCTGAAATCTTGTTTCCAGGTGCGACCTAGGAGCACAAGGAAGTTAAGTGACTTGCTCGGGATCACACAGTATGCAAGTGGGGGCTGTGGGATTCAAACCCAGGTCTCTAGATTTACAGATCAGAGCCTAAAACGACTGTGCTATACTGCCTCCCAAATATTTTGTTGTGTTAATAATTTATTTCTATTTTTATAATAAAATATTTGTGCAGTAAAGCAAGTGGGCTTCCGCCTTTGCTTTTCACACTGCTATTAAAAAGTAATTCAATAGATTTCTAGTATTATGATGCCACAAACTACCAACGACCAAGGAGTCCAATGTATTTCAATGAGGAACTAAATATATTCTTCTATCCTTTTCAAAAGAAATAGATACTTTGGTCAACAACAAATTTAGCCTTTTGAATGTTTGTACCATTGTGGTACATCTGTATGATTTTATAATTTTTTTTAAACAATAATTTGTTCGTACAACCGTGCTATGTTTTTACCTCCTGTAAGGCACCCAGAGACTCTGGGATTGGGCACTGAATAAAGTTTTACTTACTTACTTCCCTTTTCTCATTCGCAAGTAAAATGTGGTTAGAACAAAAACTATAATTTTCTAAATCATAATGCAAGATCACAGTTTATGAAAAATCACATATTTCTATTAAATATATATTTTTTTGGTGGTAGAAAGTTTTATTCTTATATAAAAAGCTGAACACAGTTTGCAGTTGAAATACACTGCTAGCCTTGCCAGAAAAGATTTACTGATG
This sequence comes from Neoceratodus forsteri, assembly GCA_016271365.2. Classification (NCBI taxonomy): domain Eukaryota; kingdom Metazoa; phylum Chordata; order Ceratodontiformes; family Ceratodontidae; genus Neoceratodus; species Neoceratodus forsteri. The sequence continues at coordinate 22,832,061 of JADMNL010000034.1, read as the reverse complement.
GCGCGGTGGTGTAGAGGGTAGAGGCTCGGGCATCTTACCTAGTCACGCCAGCAACCTGGGTTCGGGAATTGACTCAGGATGCTGGGGGCTGGCAGGGGTGGGAGAGAATTGAGTGTCCGTAGGGACTGCTCTCCTCTCCTGGGGGTGGGTTAGGGAGGCATCAGTCGGCAGCGGCCTCTGGTGGAGACCGGGAGCACTGCATGATGGTGCAGGAGGGATGTCCACACCAGAAAATGTGAAAATGCTACACATTACGCCGGATGATGGCTGCCTGGCTCTCCGAGGCCATCCATGCCCCTGAAGTCTTCGCCTTAGCAGCACCCTGGGGCCAAGACGGTGCGCTGGTCTGTGGCCCTCAGGCTGGTGCCTTCCCCCTCAAAGAAGGAGGACCCACCCAGCGAAGGGTAATGTTGGGTTACCCTGAGATGGCTGTGATTTGAGAGTGGAGGCCCAGGGAGCAGGACAGGTTGGAAGCAGCATTGGTTCACCCGAAGGAGAAGCTAATGTGGCTGCAAGCTGGGGAGAAAAGAAATAACACACAAAAAAGAAATACACTGCTAGCCTTGCCAGAAAAGATTTACTGACTTCATAATACAAGGACTTCACTGGATTCTTTAGTGGTTGGCAAAATACAAATAACGCAATGAAAAGGTGAGTAAACAAATCAAATCAAAACAAAAAAAAAATGACCGCTTTGTTCTTTAAGATACACATCCTTACTAAGTGCTCTAAGCTCTTTAACCCAGCCATCCATTAACAATCAGGAAATATCCAGACCACAGGTTACACTTCCAATTACCAATAGTTCTATATTGAAGACACCATTTTTGACCATTATTGAAACTGCCAGGACTTTCTTTGTTTGTTTGTCTAAGATTTTGTTCTGACATTAAAAGTCATTGTCCCAGGGCTCGCCCAGTGGCTCACTGGAAATGCATCATGCTTCAGTGCTGGTGACCTGGACTCAGTAATGAGCTTGGGGTGCCTGGATTGGGTGGCCAGGCTGTAAAGTGCTCCTGAGGGGAGTACGAAATAGCCAGGGAAGGGAGACATCTGGGCTTCAGTGCATTAGCGACCCCGGGCTGGGGCATTAGCTTTCTTGTGAGAGGTGGTGTCAGCCCAGTGTGCGGTGCAGTTGCCGAGGTCACCAGTAGACTGCACCCGGCGTCACAGAGTGGTGGGAGGGACAAGAAAGAAAAAGCACAAAAATAGTATGTGCCTCGGCCATCATTCATGACGGTCCCCTTGGTTCTTGGGTCTCACTCTATATGGATCCCCACTGGACAAAAAGGGGGCAGTGGCAGTCAGGGCTGGGGGCCAGTAGGGAGACTGAAGGAAGGAGTGGGCAATGGTCGAGGGTCAACCAGCTTTATGGAAAACATAATGTCACTGTTCCAATCAGAAAACATTGGAAGGATGGATACAGTTGTTAGGAAGCCAGTGAGTAAAGGGCATTCTGCCTTTTTTCCACTCTGTAGTCAAATTTTTAGTTACTCAGAAGCTCTAGAACGTGATGACATCAGTTGAGCGGAACCCTTCAATGAAGCTGTCACTGGTTTCTGGAAATGACGAGTAATTAGAAAATAAATATCAGGTGAGCAAACGGCAGCACTAACAAGGGGCCCAAAACAAGGAAAATAGGACAGCATCAAAACAAACCCATGAAACAGTACACTGGGGATACAGTATTTAGCAGACTTTACACATGTTCAAATTTCCAATTATATTAAAAAAAACATGGTTGATAGTCCCTTTAAAACTGATTATCAGATGTTCTTACTTTGCTAGGCAATCTGTGTAGAAATACAGGCTGGTTATTTAAAATTCATTAACAGTATTCCAATTCTGAGATGCAAAATGGTATGTTAATCCAGTCATTTTTAATTTACATCTGACAACTGCATATAGAATTTCTGTCATCTGATATGCAGTTACTTATTTTAAATATTTTTTTTTTTTGCTCAAGGATCTTATCAACTTTGAGCATGGTTCCTTTGGGGAATAATCAAAACCAGTGCCCCTGAGAAAAGGCAGTACTGAGTAATTTATGTCCAAATGTCATCCATTCACAACCATTCTATAAATGTAGCACAGATGCTTGTGACAAACAGGTTAAACCCATAATTCTAGTTTTTCTGGCAAGGATTTTTGGGGGGAGGGGGTACTTTTTGTGTTTGCTTTCCAAAGGCTAAGCACATTTATTAAATGGGTACAAAGAATGATGGCTGCTGATTGGCTGACACAGGCTGGCACTTGTACTTTTTAGGAGGCAGTATAGAGCAGTGGTTAAGGGCACTGAGCTGCAAACCCGGAGACCTGGGTTTGAATCCTATCAGACTCCACTTGCATATTGCATAGCCTGAGCAAGTCACTTAACTTCCTTGTGCTCCCAGGTCACGCCTGAAACAAGTTCCGGCTTAGTGCGCCTTTCCTGGTTAAACAATCCCCCCCCTTTCCCTTTACTCAGCCTAACTCACAGGGGAAAAAGTACGAATGCCAGTCTGCCTGCTTATCCAGTTACCAGATATTAGTGGGTACACTTGTATGTTTGTCTCTCACACTTACAAGCTTTGGGACTAGTGCTTCAATTAATTCCATTTTGGGAGTATTTGTCTTCCAAAAATATGTTAAAAACTTCCAAAATAAAGGGCGAGGAAGTCATTGACTTCTAAGTGTAAAAAACAATATTGGATGTCTTCCAAAACTGAAGGCACAGAAGCCAAGAAATGAAAGATTTTTCTAAAATAAATTGAATTTTACCAGTAATTTTTATGTTGGCTCGTGCTTGTGTGGCCAACATATTGCACTAGTAGCAGATTTGGAGGCGCAGTCACTGTTGGGAGAATGCAGGGCAAGCATCAGTAGGTGCGTCCCTCATTCCCCAATAAGGCAGCATGCAGGTGCCACACCAGGAATACATAATGTGGTGAGCACATCTAAGGAAATGTCCGCTGCAATGAGAGCCAAGCTCGTCACGCAGCAGCACCTCCTGACGTGCCTTTCCTGGTGAAGCATGCTAGTAAACATGGCAGCAGTGACTGCCACCACTGCCTGCCACAATGCCAACCGGGGTGCCCAATCCCCCTGTCGGCATGCCCTGAATTAGTTCATGTGCCGACAGGGCCCACTCCCTGTCAGCATAATGTCCCTCCATTTGTTTTGTGCCAGGGGTTTTGAATCCCCTCGGCTCTAACCCCCCTCCCTTCGGTATGTGCCTATGGAGTGCCCAATCCCCCATTGGCTAGCCCCCAAAACACTCAGGTGGCATGCTGGAGGCCCACCCCAGTGTGCCAAATGCCCCTATAAAAAAAAAGTCCACTAATGTTTTTACCCTGTAAAAGAAGAAAATGGTCCCTCGTGGTCTGTCCTACTCCCTCCCACAACCTGTGCTCAACCTCTGCGCACCCTGCCTCCCCACACCCCCCTCACCCCATACTTACTTCTAGAGTCCAGCGTGATGATCTTCAGTGAACCGGGAACACGTCTGCACTGTTCAAAGCCGACCGCGAACTGAAGAAATGCCGGTAAGCTGTATAATGGCATAAATAGGGTTTTTTCAACTTTGGTGCATATCTCGGGCATCTTTTGGAATTTTTGTACCAAATTTTCAACATGGGTTATTGGGAACCCTCCTCATGAATTCAATCACTGTTATGATATTATTCAGTCCCGAAAGGTGATTTCTCAGTCACTGCATGGAATCACCTTTCAGGACTGATTAATGAAATGACAGTGCCACTGTTCGTGAGGCGGGCTCTCATAAAGCCTATGTTGCAAATTTGGTGAAAAATCCCAAAATGACTGTTTTTTTCTGACGTGCGTTGTGCAGTTTCCACGCCTTTCATGCTTCATGAATTGTAATATTTTCACTCCACATTTTCAACATTGCCATTTTCTGCACCTCCTTATGAACAGTACAGCTGTCATTTTACATATCCTGGCCAAAATGTGTTTTCGCACTTCCGGTGCAGAATAGCGCGGTCGCTGGGTGAAATCAGTTTTTGGGACAGTTTGAAAAAATAATGGTGACACTGTTCATGAACAGAGGTCCTAAAAAGCCTATGTTGAAAATTTGGTGACGAACATCCACAAAATGACTGTGTTACAAATGTGAGTGCGCAGTTTCCACGCACCCTTGTAACTTCACAAATTTGCAATATTTTCATGCCAGATTTTCAACACTGGCAATTTTTCACACCTCCTTATGAACAGTACAGCTGTCATTTTTCACAGCCTGCCCAAAATGTGTTTCCGCACCTGTGGCACACAGTGGCATGGTCGCTGTGGGAAATCAACTTTTGGGACAGATTAACAAAATCACAGCACCAGTGTTCATGAGGGGAGGTCCCAAAATGCATCTGTTTATGCATTTCTAACTCTTGCACTACCAATACCAATGCCAGCGAGACAACATTCAGCATTGACAAATGCTTGTTATATTAACATCCATAACTTGATCATTCCTACAATATTGGCTTCCAAACTGTGGGATCAGGGAAGTATTTTGACTTCCAAAAAATTGGCATGACTTCCAGATTTTGACTCACGGAAGTGTTAGACTTCCACTAAAAATAAATTAACTGAATCCCTGTTTGGAACTATTTCTAGTCTTAACAAGTAACATTATACTTAAATAAAACACTGAATTAACTGTTATGATGTAGTCTGTGCACTTTTTTTTATCAAGAAATAAAAACGTTTTATGAGCACAAAAACATACTCCAGGTTATGAGTTAGGCTAAGTTAACAACAATTCCAGGTGCTGTGAGACCCTCCCCTATGAATGAGGCTTCACTACGCCCCTAGTTGTATGATTATCTCAACCTAAGTCACACCATGTTGTCTTATTTCTTGCATGTTGTTATCATTCTGGAGCTTACCGTAGGGTTTGGGGGTTTGGCAGGGCTCAGCCAGTCACAAAGCTCCAAAATGGAGTATCCACCTTCTTCATCTGTACCACCCATTTGGAATGCAGCTATTAAGCCATGGCTCACCCTATTTTGAGCCAATGACATTGCTGCAAAGTGCACATTTTGCCAGATTTGTACAGCGAATTCCATTGCTTCAAAGTGGCACCCATCTGTCTTTCTCAAACCCACCGTGGTTTCCTTACCCTTTGTGTTGCTTCACCAGGTTATTTTAAAGTATACCACCAATAGTTTATTTAAAAGAGAAGCATAGTTTTACAGGAACATGTTAGCCATTCTAGAAAGTAACCACTAGACTTTGATCTGAAATGAGAAGTTGCAGATAAGAATAAGACAGAAGAAATAGTTGTTATTTGAAATAGTTTAAGTATATTGTCTGGTAGTTTCTAATTAGTAATCTTAAACTTTCTGTAACCCCCTACAAATGGGGATTCCCAAAAAGTCTTCCTTGAGCTTGCCTAAATGCTCACTGCCAGGCTGGTGTCCTGCGTTTTAGCAGTTTAAATGTGATTACCAGAGCCTGTATAGCCTCTGTGTCCTGTCTCTTTAGAGCTGCCTGATTGCAGCTTAAGTAATCTGAGATGGGGCTCTGTTGAAAGATGTAACTATTTGCTGAAAATCATTTAGACTGATAATGTAGTTTGTCTAACCTGCTTTCTTTGTAGCAAGGACTGTTTTGTTTGTCTGCACTATCTTGGTCCTGGACTGCAAATTGGACCAAACAGTACTGGTGGGACCTAAAATGTAGCCGGACTACAGGAGCTGTCTGAAGTCAAAATCTGTAGGAATTGTAGTTTTTAACTTTTTGCACCTTTTTTGCAACTGAAGGGAGAGCTCTTGCTTTGACTGACAGCCAAATCAGCCAACCAAATTGTTTGGATCTTGGGGAAGTCCTAGACTGCTGGCAGTTTTCAGTTAATTCTGAGCTGGGAAGTGAAAGGAGGGGAGCTGAAGTGATTCTGAGCAGCAATCCTGAGTGGATTTGCATGGGAGAACTGTGAAAAGGCTGAGTTTTTGGTTTACATATCTGCCTGCTGCTTCTGAGAGGGAGAGAAGAGGATTATTGTGGGCTAAATCCAAGTTTGTGTGACTAAAGTAAGCTACTGAAGTGGGCCAGGCTCAACCTGAAGAGGTTCAAAGATTTTGCTGAATGCGATCGGCCTGTCAGGAGTTACAGCTACCCCTAAGCTCCTGGTGTGTGCAGAGACTTTGCGATTGTGACCGGGGAGCGCTTTGCCTGGTACAGAAGAATTCCCTTACATGTAAATGTGTTATGAGTTGCCAGTGGGTCATGAGTTAGTTCCCCACTGTGTGAACTGTGTTCTGCTTGCTGGAAGCTGTATCCAGCCCAAAACGGACTGCATGCGAATTTGTCTCCATGCGGTCTGGGCCTTGCCAGACTGGCCCAACCAGACTACCCGCTGCACAGAGAAGCCATCGATGAGAGACCTGCCTGGGGATCAACCCCCTGCTCCACGCTTGAACAGGAATGACACTTCTGTGACTCATGTGGGCCCTGCTTCTCCTGGCATTCCAGATCAACCACCTGCAGTCTCGATTTTCATCCAGCCTGTGTCCAGTCTTGGGTATCATGAGTAAATACCAGGGTAGCTCTCTACAACAACAGCTTAATCTGAGTGTGTCATCTGATTGTCTTGTTGTTTCATTTCCTTTATGAACTGAGCCCTCTGGCTCCGGATTACAAATATTGTGTACTGTGCATGTTGTGTTTTCCATCACAGGGCCCCAACCAGCTGCAACCCGGGGCAACATTCCTGGCTAGCCCATCTCTTCTCCACCTGGGTACCCAGAGGTGGACTGTGTGGGGGTACTCAAAGCGCATGCATAACTGCTTGACTGATATAACCTTTAAGCTAATTAATCTGATTTTGCCCTTCCCTTGTTCAAGTCCCCTGAATAAATCAGATCTAACTTTTTCTGCATGTAATCTGACTGTGGTTCCAGTTTGTGCTCAAAGTACTGTACTGTTGCTATTTGCTGTGCATAACCTTGTTTTACAGGGGGTCCCCAGGGTCAAGCCAGAGGAACCAGCCCTGTTGGTAAGTGCAAACAGTGTGGGTATTTCTGGTGTACCAGGGTATTGAAAGTGATTATTGTACAGTGTTTAGGCCACTAGAGGGGAAAGAGGGGGGTTACACTGCCCCAGAGGGCTGTGCCCAGGTTAGCTTGACCACTACCAACCCTGACCTCTGGGTGGAGGCACCCATTTCAGAACTCAGGCCCCTTAACCTGCTACAAGCCAAGCAGGCAGGGGTAGTAGCCCATGGGATAGCACCGCCTGGGGGTTACATTTCTATTTATGAAATCCCTCTTGGAATTTATGTTTTTTTTTTAACTTTCTTTATATTCCCGTACCCCCGGGCATCCTTTGGGAGTGCCCACTCAGATAGACCACTTCTGGCCTGAACCCCATGCTTCTCCCTGGTTCTGTCCTCCCACATGATCCAAAGGCAGGCTTGATCCTCAGTATCACCTCTCCACATGAGCCTGGCTAGAAGAGATCTGGGTGCATCTGAGCCAGCAAGTGGGATGTGTGATGTTCCCCTGGGGCCTCCGTCATCTCATCGGAGGTCTGGGAGCCTTTTTTTCCTTGTGGCTATTTTCCCCCATGACTGCGTGTGTACAATGGTGTCAACATGCAGGCAAAGCCCCTTAGACGCCTGCCGCGCTCGTCCCCGCTTGATCCCTCACAGGTGAAACCCCCAGTCTCCACCGGGGGTCACTGCTGAATCAGGGAACCCCTGGATCCCACCCCAGGGAGAGGAGAGCTGTCCCTTGGATGCTCAATCCATCTCCCTCCCTGCTGACCCCCAGCGCCCGGGCTCATTCCTGAACGCGGGTCGCTGGCATAGCATGAGGTATGGTGACCAGCGCCTCAACCCTCCATGCTACCAGGCCAACTTGGAATTTATGATTGATATAGATATATATATATATATATAGATATATATATATATATATATAGATATATATATATATATATATATATATATATACACACACACACACACACACACACATATGACCTACTGGGAACTAAACCCTGGGAATTAGATCACTGAGATGATATTTCGGGGGTCTGGGTTCTCTCATGGGGATTTGCATATGTTTCCTATATACTTTGCATTATTGGGGTATGTGCAGTTGTGTTTTCTTTACAATTTGGCTGTATGGCCAATATCCTCTGGGATAACCCATGCCTCAGGGCATTTGCTCTGGGGTTCTTTTTTAGTGTATATATATAGATTATTCAATAAACATGTATACAGTAAATAAATACATAAAATGACACCCACATGCTACTTCCTGTTTTAACCTTCAATCAGAGAGCTTTCAGATCAGAGCTTACAAATCAGTTGTAGCATCTAAACTGAGACTGCCATTTAGAGAAAACAAAACATGCTCAAAATATCTTTCCTATTAGTCTGCTAAATCATGGACTATGATACCCCTTTCTATTTTGAGTTCTAGTTCAATCTGAAATTTGAAGTATTTACTCAGTGCGTGTCTAGTTTCTATGTGTGAGTGTGGGAGTTTTTCTAATAAATTATTTTGTGATGATATGAAATGATTTGCATGAATGTACCTCTGTCCTGTATTTTTACTGTGAGTAATGTGTAGATTGTCCACCTGAGTTGTTCTTGTTAGCAGGCATTCATGCCCAATGAACCTACCAGGTTAACAAATGGAAAAAAAATGATGTAATGACACAATTGTGATCTGTTCATTGTTTATAAGGGCATCTTACACAGAAACATAGAATCACAGAAAATGAAAGCTGAAAAAAGACAATTGGTCCACACAGAATGACTAATTTTACTATAGTATACAAAAGAGATGACAATTAGATGTTTTTGGTGTTGCATTAGCCACTGCTAAATAAACAATTAGGATCACAAATTGTCGTGAAAAAGAAATAATGTGACCTACTGGGAACTGAACCCTGGGAATTAGAGCACCGAGATGATATTCTGGGGGCCTGGGTTCAGTTCCCAGTAGATCACATTATTTCTTTCTCACTGCAGTTTGTAAGGAATAAACCAAGAGAGGGCATGGGTTTACTGAGAATTAATCCACACTAGGGGTGGGGTGGGGGGAGGGTTGTGAGGCACAAAGCTGCAGGCTGAGTGACTTGAACCACGCAGGTGTGGATTAATTCTCAGCAAACCCATGCCCTGGAGTGGGGTTAATTAGCTTATAAAATGGGAAACTTTACTTTAGAGGTTTACCTAAAAAAATATTTAAAAAAAAAAACATTGTTCACAAACATTTGTAATAAAATAGTTCTTCCGCCTAATGGGTTTGTTCTTCTGAGGATGCAATAGTTGTAGTTCACCACTAGGTGGATTTGCCCTAATGAGGATGTCGTAGTTGTGGTTTTTTCACATATTTCTCTGGTGGAGTGATCCGAAAAGGTCACTTTACATTGCTGTCACTCAGGATTTTGTAGTGCAGCAAGGCAACGGTGAGTTTACAGGGGACCCTGGTCAGGTGACCTGTTTTGACAAATCAGAATACAGGATTTTTGGAACTAATTTTATAAGTGACCATAATACACAGTAACCTCTGCAGTCACTATGCTCCAGCTATAAAACATGTAGCAATAGGCATCCTCACATTGTCAGGCCTCACAGATGATCCCAACTCCTTCCCTGTAACATGGCGGCAATCGTCCCATATTTTCCTGTGAACTACATTATTTGCTATGTAACTTGAATTGCTGTGTTGTCCTGTATAACCAATGCAAGTTTAAAGGAAAGATTCCCCTGATGACTGCTCCGTTTTCTTGTAAAATACAATAATCCTGGTAGATCTGGGAGCCCCGCAGTGTCCCCCAAGATGCCTGTGTTCCATTCAGTGGATCCAGGTTCAAATCTCAAGCCCAGAGCTCAGTAGCAGAGTGATGGAAGGTTTGAGAGAAGTACCCGAGCATTATGCACTCAACATATGGAGAGAGAGAGCTGCGCTGAACACCACATTCCTGCCCCCGTGTGTGCATCAAGAGGGGTGGGAAGCCTATGGCAGTGAACCCCTCTCCAGGTTTGTTGTAGGTCACTGACATGGGGCATGGTTGGTACGAGGTTGTGTAGGTATAGGTAGGTCTGTTGGCAGTGCTAGGGTTTGTGAACAAGAACAGGTAATGTTTGTAGTGGGATGTGTTGTATAAGTGCAGGGTAGTGGCACAGTATAGGCCAGCACGATATTTTGATGGGAGTAGCAGTGACAAAGGCTCCCGCATGCTAGGCTGGTAACGACAATCACATGCTCCACATGGGCATTGAAACTGGGGTTCCTCAGCAGCTCTCCTCATTTTTTTATTTAATTTTATAAATTTTAACTGAGAAAGATACACTGAGCCAAATCTAGTTTCCAAGTGTATACAGGGAGCATAGGGAGGTTAGGTGACTTGCTCAGGGTCACACAGTATTCACATTGGACCATGGTCTAGACTGCAAAGTGGGCAGTGGAGACAGAGGAGCAGCAAGGAGGCTGAGAGGCACCGAGAGAGAAAACAACCCAGTGCCAGGTCGGCTTCACCTAGGGGAGTCCTTTAGTGCTGCACTGGTCACCACTGAAAGGGCAGACCTGTAGGGTGGACTTGCCAGGCAACAGTCATAAAGGGAAGGGGTATATGAAAAAAGGTCATGGCTATGATCAAATATACAACAGGAGTGAGGTCAAAATCACAAGATAAAAAAGATATCTTAGTGACATCATTAACAGCAACCTATTAAAAAATGTTGCCGTTACCGTTGTCTCAACGGATATTTTTTAAGTTTCTGTCATCTCAGTGGAATACAAACCAATCAGAGAGCAGCTTTCACAATGTTGATGACATCACCATGCCCGTACCAGGTTAAAACAGAAAAACCAGAATAGCGTGGTCAAAACCGTGCTGTCAAAATAGTGAAAAGGAAAACAGCTACAGGGATGGTATAGTGCAGGTAAGGTTAGCACCATCACTGTAGCTGTTTGTCATCTAGAGAAACAGGATAAAGGGTCTGTTGGGTGGCCTGCCGCCAAGCAGCTGCTGTGGCAAGATGGTAGTGCCACAGGCAGCCGAGGGGGGCAGAATGTTGGTGGACCGTGGTTTCATTCCTTTGATTTGACTTATGCTTGCTTTTTGCCTCCTGGGACTTTTTTTTGTGTGTAACTCCCCCCTCCTGACTTATGTGGGTACTATGTCCATGCCCCCCCACTCCCGGTTGTCCTGTGTGGTTCCCCTTTCCCTCCTCAATGATTCCTCCCCCTGAGGTTTCGCCCCTTCCATGAGTTCCCTCCCCATCGAAGGTGATTATATATAGATGGGGGCCCCGGATTGGGGGCCCCTCTGTAACCGGTGGTGCTGGGGTGGAGCACGCCATGAACATATAGTGTAGCCAGTTCACTTTGTGTGGTGCTGTGGTAGCGCTTAGTGTTTTTGCCGAGTATTATCATTTTTTTTTTGCTATTTTGGTTGTGCAGTTTTTGACTCTGCTCTTGTGTTTTTTTCTGTTGTGACCTAGTGCCCACAAAGCCTAGTGCAGCACTGAAGCCAGCTCTTAAAATCAAAACAGAACGACAAAATCTTCAAACAAACGGCAGATTTAAAATATGTAATTTGTGAACTACTGTTGTATTAATATACAATAGTCGGACTCAAAATAGTCAATTTATCATCCCTTGTGGGTGGGCAGAACTTTCATAACCCACTCGTGGCTCTGTTATTCGTAAGTTGTGGTCCTGCCCTCTTAAACTTGAAGGTAAAGTGCACATTTTTGGTCAGCTCATTGCATATCCCATATACATATCCCATATACATATACACATCCCATATACATATACATATACATATCCCATATACATATCCCATATACATATACAGATATATGATGCATTCATAGACAAAAACAAAATGAAAGAGAAATTGATACTGCTAGAAATACAGTATTCTATGAAAGTTAATAATTAAAACAACCTTGCATATATTACATACGTTTTCTACTGATCTCTTCTCCCAATACTTCATTACTGAGCACTTTACATTAAAACTGGGGACAGATACACAGTTACAGTTGCTAGTGGCACAGCTTCAGGGGGCTTCAGGCTCCTGGCTGCCCTTCTACCAAAACTGCCATTCATAAAAGAATAACGTAATCATTACTGGATCCAATGTTTATTGAGTTCCAAGTTAAAAACAGCAGCAAACAAACAATGCCCCTTGGGGTGTTTGTCACAACCGAGTACACTGTTCTGTATCTGTTGTTTAATTGAATGTTTCTGTTTGCCTCTGCTGGTGTTTGTGTGCTGTCTTTTTGGACTGCATAGTGGTTTGTGATGTTGTCGGCACCTTCGAGGAGCCCGGTGTATGCTTATTATTTTGTTTTCCTGTTTTTAGCTCAGGAATCAATAAACGTTTATGTGTCCTGCAACCAGCTTTAGTACTGGATCTTTGATCTGGTGTCGTGAGGTTGCCCAGCTCCCATGACAGTAAGTACTAACACCTTAATTCCCACACCTGGGGCTTGAACCCATACCCAATGCTGGCATTACAATGCAGTATATGGAGTATGCTGCCCTGCTAGGGTGGAGTGGGGAGAGGGGACTTCCTTTCAAATTATACTTTAAATGAAGGCCCTTATCTGTAGGACTGGTGCACTCCAAAGCAACACATAAGTGTACTTTTTTTTCCTCATTCTTGTTGTCTCTCTGTCTAATCTATCTTCCACTCCATCTGTACTCTGGTCACGATACTACTGTTCAGGGACTGAATGCTGGGCTTTCCATCACTTCACTCACTGGATGCTACTGTTAGGAAAAAAAATGTTATCTATTTCTTTTTTATCTTTATCTAATCTATTTCCCACACTATTATAGGCTTTGACAATGGCCATGCTGTAGAAAGGGACTGGGTGGTTCCCCTCTCTTCAGTAACTGGGTTCTAATCTATTGAAAAATGTAAAAAAAATACAAAAAAATCACAGAAGTGTAAAAGGAGCAGAAGGCCCTGAAAATAAGTCAAGTGTCTTTAAATAAAAATAGTCACAGGTGGAGACTTGGTGAAAACATTTATTTATTTATTTGAAATTATTCCAGCTGAGATAATCCCATAAAATGCAACATCTTGTTTTCATGGGGGTCCCAGGGAAGATAGCATCAGTCAGCTGGTTAATATAGCCCAGCAGGAACAGTTACACAGAGGCCACAATATGCACAGGAAAAAAAAAACAACTGTAAAGGTAAGTACATGTTTATATGATCAAGGAAGTAATGGTTTGTCAGTGATGAAAACGACGATGAAGATGCTCACAGCAGTGATTGACTGACAGCTCCAGCAGTGAAAGTCAACCCCTACCATCTGGTGTGGAATGCTTTTAACATTGCTGCTGAATACTGCTGTCATACAGATGTGTACAGCCTTCGTAGAATGAAAGAGTGCAGCTTGTCTTGGTACATTGTTAGTGCGCAGGCATTTGCAAAGGCCCCACTCTGAGGAGCAGCCCAAGGCACCCAGTTATGCAGACATTGAATGATGTTGATGCTACACAAGGGGAGGAAGGGATAATAGAGGAGGAGGGATGATGTGCCTCTGGGTTCAGGTCAGACTACAACAAAGTCAATAAAAAGATACAACTCGGCCTTTATCCAATCTGTCACTTACACCAGCAACAAGAGAAAATGAGTCAACGCGTGTCACCTCGTGCTATGACTAGTGACACACAATGGCACCAGCAAAAGACAGCTGAAACAGAGCAGCCCTTCTCAGTGAAGACAGCCGAAACACGGGAGGAGCATACTATACGGGCTTTTTTGGGTGGTGAGGTATAATCCACAAATAGCATGTCCATATTTCCATGCTAACAAATATACACGTTGCCATCAGGGAGGCAGCGTAGCCCTGATGTTAGAGAAGAACCAGGAGAGCTAGCAGACCATGGCTGAACTTCCACAACTGCCACTTGCACTCCCTCCTCAAATCCCTGTGTGTTTTCCATATACTGTGTGTCATTGTTCTCTGTTTTCTGATAAAACATCATCCTTATTTTATTTTGTGCTGCATTCCTTCTTTTTGCAAACACTCTGACTGCACCTGCCATTGCATTTTATGTTTAGTTTGCTCTCCTGCTTATTATGTCACTTTTATGCATAACCGCTTTTCAACATAGCCAAGACTGACTGATGTTGACCTCAAGTCTGCGTATACTGGTACTGTATATTTCTGTCATTTCTTTTATTTTAAACATAATCCATGTCGGATGCTGCTCTCCATTTTATGTCACTGTTACCGTATGTGTATTCTGCCACTTGCTGTTGTTATTCTGTAACTCTCCCAGGTTGTGTCTGAAAATAGGCATATGTACACTCCGTGTATCTTAACTGGTATCAAAAACTAAATAAATAAATGTATGCCCCATAGCAAGTCACTTAACCTTCCTGCACTCCTGGGTCACACCTGGAAATGTGCTTTGGCTAAGTGTCCCAAACAAAGACAAAATAAAATAAAAACAGAAAAATAACAGGTGGCTTTATGGGAAGCATGACTAGTCCCTGAAAATGCCTCCACCCTCACTGATTCTGACAGAGCCCCTGGTATCACAGGGGAAGTGGCGAAGCTCTGTGTGAGCGAACTGTTGGGATCCTGTTCTCTGACAGCTGTTTTTCCATTGGGGCTCCCTTTTCAGTGACAATTTGTAACTCTATGCCATTTGTACCATGTTGCACTTTATTAAATTTATAAAATGGCTTGAATTGAACAAATAGTCTGATTGTTCAAAACTGCTCACACAGAAACATAGACCATGACAGCAGAAAAGAGCAGAGGTCCAGCCAGTCTGCCCATATTCCCTGTAATCCCTGGAACCTTTCCTGGAACCTACTGTTCCTCCAGGGTACCAGCCCTCTCCTTCCCCCATTCTTCTCCTTGGTCTTGTCACCCCAGGCAACCACTATTCCCTTCATTCTATCCTGTGCGACTCCCCTGACTGTGTTTGCACCCACCACCTTGGCCGACAGACTGTCCCAAGGTTGCACATTTTATTTAGTTTTTGTTGACCGGGTAAGTGCACTTGACAAATCCTGCCTATTTTCAGGCACAACCCAGGGGAGGGGGATACAGATGAATGCCAACTGACCTTGAACCAGATTAAGCTGTTGGGGAAATTTGGCCAGGACACCAGGAAAATTGCCCTACTCGTTTCGATACGTGCCATGGGATCTTTAACATCCACCTGAACTACCACCAATCCAGGCAGATGGGACCTCGGTTTAACGTCTCATCCGAAAGAGGGCACCTCAGAAGTGCAGCACCCCTCTCATGCTGCACTACAGTGTCAGTACTGGGATATTAGCCCAAGTGCCAGATGTGGGAACTGAACCCACAGCCCTCTGATCTCCCGGCCTCAGAGGCGAGTGTGCTACCTACTGAGCCACTGACACTGACACATGACGGTGCATTAATTTCAATTACCACACAGCTCAAGTTTTACTTTCTTTCTTGTGTTATTGCTTACTTGCAGTTCCATTTGAAGGCTTTCACAGTGTAGTTTGCATGCAATTTCTCTCTGGAGTGCTGCTGTGGTTTTGGATATTTGTGTGACTTAGTAAGGCTGACTTCCCCCGCAACTGTGCCTGGACACTGCACCACGAGTGTGAACTGCCCTGCCTAGTTGAAACTTAGATAAAACATCACTGTTCAACATTTCCAGTTTTATTTGGCATCTTCGCTGTCCTTATCTTCCCCTGTTATCATATTGGCACTGTATACAGTGCAATGCCGCTTATAACAGTCTTAAATGTCAGATGGCATTTCATCCGCTATAAGCATTGCCTGGCAAATCATAAATGCATACTGGAACACCAGAGGTATAAAGTTGGGGGGGGGGGCTAATGACCCACAGTCAAAATCCTAACAAAGCTAGGAGGGTCTGGGGCATGCCCCCTCCCCGGGAAAATTTTGAGATTTTTAACTTCAAATGGTAGCTTTTCCTGCATTTTAATGGTGAAATATATGTTTGAGAAGCCTGGTTATCATGACATCTATTAAATGGTACATGTGCAAAAATGTGGTTACTGGGCCAGTGAGAACAATGGAAAGAGAGACACCATTATCCCAGCAGATCTGCTGGGAAGGTTATAGTCCCCCACAGCAAATAAGAGACCATTCAGACACTATTATCCCAGCAGATCTGCTGGGAAGGTTACTGGACCCCAGAGTGAGTAAGAGACCAGCCAGCAGACACCATTGTCTCAGCAGATCTGCTGAGAAGGTTACAGGACCCCAGAGCAAATAAGACACCAGCCAGGTACCATTATCCCAGCAGATCTGCTGGGAAAGTTACAGGACCCCAGAGCAAATAAGAGACTAGCCAGACACCATTATCCTAGCAGATCTGGAAGGTTACAGGGCCCCAGAGCAAACAGCCACCCCTTCCACACTGCATAATTCTGAACGAGTCGCTAACATTCCTGCCCTTAATCTCTCTGCGTGCCCTTTCTCTCTCTCATCTATTTCTGCAGTCTTTGAATGTCATTATGTGCTGCAAACTATCCCTCCCCTCGTCTTCTTCCTGGATTCCAAGGAGTTTGGGGATGACTTGTATGACTGTGTCTATGTAGTTTGCTATACAGAAAGGCAGCAAAATTGTCTCCCTCCCTCTTTGGATTGTAAAGCACGCAGGAATACAGCCTCTATGAAAGGTGCTATATAAATTACAATTTCTTTTCACACAAGCCACAGATACAGATCTTCCTTCTCTAAATTGCCAAACAACTGTGTAAAGACTCATGCTGCACAGCCTTTTAGATGTGTACCATATATGCAAGGCCCCTAGAATTCTGCGGCCGCAGAATTTTGCGCAGAACTTGCAAACTACCTCAGAACTTCTGCGGTGCTGCAGAATTCACTCTTCTTGGTGATTTTTTATTAATATTTCTGTTTATGCATAGAATCTGGTTCCCTTCCCCCTTTTTCATATCCAAAATCCCCCTATATCATTGCTATAACATCATACATTAGCTAATGAAATGGCTGCATTTTGCAACAGAAATGAACAGTCACTTATCTGCCACAGCTCCCACTGCCAGAGATGGTGGCATAGCACATCATGCATGGTGATATTCGCTCAACCTGCACTACAGCCTAATACAATTTTCAGTCTTACACTGTTGCACTATGGCCAGCTTAAACAAAACCTTGTCAATAGCACAGACTTGTTTAAGTCCATACCTCACTTTGTGCAAACCTATTTGTGCCTTTAAGGTATAGAGACGCTATCTAAAATGAATAACTGGTAGAATTAATTTAACTGTCTAAATTTTAAAGAAAAATAAAGTAATTATGCCCAGAAAAGTGAAATATAATAATGTGTAGACCTGTTGAAAGAATAGACCTGTTAAATAAATAATTGCACTGTGCGCATTTTTGCCAGGGTTATTGATTACATATTGTCATTGGTTGATAGAATCACCTAAAAGTTATTGAGAGATGTTGTGTGCAGGGACAGCTGTTGGGCCACAGGGTAGCATGCTGTGTTTCCATGCCAGCAACTGAGGTTCAGAGATTAACTCTGGGAGCTGGCTGGGCAGCACAAGGATTGGTGGAACACATCACTGCTCAGAGCCTGGGAAGGTATGGTGCAGTGTTCTGTCACATGATGGACACATTGTGATGGGCCGGAGAGCTGTATCTCACAATTGGTTCACATGCATGTCATGGCCTGATGGTGTTATGCAGTGTGTCAGGGAAAGCAGGTTGACATGAAAAATGAGTTTTGCAGTAACTCTTCTACGCCATTTCCAATGGGACCTGTATGAATGAGGATTCAAGTTCATGGAAATAAAAAAAATATATATATATATATATATATATATATATATATATGCATACATACATACAGACACACGACACACAGACACACACACACACACACACACACACATATCTCTGTCTCTCTCACCACACACACACACACACGCATATTTGTATGTATGTTACAAATTGCATATAAATATACAAGTGATACACAGTGGGAACCTCATGAGTGGTGTAGAAAGCACATACAAATGTATAAGTGATAGACAGTGGAAACCTCATTAGTGGGATAGATAGCATGCATATAGAAATACCTTATTTATCACATAAGATCCCCTCTGCATATGTCATTTATGCAACAGGCTAGGACCTTAAGGGAGAGACATTGGTTTTGCCTTTTTAGGCATAAAATTATTTTTATAAGTCTGTTATTTTTTGAACTAGTGTTACTGTGCTTTCCACCATCCTGATTGCTATAACCACTGCCATGAAAGTGGTCAGGATGACAAGCTAACACTGTGATGTGGTAGTTTGTTAGTGCCGCAGAACTTCCAAAGAAATTACAAGCCATGGCCACAGAAGTTCTGTGGTAAATGGTGGTCTTGCCACAGAACTTGGTCCCACTGTGCCTCAGAAAAGTAGGGGCCCTGCATATATGTGCCTGTCTGAAAAATATACCTGCTGTGCAAGCAATGCTGACTGTTGGCATGGCAGTTACTAAAAGGTGGTCACCAATTCCAGTCCCAACTTATGTCAATCGCTCCCAGTCCTGTCCAAGTGTTCCCTCCTACAAGGCAGGGCATGCCAAACCTCTCATACTTCTGAACCCACTGAACAGAGTCCAAGAGATCAGCGGAGGCAGAGTGCATTTGTTGTAACCTCCCCCCCCGCTCCCTGTCAGATTGGGATCCAACTAACCTGGGAGTGATGATGACAAATCCCTGCCCCAAGCTCTGATCTCTCCCATGGTGACGTCCTGACTCCTGTCCCAATGTTCTCTTTGTCGACAGCATAGTACACAGCAGGCAGCCACCAGTGCAGTCAGTCCACTCATGAGACTTTCTTTCTTCTCCATCAGACTTGTGAGTGGACGAGTGTAGTGCCCCAAGGTTTGCCAGGCAAACAGACCAAAGAGGACTCAGGGAGGTAAAGGGTTAGCTCCCCACCCACCTCATGCACAGCCAGCTGGCTTATTGACCAAACTGGCTGGCTGACCATTTCCTGTCTCTATCCCCCCCTCCCCTCCTGGAGCCTTCTGGCACGGGATCCTTTGTCTTGGCCAGGCCAGGTCTACATCCAGAGCCTAAAGGGGCCATAAATCAGCCAAATGGGCTGATCTTAGCCCCAGATACCCAGTCATCTGTCCAAAATCCAGGTCCATCTCTAGGCTAGAAAGGATCTTTCCTGCTAGCCAGTGGCAGTTCTGGACTGGGTGACTGACAGGGTAGAGAGCACAGGAGTACAGATGACTGGAGGCTTACCTGAAGCTCAGGTTCATAGCTCCTGGGTGGCTGCTCCTCTATAGCCAGTGGTCCTCAGGGGTCTCCAGCAGCAGCAGCAGCAGTCACACCTTCGCTCCAGAAAAGAACCAGCAGTCCTCCTGATGGCCAGCAGCAGCCAGATCCATAGGGTGAGCTCCCTTTAGTTGTCTGCTCCCTCAGTTTGCAGCTTTTGTATTGGGGTTTTCTGTCCTGATGCTGGGTGCCTAGTAGTGCATGTAGCACAAGCATCACATTTCAGATGCAAAGTGACAAAGGTAATGCTCACCCAGGTTCTCTTTTGTTTGAATAAAAATATGGCTTGGCAAGTCTGTTAGTTTGCTTCCTGTTAGTTTGCAGAATAAGTGTGGCATGGTTTGTTTTTTTGGGGGGGGGCTGCCATTGCAGTTTCCCAGTCCCCCCCTCCAGTATGCTGGCTGTTTTTTTTATCTGGCACTGACATTGGGTGTTGCCACACATGGGGCTACTATTGTAGTCCCCTGTCCTTCCCCCTTTGTTTACTGCCTCTAGTGCCACTTGCTGGTCGGCAGGTTGTTGCCCAGCCCAGCTTTGCTGGAGTGGTTATTTTTTTTCTCTCCTTTGTTTTGTTAAATTTCTTTCTCTTCCCCTTTGTGGAGGCTCCAGGTTACTTCCCATCTCTTTGTCTGGCCTTCTGTGCTGGTTGTGGGGTGTGGTGCCCTTTTGGGGGGGCTCTTTATTTTCTGCCTTCAGTTTTGCCATTTTTTGTTATTTTTATCTGTTTTGTGGGCTCCTCAAACCCCTTTCTTGCTCCAGTTCCCCTCAGATGACCCAAAATTGTGGCCCTTCTCCTGTAGCCTCCCCCCAGAATGAAGCAACAGCATCCGTTTTGGTGGGCGTTGGTGTTGGAGTTCCCCTGCTCAGCTCTCTTCCCCACCTCCCTTCCAAAGTAAATTAGTACCACTGCAGTCGCAGACCTGGGCACTCAGCTGATCGTGGTCCATGTGGCATTCACCAAGAGGGGACAAGTTTGGGCAGATGGACCATGAGGTGCAGCAGCAAAGTGTGTCTGGGTGGAAACCAGCACCCAAACCACTAAAGATCTGCCCTGCCACTGTTCAGGGACAACCAAAGCACTGGTTGGGAGCAGAGCTCCCTGACCTCCCCCACTAGCACCACCAACGATCGTAGCGGGATCTGGGGGACCCAGGCCAGGCAAAGTAAAAGGAAAGTGCGCTCCATGTGGTAGAGCTGTAAAGTGCTGACTCTAAACCATGCCTTCTTTTTTTCTCAGCAGCAGTGAAGCTGGGAGTCTTTTTAAATCTTTCAGGGAAAATGATTGGGGGGGCTGTTACATTAGGGGGGCTTCAGCCTCCCCCAAAACAGCCTGGTGACACCACTGAACACCTGTAAAGTGAAACTGCTAGGTTGCTGGTAGGTGTATACGGTAGTGACACAGCATAGTGATACAGTAGTGATTCAGCTCTTTTATGGTCATGTATTCTTGTGCAGGTATCCTACTTAAAATGTTGCTCTTATTTAAACTTTGTTAAAAAAAGAAAAATGTGTAGCTTTATCTTTAAAATCCAAACCAGACTTGCATGCTGCATGCTGCATGCTGCTTCTAGTCCTGATTCTCTTTCAGGAATGCCGTGATCTTGCTTTGTGACTTGGGCTTCTTGGCAGCACCTCAGCTTTCAGTTCCAGCCATAGAACCACTCCGTGAAAATGTCTCCTGTCATCCAGAAGGTGTGATCCACTCAGTAAATCACTGGCAGATGTCTAATTCCATGGAAGCACCGTGGCTGGGCTGACTTCCCAATGACTAGCAGTTCGCATTTCTCAGTGCCAGACATGTTGCAGGTGAACAGAACAGACAGCCTCTCCTTTGCTTTTTTAAAACCCATGGGCATTCCAGCTTTAAAGGAGAGGGTGCCATATAAAACTGAGAACCACACCACCCTTGACTGGGCTCTGGTGTCTAACCCCACTAATATACAGAGCGCAGGCACAATGGCAGACTCCCTGAGTGACCATTCCCCAATCTCCTGTATATGGAAAAACAAACCACCCAAGGTCCAACCTAGAATTCTCTCTGCCCATCACTTCTCCAAGTTCTCTGAACTACAATACAATCGCTACCTAGTTAGTCTGGACTGGAACCCCATAAATCTTCTCTCTACTCTTACTGAGGCTGTGGAATACTTCCAGGACTAACTAACCACAGCGGCCAACCTCTTTGCTCCAATGAAGAGAATGAGGGCTAAAGGCAGCTGCTACAAGTGGATCTCTCCTTCCCTCAAAGCCCTAATGGCTACTTGGGGAAAAAGCCCGGAAAAAGTGTAGGCTCTCCTCCCTCCCGGCAGATCTCGCTGAATACAAAGCCCTGAGGAACAATGCCAAGAGAGCCATAAAACTCGCTAAGACAGATTACTTAACACACCTCCAGAAAACCAGCCTGGGCAACCCCAAGCAATTCTGGAATCGTATCAATGACCTGATCAAGAGCAGCAAAAAGCCTAAGTCCTGTCCCATGGAGATCAACGGTCAGCTCACAACTGACCCTTCTCAAATATCGGCTGCCCTTAACAGGCACTTCTCAGACCTCGAGGGCCTACAAGACCTGCCTGTCTCCCCAGACTCTCCCCAACCTCAGATGAACCACCTCACATGGAAAACCCCATTTCACCTGAGACTGGCTAAGCGCACTGAGTACTAAGCCTCCTAAGGAACCTGAAACCAGAAAGGTCAGGGGGCCCGACAGTATCAACCGGCTACTCAAGGCAGGAGCTACCTCCTTAGCCTGGCCTATAACCATGCTCCTCAATCAATCACTGAGGGAAGGAGCAGTCCCTGACCCGTGGAAACATGCCAATGTTGTCCCTATTCACAAAGGGGGGCTCAGGGAAAAAATCAACAACTACAAGCCCATCTCCCTCCTCTGCTCACTTGCTAAGGTGCAAGAAAGAGTCATCTACAATCAACTCAGGGACTACCTGGAAGCTCATTAGCCCCTTGCCCCCTCCCAACATGGATTTAGAACAAACCATGGTACTAACGCTACCCTCGTTTACTTCACGGATGAAGTTCTCAGGGCAATGGACAAAGGGATACCCACTGGTGCAGTCTTTATAGACTTATCCAAGGCATTCAACTTCGTCAATCACAACTTGCTGCTACAGAAGCTGCAAAATATAGGCCTAGACAATCATGCTCTGAAGTGGTTCGGGAGCTACTTATCAGGGGGGGCACAGAGGTTCTCATGGAAAGGGACCATATCTGACCCACTACCCCTAAACCAGGGTGTACCTCAGGGCTCAATTCTAGGCCCTCTCCTGTTTTCCTTGTTTACCAATGACCTGCGTACCCACTGCGGGGAGAGCTTGGTTGTGCAGTATGCTGATGATACTGTCATCTTCCGACCCCTGTGTGACGTGGTTGCCCTAGGCCCTCTACTCCAAAAGGATCTCACTTCACTAGAGACTTGGCTATGTAAGAACAGAATGGTACTAAATGCCGACAAGACCAAGGCAATGCTATTCGGGCCAAGGTCCCTGGATTTGACAGGTCCTCATCCCTCTCCTTAACCTCACTCTCTGGTAAAACCATTAACGTAGTCCCCTCCCTTAAATACTTAGGCCTCACGTTGGATCAGAATATCACATACAAGGAACATGTGGACCAGGTCACCAGGATCCTACATCAGAAACCTGGCACCCTGTACCGATTCAGGGACCAACTCATCCTTGAGGCCGGGCTCTCCATAGCTACCAGCGTCCTTCTACCCAACCTGACCTTTGCAACCCCTATTATACAGGGCATGGCTAGACAAGAGATTACCAGGATGCAAACCCTATATAATAAAATAGCTCGTTTCACAACCTTAGACCACCCGAGACATCACCACTGTGACACTTTGGCCAATCTTCGTTGGCCCACATAGGTCGCCTGCCTCCAACACCCCTTGTTTGTCCAGGCCTACAAGCTTCTCAAACCCCAAACTCCACCAAGCATTGCCGGGACCATAACCCTCCAATACAATCCAAGGAACCTAAGGACCTCAGATAGAATGCTATTAGAAGTCCCTAGGATAAGGACAAACGCTGGCGGAAGATCCTTTTCCTCCCAAGCAGCCTGCCAATGGAACAAGCTCCCTCCCCAGGTCCAGGCCTCCTCCTCACTCATGAACTTCTGCACCAGGCTTAGTCTCATCTGCTAACCTCAAGCATGCCACTGTCATGGCACTTAAAAGCTCCTAAGGTGCTCCCCTCCTCTCCAACTCAGCCTCCCTAGCTTAACCTTCCTACTACCTGCCTTATACAGCCTGCTCACCAGAGGCCACGTGTAACCCCTGCATAAACTATATGCAGAGTACTACCAACTGCTTACATGCCATGATGATAACCATGCCTGTACCCATGCCTGTATCCACTGCTTTTCTTTTACCGTGCCTGTAAGCCATGCCTGTATCCACTGCTTTTCTTTTACCATGCCTGTAACCATGCCTGTATCCACTATTTTTCTTTACTGAAACCACCTCATGATGTAACTCACAATGCCTCAAATGTTCCTTGTGTCCTTGTTCATTCTTATAACTTGTATTGTTATCCTGGGTCGCCCCTGAAAAAGGGACCTTCGGGGCTCAGTGGGCCTACCCAGTCACCAAAATTTAATAAATAAATAAAATATCCCACGCACCTGAAAAAGAGTCCAGTCTCGTCCATATTGAAGGTGTCATCTGGAGAATACCCATGGAGAAGAGCTGGCAGGACATCTTGAACCCAGGCGATTGTACCATCTGCATCTGCGATTTGCTTTTTTCCATTAATTTGTTTGAAGCAAATGTTATGCGAATTCTTCCATCTTGTAAGCCATCCATCTGTGGGTTTGAAATCTGGCTTACCAAGTGTGACCACCAGCTGCTGAGGTTTCTGGAGGAGAAGTAGCCCACTGATCAAAGCCTCTTATCCTCTAGCATTGGAAAACCACTGAAGGAGGGCCTTCTCGACATTGCTGTCCTTGCCCTCCAATTTCCTTTTTCTGTCAGGATTCTGGTTGCCATGCCAGTTGGTGGTAAGGCAATCTTTGGCTTTGATAAGATCGCACAGAGTAGATTTGGCAATGCCAAAGTGAACTGACAGAACACGCAGGCTTAACTGGGGCAGCATCTCTATCTCTTGCAAAATGTCTATTTTTCTTGCCAAGATAAGCTCACTTCTTTTAAAGCCTGACATTGTTGTAGCAGCACACAGAACTCTGAAAGAACACCTGCATACATCAGCTGTGAATGAGACAGCTTCTTTTAAGCAGCCGCTAATGAGATCTTATTAGGAACTAACACCTGGCAGAGCCTGCGAGGCTGCTGTAAAGTGCACATTAGCACTGACTGGGCGGGCAGTATAGGCAGCGTCCAGGGTTTGTTTTAAACAAATATTTTAACATTAAGACTGTGGGGAATGGCATTTGGCTAATGGAAAATGTACAGGTAAACCAGAGATCCGTATTAAGCGACGCATACTGTACTATCAACATGAAAATACAATTGCTTTTCCCTAGGGCTTCATTTGCTCTGGCTACTTGTCTATACTGTAACCTGATAGCCTAAGCTTTTCTTTACCGATTATAATCAAGGCCCCTGGAATTCTATGATCCCACAGCCATGGAATTTTCAGCTGAATTTGCATCATGCTACAAAATATACACACTGCCTAGTCAGAATTCATTGTTCTTGGTGAATTTTCATTCAGATAAACAGTTTTCCCAGTGCCTGGCCCACTTCTTTGTCTCGTTTACCTTGAAGCCCCTCCTCTGTGCTCAGTATGTGGTATCTCTGATGACATCACATATTTTAGCCAATGACTGGACTACATTCTGCCACAGAAATGAATAAACCATGCCACAAAAATCTAAAAAATTCTGCCACCGAAGCCTAGGAGCCCTGCAGCAAAAATCAGGGCAAAGTGCCTCAGAGTACTAGGGGCCCTGATTAAAATGTATTGACAACCAAATGCAACAAGGCTGTGCTTCCACTGAGGAATGAGATAACATCATAGACCTCGATAGCGAAGCTCCAGAGGTCTCCTTGATGTCCCTTCACCCTGAGATGGAAACATTGGCCTTGTTGTTTATGGCTGCCCATACATTGTTTTATATAGTATATGTTTCTTTTAATTAATTTCATCAAATCCAGATCCGGCAGTGATACCCTTAAACTGCTGTCCCTCACCCTTGATTAGGTGTTACAGCCACTGACATATATTTTCAACCTCTCACTTAGGTTCAGCCAGTTCCCTGACAAATAGAAATCTGCCACTGTTACCCCATCCATAAAAGTGGTGACAGGGCCACTCATGGAAACTACTGTCCAATCTCTATATTGCCACCCCTCTCCAAGGCCCTTGAATGTATTGCAGCAGATCAGCTCACATATTTCCTGGACAAATACAATAGCCTGTGCTCTCAACAACATGGCTTCAGAAAGGGACATAGCACCTCATCTGCCCTACTGGAATTCTCTGGCATTCTTCACAGCTCACTGGACATTGGTGAGTTAATTGGGCCATCTTTATCGATCTGGCTAAGGCGTTTCAACACTGTCCATCACAGCCTACTGCTTGTGCAATTTCTGAAAGCTGGTCTCTCTCCCAATTCCACTGCCTGGTTCAAAAGCTACTTAGAGAACCGGTCTCAAAGAGTAAAAATTGCAGATGTCCTCTCTGATACCAGGCCTGTTCACTCAGATGTCCCCCTGGGATCCATGCTGGGCCCCCTACTATTCAGCTTGTTCCTGAACTCCCTTCCAAATTCTTGCTCCAAAACAATCATCCTCTGTGCAGATGATGCTGTAATTCTTGCCTCCCACAAGGATCCTAAGCCTCTACAAGATAACCTTCAGCTTGGCTTCACATAAGTTGAAAACTGATTCTCAAATCACAATCTGGTCCTGAATAATAAGAAAACAAAGTCTACGATGTTCAGCAGCTCTCATAACAAGCATAAGCTGCACCCCCTATCCCTCAAAACCATTCATGGAGTCACCCTGGAACAGGTTCAAGCCTTTAAGTACCTTGGGATCACTCTAGACCCTCACCTAACTTACAGTGCCCACATTAACTCTGTAGCCAAAGCAGCAAATACCCACTTAGGCCTTCTCTTCTGGCATAGGTAACATCTTATCCCAGAAGCCCTGACTGTTGCAGTTCAGAGCTCTGTTGTCTCCATTATCGACTATGGGCTTATCATCTATGGCTCTGCCCCCGCTACCGCTCTTAGATGCATATCCACCTCCCTCAATAAGGCCTGCTGGCTTCTTTTTTTTTTTGTAATTCAAAGTTTATTAATTTTTAAGTATAAAAGATACATACATAAGAGAAATATAAAGAAATAAAGACATACTTAGCAATGAAACATCTAAAGCTTCTATATTAATACAGGAGATTATGTAATGTTTTAAAGAAAAGAAAAACTAGTGAATAATATATATATTATATCCAACCATTAGAACTCAATTAAGATAGAATAATACCAAAATAAGGTGTTTCCTACATTACCTAAGCCAAGGAATATCTCTGAATAGAATAAGGAACATTAACTATGAAATTTTAATCAGTGGACACTTCAAATATGCTTCCCATACATCTAGAAATTTGTCTAAATGTTGCAATTTCATATAGGCAATTCTTTCATAACTAGCTCTTATATTCAAATCTTGTAACCATTCTTTGACCGTAGGGATTTCTTGGCTGTTCCAGTGTCTAAGAATTAAGTTTTTTGCTGTAATAAAGGCCGCAATCAGCCATAGTTTATGACAGGCTGTCAAATCATGGAGCTCTGAGCAAATTATAAGTATTGCAAATTTAGCAGAACAATGGATTGTGCAATCCAAAACATTATTACATATTGTTAAAACATTTACCCAGAAGGGTCTGATGCAAGGGCAGAACCACAGTACATGGGATAAGGAACCTTGTTCCTTTGAACATCTCCAACACGTACCTACATTAGCTAGGCCTAATTTAAACATCTTACTTGATGTGTAATACCATCTATGTACGATTTTGAACTGTGTAAGTCTACACTTAGCTTCTCTACATGCCTTCATAATCATACTCCACATTTCCTGCCATTCTTCCAGTGAAATTGGTATATTCAATTCTTGTTGCCATGAAGAATCAAGCAATAGAGAATATATTTTCTTATGACCATTGTTAGTTGAGCAGATTTTGTCTAGACAATGGAGTTGAGGCCCGAAAGAGACATTTTTTATTAAGAGCTTCTCTAAGCTGCATAAATTTGTGAAATTCTGTCCTAGGAATTTTATATTTTTTTGAAATTTGAGCAAAAGACATTAGAGTTGACATACTAGGATCTAGAATATCTTCTATGAATGTAATACCTGCAGATATCCAGTTTGGCCAAAACTATAGGCTTACCTTTGACCTTAATTAAAGGGTTCCCCCATTAAGGGCAGTGTGGAGATGTTTTGGGGGACCAACCCAAGGAGGAAGCTACCAGGAGCTGTAAACTTGACTAAAAACCGGATTGGAGGAGAAGATTTTTTTTGAATCCGAAAACAGAACTATTTTTGGGCTGTTACTGTTCAATAGAGACTGCTCTACATGTACCCAGCCTGGAATATCCTGTTTTTTATTCAACCAGAGGGATTTAATACACTGAGCAGTAATGAAGGCATCATGTCTCTGTTTAAAATTTGGTAGGCCGAAGCCACCCTTTGTTTTCTGTTGTTGAAGTTTATTTAAGGAAATCCTTGGGGGTTTATTCTCCCATAAAAATCCCCTAATTAATGCATAAACTTTGGAGATGTAAATGCTGGGAACCTAAATGGGTAGATGTTGCAGAAGATAGAAAGTGATTGGTGCTATCATCATATTAAAAGCATGTATTTTTCCCCATAAGGAAAGGCATACTTTACCCCATCTAGAGAAATCCACTGACTTCCTTTCTAAAATTGCTTTAAAGTTTAATGCATTTATTTGAGAAATGTTAGGGGTGACAAATATGCCTAGAAACTTAATATTTTGGGATGAAATCTTGATGTTATATAAGTTAAATATTGACATATCACAAGTCTTAGTCAATGGAAGAGCTTCAGATTTCTCAAAATTTATCTTAAAGCCAGAGAAAATGGCAAATTTCTGAACAATGTTAAGAATTTGAGGAATAGCAGATTGCAGATTAGTTATTGAAAGAAGAATATCATCCGCATAAGCTGAAATTTTTTGTTCTTTACCTATTTTAATCCTTGATATTAGGGTGGAAGAGCAAAATTTAATTAGGAGGGGCTCTAGTGCTAATAGAAATAGAATCGGAGACAGAGGACACCCCTGACATGTACCCCTGTGTATTTGAAATTTATTAGACGATATCCCATTAATTTTAACTGAAGCATATACCTCGGAATAAAGAATCTGCACCTACTTGCAAAAATGATTTCCCAAATTATATTTTTCCAAAATTCCCATTAAGTAATTCCATTCTATCCTGTCAAAAGCTTTATCAGCATCTAAGGATAGAAACATAGGGGAGTGTGGGTTATGTCTTGCCTCATGAACAATATGTATTATTTTTCGGAAAAGATCTGAACTGTGACACCCATATACAAATCCCACCTGGTCAGGATGGATGAGATTCTGGATGATTGAATTTAGTCTATTAGCCATTATTTTAGCAAGTATTTTGCAGTCAACATTAATGAGAGATACTGGCATATAATTACCACATAAAGAAGGATCCCTATCTTTTTTAGGAATGACCACGATAGTGGCTTCTCTCATGGATGGGGGCAAAAGGCCTGTTTCATTAGTATCACAAAAAACTTTGTGCAAGATTGGAGCAGTCAGTTGTATTGTAGCTTTGTAAAATTCACTTGTGAGGCCATCTGGACCAGGGGCTTTAGCATCCAGGAAGGACTGAATCGCTTTTTGAATTTCCCCCAAAGTGATATGTTTCACCAACTTGGATTTATCTTGTTCAGAAATAACCGGCATCTTAATGTCTATCAAAAATTGTTCTAAATCTGCTTGATGAAATTGTCCTTCGGATTTGTGTAGATTAGAATAGAAATCTCTAAAGATTTCCCGAATCTGTTCAGATTTATGCACCTGGTTGCCATCTGTTTTCTTTATTGAAGCAACTAGGTTAGCCTCTGACAATTTTTTAAGTTTGTGTGCCAATAGTTTTCCTTGCACTTCCCCAGCTTCCCAGTAGGTTTGTTTGAGCCTAAATAAAGCATATTCTGCTTTCTAACTATATATAGTATTAATTTAGTATTTGGTATCAATGATATCTTTATAAAGTGAGAGATCTTTAGACCCTGAGGAAATAAATAACTTTTCTTTATGTTTCAAATCCATTTCTAATTTGTCCAACTTCCTCTCCCGTAACTTCTTTCTGTAGGAGGAATAAGAAATTATACGCCCTCTAATGTAAGCTTTAAAGGAGTCCCATAGAACAGAGATCGAGACCTCTCTATTATCATTAATTTGGAGGAACAATTTTATTTCTTCCTGTAACCAACCTGGGAAGTTGGGAGAATTAAGGAGACTACTGTTAAATTTCCAACTTCTTTCAGTGGGCATAATAATATCCATAAACAGATTAATGGACACAGGAGCATGATCTGACATCACAATATTACAAACATGACTTGCAGAGAGGCCTTGTAGTAAGGTCCTAGCAATAAAAATATAGTCTAGTCTACTACAAGAGTCATGACGATTGGATAAAAAAGAGTAGTCTCTCCCTCTAGGGTTCATTATTCTCCAAGTGTCAATCAGATTAAATTCATTGCAAAGACCATTCAAGGCTTTTGAGGTAACAGAATGATCAAGCAGGTATGAATATGTACTATCAGTAAAAATATCCATAACAGTGTTCATATCCCCAGCAAGGACTATATCTCCAATAACATTGTTAGAATTTTTTTCTGCAACATTGGTGAAAAACGCAGTTTGGTTGGCATTAGGGGCATATATATATTGATCAAATATAAGATTCTGTCTTTTATTCTAACATTAGCAATCAAAAATCTACCCTCTGTATCTGAAACAAAGGACTGAATCACAACATTTAGATTTTTATGAAATAAGATACAGATGCCCTTACTTTTAGAGTTAAATGAACTACCGAGTACTGTCCCAGCCCAAGATCTCTTGAGGTTTGGCAGTTTCCTCTGCTGCCAGATGAGTTTCTTGTAAAAATGCAATATCAGTTTTCATTGATTTTAAATATGCCAAAACTTTAGTTCTTTTAATAGGGTTATTGCAGTCTTGTATGTTCCATGAAATTATTTTAAGAGAATGACTTGGCATAGCCATATGTGTGGAGTAAATGTCCACTTATTTGTTAAATATAATCCGAAATAAAAAAATGTACTCTTAAGAAACACCTACACACTTACCCTTATACTAATAATGTACACTTTAATGTACAACAATAAGAAAATGTTGTAAGGTAAGAATGTATAAAGAAACTTGGGCAAGGCCTATCACCTACTTATACTAATACAATAAAGACAAACAGTATAAGAGCTATAGAAAATAAATAAATGTTAGAGTATTTATAGCTTAGCTCCACACAATCAGTATGTGGGCTGTAATTTTTGAGCGACACCTCAAAGTATCCAGTGGTCAAGCACAGATTGGTAAGGAAAGTAGTTGATATTTTACTTATTTATTTATTTAGCTTTTGTTAACCAGGTAAGTACACTAGACAAGCAATTTGCCTATTTTCAGGTACGACCCGGGAGAGTACAGGAATTTACATACTTACACACTTGGGACAACATGGTACATAATTAAGAACAGGTCACACATCATGAGACTACAAGGTAAGATTACACATCACATAATTAGGAACAGGTTACATCATCATGAGACTACAAGGTAAGATTACATCCCATGATTAGGAACAGGTTACATGTCAAGAGAATACAGGTAAGATTAACATCTTGCATCAAGTTTGGGGCAGTACAGAAATACTACATTTTAAGGGCCGGCAGTTTTGTATGGGTGCAAGTGCTAAACATGTGTCATGGGGGTTTTTGACATCCGCAGGCCAATGCACTTTTAAGATGGTTCCATAGGGAAGAGTGCAGGTGGCCCTGCGAGGGGGCAGCACGGACCTGGGTTGGGAAGGTATTCCAAAGTTTAGGGCACATGCTGAGAGTCCCTTTCACCCATCTTGGTCCTAGTCACAGGTACCTTGAGTGTGGCAGACCCCTGAGACCCTAAGGTGATATGATGAGGGGCAGTTTGTGCCAGCAAGCTTTCCACCGCTGGAGAGTACCGATGTTGAGGACCTTACCAGTGAAGCAACCAAGGACAAAGTCAATGTACTTTGTAGGTGAGACCAGTGTAGCTTGTTGTAGAGCTCACAGTGATGAATGAGCTGGAGGGCCGATAGGGCGAGGCGACAGATATTGTTATAAGCCGTCGACCACCTGGAAAGATGGGCCTTAGTGGTGCTAGCAAACAGCAGGGCCCATAACACAAAGGGGATAGCATCTCTCTCACAAGGGCAGCATGCGCGGCTGGTGTGAGGTTGTTTTTTGCCTTGTAGGCCAGATCCAGTTTACAGTTGACTGTTTTACATATCCTCTGAATATGAAGGCCAAGGTCGAGCTGTGGGTCCAGCATTACTCCCAGGTATTTGAAGTTGTCCTCCCTTGATGGATACACAGAACGGCACACGGGCAGCCCTAATCTTTGCCCAGGATCCAAAGAGCATGGCCTGGGTCTTTTTTAGGTTAAGGACAAGCTTGTGGTTCAGGATCCATGCCTGAATGTTTATAAGATCTTCACTCAGTTGTTGATTGATGACCACCACCTCATGGGAGTGAGACAGGATAACCTGATCGTCTGCGTAGGGAATTGGTTTACAGTGGGCTGCGGTTTCGGGGAGGTTATTTATAAAATTGGCGAAGAGCATTGGTCCAAGGACAGAGCCTTGGGGGACCCCTACCATTACTGGGATGGGACCCGAAAGCTCTTTGCCAAATTTGACCCACTGCATTCTACCATATAGGTAGTTGTCAAACCAGCTAAGAGCAGTAGTGGAAAGACAATTGCTCTAAGCTGAGTTGACAGCATGGCATGGTCGACCAGGTCAAACGCCTTTGAGAGGTCAATGAAGAGGGCCCCCGAGAGTTTACCCTGGTCCATGGCCTCCCTGATCCATGATGTAACAGTAACTAGGGCTGATGAGGTACCATGCCCCTTCCTGAATCCATGCTGTACAGAAGTCATTATGTCATGCACCTGTAAGTACTCTGAGAGTTGCCCTGCCACAACTTTCTCCAGTAGTTTGCTAGCCGCCGACAGGATAGATATAGGGCGATAGTTCTTTGTCAGCTTAGGGTTCCCTTGTTTAAGGATTGGGACTACCCTGGCAACCTTCCATATGTCTGGGATAACTCCAGTTGCTAGGGACAGATTGAAAATGTGTGCCACCAGAGGTGCCAGCCAGGGGGCACCAAGACTGAGGAGCTTGGGTTCTAAGCCATCTTGTCCGGCACTTGAGTAGGGGGAGAGTCCCGCTAGCAGTTTCTGCACCTCTTGAACTACCACTGCCCTGAACAGAAAAGGCGGGCGGAGTGAAGATGGTGCTGTGGGTTGGTGCCACTGACACCATCATCATTTGAGAACGGCAAGTGTACTCCGACAGATCCATGAAAATAATGGTTGAAGGAGCTGGTGATGGTTTCGAGTTGTCACAGCTCGAACCATCGATTATCATGTCAGTGGACTCAGTGCTCTGTGTACCACTCACACTTTTAATGTTCCTCCTTAACCTTCTAGGATCCCTAGCGAGTTCAATAAAGCAGATTTGCAAAATTCACTCTTGGCAATCCCAATGTTCTTTTGCATTCATTTCTGAGTTGTCTATATCTCAGAAAGATGGCTTGGTCAGCCGTGGCCTTGAACTTGGCACAGCTTATCTCTAGTGTTGAGGAGTGCCAGAGCTACCATGAAGCCATTTAGTAGCCATTCCCTCACCCTCCGTCTGATGAGGGGGCATGTTTCTCCTGCAAGGCCCTTAGAAACAAAGAAAGTGACCGACAGCGGATCTGCGGGATCCGTAGCATTCCAAACTGCCCCCAATCTGTGTACTTGATGTCATTTTGAAAGGAGGACAGATCAAACTTGGAGTAGTCTCTGATCTGGATAATTTATGAGAATTTTTTGATGTGGTACCCTCCAGACACAGTACACCGGGGAGTGATCAGAGATAGAGTCCGGTAGGATATCCGATGAGCTGATCCTATCTGGTCTATTTGTCAGGATCCAGTCCAGGAGTGAGCCCTTACCACCACTAGTAGGGTATCTGGTAGGATCCTTGACAAGCTGAGTCAGAGAGAGACTGGTAAGTGAGGGTTCAAAGGCCTTGGCATTGCCACCCAACCAATTTAGGTTGAGATCACCCAGAATGCTTAGCTCATTCTGCCGTGTTGCAGCACAATTGCACCAAGGAGACCAATCAGTCCTTCTACGCCTCCTTTTGGAGGATTGTATGCAAATACAATGTGAATCTTTTTTGCCATCCCTAGTAACCGTACCGTGTGCAGAGCCTCACAGGGGGACTGCATGGTCTGCAGACTACCGCGCCAGTTAAAGTTAGAATAGATATCATACAACACTCATTTTGAATAGAAAAATTTCTGGTTGTAACATTGCATAGAAGAAGCATTCTCTGCTAAAAGGGTACTAGCAGCAATTCTACAATGGAATAATAAAATTAGCATGTATGCAAATAAAATTGCAATGTGATAAAGTAGCTTCCAACTCATCACCCTGGCTATCAAGTTTGGCTCTAAGCAACCTTTATCAAGACTGATCAGAACTCAAAGCATGCTCCAAGTATCTTCCCTTTTAGGAATAATTAAGCAATAATGCCCGACAGGGTGTGTGTCATGCTGGTATAATGTCACGCCTCAGGTGGTTGGGCACGAGGCAGAAATAAGCCAAAGTCACGTCCAACTAACTAGCGTGAAATCAAGCGACACACACCCTGGAAAACATTATTGCTATTATACAATGGCTCATTGTTATACAGAATAAAACAAATCATTTTAAAGATGTTTTTGTGAGGAAAAATATTTTTGTTTTTTAAGAGCAGATGAAACAATCATGCAAATGATCAATGTGCTCAAGATCATCTACATTGGTTCACAGTGAAGCTGAGACTAGAACCGTGATGTTGTACTGAGATAACATCATGGGTCCAGCCCAAGACTGACCAATCAGAGTCATAGATACATAGATACATAGACAGTGTCGGCAGATAAGGGCCTATGGCCCACCCAGTCTGCCCATTTGAGCTTGTAAGTTCAGTTTGTTTTCCTAGAAGTGTGTTGCCCTTACCCCTGACCTCCAGAATTCCTTTATGTCTATCCCATGCATTCTTAAATCCCGTGATTGTTTCAGCCCCCACCACTTCCTCTGGCAGGGTGTTCCACTTGTCCACCACCTGTTCTGTGAAGAAATTCTTTCTCATGTTTCCTCTGAATCGTCCTCCCTCCAACTTCATCCCATGCCCTCTAGTCCTGGAACATCTTTTTCGCTTAAAAATAGTGTTTTCCTGCACCCTGTTCCTCCCTGTATGATACTTGTATGTCTCTATCATATCCCCTCTCTCCCTCCTCTCCTCCAGGGAGTACATGTTCAGTTCCTTCAACCTGTCTTCATAGGACTTGTGATGCAATCCATGCACCATCTTTGTTGCCCTCCTCTGAACCTTCTCTACCCTGTCTATGTCCTTACGTAGGTATGGTCTCCAGAACTGTACACTGTACTCCAGGTGGGGCCTCACTAGTGTCTTCTATAGCGGAATTATGACCTCCCTTTTCCTGCTGGTGATGCCTGCCTACATCCCAGCATCCTATTTGCTTTACCTGCTGCCTTGTCACACTGTTTCCCTACCTTGAGGTAATCAGAGATGACAACCCCAAGATCTCTTTCCTGCTTGGTGCATGCTATATCCTCACCCCAACTGATATATTGTGCCAGGTTTTTTCCCTATATGCATTATCTTGCACTTCTTTGCATTGAATTTCAACTGCCAAACCCTGACCATTCTTCAAGTTTCTGAGGTCGCTTCTCATTCTGTCTACACCCTCTGGTGTGTCTGCTCTGTTACAGAGCTTTGTGTCATCAGCGAACAGTGAAATTCTGCCTTCTAGGTCCTGCAATGTCACTGATGAAGATGTTGAATAGGACCGGTCCAGCACTGATCCCTGTGGTACCCCACTGGTCACTATTCCCTCTGTGGGTGACAGCCATTTACCACCACCCTCTGTGTCCTGCCACCCAGCCAGTTACCTACCCACCACACTACTGTCCTGCCCACACCATATTCCCCAGTTTGTGTAATAGTCTTCTATGTGCACAGTGTCAAAGGTCTTGCTGAAGTCCAGATAGGCCATGTCCACTGCCCTCCTGATCCACCTCCCTAGTCACCCAGTCAAAAATTCAACGAGGTTGGTCTGACACTGACCTCCCTGGTGAAACCATGCTGCCTTAGGTCCTGTAGTCCATTGACAACCAGATGTTCACCAATCTCTCCTTCAGTAGTGCTTCCATGATCTTCCCCACTACCGAGGTGAGGCTGACTGGTCTGTAGTTCCCTGCTTCCTCTTTGTTCCCACTTTTGTATAAGGGGACTACATCTGCTGTCCTCCAGTCTTTGGGTACCTCCCTGTTTCCAGTGATCGGCTAAACAGGATAGCCAGAGGTTCAGCCACCACCTCTCTTAGTTCTTTAAGGACCCTAGGGGTGCACCTCATCTGGCCCCATTGCTTTATCAACTCTTATTACTTCCAGTTCCTTCAGGACCCTTTCTCATGTAAAGGGACTTGTGTCCATTCTGCACCATTCTCATCCCTTGTACTCTCCTTCAGACCCATTACCCTCCTCTTCCTCAGTAAGACTGAGCAGAAATACCTTTTCAATATGTCAGCTTTACTGTTGTCATCCTCCACAGCACCCATCCTCCCCTTCAGTCTCACTATCCCTCCCTTTGTCTTTCTTTTCACTTATGTACCTGTAAAGGTTTGTCCCTCTACCCACTGATTTTGCAATGTGTTCTTCTGTCTGAGCTTTGGCTTCCCTTACTGACCTCCCTGCCTCCCTTTGCTTCTCCTGGTACTTCTCCCTATCCCCTTCTGCCTGTGTCTTTTTGTATTGCCTGAATGCAATCTTTTTGGCTTTCACTTTCTTTGCTACCTCTTTGGAAAACCATAATGATCTCCTCTTCCTTTTCCTCTTGCTAACCTGCTTAATGCTTAATTCTGTTGTTCTTGTAATCCCCATTTTAAATACTGCCCACTGTTCCTCAACCCCTGATTCCTGTCCCATTCCCCTTAATGCCTCTTTCAAGTATCTCCCCATTTTCCCAAAGTCTGCCCCCCTAAAATCCAGGATACGTGTTTTTGTGTGGTTTGGTTCTGCTCTTTCTGTGATTTCAAACCACAATGACTGGTGGTCACTGTTTCCCAGGTGCTCCCACTGTTACCCCATCACACTGTCCCTGTTTGTGAGCACAAGGTCCAGTATTGCCTTCTGCCGAGTTGGTTCCATGACCAGTTGCTTGAGGAAGGTACACTGAAGGAGTCCAGGATAAATCTGCTCCTAGTTGATGCTGCTGCTGGGATGCTCAGTCCACATCTGGAATATTGAAGTCTCCAACCAGTACTACCTCACCCTTGTCTGCCATCCTTTGGATGGCTAGCATCAACTCCTATCTGTTTCTTCCTCCTGGGCTGGTGGTCTATAGACCACACCTGTGCGGATGGCTGTCCCCATTTTCCTTTCCAGCTTAACCCACAGTATCTCTCCCCCATTTTGTTCCTCCTGGATCTCTGTGGCCCTTATGTCATTTTTCACATACAGTGCCACTCCTCCTCCCTTTCTGCCTGCTCTGTCTCTTCTGAATATGTTGTAGCCAGGTATGGCCATCTCCCAGTCGTGGTTATCATTACACCAGGTTTCAGTGATGGCCACAATGTCCAGGTCTGACTGTACCATGACAGCCTCCAGATCTTCCATCTTGTTGCTAAGGCTCCTGGCATTTGCACACATGGCTTTCCATGATTTGACCTCCCTAGACAGTTCAGGACTTCTTTTGCCATTGTATAATGGGTTTTAATCCTGTAAATATAAAACTATCACAGAGAGGGAATAAAATGCATGTTAGGTGTTAGCCTCCCAGTAGATTGGCTTATTTCATACAGCAAACTAATCATGCACACCTGCCATAAATAGTGTAAAACAAATATTACAACTAAAAATCAAGTACTGCGTGCCATCAAGTGACACCATAGCAGCCATGCAAATATGTAGACCAATTAGCAATGTTTAATGAGAAAAGCAATATTCTTCATTTGCTATTCGCAACCCCAAAGGGAGCCTGGAGTTATTATTAATATAAGCAGACCCCTCCAACCTGTGCAAGCAATATATAATTAAATCTATGAATGGAGGCAAGCTTGTGTCCTCTGTTATTTGGGCCATACTATGAACCATGTATCAGAACATAAATGGGTAAAAAGTTCAGAGTTATTATAAAAGATCTGCTACATCACATTGCAATGCCTATGAATAATCAGATGCTTCCACTGTACACTGCAACACCTTGCTAGTCATATGATATCCATGCCGACTAAAAGCATTTTCAAATGAAATAAATTGATATGTTGATGCAAGGTTGATTGTGTCTATTAGATGGCAGCAGAGAATAATGGAATGCATTTAGCCACCTTTCCCATGTAGATCAAAAAGACGTCAAATATATAATAAAATGACAGCAAGGCAATATAAAGAATGAGTATCTGTAAGGTTAATAATCAAACTGAGCTGTGGAAACAGAAAACGTTATGCAGGGGATGTTTCACAGATATTAGGATATAAGATTTCCACAAAGGAGGTACTGCTTCTTTAAGAATCATACAGGAAGTTGGGTGTAATTCCCGAGAGCATCACGCTTTGAGACCATAAGATTTAGGCTGGGCATATTTCAATCAAGCAGTCTGGTGTAGCTGTATGTTCTTGTTGAGACTCAATAGGAGAACGTGCTGGGTTTATAGGAGTCTGCCTCCCTAAGGTGTTACCTCTTGAGTTTCGAGATTCCCTACTTCTACTTCTCTGCCTCTTTTTATTAAGGTAAGAGCTGGGTTGGGTGAATCTGTGAGCATATGCAGACTTGTTTGCTGGCTTACTCCATCTTGTTGTGGTTGAAAAAGCAGGGATTTTAGAAGTTGCATTTTTAACAACAGAAGCATATGCAGCAGTAGTGCAATCCTGAATATTGCTAACAGCAGTGGAAATGTTAGCAGAACTTGTCTGCGAGGTAACCATAGAGCGTGGGGCTCGAGGAGACTCATACACTGGATCTTGAGGGGCTTCACGAGCGTTTGCTGTATTCTCTGAGTTTTTCAAGTAAGGGATGGCGGTTGGGGCACCAACAGATTTCCCGTGACTTTCTAAAAGTTCCCACACTTGATCTACAAAATCACAATGATAGGGTTTTCCCTCTGGAAGCATTACCACCAAAGTAGCAGGATATTTGAAGTAATATGACCAACCAGTTTTTTGTAATTGTTTCTTCCCCTCATAAAACCTCTTTCTCTGTTCAGTGACCTCTGTTGAAAAGTTCTGAAAAAAATAAATTCTTTCCCCTTGCCATGTTAATTGTCTGTGCTCCCTTGCTCTCCTTAAAATCTCTTCCTTAATTGAATATCTCAGAAAGTTCGCAGTGATGGACCGTGGCCTGCTACCAGGGGAAGGTTTAGCTCCAAGTGCCCTATGTGCCCTTTCTATTTCAAGGGGCCAAGACCATTGTGTGCAAAGTAAATCTGGAAGAAAATGTTGTAGGAAAGGAATGAAGTCATTGCCCTCCGCCCCTTCGGGTAAGCCCACAATACGGAGATTATTACTTCTGCCCCTATTCTCTAGGTCATCCACTTTCTTAAGTAAATACTGAATTCATTCATTCTGCTCTTCTATTTTGTCTTCGAGGAAATTAACAGTATCTGTTAGGTCTGCAAATTTGTTTTCACATACCTCTGACTTTTGAGTATTTAAATTCGTGTCATTACAGAGAGACTCAACTGTATTTCTTGTGTCTGCAATATCCAGCTGCATTTTAGACAATACCTCTTTAGTGTACTGAATATCTGTTTTAGTTTGATGATCATTCGGTAAGCCCGTATTATTGAGGAGTTGTTTTTTATTATCCGTAGCAGCCCTGACAGTTGGCGGAGACATCTT
Source organism: Neoceratodus forsteri (assembly GCA_016271365.2). NCBI lineage: Eukaryota > Metazoa > Chordata > Ceratodontiformes > Ceratodontidae > Neoceratodus > Neoceratodus forsteri. The sequence continues at coordinate 22,792,583 of JADMNL010000034.1, read as the reverse complement.
CACAGCTGGTCTTGACGTAGAGTAAGTGAGAGAATATTTTGAATTAAATCTATGTTCGCTCTAAAAGTCAATGATCGGACAGGTGGCTACAGTATTAAAAAAACAAATTTTACTGATTAGACTACAAAGCTATGATAAATTAACATATCTGAATAAGAAAATTATACTGGTGGGCAGGAGCTGTCCTTTCACCCTACTACAATTTCCAGTGCCTTACGCACGACCCCAGGCCTGCTGACTTCTCACTGGAGCCCACCACCTCACACATATGTGCGACCTCTATGCACAAACTGGATGGCTGCAACTCACCAGTCAGATAAAGTACCTAACCTGCACCATGGCGAAGAGAATAACTATGGGCCTTGTGCCCTCTGGAGTGTGTGCTCTCCTGCACTCTAGCAATAACCCCCTCTCAACCAGGGGGTCTGAATCACAGCTCCTGCAGGTTCCACATTGTCGTACCTCACAAGGTGAAAGATCTTTTGCCTACAGGGCACTCAGCTGGCTAAATGGTCTAAACAGTTACATCTCCTCTACTCCTACCCTTGGTGCATTTAAATCAAGGCTCCGCCTCTCTCTCTCACTGCCTCTAGCTCCTGTGACTGCCTCCACTAGCTGACCCCATGAATATTTCCCTAACCTTATGCAGTTCTCTCTCCTATTAACACTTGGTTGCCCCTTAGCACGCACTTCCCCAGGTTATGTCTACGACAATGCCTCTGGCTGTGCTCCTCCTCTTTAGCTCTCTGCCCCTCTCTACTCTTCCTCTCTCTTGTCCTCTATCCTCTCTGTACCTCATCTGCTATCTCCTTGTAACCTAGCCTCCAAAACTTGTTTTGTTTCTCAGATGCTTTGTAACTCTGTTTAGCTTACACTTTTGTAACCTTGTCCTATGTATTGAATTTGTAATCTGACTTACATGTCTTATGTTTTGAATTGTAACCTGATGTGGAACCTTTGTAAAACAGCCCTGGCTCAAAGGTATTGTAATCCTAGACCTAATAAATAAAAAAAGCACCTTTTTTTCTGTTTTGAACTGTGGTCAAATAACGAGAAAACGGCAGAAAATAGGATAAGATTAAAAACATTTAATGTGATTTAAGTAATAACTACGTGAGCTGGCAACATTTCTAGTACTGTAGTTCATATTTTAACACCCATTCTTACCAGTAGTGCCAAATGGCGTTTGAATCATCCATTGCTTAACCCAACCCAAAATGGCCACACAAGATGGAATGAGAAACATTTCACTTGGGGTGTTTTCAGTTTTGCTGATACTGTATCTTCTTTAGAAGGAATCTTCAGTGTAGATGAGCATCTGAAACTCACTTGAAATTTGTCCAAACTCAAATTTTACATGTAATAGAGAATCGCAAACTTAGTCATGCAGTCTATTCTGCAATTCGTGACCTTCCCACATATTTGTTGGATATTTTCCCAAAACTGAGCAATAAGAAGGCATGACCATAAAATTTGAGTTAGTTCAATCAATCAATCAATCACTTTATTTAACCAGGCATAAACACCATTGAGCAAGCTCATTTTCAAGGTGGTTCTGGGCATTAATACAATACAGTACACTTCATAAGATTACAATTATGGTGGACAGCGGTGCAAAAAAAGCATTGTGAAGGTGCCGGTCAATATGGGCCTACACATAATTAACATGTAAAGGTACATAATGATAAGCTTTACTGGAATGAGAAGAGACAACAATCCCATATAGTCTCCACTAAGTAAGAGCTCATACCTAAATGATAAAAAATAAGGAGGTATTAAGGAATAGGGTAGAAATTGGGGTGAAAGAGTAGGCAGCCAAGAGGGAGGCCAGAATAGGTAAAAGGTAAAGACTAGGCAAGGCCATCTCGGATTAAGGGAACTAGGCTTGTAGGTCCTAGGTTTCTGTTGTTAGGAATGTGGGGTGGATGAGATACTCAGGCATAGGATTTGAGAGTGGCACCCAGGGCTTAGTGGTCATAGGCATCTGAAACAGTTGCATGATTCCTTCAGATAATCCATTAATAGAGCTTTGAATGTGAAAATGCTTGGAAGTGAGGATAATTTTAATAAGTCTTGCATAGTGTTCCAAAGTGATGGAAGTGAGAAGTTGATTGCTGCCGAGTCAAGGGTAGTTTTCACTCTAGGAACCTGGAAGCAGATTATGGAGAAGCGTCTCAGGCCATAGGAACCTTTAGCCCATTTGAAAAGGTTCGAGATGTATGCAGGGAGATTATCAGATAATGCTCTAAAAAAAACTAGAGGAGAGCATTCCTTTTTCTCCTAGTTGAGAGTGAGATCCATCTCGAAACCTGGTATAGATGACAGTGATGTGTACTATGGGATAGATTTAGGATAAATCTTAAAGCCCAGTGGTAAAGGGTGTCCAGTTTGTTTAGCATTGTTGATGGGCAATGACTGTAAAGGAAATCAACGTAGTCCAGTTTAGGTAGGAATGTAGTTTGTACTAGTCTCATTCTGGCTTCTAACATGAGTAAGTGTTTAATGCAATAGAATAAACCTAATCACTGTCTTAGTTTCTTCGAGGTTTCATTTAAGTGGCACAGAAAGTTGAGCTTGTTATCCAGCCAGAACCCTAGGTATTTAAAGGTATCAACTACTTCAAGGGGGGTTCATCTAAGAGTGTTTGGATCTGTATGATATGTGGACATCCAGTAGACTTTGGTGAGAGAATCATTGCTTTAGTCTTTTTGGCATTGAGGAGGAGCTTATGAGTGAGACGGTTGTATTGGAGGGTGACAAAGTCTTTCTGTAAGTACTCATGGGCCAAATCCAAGGATAAGTTTGTGGTATAGAGTACAGCATCATCTGCGAATAAGTGCACATTTGCTGTGCCCAGCTGTGAGTCCAGATTATTGATGTATATTGCAAAGAGTATAGGGCCCAGGATGGAGCCTTGTGGGACTCCTCGTAACAAGGATTTTTGTGGGGGACAGATCTCCTATGGCTTTGACTTGTTGTAACCTATTGGTTAGGTAGCTGGTGAACCATTTAATGGCAGAACTATCAAGTCTGATGTTACTCAGTGCAGTAAGCATGATGGCATGATCCACAGTATTGAAGGCCTTACTTAGATCAAGGAAGAGGGCAAATACATGCTTCTTAGAGTCCAAGGCCATTTCCCAGTCTGTAGTTATTTTGGCAAGCGCCGATACTTTTTTTTATTTAGTTGTTTAACCAGGTATAGCACTGATACTGTACTGTGTTTGACTCTGAAGCCGGAATGAGCCGGGTTTAGCAACTTTTGTGAATCCAAATGTTCTCTAAGTTGGATGTTGACAATTTTTTCAAGTAATTTAGAGAGGACGGATAGTATAGAAATAGGCCGGTAATTGTTCAGATCACTCTGATCCCCAGTCCTGAATAATGGTAGGATGTGGGCAATTTTCCACGAGACAGATAGCTCACCTTGAATCAGGGAGGTGCTGAATAAGTGTGTAATGGGGGTGGTCAGATAGGTATGGCCAAGTTTTAGGAAGTAAGGTTCAATATTATCTACACCTGCACTCTTTTTTTGTATCCAGAGAAAGGAGGAGATCCTCCACTTGCTTGAACATAATTGTGAGGAAGCTGAAGGGGGTGGGATGCGATTGGTTATGGTTGTGGTTATCAGTGAAGCCAACAGTGTAGTCTCTTGCCGGGCTAAGTTTGCTGATAGGTGAGGTGTCAAAGGCAAGCCCTGCAGTGGCAAAGTGATCATTAAACTTCTCTAGTATCTCAGCTTTGTCCGTATAGGTGGTACCATCAGACACAATTTTATTTGGAAGGGGTGTTGCAGTGGACTGACCTTCGACTTCTTTGAGGATGTTCCAGAATTTGGCAGAGTTGTTTTTATTGTCTTCTAGTTCTTTTTGGAAGTACCTAGATTTTTATGACCTAATTAGCTTGGTACAAGCATTCCTAGTGGTATGGAATGCAAACCAATCAGCCTCTAGGAGGGATTTCCTCGCTTTTTTCCACCAGTAGTCCCTATCCCTAAGTGCTTTCTTCAGGATGGGAGAGAACCAGCCAGGAGTTTTATTTTTTGATTTGATCAGTCTTAGTGGTGCGTGTTTGTCTATTAGCCCCAGTAAGAGGCTGTGAAGGATGTTAAATGCTTTGGTAAAGGTGGGGGCTAGATAGAAATCCTGCCAACGAATGTTGCTTAGATCTTTCAGGAAAGTGTACTGGCAGAACCTTTTCAGGCATCTTTTCAGTTTGAATTTGGAGGCCGTTTTTATTTGGGAAGGATGTCTGATGCAGGCGATAGCACAATGGTTGCTTATATCGTTGAAGAATACTCCAGTATACGAGATATTGTGAGGTTTGTTTAGTAGCATAAGGTCCAGGAGGGTGCTGCGCTCAGGGTTTTTTCCGTTAGGTCTGGTTATAGCAGTCGCCATTTGTAACAGACCATTAACATCGCATAGATCCTTCAATTTCTTAGAGATGTCATCATTCCAATTTAGATTGAAATCCCCCATTAGAATACACTCAGTATTAGCAGAGTCGAGAAGGTTTTGAAGGTGTGGCAGAAGTGCCCAGCCACCAGATGGCGGTCAGTAGCATGCTGCCATAAGGAGTGATTTCTCGCTGGAAAGTGATAATTTTAGAGCCAGGCATTCAAATTATTTAGCCTTTGAAGTACAGTCAAAGACTGTGACTGTGAATTTGCTTTTGACATATATTGCAACCCTTCCCCCTCTAGTCAATCTATCACAGCGGTAGAGGCTATATCCGGGTACGTTGATAGATTTGTCTGGGGTCGATGGTGTGAGCCAGGATTCAGTTATCAGGAAGAAATCAGGAGATGCATGTAGAGTCCAGGTCTGTATAGAGTCAGTCTTCTTTAGCAAACTACAGACATTGATATGGAGAAAGCTAATCCCTTTATATTGAGGGAGGACCACAGGGGAGTCCAGAGAAATAGGTGGGCCTGGGTTTAATTTGACATTTCCTGAACAGAGTAGGAGAAGCAGTAGTAGTTTTTTAAGGTGGTGTCTTAGCCTGCTAAACAGTCTTTTGTTACTCCTTCTAGCATACATTGGTTTAGTGGTGGCTGTGTTAAGGGCAGGATTGCTATTTGCTAGGGATAAAACATAGAGAACTGATAGGGCTGATACCATCCTTTGGGATTGCATGTGTTCTATAGTTATGTCCTGGTGGGAGGAGGGGCATGACCATAGAGGAGACGTTCCTGATGTAGGATGCCATGGTCTAATGTGGGAGGCTATATCTTGGTAGATGATAGAGGAGGGAAACTGGCCTTTGTCTGAGTTGCAAACCAAAATTTTGGGTAGAGCATAACTTAGTAATATAAGGTAACTATAGAGAAGGATAGGCGCAGATGGCATTCTTAACATGGAGATATTTCCTTTTACCAGTAATAAATACAGGATTTGCAACAGTTCCTTGAGAGGGCCAAGGAAATGAGTGGTTCCTGTGGGAGGATGGGGGACCAGTGAAAATTAAGGCCTAGATAACCAATGAGGTGTGGCTGGCAATAGCCAGTAGGAGTGAACTAGAAAGCTGGGGCGGGGTTTATGTGTATTTAATCAGGACTGGGGGGGTGGGTGGATGGGTGTAAAAATTGGCAGCTAGGGCTCCCTTCCTGGAGTTAAAGTTCCCCTGTCTAATTTCCACCTCCAGCAGAGTTCATCTTGTGAGAGGCCCAGACTGACCAGTTTGCAAGGAGTGTAATGCCACCTATGCACTATTCTATACTATATGAGCCTCCCTATATGCCTTTAGAGTCATAGTCCATATATCTTTCCATTCCTGTAAAGAGATATTAACTTGCAATTCTTGCTGCCACGAGTCCTGTAGGGCTAACAATGGATCCAATCTGGAGTCCAATAACAGGGTGTGTAGTTTCTTGTGGCCATTGTTTGTTGAACATATTTTGTCTAGCACATGAACCAGTGGGAAAGAGATGTCCACATTTATTTGTTTTCTAAGAATGTCTCCAGGCTTCATATGGTCTTTTGTTTGTTTTTAGTTAGAAAGTGTCTTTTGGGGCTGGCTCCATGGTACTGAGTGGCAGGGGACTGCCCTGCCATGCTGAAAACCTGAGGTCATGTTCTGAGCCTGGGACACGAGGACAGGCTGGCAGGGAGAGAGAGAGAGAGAGAGCTTAGAGTGTCTTCAGGACACTCTCCTCCCAGGGAAGGGTGGCCTGTAGTGCCACTAACTTGACAGCTAGGGGTAGCCTTCTGGAGGTGTCATTGGTGTGGCATGATTGGCCTTGTGCTGCAGGACACCCTGACCCCATGGGTAGTTGTGAACATGCATGCATAGGAAGTCAGTAGGGGAGTTAGGAGGGGTTAAAACCACCTCAATCAATCAATCATTATTTTATACTGGAGGGTAATGTGAGCAAAAATGCCTGTTTTCATAAACGTCCAGTTGTACAGATATTATAACAAAACAATTGGACACAGAAGTACAGAACGAATAAATTAAAAATATCATACAGTGAGGTGAGGAATAATATAGTATATACACTTAATTAATACACTTGATTACAGCAGGTTTACATACAGAGAAAACATTTTGTACAGAGGCAGATAGTCATAGGGAACAAGCTTGGGAAAAACACCCAGGCAGGGTGTATTTGAGGCAGGTGCTGGGGCTGGGGAAGGCATGGGGCAGAAATGGGGAGGGTGGGGGCTGGGAGGGCATGGGGCAGAAATGGGGAGGGAGAGGGAGGGAGAGGAGGAGGAGAGGAGGGAGTTAGAAAGGAGGGAGAATAGCACAGAATATTCGATGAGAGGGACAATAACAAAATATTTTGGTATATTCAGAGAGGAGGATGTCCTGGGCACACACAGGCAGTAGATTTGAGGAGGTGGTCTTCGAGGATGTAGCTGATGGAACGGATTGAACTACAGGCAAGAATTTCAGGGGGAAATTTGTTGTAAGACTTGGGACTCTCATAGGTAATCAAATTCTGTGCTTGAGAGGTACGATAGAACGTGATGTCGAAGATGTGACGGGAGGCCCCTCTTGTACTGCACTTGGGGACCGATTTAGGGAACAGTGAGGTGACGCTAGGCGGCAGTAGGTTAAGGTTCACCTTGTGTAAGAATGACAGCATTTTAAAGTGGAACCTGCCCCCAAGAGTGAGCCAGTAAAGAGGATCGTAAAGGGCACAGTAGTGGGTATTCCATGGGAGGCCCATGACAAAGCATGCAATGAGTTTAGAGAAAAGGTGGGATGTGGTACGGGGGGAGTCGCCAATGGAGCCACACTCAAGTATGGGTAAGAGCAGGGAGCTAGCCAGACGCAGTCTGGAGATGAGGATTAGGAACTTTCTGATTCGGGTTAAGAGACCCAGCCTCACAGGGATCTTCTTGATGAGGTTAGCAATATGGATATTGAAAGTGAGGTGTGGGTCGAGGAACAGGCAGTATAGTGCAGTGGTTTAAGGCTCTGAGCTGCAAACCTGGAGACCTGGGTTTGAATCTCACAGCCCCCACTTGCATACTGTGTGATCCTAAGTAGGTCACTTAACTTCCTTGTGCTTCCAGGTCACACCTGTAAACAAGCTTCAGCTTAGTGTGTGTCTCCTGCTAAAAAACAAACAAACAAAAATAGTCCCAGGTATTTAAATTCTTCCACTTTTTCTATAGAGTTTCCAAGATTGTCCATGAGGGTTAGGCCTGAGGTTATGGTTTTTCTTGCGCCAGAGAAGATAATAAACTTGGTTTTCTTGGAATTGAGGAACATACCCTTGGCAGAAAACCAAGAGTATAGCTTGCTGAAATCCACTTGCAGATTTCCAAACATCATGTTGTCACTGCAGTAAATGGCCACATCATCAGCATACAGCAGCATACAGCACCATTTCAGTAGAGTGGCAGATTTCTGAGAGGTTGTTTATGAAAAGGGAGAAATGGAGCAGACCCAGAATGGACCCCTGAGGAACCCCATATTTAACTGGATACTCGGTGGAAAAGTGACCATTGATGGTTGTTTTCTGGGATCTGTGGGAGAGGCAGCTACCGAAAACAAGAAATATTATTGTGGAACTCAACCCTTTAAAATAAATCCAAAATGTGGTTTAATTATCCTCTTATAATTTTATTCTTTTATTTCCACATGTAAACATTGTTCAGCGCTCATAAGTTTTGCTTCCTGTTATGTTTCAGGACCATCCTGTCCCTTCTTCAGACATTAATAGAGCTGCTTTGTTACTATAAAAAATAATAATAAATGTACTTTATTTTCTTTGATTAATAAAGCTCATTCTCTTTCATTTTATGCATAATGATATAAATATGCACTATTTTATATATATACACTAACGGTCAAAAGTTTTAGAACACTCCCATTTTTCCAGTTTTTATTGAAATTTACGCAGGTTAATGTCTCAATGTACTCTGAAATTAAAGCATAGAACAAATAAACAATTGGAGATAAAAAAGAAATCATAGAATCATTTTGTTTAACAAAATTTAATCTAAAGTTTTGACTCATCAAAGTAGCCACCTTTTGCAGATATACTGTAACGTAACACACTCATGGCATTCTTCCTACAATGGACATCAAATATTGTTCGGAAGTTCTTCCTAACACTGTTGCAGAAGTTCCCACAAATGTGTTGCACTTGTAGGTTGCTTTGCTTTCACCCTTCTGTCCAGTTCATCCCAAACCAGCTCGCTGGGGTTTAAGTCTGGAGACTGTGCTGGCCATTCTATGATTTGAAGCCTACCGTCTTGTTCTTTTTCCTCAAGGTAGTTCTGACATAGCCTGGAGGTATGTTTTGGGTCATTATCTTGCTGTAGGATGAACCCCTGACCAACTAGGAGTAGACCAGAGGGTATTGCATGGCCTGCAAAATGCTGTGTAGCCCTTTTGGTTCAGGGTGCCAGTCACTCTGTGCTGTTGTCCTGTGAGCCGCCTATCACGCAAGCTGTTGACTCTCAGAAACGTGTCTTCTGAGACTGTTGTGGCTTTGGGTCTGCCAGACCTCTTCCTGTCAGAGTTTCCTCCAGTTTCCAAGTGCCTTTTGATGGTGTAGGAAACTGTACTCACTGACACCTTGTCTTTCTTTGCAATTTCTCTACAGCAGTTTTTGCTAATCTAAACTTTTTTTTAACCTCTAGCAGTTTACCACTTACCTTTGTACCATTTCAAGTTATTCACTGGACTTGAATTGCTTAAATTTCAATAAAAACTGGAAAAATGGGGGTGTTCTAAAACTTTTGACCGGTAGTTGTATATATATATATGTATATGCATATATATATATATGCACTCAGGTGGAACTAACCTGCCGTTATAAACACATATTTTCATGAAAAAAACTTCTTCCAACCATTTAACTATTTGATTTTCTGGTGGCGTGCTTCTGAAAGAACAAAGTGTAAAACTGTTTTTAACTATGACTTTTTTTTAAATATTTTTCTTATCTTGGTATACTCATTGTATCACAACATCAATTCCCCATGTGTAATATATCTTAATTTACCTTAATTTTGGTGAAATAATTATTTTAATTGTTGCTTTTAAAGTCTGTTAAGTGAGCTTAATGGTTGGAAGAACAATGTTTACATGTGGAAATAAAAGACTACAATTATAAGAGGATAATTAAACCACATTTTGGATTTATTTTAAAGGGTTGAGTTCCACAATAATATTTCTTGTTTATGGATATCCGTATGGTGGATTACTCCCCTCATATATAATAAGAAATTTCAGAATAAAAGTTATAAAGAACAAAATATATATTTAAAACAGAAGGAACCCTAGAAGTCTTAGTGTGGACTTGGAGGTAGCTACTGACCCAGTTAACAATGTTTGCAGAGATTTGCTGGCCCTGGAGGGTATCAAGAAGTAGGCTATGGTTGACCAGGTCGAAGAAAGCCTTTGTCAAGTCCAGGAAGACAAAGCCTGTGTATTGGCTTTTGTCGTTGGCCTTGTGAATATCACTGGTAAATTTAACCAGGGCTGTTTCTGTGCTGTGGCTGGATCTAAACCCATGCTGGGCTTCTGAGAGAAGGTTGTGGCAGTCGAGGAAGGCGATGAGCTGGGTATGAACTACTTTTTCTATGATTTTGGAATGGGGAACGAGGAGAAAGATAGGTCAGTAATTCCCAACATCATTCCTTGTGGCAGTTTTCGAGATGCTTGGGAAATGACTGGAGCAGAGTGAGAGGTTAAGTATGTTGGTAATGGGGGCCACAAGAGGAATGATGGTGAGTTTAAGGATTTTTAAGTCAGTCCCGTCCACCCCTCTGCTGGGTTTAGGGTTGTTACTCTGGATAAACTTGATAGTGTCCAAAGGCTTTAGGTCCCAAAATAAAATTTTGGGCTGGGCTCAGCCATAGAGTTGGAGGCAGAGTGGGTGGGGAGAGGGAGGGGATGATTTATATTTATAAAGATCTCCAAAAAAGGAATTGAAGATGTTAGCGACTTCTGAGGGGTCATTGGTCTGCTTATACCTTGGATAAGCATGATGAATTCTGCATTCTTTTTATCTTCCCAAGTAGGGAGTTGAGTGTCCCCCCATACATAGATACATAGACAGTGTCGGCAGATAAGGGCCTATGGCCCACCCAGTCTGCCCATTTAAGTTTGTAAGTTCAGTTTATGTTTTCCAGGAAGTCTGTTACCCCTGACCTCCAGAATTCCTTTATGTCTATCCCATGCATTCTTAAATCTTGATTGTTTCCAGCCCCCACCACTTCCTCTGGCAGGGTGTTCCACTTGTCCACCACCCGTTCTGTGAAGAAATTCTTCCTCATGTTTCTTCTGAATCGTCCTCCCTCCAACTTCATCCCATGACCTCTAGTCCTGGAACATCTTTTCGCAAAATAGTGCATTCCTGCACCCTGTTCCTCCCTGTAAGATACTTGTATGTCTCTATCATATCCCTCTCTCCTCCTCTCCTCCAGGGAGTACATGTTCAGTGCCTTCAACCTGTCCTCATAGGACTTGTGATGCAATCCATGCACCATCTTTGTTGCCCTCCTCTGAACCTTCTCTCCTGTCTATGTCCTTAGGTCTCCAGAACTGCACAGTGTACTCCAGTGTGGCCTCACTAGTGTCTTGTATAGTGGAATTATGACCTCCCTTTTCCTGCTGGTGATACCCTGCCTATGCATCCCAGCATCCTATTTGCTTTACCTGCTGCCTTGTCGCACTGTTTCCCTACCTTGAGGTCATCAGAGATGACAACTCCAAGATCCCTTTCCTGCTTGGTGCATGCTATCTCCTCACCCCCCAACTGATATATTGTGCCAGGGTTTTTGTGCCCCATATGCATTATCTTGCACTTCCTTGCATTGAATAGTTTATGGAAGTTTGTTGATTCCCCAAGTTGTTTATTTTGGAAACGATACATTTTGGCCTTTTTGATAGAGGATGTGCACTTGTTTCTGAGTGCTTTCTAGAGGGAGAGCTGGGCAGGGTCCTTGTGCTTAGTGTGATGGACACAGACCTTGTCCTTAGTCCTCATCAATTTAATGAATGATGTCAAGAGAAACCAATTCGCTAGCCCCTGATCCTGATTTTTTGGAGCAGGGTGAATTTATCGCAGACATCATTGAAGATAGTAGAAAATTTGTCTAGGACAGTATCAAGGTCACCTGAGACAGAGGTGAAAGACCAGTCAATCAGGTGGAAAGCATGGACTTATGTCCTTGATACTGTTAACTGGTGAGGCGTCTGGAGAAAATGAAATGGGCAGGGGGTGTTGGGGAATTGGGCAGACCAGAGGCAGTAAGTGGCAGAGTGGTCACTTAAACAATCTAGCAGTACTCCTGAGTCAATAATACGGGATGGATTGCATATGATGATCCAGTCGATTAGTGTTTATATACCAGTCTTATAGTTTGACCTGGTGGAGGTAGAAATAAGCTGGTGCAGGCTGTGGCTGGTGATGCAGAATTTGACTGCATCAGCTTGGCTGGAGAACCAATTGATGTTAAAATTCCTGAGGAGTACCCACTCTCTGTTGAGGGGAAGGGAGGGAGTTTTTAAGGGCAAGCAGGGTCTCCAGGTTGGAGGGGGGGGTCCAGGTGGGAGATAAGCTGTTGTGAAGGTAAGGGTTTTACTTTTTCTGGGAAGTAGGTTGATATAGAGGGTCTTGAGCATGATGAACTCTTCATTGAGACTGTGTTCAATGAAACAGGACTTGTTCGAAACAAAGAACATGCATCCCCCCCTTTTCTCTCCGATCTGTTTTTCTGACAGAAGTGTAGCCACTGAGTTCTATCTCCCCATCAGAGATTTTGTGAAAGAGCCACGTTTCAGAGAGCACTATAATGTCGAAGTCGTTCCCGATGACCCAGGTCTGGAAAGCATCTTTTTTAGCAGGGAGACTCTGTATGTTAAGGTGGACTAGGCTAATGTGTTTCCCTTTGGTGGAGTTGGACAGACAGGGATAGGGGGCTAGGGTTTCTGGGGCCAGGGTTGGGCTGGATGGTTCTGGTAAGAAGCAGGAGGAGACTTAAGGTCCTGGACAACCTAGTGATGAGAGGTTGAGACCTTAGTCTGCGGAACCTGGATTGTTTTACCCAAGTAACAGAAAAGCACTTGGTGGAGAGACAAGGGTAGGAGAGGAGTAGGGGGTGAAGGAGGTAATGAACATGTCTTCCTGAGGGAGTATGAGGGAAGAGAGTGTACAAAGGGTGAGGCTGGTTCGAAGAGAGATGGTGAAAGGGCCAGTGGGAGGAGTTCAGAGAGGGGAGAGATGAGAGTGTGGGGGGGTGATATGGCCCCCAAAGGGGGGAGGTAAGGAGAGGGAGGACTGCAGTAGTAGCAGAAAAAATGTAAAAGGTGTCATGGTGTGCAGCACAACAGGTTGACTGATTGCCACCCATTCTCTTGGGCACTCTGAATGCCTGGCCTCCTGTCCAAAGCCGGAGCACTGGAATGACTTTCTCACTGTGCATCTCTGAATAGGCCAGGGCTGAGACAAATGGAAAGAAGGAACTCTGACATGGGTGACAAATTGGGAACATCTGAAGCTCCAGGTCAACTGTAGATGGAGGTGCTCCAGAGTGACTAGCATGTGTCTGGAGTGGGATGCAGACAGGAGGTCAGGACCAGAGGAGAGCACAATCTGAGGTCATAAAGAAATCATGTAAAAAAAAGGGAACATTTCTTCTGTACAAACAGAATGTGATCAAATATTTTGCACAAAGTTGTTAGAGGTGATATTTATTTAAAGTCAATCTGAATTTTTTTAGTGAGTGAGAAATCCTATTTTTTTTTAATTAAGTCCATGACCATCAGTTCCAAAAGGCCTTATAAATCTGATCTCCATGAGTAACCTTTCCTGATGGTCCCTGACATTCCTTATTAAGGGCCATTCCTTTAAAATCCCTCTGAGAATGGCCTCCCTGGCAAACATGTTTACCCACAGGAATTCATTTTTTTGGGTACCCAACAGGGAATCTGTATCCATTTATCTGTTTCCTGAATGTTTGCCCTGTTTTGCCCACGTACTAGGCATGCAGGCATTTGCAACATCTGATCAGGTAGATCACATTGCTGGTGTCCATGTGAATGCTCCTTTGATTTTTGCATTCCACTGGTGTGCAAGGAATAAAGAGTCACATGTTTCAATCACTGGGCACATTTTACACCTGAATATTGCATTTCTTTGTTCAAGTAGTACATCTTGTCTAGTGGGAGCTTTTCTCGCTGGAGTTTCCTTAGGCTGGTTGATTGTCTGCTTCCAATGACTGGAGGTTCACTGGATATTTTGGATTTTCTCTCATCATTCTATAGAAGGGGCTATAGTTTTTTGGTAATTTTTTGCAGTGGTCTGACAGATGGCTTATATTTATATGCAGTCACCAGTGGCGTCTGGTTTGATTAATTTTTGTCTGTATTTCAGTATTTCTTCCTATGGGGTTTAAGAGATGCCTTTGTTCAGTTTTGTGTCTGAGATGTGTTTTGGTAAAAGCATCTTGTAGTGATCTGGCCCAGTGATGCAGAGGATGGAGGCACTGCAAAGTGCCTTACCTCATACTGTGCAGGTGATCTGAGTTTGGGACTAAGCTTGAGTCACTGCAGTCTGACAGTGGGAAGGGCTGGGAGAAGGAGTAAGTGGCCGACAGGCAGCGTACCTCTACCTGACAGGGGTAGTTCACATTCCCAGCTCTTGGCTCCCAGCAGATGGAGGGCTGGTGGTAGCACTGATGCTCAGGGGCCAGATTGGTATCAGGGTGGTTTGAAGGAGTCCTCCGCGGTTCCAGAGCACATGTGCCCCTGCAGATACATGCATTTCTATGCCATGCCATGGCTCCAGGCTGGAAGAAAAAGCAGGTGGAAGATGGAGGGAACTGGGCTACATGAAGCCCTACCCAAGGTACCATGGTCTGCACTGCCACTCTGAAGGGGAGAAGGGACTTCTGGATGAGAGCCACCGGGTGGGAAGAGGATGGCCCTCCACTGCTGTCCCTGCTGTGGGAGGCAATCTGCAGAGGAATAACTCCCTCCAGAAGGAGAGAGGCAGAAGGACTGTCGATGGCATCCAGGGACAGGGGTGAATCAGCCATCTGGTGTCAGCCCTGGAGAATACAAACCTTTATAAAAAAAAGAGAAAAGAAAAGCCCCCTTGTAATGATGCCAGATTGTTGTTCCCATTCCATTTCAGTTTGAGCATATCCTCTGGTAGTAGAGGACCTGGCTGTAAACCAGTGCTTCTCAAGCTCCAAATACTGGTGTGGTAACCAGAACTTACTAGTGGTCACTCCTTATTTTGTTTCATCTCAAATTCTCTGATATACCTCAAGCCCCCACATATAACACATTTCTTTTTACACAGTATACATTAAGGTCCCTGATGTATTTCCACTTGAAATGTATCTCCTATTTTATTTTAAAGGAAAGACATTTTCAGTTCCACTAGCTTTGTTACTGTGGCTCTAAAGAACTTTGTGGCCACAGAAAATTGTGCTGGTGGCTACATGTGGCCACAGTGGCCTTATTTAAGAAAGCATGTTGTTAACAATGGCACTTTCAGTGTGTTGAGGGAGTGCACTTGAGTGGTGTGAACAGCTACAGCAGTCTCTTTTTTTCTTTTTTGTGTAGATTGGAGCTTTTCTTTTCCCTTGTTCCTGAGTAATCATGGTCTCCAGAAAGTTGAGTTTTCAAGTGCATCTGCGGATTGGGGAAGAGTTAGATATAATTTGCCTGCCACGTAGTCCACGGGTGCAGAGGTGGTGTATGGATGCATAAGGGAGCGTGTTATACAGAGAATATGGAGACAGCAAAGGCACAGTTTGAGTGTGAGGGGATTACCGCAGGTAGGGTAGTCTCTGCACTGTATACCTTAATGCCCCTTCAGGGGTAATGGCGGTAGCAGACATGGATATGGCTGTGGATTGGGGTGGGGTTGCTGTCATCCTTAATGGCACAACAGTGGCAACAAATAGGGGTGCAGGCAGGCAGCCTCGATTCTCTGCGTTGGTGTCCTGACCGTAGTATGCGGATGGAGGCAGGGGGGGCTGGCTTTGGGCTCTCTACTTTTTGACGATTGTGGGTATACTGGTGGTGGCTGAGGGAAATGGTTAGGTGTGGCACTGTGGCTGGGTAGTTGCACTGATATGCTGGTTGTTCTATTTTACAAGGCTGAGCGGGAAGACCATCTTTTCTGGAGTTGGCGTTGGGGGTGGCGGAAGGGTGACCTTTATTGAAGCCCCTCAAGGACTATGACATCTGGCCTCCCCACTGCTACAGAAGGTGCTCATTAAAGTATGGGGATAAGTGCATTCAGATGAGAGTGCCACCTGCTGGGCATAGCTGAACACTCACAGGTAAGCCTGTTGTGTGTTGCAGACTGGAGGTTAAGAGCATAGGGAGAGGGGTGACAGTTTGTTTAGGGTGGTTGACATATGCCTGTGCTTATGCCTTGCAGGAATGTCAGACATTCAGTTATGTGGGTGCCCATTGCTGTCTGGGTATTCTGAGTACTGTACATGCATGCCACACACGTCATGGAGACACTGATTAATAACACACACTGCTAACCTTTGCTGATATATAGTGAATACTGTGTGATTCCAGTTACGTGACTTGGGCCTCATATGTGGGATGATCAATCAGAATGTTGATACAGTGCTTTAGGTAGCCAGCCATGCTTAGAGCAGCACTCTAGTCACTGCTGCTTTATTTAAGAATTACAGTATGTTCAAAATCCTTAATGACAACTAACTGGGCCATGTTATTGGTGAAGTTACTATAACAAAAAGGCACTACAGAATACAGCCTCCTGATTAATTCCTCACATTCCAGGAGCCTCACAGTAATCTTTTGTTATTATAAAACAGCAGTGAGAAAAGGAAGAACATGATTGGCTGAACCACATCACGTGACCATCCAGTAAGAGTTGTGTAACAGCATGGCTGTCTCTAAATTAAATTTAAAATGTTTCTTTCAGATGATTTTCAGCCTAATTGAGCTGTTTTGTAAGTGCAGTAATCCATTCCAGCAGGGGTGTAGCCAGGAATTTTAAACTTGTACTTGAGAGTTGACGGAACTGTTGTCCCCCCTTAATAAACACAAACCAAAAGTTGTGCTGCCCCCCAGACAGTGCCCCACCCCCATTTCAGTCAACAATATGTAGTTATGCAATGATCATAATAGATTCACAACATTTTATTTTATCTAACACACACACTTCCAGTCAAAGAAAAGTTAGCTGGCTTTTGGTTACAAAGTTCAGGATATATTGCGATAAGCCTCTGTACCACATCAAGGTAGCCAGCCTGACAGAAGTCCAGTCACACCAGCACTCATGCATACATACATACTCAATCAGGTCACTCATACAATCATAGCTGCTAAGTTTAGCACCCCCATACAGTATCTTCCAAAGATTGTTCACAAACTCCCACGGAAGCATCCAACGAGAGAAAAAACAGTTCTTCAGGTACGTCAGGCTCTGTTTGTGTTTGTTGCCCTGGCCAAGTGGTCAAAGGCCCCTGGATTTTCCAGATTTTACTGTACTCAGCAAAGTACATTGAGTATGCCTGCCGACACCCATGCACTCCAGGGTGTGTGGTAAGACAGACCTTTCTGCACTTCCCAAGTGGTTGAAAATACTCACTGTGCATTGGGCTTCACAACCGACCTGAGGTGTGCAGTAAGAATGGTCTTACCGTACACCCTGTTGTGGACTATTGCTTACATGTGCCAGAAGAGACTTATGATGAGACAGAAACACCAAAAAACACTTTGAATTCAAAGGCAAATAACTTTCTTACTCAACCCAATCTTCATAAACAAAATAAAATATGATCAGGGATTATATTAAGGTCAGTTAATGACCCCTAGTGGCATATGGCACTTGACTGCACCCTGTGCCCCATTTCACCCCTAAGGTGATTACCAGATTGTTAATGTAACCCCTGATCATACCTTCTTACTTGAATATGTTAATTTATTGTTCGGGAGTTGCTTTCGGCACACTGGACACTGTACTGGTTATCCCAACATGGCAGTAATGGTGAACACGCTGTCCTTTTGTTTGCAGCTGTCTCACTGGGACAATTCTGGTTGGAATAAATTATATAATAGTTTTTTTTTTTGGTTAATAGGTTATTATGAGCAAAGTTAGATGATTTGTCCTTTAAATGCTCGACAATCCTTAACAGTTATAACCCGAAACTGCATTATCACTACAATATGCATCTAGCTTCATTTTAAATTAATTCCTAGACCTAGAGCCCACTACCTCCACTGGTAAACTGTTCCATATTGATACTACCCTTTCTGAAAACTACACTGGTCTCCTCTTTGAGTGGATCAAATTTCCTTTAAGCTGGATCTTTCTTTTTAAAGTATTATTTACATGACATGTCCTGTAACTGTGGCAGTCCCTTGTTTTTGCCTATCTCATCTTCTACTACTTATGCAACTGGTGTCCAATAAGGGATCAGCTCTGGGAGGACAGAGGGGTCACACTAAGATAGTAAAGGGCCATAGACCTGGTAAGGGGCTATGCAGAGCTCCAACAGCAACTCTAGCTTTAAACAACTTATTTAAAGTTACATTTAAACAAAATGTGCGTCAATAATTTCCTTGTAGTGCCATACATACAAAGGGACAGCTGTGTTCCTGTTTTTACACAACTATCATGGTCCACTGCTTTAAATAATGAGAGAGGCGCAGATTGTGAATTATGCATAATGTGAACACTGGGTCCTATTTACTAACAATCATGAATTCATAATTGAGGCATCATTGAGTTTTGATTCTCCCATCATTTCCCATTTAATACAATTGCAGTTGTAAGATATGAATCTGTAAAAGGATATCAATTTGTAGGAGATTTTAACATAATGACATCCAGTGCACACCAAGTAGATTTCAAATCATATGTGCTCTTTATTAGCATAAACTTAATAATAGCAAGCAACGTAACGGCAAGCATATTAAATAACAATTTGGGCCCATGCATTCTTCTGCTATATACTGCAAAACATTTCAGTTACTTGCCTTAAATGTAGAACTTAATTTGCATAAGTAATCAGCACCATTAACATAGTCAAAAATAATTATCTAAAGTGCTCAAGACAGCTTGTTATTCCTACTTAAAGATTCATACAGACTCCTTTTCTTTCATTATCTTCAGCTCAAAGTATACAGAATTATGCATAAACAGATATCCAACATACAGTAGTCAAAAACAAGAAATACAGAAACACAGAATTTGTTGGCTGAAATGACTACTTGGCCTAGTCAGTGTGCCCAGATAGTCCCTGCCTTATCTATCTCAGCAGACCCTAAATGGAACCTCTGGTGACCCTCCCTCCTCCCTGCCTATTTATTAATATTCCCCAAAGTCTATCCCACTCATGCTTGAACTCACTACTGTTTTTACCTCCACCACGTCTGCTGGAAGTCTGTTCCAGGCGTCCACCACTCTTTCAGTGAAGTAGTATATCCTCACATCTGTCTTAAACTCCTCCCTCAGCTTCATTGCATTCCCTCTGGTCCTGGTGCTCTTTCTCATTTGAAAGAGACTCCCCTCCTGCATCCTGTCCACCCCCATGAGGTGTGGGAGTGAGCATTACACAAACTTCCCAAGAAAATTCTGTGAATCTGCTTGGAATAGCAAACACATCTAATCAATATGGCCACACTTTCTGTTCAGGAGATAACAAGCTGAAAATATTTGGGACACCAGGATTTATAACTTTTAGTGTGTACCTTGTGCAGCAGAGTTATGTGTTCCATCCCAGGACCTCACCCAACAACTAACGCACCAAAATCTGGCCAATGGAAAATCATGCACACAAATGCCCACAGTCAGGGAAACAAGATCCCAGACTTGGAGGCAACAATGGCAGAGGCTAAACTGGACATAGTAGTCATTAGTGAGGCATGGATCACCGGTAACCACACTTGGGAGACTTCAGTACTGGCTATGTACTGTTCAGATGAGACTGAGACCGAGGTGCAAAAGGGGAGGGAGGGGGAGTGGCCCTTTATGTCAATGAAAATATCAAAGCTACAGAAATTCAGAATACACATAAGGAGCCAGAAGAACTGTGGATCACCCTGGAAACAGGAAATGGGACAGCCATATGAACTAGGGTTGTCTACAGGCCTCCAGACCAATGGGAGGACATAAACACATTACTGTTAGAAGACGTACAAAACATGACAGCTAAAGGGGGAGGTTCTGATAATGGGAAACTTCAACATACCAGATACAGATTGGTCAATACCAGCAGGAACATCCACCAGAACTAGGCACATAGAGGATTCCCTGCAGAGGGAGGGCCTCAAACAACTGGTACAACAACCCACAAGAGACAGGGCTATCCTGGATCTAGTACTAACTAACAGGGAAAGGATCACAGATCTCCAGGTAAAAGGTCACCTGGGGGCCAGTGACCATCACATGGTATGGTTCAATTTGGCCACTAGAACTACGGGAGAAAAGCAAGAGCAAAAGAAGGAGGAAAACACTTTGGTTCTCAAAAACAGTGGCAGAAAAAGATCAGAGCCAAAAGGCTGGCATTCTGGAAATATAAGGGAAAGCAGTGGGATGAAGATAGGGAGGCATACCAAACTACCCTAAGGGAAGCAGGGAAGGCAGTAAGGCAGGCAAAGGCCCAAACCAAGGAAACACTAGCACGAACAGTAAAAGAAGGAGACAAGACTTTCTATAGATACATTAGTGAAAGGAGAAAGTCAAGAGGGGGTATTGCTAAGATGAAAGGGGATAAGGGGGAGTGTGTGCAGGAGGACCATGTAAAAGCATCTATCCTAAATATATACTTCTGCTCAGTATTTACTGAGGAGAAGGTAGGGCAGGGCCCGCAGCTCAGCACCATGGACACAGGAGGGAGGGAGGTATGCAGAAGTCCCTTCTCAAAAGAAAGGGTTCTACAAGAGCTCGATAAGTTCAGGGTGGACAAGGTAATAGAACCTGATGGCATACATACCAGGGTACTAAAGGATCTAAGGGTGGAGCTAGCAGAGTCATTAGCAGAACTGTTTAGTGAGTCTCTGAGCACAGGAGAGGTCCCAGAATACTGGAGAAGGGCTCATGTGCTCCTGCCACAAGAGTGGCAGCAGGGAAGAGGCAGGAAACTACAGACCAGACAGTTTTACCTCAGTAGTGGCCAAGATTACGGAGGCACTCCTTAAGGAAAGGATAGCACAACACATGGAATCTATAGGAGCACAGGATCCAAGACAGCATGGGTTCACAACAGGAAGGTCCTGTCAAACTAATCTCATAGATTTCTTTGACTGGGTAACCAGAGTGGTGGACCAAGGGGGTGCAGTTTATGTCACCTACCTTGACTTCAGCAAAGCTTTCGATGCTGTTCTGCATAGAAGATTGATTAATAAGCTAAGTAGGCTCAGGGTGGGTCAGAGGTTGGTCAACTTGGTGGCAAACTGACAGAGAGTGGTGGTAAACGGTATACAGTCAGAAGAGATGCAAGTCACAAGTGGGGTACCTCAGGGATCAGTCCTGGGGTCAGTCCTCTTCAATATCTTCATCAGTGATATTGCAGATGGACTGGAGGGTAAGGTTTGTCTGTTTGCAGATGATACCAAGGTCTGCAACAGAGTAGATACATAGATACATAGACAGTGTCGGCAGATAAGGGCCTATGGCCCACCCAGTCTGCCCATTTGAGCTTGTAAGTTCAGTTTGTTTTCCTAGAAGTCTGTTGCACCTTACCCCTGACCTCCAGAATTCCTTTATGTCTATCCCATGCATTCTTAAATCCCGTGATTGTTTCAGCCCCCACCACTTCCTCTGGCAGGGTGTTCCACTTGTCCACCACCCGTTCTGTGAAGAAATTCTTTCTCATATTTCCTCTGAATCGTCCTCCCTTCAACCTCATCCCATGCCCTCTAGTCCTGGAACATCTTTTTCACTTAAAAATAGTGTTTTCCTGCACCCTGTTCCTCCCTGTAAGATACTTGTATGTCTCTATCATATCCCCTCTCTCCCTCCTCTCCTCCAGGGAGTACATGTTCAGTTCCTTCAACCTGTCTTCATAGGACTTGTGATGCAATCCATGCACCATCTTTGTTGCCCTCCTCTGAACCTTCTCTACCCTGTCTATGTCCTTACGTAGGTATGGTCTCCAGAACTGTACACTGTACTCCAGGTGGGGCCTCACTAGTGTCTTGTATAGTGGAATCATGACCTCCCTTTTCCTGTTGGTAATGCCCCTGCCTATACATCCCAGCATCCTATTTGCTTTACCTGCTGCCTTGTCACACTGTTTCCCTACCTTGAGGTCATCAGAGATGATAACCCCAAGATCCCTTTCCTGCTTGGTGCATGCTATATCCTCACCCCCAACTGATATATTGTGCCAGGGTTTTTGTGCCCCATATGCATTATCTTGCACTTCTTTGCATTGAATTTCAACTGCCAAACCCTGACCATTCTTCAAGTTTCTGCAGGTCGCTTCTCATTCTGTCTACACCCTCTGGTGTGTCTACTCTGTTACAGAGCTTTGTGTCATCAGCGAACAGTGAAATTCTGCCTTCTAGGTCCTGCGCAATGTCACTGATGAAGATGTTGAATAGGACCGTCCCAGCACCGATCCCTGTGGTACCCCACTGGTCATCACTCTTCCTCTGTGGAGTGACAGCCATTACCACCACCTCTGTGTCCTGCCACCCAGCCAGTTACCTACCCACCACACTACTGTCCTGCCCACACCCATATTCCCAGTTTGTGTATTAGTCTTCATGTGGCACAGTGTCAAAGGCCTTGCTGAGTTCAGATAGGCCATGTCCACTGCCCTCCCCTGATCCACCTCCCTAGTCACCCAGTCAAAAAATTAAATGAGGTTGCTCTGACTTGACCTCCCCCTGGTGAAACCATGCTGCCTTGGGTCCTGTAGTCCATTGACAACCAGATGTTCCACCAATCTCTCCTTCAGTAGTGCTTCCATGATCTTCCCCACTACCGAGGTGAGGCTGACTGGTCTGTGGTTCCCGCTTCCTCTTTGTTCCCACTTTTGTATAAGGGGACTACATCTGCTGTCCTCCAGTCTTTGGGTACCTCCCCTGTTTCCAGTGATCGGCTAAACAGGATAGCCAGAGGTTCAGCCACCACCTCTCTTAGTTCTTTAAGGACCCTGGGATGCACCCCATCTGGCCCCATTACTTTATCAACTCATTACTTCCAGTTCCTTCAGGACCCTTTCTCGTGTAAAGGGACTTGTGTCCATTTCTGCACCATTCTCACCCCTTGTACTTCCTTCAGACCCATTACCCTCCTCTTCCTCAGTAAAGACTGAGCAGAAATACCTGTTCAGTATGTCAGCTTTACTGTTGTCATCCTCCACGCGGCCCCATTCTCCCCTTCAGTCTCACTATCCCTCCTTTGTCTTTTCTTTTTCACTTATGTACCTGTAAAGGTTTTGTCCTCTACCCACTGATTTTGCAATGTGTTCTTCTGTCTGAGCTTTGGCTTCCTTACTGATCCTCCCTGCCTCCCTTTGCTTCTCCTGGTACTTCTCCCTATCCCCTTCTGCCTGTGTCTTTTGTATTGCCTGAATGCAATCTTTTGGCTTTCACTTTCTTTGCTACCTCTTGGAAAACCATAATGGTCTCCTCTTCCTTTTCCTCTTGCTAACCTGCTTAATACATAATTCTGTTGTTCTTGTAATCCCCATTTTAAATACTGCCCACTGTTCCTCAACCCTGATTCCTGTCCCATTCCCTTAATGCCTCTTTTCAAGTATCTCCCCATTTTCCCAAAGTCTGCCCCCTAAAATCCAGGATGCATGTTTTGTGTGGTTTGGTTCTGCTCTTTCTGTGATTTCAAACCCCAATGACTGGTGGTCACTGTTTCCCAGGTGCTCCCCACTGTTACCCCCATCACACTGTCCCTGTTTGTGAGCACAAGGTCCAGTATTGCCTTCTGCCAAGTTGGTTCCATGACCAGTTGCTTGAGGAAGGCACCCTGAAGGGAGTCCAGGATAAATCTGCTCCTAGTTGATGCTGCTGCTGGGATGCTCCAGTCCACATCTGGAATATTGAAGTCTCCAACCAGTACTACCTCACCCTTGTCTGCCATCCTTTGGATGGCTAGCATCAGCTCCCTATCTGTTTCTTCCTCCTGGGCTGGTGGTCTATAGACCACACCTGTGCGGATGGCTGTCCCCATTTTCCTTTCCAGCTTAACCCACAGTATCTCTCCCTCATTTTGTTCCTCCTGGATCTCTGTGGCCCTTATGTCATGATCCAGATGGGGTGGGCAGAATGAGAAGAGATCTGTATAAACTGGCAAAATGGCCAGAAGAGTGGCAGCTGGAGCTTAATGCAAAGAAGTGCAAGATCATGCACATAGGGAAGAGAAACCCTGAAGCTATCTATAGGTTGAGAGGGGAGTTGGTGGCAATCACAAGGGAATAATGAGACTTAGGCATCATCATCACAGATGACCTGAAATCATCCAAGCAGACCACTAAAGCAGTAGGTAAGGCTAGAGGGATGTTGTGGTGTATTAGTAGGGGTATCACAAGTCATAAGAGGGAGGTAATAATCCCTCTTTACAAGACACTGGTTAGGCCCCATCTGGAGTACTCTGTGCAATACTGGAGGCCACACCTGCACAAGGACATTAAAAAAATGAAGGCAGTCTAGAGAAGGGCAACCAAAATGGTGCAGGGACTGCATCAGAAAACATATGAGGACAGATTAACGGAGCTTAATATGTATACCCTACAGCAAAGGAGGGAGAGAGAGGTGATATGATCAAAACATTCAAACATCTTAAGGGCATTAACAAGGTGAAAGAGTCTAACATGTTTCAATATAAGAAAAATAGCAGGACAAGAGGACACATCATGAGATTAGAGGGAGGACGATTAAGGGGTAATGTGAAGAAGTTCTTTTTCACAGAAAGGGTGGTGGATGCATGGAATGGCCTACCTCAGGAAGTGGTGGATATGAATACAGTGCAGGGCTTGAAACAGACATGGGATAGGCATAAGAGAGCAATACAGATGAGTATGAATAGATAGGCCATTGACAGAGTAAAGGCCTATGGCAAATTCATAAGGTAGAAAAAAATGAGTAGACTGGATGGGCCTTGCAGTCCTTATCTGCCATAAATGTCTATGTTTCTATTTTTGTCACATTTATTTGATACATTTTCAGGGTTACGATCTCATTGCCTTCCCATGCAGTGTCTGGGTATATTTAACTGGCTATGTATTCAGACTTTTCTCACGAGACCATACGTGAACAGGGGAGGGACTGACTATGGGAGAAGTTATTAACTGTTGGAGGTCACTGGGAGTCAATGGTGGATGTTCAGAGGAGGTATCCTTTTTTAGGTGCCAACAACATGGCTGTCAGTATCTATTGTAGTCATGCTAACTCCTTTGTGCATTTAGTCAAGTTTAAGGTTACATTTAGTGTGAGTGATTCAGCTGCATAATATCATTGATGACGTTAGTTAAAGAACTTTTAGGGCTTGATGCAGGGTTTCAGACCTACACAAGCTTGAGTTTGATCCCTGTACTGCACAGTTTTTTCTTTCTCACTACAATTTTTGTTTTATGAGAGAAATGGTTAGATGTCATAGCATCTGTAGTGAAGGGTTTCAGTAGAGCTAAATAGTAGACTTTCAGGTCATTTATGTTGTAATCAATTAAATTTGTCCCAGCTGAAGCCTGTCTAGGTTTGAATATAATATGAGACACCTGTTTTGCATGTTGTGATATGACCTCTCAGCTATAGCAATGGCTACTCACTTATCTGTCATTCAGAGGCACACTGAATATGTGTTTGCTTAACAGGTACAGGATCAGTGGGTCAAATCCTGGCAGGGACTTAAACCTTTTCTTCTAAGATGGAAACTCACTTGTGTGGTGATTCATGGTATGTGGAGTTGGAATAGTAAATTATATGAAAAGTAAATTTAGCTAGAACAGCAATTTGTGAGGGTAAATTGCCTGTTGGGATTAGAGCTCCTGTCACCTGTTTTGCAGGTTGTGGCACAACCTGTACACCACAGGAAATGTAACTTACGTCCCTGCAGCTCAGTGACACAATGAATGTGTGTTTGCATAGCAGGGAAAGGATCAGTGTTTACATTTAGGTAGACAGAGTTTGAATCCTGGCAGGGACTTAGAAACTCATTTGAGTAGTGATTCATTGTGGTGTGGTGTTGGAATAGTAAATTATTTGAGAAGTAAATTTAGCTAAGAACAACTATTTGTGAGGGTAAATCTCCTGCTAGGATTAGTTCCCCAGCCCCTTGTTTGCAGGATGTGACATAACCTCTACATCATAGGAACTGCAACTCACTTACTAGCAACTCAGTGACACATTGAAAGTGTGTTTGCTTAACTGGCAAAGGATTAGCAGTTCAAATCCTGTGGGGAACTTAAAAAATGTTTGGTAAGATGGAAACTCACTTGAGTGGCAGTTCATGGTGGTGTGGTAGGGAGTTGGAATAGTAAATTTTATGAGCAATAAATTTAGCTAAGAGCAATTTGTACAGGGATATCACCTGCTGGGATTAGATCCCCATTTGCCTGTTTTGCAGGTTGTGACATAACTCTACACCATAGGAACTTCAACTCATGTACCCACAGCTCTGAGGCACACTCAGCATGTGTTTGTTTAGCAGGCAAAGGATCAGTGTTTGAATCCAAGTAAGCACACAGTATTTCAATACATAATTAATTTACACTTTACAGACCTTATTTGGCACCTTTAGTACTATTTGTACTTTGATTTTCTTTTAAATACCATTTTACTATTACAAGAAAAATCTTGCTGGCACTTTTGAACCAGGTATCAGAGATTATGGCAAAGCCTTGGTTCATATCCAGGCACTTGAAATGCTGGTTTAGTGCAGCTCTTAAATTAATGTAACTTACCACAGTGTACTCACTACTGTACATGTTTCTAATGTCTCCAAAGATGTTCAAAAGAGGCAGGGTTTAGGTCTATATTGACTTAGTCTTGTTGTGCACATGTGTAAATAAGTCTGCATAGCCAGTCTGGGGTCTTTCTGCTGTCAGATTTGATTCTGGAATTTCTAAACTGTCTTAGGTCTTCCTCAGTTAAAGAACACCTTCTTCAATCCACTTCCCCCAAGACCCAGTGGTAGCTCTGCCTTGGGGTAGTTGTATGGTCCTAAATTAAACTTTTTTTATTGCTGACCTTTTAGAAGGGGAAGGGATTATAAATTGGTCTCGAGGCATGCTGCATGATCCCTTCATCTTCCCGCGATGAGCGCTCTGCGTCCTGTGCTCCAACGTTTTGTGATGTCAGAGTTTGGAGAATGTGACTGCATGCTGCATAAAAAGTAATACAAGTGTCTTTTAACATACTGTGTTTACTATGTCAGCAAACCGTTTCATTCAAGTCAAAGCCACCACTTGACTGACAGGAACCTTCTCATCAGTCTCAGTGGATCAGTAGGTAGCACGCTTACCCCTGGGGCCAGAGGATCAGAAGGTCATGGGTTCTAGCCACACACCAGGCACTTGGGATAATGCTTATAACTGTTACTGTAATGCAGTACAAGGGGGGTGTTGCACTGGTGAGGTGCCGTCCTTTGGATGAGATGTTAAACTGAGGTCCCACTGTCCAGGTGGAAGTAAAAGATCCCATGGCACTTATTGATGAAGAGCAGGTGGTTCCCTGGTGTCATGGCCAACATTCCCCATCAATAAAACAGGCCCATGCAACCACCCCCAAGATGCACTTGTAAACAAGCTGTCACACCTTAGTGTTCATTTCCTGGCCAGAGAGTACAAATACATAATAATAATAATTCTCAGGCTAGGACATGCTACCATGGGCATTGCTCTTTCCAGCCATCTACAAGATTGTCAATGTCTGGGTCTGCTCCCAGGCTGCCAACAAGGTAACACAACATGGTGCTACTGTATCATCAGGTGGCCTCAGCTCCATTACATATTTGATTTTTTTAAGCGCGTTTATGATCCAATAGTGGAAACCAGTAGGATGCTCTTAAAGAGGCCAGAACTGTCTTTATGTAGTGATTTGTTTTAGCAAAGCAGCTCCAGTCCATTTATGATTACCATCACCGGGGAGAGCGAAAGGAACTGTTGTCGTGGCTGCTTGCAATAATCTTTCATAAGTCCATCTGTGCAGATATAGTGCTGGGTTGCTGGAGAGAGAGAGGTTAATATGATCCCCATCTTCCAGAAGGGGACAAGATCATACCGGTCAACCACAGACTGGACAGCTTTACATCACTGATGGGCAAGGGCCTAGAATATATTATCAAGGACAGAATAATGCATTATAAGACTAAATAATTATTCATGACCTAACGAGGCTCCTGTTTGGCTACTGAATTGGTCATTAATGTCTGAGAAATGACTGATCCAGCTGCCAGCTGATGCTGTATGGCACGCATGGCCCACACCGCTCTGCTCAAAGTAAAAAATTAAAAAAGGCAAAAATGGAAGTTGTTATTGCGATTACATTTATAATCACAATAATAGCCTCAGAGCCAGTCATTTCCTTGGATTAATGATTGGCTGGACGGAGGTGGCCCTCAGCTGCACCTCAGGCCACCCATCCCCCCAACTGGTCATTAGTCCCTCGGAAATGAATGGCTTCTCAGTCACAAATGCTTAAGCAACGTATAGTTTGGTCTGTCTTCTTTGCACACAGTTTGTACCAAACTGCACCACAGGTACATCAGTTAATTTTAATCACCCTTGTTAGCACTACTCCACTGATTCACAGATGATGAGGCTTTACTTAGCTTATCTTCGGTGGTGGAATCTCACTTCATATTTAGTAAACACACCTGCTCCTCTTGTTTGTCCAGTCCTGCAGAAAAGAAGGCTTCAGGGCCAGCCCGGTGGCACTGAGGGTTGAGGCGCTGGATGCCACACCTTGCGCTGTGCTGGCGACCCGGGTTCAGGAGCGAGCTCGGGCGCCGGTGGGGTCAGCAGAGGCGGAGGAGGCTTGAGTGCCTGATGGGCTGCTTTCCTCCCGGGGGGGGCAGGGATTGCCTGGCATGCCAGCGGCTCCTGGTGGAAACCTTGGGCACTGCAGTACACTTGGCAGTACGTAATCTGCGTGCCCTGGCGCTGGCAGGGGTTGCCATGTATGCCTTGCATTGGGGACGTGCACACGCATGAGGGGGGGAGGGATCTCCAGAACAAGGAAAAGCCCAGTCTGAGGGGTAGGCGGCAGCACCTGCCCCCATATCCAAGGCCGAGTCCATCCTGCCTGGCCTTCCAGGTTCCTCCACGCGGGTCCTCTCCCACGTTGGAGTCTGTCTAAAGTCGCCCAAAAGAGTAGGGGTGGCCCCTCCCCAGAGGGGATAAGCTGGGGGTGCCGATCGTGGACAGAAGAGGAGGGAGAGAGGAGGAACAGGTAAGTGGACTTCAGGCAGGGCAGGAACAGGCAGGATGCCTGAGAGAGGCCCCCCAGACCGTGACTGAAGGGAAAAAGAGATAGAAAAAAAAAGGAGGCTTCAGGGAGGACACAATCGCAGTCTTTTGCATAAAGAAAGATATCGACACAGTCGGATAGATGGAAATGTAATCTGGCATGCCCCAGCCAAATGCGGTGACATGCATGAAACTCAAAGGTGTTACATTTAGGGGTAACACCGGAGGCACTTCCTCTCCCAGAGGGCAGTAAATCTATGACACAGCCTACCAGCAGAGACAGTGGACATGAAGACAGTACAGACATTCAAGAATAGCCTGGACAACTCTGCTTACCAAATGAATTACAGGGGATACTGGGTAATAGTGTGGGTTGTGAGTTCCTATAAATTAGTATGTTTGCACAGCATGCCTGTTGGGCCCTGCTTATTGGACTTGATGGTCCCAGAGTCCCTTCTGACCTTAAGTTACTACGTTACTACAGGTATCCAAGATGGTGGCATGAGCAGCAGATTCGTGTGATTTAAGCTCTGCACTTTACAGTGTCTTTACTAACATCTGTATATTTTTTTCTGTGACTTCTGACCAATTAGAATGCTGTTGTTCTGGTGTGAGGTGTACACAGGTGGAGCAGAACATTGCGGTCATTGTGATCCAAAGCAGCTCGAGACATGGCTGTTGGAGAAATCAGTCTGTGAGACACCCAGTCCTGATACAGCTGAATGTGTCATAAATACTGCAGCTTACATGGCAGTGCAAGCACTACAGACAAAACATAGAACTTGAAATATTCAGAAATATTAGTCAGCGTTTAACTGATATAGTAACACAATAATATAGTAATTCAGTTCAGAGGGGACATTAGGTCCATCACGTCTGTCCCCTCTGCTTTATAAACAGGTGGAAGAAACATATTCTGTCCAAACATAGTATTTCTGTTCATTATTATTTCATTACCTGGTAAGTCTCAGTGTACCCTACCACAGGTCTCTTCTGGAAAGAAGTCTACTGGGCTCTGCTTATTTACCTGATAAGTATGTTTCAAATAAATGAACAAACACGCAAACAAATAAACTATTTATAGGGATTTCCTAGCCACTCTGCTGTGATGCATACCCAGTGATTCCCTTAGTAATTAAGAAATTTGTTAAGGCTTACCCTGAAGACATATACTGTCTTCATATCCACTGCTTCTGCAGTTAGACGGTTCCACAGGTTTATCAGCCTCTGTGAGAAAAGTGTCTCCTAATTGTACCCCTAAATTTCCCACCTCTCAGCTTCCAGGCCTGGCCCTGTGTCCTACTAGAGAATACCAGATCAAACATCCCTGCATGTTCAGTCTTGTACCCTTGAGTATGAAGAAGACTGAGATCATGGACCTGATTTTCGAAGGGCTTAGGAATGACACAATGGACTTGTGTCAAGGAGTTTGACACAAGGAGTGACTTGCGTAAAACATTGTGGCAATTGCAGTTTTGTAAGGCAGCCTGCTGCAAACCCTGATGCAAGTCCCTTGCACCAAATGCTGAAAGTTAGACCAGTCCCCCCCCATCTAACTTTGCACCACTTGGAGACCCGTTTTTCGGGGCTTACACCAAAGCTTTGGCACAAGCTGCCATAAAGTGTGAAAAATGTCACAGCTGCACCAAATGTTCTAAAATTGGGTGCAGCTGCACCAAGCTTCATGGTTGATGCAGGCAGGGCTAGATGCCAGCCCTACGTCAGTCTTTGAAAATCAGGCCCCATGTCTCCTCTCAGCCCAAGGTGAACATGCTAAAGGCCTCTAGCCTATCCTTCTAGCTTTTGTCCCCGAACCCCTGATGATTTTGGTGGCCCTCGACTGCCCCCTCTCGACTGCCTCGGTGTCCTTTTTGTACTGAGGAGCTCAGAGGTGCATGCAGTAGTCTAGGTGGGGCCTGACCAGGGCATTTTAAAGTGGCATTATTATTATTCCTGCTCTACTGGTCACACCCCCACCCGCTGATGCATCCCAGCATTCTGCTAGCCCTCTTGACAGCTGCCACACACTGCTTCTCATGCTCTAGCCCCTTGCCTGTTATGATGGCCCCCAATTCCTTTTCCTCCTCCACTGCAGGAGGAGCCCCATTCAGCGTGCAGGTCCTCCCTCTGTTTTGCCTCTCCAAGTGTCGTGTCTTGCACAGGCATTGAATAAGAGGTTGCAGGAGTCTGAACAATTACCCAGCTAGTTTAGGTCCTCCTGAAGTTTGTCCCTATCTCAAGGGAGTCCACGACCCAGGCCACCTTTGAGTCAGCAAACTTAGACCCCAGCTTTCAGATCGTTAATGAAAATGTTAAAACAGCAGTGGTCCCAGAACCGCTCCCCAAGGGCACTGAGTACACCTCACTACTCAGAGTAGTGCGCATCAGTCAGCACCTAGGGGCCCCTTTAAGGGCTCACTTTGCATTGACTTCTAATTTATTCAGTGGTGAAGGGGCAAGAAGCAGAGAGTGCTGGTTCACAGGTCCAGTTAAGGCCCATAGTGCGTTGTTTTCCACTGCTGGGCCTACCAGCAGATCACGTCATGGGTGACGCAGTAATCAAGAAAAAGAACAAAATGAAACAAAAAATCCTTTTCTTCTTCTATTTACACTGTACTGCAGCATGCCATGATCTGCCACACAGCCAGAAAACAAGATGCTGCTGTCCTTGACTGTAGGCAGGTGCAGTTCAGTCAGCTGGAGAAAAGGTATCAGCACCAAAGTTTGAAAGTAGTCTGGATAGCAGAAGGGGCTAAAAACAATCCTTGCAAAGGTTTCAGAAGTCTGTTGGGTAATTGGGAAATCCATTAAGTACCATGCATGTACGGCTGGAAAGAGTGCCCCGTGTTTTTTATTTATTTAGAATTTGGTGACCAGGATAGGCACACCGAAACAGAGCTTGTTTCAAGGTGTGATCCCTAGAGGAGATACAGCAGGGTACAAATACAGATACGAACAGCAGTAACAAAAGTTACAACGGCAGGTGCATGTATATGAATAGCAACAGCAACGTGCAAGTAATAAATTCAGGATAAAGAAAACAAACTATGTAAAAAGTAATGAGCACTAAGGGCAAAGCAGCTGAAGGAATGAAAAATGAGGCCCAACCCGCCATTATGTAGACTTTGGGGCAACGCTGTTGACTACATCCTCATGGACAAACACCAGCCTGATCATCTTGAAGGTGATCTGTCAGCAGAGCGGATCTCTTGTCATCCTGCCTCGACAAAATGCCGGGGAGCCATCTATGGATTCTGTTATATTTTGCGTGTGAGATACTCATCATAATATTAGAAAGAATGGACGCATGTCTTTCAAAAATGTTGCAATCCTTGCTTTTTCTTCAGGAATGAGGAGGAAGTTCAAAAAGAATACTCACACCAGCACCAACCATATTATCTTTTTGGTTTTTTAATTCAAGTTTATTAACATCAATCAGGTACCTTTCCTCAATACATACAGTTACTGGTGTAGGTCCCCTCCACATACTCATATTAATACAATTAATCAACCATTTCATATACATTTATCAGGGTTTATACTCTATCAATTATTGTTGCAAGCAGTACTTTCGGATAGACTTTAATAACTCTTGATACCTTCTTTTTTCCTTTTCAATTGCCTGACCCCATCCTCTCCCCCTCCCCAAGACAGGTCATACGAATGCAGGTTCTGGATTGTGCACCCGAAGGGCATCTAATCAGGTGGGCCTGGAGTCTGATTTAATCAGAACTGCCATCGTGTCCAGCTCGGAAGTGAAGAGGATGGACCTCTGGTTTATTTTGAAAGTAATCTCCTCCAGGTCGGATATGCTGTGTAACACCTGTATTCAGTCCTGTCCGGTAGGAGGTTGGGGTTTCAGCCAGGAACTCGTAATGGCTTTATGGGCAGCTGTTATCAGGATGGTCCATAGATAGTGAGAGTCTGCCTCTCTAACACCCAAGGGGGGCTGGTGCTCCCAAAACAGCAGCTGGGCAATCCAAGTGAAAACCCAGAGAAAAAATATCTTAAAGAGCCTGGGACACCACCGCCCAAAAGGTCTGGAGATTTGGACAGGCCCAGAAAATGTGTAGGTGGTTTGCTTCCATTTCGCCACAAGCTCTCCAGCACATTGCTGGTCTGGTCGGGTTCCTTTTATTTAAAGCTTTGGGAGTTAGAAAATAACATACCCTAGTCCTCCAGGCAAACTCCTGCCAGTATGGAGACCCTGAGGTCCCTTTAACTGTCTGGAAGATGGTGTCCCAGTTGAGGTCTGTCAAATCCGAACCCCCCTCCTCCTGCCATCTTTCTTTGATTTTTGTGAGAGGGTCTCCCCTCAGTCTAGCTAAGGATTTATAATTGGCAGAAATCAAACCCCTCTGAACCTGGATGGCTTTGTCTCTCTGAAGATCTGATAAGAAGGGAGCAGCCCTAGTGGGGTCTCGGTCCGCTCTCTGGAGAGAGACAACATAGTTTCTGACCTGGAGGTATCTAAAATGGTCAGAATTTCGAAGACCATATGTGGTTTTAAGAGACCTGAAGTCTCAGATTACACCTCCCTGTAGGAACTGACTGTTCTGTCACAGATCCTGAAGGTATGATCCTGACGTGCCAGGGGGAATCCAGAGTCCCAGGCTAGCCTAAACAGGGGCCAGGTGGCTGTTTTTAGTTTGTATTTTTGCCAGAGCCTATGGACAGCTCTCACTGTATCTCTCACTGTGGACAGTTTGGGGGGTGGGAAATGTTGGGTGCTGAGGGGCAGCACCATCCTGGCTTCCAAAGGTGGGCCCAGCTCTTCCTTCTCTCCCATCTCCATCTCTCTCCAGTTTGCGGGAGAGTTTGGGTTAGACCACTGTAGGGCAGCTTTCAGTTGTGCTGCGAGGTAATAGTTATCGAGGTCTGGGAGGGAACGGCCTCCACCATTTCTAAGGGTCTGTAGGATTTTTAAGTTTATTTGGGGTCTCCTATTGTTTCAGACAAATTTTGAGATCAATTTGTGCCAGGTTTGGAACTGTGATTTGTGGATGAAGGAGGGCAGGCACTGGAATAGATAGAGGAATGTAGAAAGCACAGTCATCATGATGGCTTGTATCCAAGCAAAGCTAAGGAAGTTAAGTAACGACCATCTTTCAAAGTCTTTTTTCATTTGATCAATCAAGGGGGAGTAGTTTGCTCTAAAGAGTTGGGAGGTGTGCTTAGTGATGTATACCCCCAAGTATTTTCATCTTTTCCGCTGCCCAGTTCAAGGGTAGAAGGGCTCGGATATCCCCTGAGGGGCTGTAAAAAACGAAGTACCTCTGTCTTAGTTCTATTGAGGGAGTAGCCAGAGTGGCCCCCGAACTCCTCCAGGATGGACCACACCTGAGGGATGGATTGTTGGGGCTGGGTAAGGAACAGCAGAACGTCATCCGCATAAAGGGATATTTTCCATTGTAGGCCCCCCACCTCCACCCCATGGATCCACTCCAATTTCCGTATGGCTTCAGCCAGAGGTTCTATGTACAGGGCAAACAGTAGGAGGTGAGAGAGGGCATCCTGGTCGGGTACCCGTACTCAGCCTGAATCTGTTGGATATCCCTCCATTCACCCTGACATAGGCCTGAGGGCTGGTGTAAAGTACCTTGACGGTGTCTGTGAAGGTCTGTGGAAAGCCCATATATTCCAGGACCAGAAAAAGGAATCCCCAAGAGACCTTGTCAAAAGCCTTTTCGGCATCCAAACTCATCAAACATGAGGGGGTATGGGAGTGTTGAATGGTGTCAACTAAGTTTAGGGCAGAACGGACATTGTCTGGGGCTTGTCTGCCTGTTATGAAACCAGTTTGATCTGGGTGAATCAAATTAGGTAGGAGTGGGTTCAATCTGGAAGCTATTATGGAGGTAAATATTTTACAGTCTGAGTTAAGGAGGGAGATGGGGTGGTAGGACTCACAGTGGGTGGGGTCCTTTCCTTCCTTGTGAATGAGGGAGATGGTGGCATATTGCCAGGAAGGAGGAACTGGATTTCCCTCAACCCAAATATTCGAGTAAACCTCAAGGAGCAGGGGGAGCTGTCTCCTTTTTGAATGTTTTATAGAATTTGGCACTAAATCCATCTGGGCCGGGGCATTTTCTGATCTTTAGATTTTTTATAGTAGCTAGTAATTCTTGTTGGGAAATGGGTCTAGTGAGTGCCCAGGCCATTTCTGGGGGGAGAGAGAGGGGAGGGAGAGAGATCCAGGGTAATTCCTTTTCCCCTGTAGGGGCGTTTCCGTCTGGGGGCTATAAAGTTTGGAGTAATAGGCTATAAATGCTTCCGCAATCTGAGCAGATTAGCGGACCAATCGACCTGTTTGTGGGGCAACTATTTTAGTGATAGTAGCTTTGGCTGTTTGCTGCCTGAGCCTGTAGGCCAAGAGCTTAGTTCCCCTGGGGCCGTCCTCATAATATTTTTGTTTTAGATAGAAAAGGGCTTTCTCTGTTTCTGTTTTTTTGCAGAGTCTGCAATTGGTTCCTAAGGGATTTCAACTCCCTATCCCTATCTCCCTCCCATTTAATCTTCTGTTCCCCCTCAGCTCCCTAATTTGTACAAGGAGTTCTTGTTGTTTTTGTCGGGATATCCTTTTCTTATGTGAGGCTATAGATATTAGTTTCTCCCTGAGGGAGGCTTTGAGGGTATCCCACAAGATCTTTGGGGTAGTCCCATGTATGGTTTTCTCTTCCAGGGTATTTTTAATATGTCGATTGAGTTCGTCCACCACCCCTTTGTCTTGGAGGAGGGAGGTGTTTAGTCTCCAATGGGTCATCTGTTTAGGTAACCCCAGGTCCACCTCCAAGAAAATTGGGATATGATCTGAGACAGTAAAAGTCCCGACCCACATGGAGGGGAAGCTAGGGAGGGCTCTAGTAAAAGTGAGAAAAGTGTCCAATCTGGAAAAAATCTGGAATTTTGGTGAGTACCATGTGTACTCCTTTGCCCTGGGGTACCTCTCTCACCAGATGTCCGTAATCCCCATCTGGTCCATGATCGATTTTAGGGAGCGGGCTCTTCTGAGTTCTGGCTTAGGTATTCAGGGTGTGGTGTCCAGGGGCCTGTCAAATATCAGCTTCCAATCTCCTCCCACTATCAGAAGGCCCCTAGCTTTCTCGGCAATGAGTTGGAAGAGGGAGGAGTAAAATGAAAGCAGAGAACCCGGGGGAGCATACACATTTACCAGGGTGACCTGGGTATCTTGGATTGATCCTGACACCATAATGTATCTGGCCCCCGGATCCTCTATAACCTCCATCCTGTACATATGGGAGAGAGGCCGAGAATAAAATGGCCACCAACCCCTTTTCCTACCTGATGGCAGGGATGAATGGTAGATCTGGGGAAAGGATCGACCTCAACTTCTGGACCTCTGTGGGAGACAAGTGAGTTTCCTGCAAAAAAATAGCATTACATTTCTGCATTGTTAAATAGCGTTGGAGCTGCTTTCTCTTAATGGGATTAGTACACCCATTTATGTTACTGTAAAAGAAAGAAACTTCATGCACTGCTTAGCCATTTATAAAAGTCTATATAGGAACTGTTATCTTGCTGAGCATGGAGACACTCCCACACAGACCCAGCAGTAACCATTTCAGCTTAAGAGACATTGTACCTTGTTGGAATTTAAACAAGTGACTATAGAACCAAGTGAACAGTAACAAAACCCGTAATAACATATGTAGAAAACAGGTCTTGTGCCCAGGCCTCTTTAAACTATGAGCCATGAGCAGAAAAGGAGGCAGATAGTTGGAGGGTAGAGACTCCCCGAACCACGTTGACCAGCATTTGTTGTTTTGACTTACAAGGGTTGGCTGAGCGGTGGGCCTCAGCCGAAAGGTGTCCGCAAATGCAGTTAGGATACAGGAGCTCAGCAGGGCAATGAGCATGCCCCATGGCCCCTGGCTAAGCCCTGGGTCTGGCCAACCTTTCGTTCTTCAGCAATCCTCTGAGGGAACGCCCCCCTGAGTCTCCCACCCCCACACCGAGTATATGCTTTGTATGATAAGATGGATTTGCCCTTATCTAACTGCATATACTAAGTATTATCTTGTCTAATAAATCTATATAATGCACACTGTTGGAGGTCAGAGGTGATCATGCAGTACCCGAAGGCAGCCCAAGGTGAGCACCTGGCCCGCCCTCCTCCCCCAACATCATTTAAACCAGAAAGTGTCCCCAAGACAGTCAAATCAACATGTAACTTTACTTATGTGCAGAGAAGCAAATTTTGTGCCCTCAGCCTCTGTTCCTGAGAAAAGCAAAAGGGGAGATTCAGTTATGCTGTAGAGGGTCTTGGTATCCCCTGCATATAGCGAGCGAGAGCTCTTCTTTCATCCGACAGTTTGTTGAGCATGCCAGAAGGAAGTGCCATGAGCAGGCCTCTCATCCTACTCTCCCTTGGCCCCTCTCCATATTACATCCCTGCCAAGGTGCAGTGGGGGAGTTGTTTAGTCGTTCGCAATGGAGTAAACCATCAGGGTAAGAGGTTGAAAGTTCGTCGAGATCAGTGGCTTCACAGGGAGGAACAAAATCCCAACAGGGGAGTACATTAGCCAACCAGGTGCCTCAGCCAAGTTCACTTTGTCCCCACCCCCCTGGGCCTTCCCCATGGCAGCAAACCAACAGGTGGAGCAGTTGGAAGTCAATGATGGGGTCCTAGGATACTCACTGCATCTGTAAGAGGGGTTCCGTTGTGTGTTTCTTGAGGGACTCTGAGTTCAGTGGCTGGGTAGCTGGAGCCGCGGGATAGCCAAGTCGAACTACAGTCCAGGGAATTGTAGTTTAGTGGAGGGTGGAGGTCTCACATGGCATCAGAAAACATTTTGAAGTTGATCTCTTCATGTTTCTGAAGTTGGAGGTGAATCTGCAGTGGCCGTAGAGCTTGTAGCCTCATCGTCATCCTGTAGGTGGGATGCTTTGTGGTTTACAACTGCTGGATCCCGTACTTCTGCAGCATTGATGACACGTCGGCTCTAAGGTTCGTTTGGGAAACCCTTTATGATGAGCCTTTCTTGTATGCCCTTCTGAGTCACAATCCGCGCTGATGTCAGTAAGTCCCTCTCAAGTTTTTCTTTGATCAGGGGAGGGGTGCTGATGCCCATCTATTCGAGGAATGGCAAAGCGGCATGGAGGTCCCAGAAGATTTTGACTCCCTGCTTGGTGGTGACCTTGAGTCTTGCTGGGTAGAGAGAGTTTGGACCTTGATATTTTTGGAGCGGAGCTTCTTTATTATCAGCCAGAGGGTCCTCTGAGCTTCCTGGACTGCAAAGTGTGGTCATTGTCCAGTGAGATTTTGTGCCCCATATACATCAGGGACCCCTGTTGCTAAGCCCTGCGAAGCAGGTCTTCCTTGCTTTGATAGGAGGACAGTCATGCTATGAAGGATCTGGGCCTTGCATCTGGATTCCGGGGCCTGGGGCCTAGGGGGCGGTGTGCCCGGTCCATAGCCAAACCAAGATCTTCTGGCAGCGAGAGCGCATTCCGCATTAGGTCTTGGAGGAATGCAATTGTATCTCTGGCTTTGTCTTCCAGGCCCTCAGGGATCCCATAGATCCTTACATTGTGTCTCCTGCTCCTCCCCTCCAGGTCATCCAGGTGTTGTGGTGCTCGAAATGACTGCACCAAAGCCATCCGGCAAATGAAATCTGCCTATTTCAAGAGTGCTCTCACAAATTCCTGGGAAACGGAAGAGACTTCTGGAACAACATTAAAGAAGTCACCAGGAAGCAGACTAAATCCCTCCCATCCATGTTCTGCATTGATGGTGTTACCACACTAGACCAGAAAATCATTGCTGACACGTTTAATGCTGCTTTCACTGACCTTAGTTCTGTACTTCCCCCTGATTTCTTCAGAGAGGATGACACTCCAATGCCCCCAATTCCCTCTGCCCCCACTGACCACCCTGTCTTTCACTTTAAATCAGTCAAGATGTACCAGGTCCACAGCTATGTTACTAAAGCTATTACCAAGTCCAGATCCAGCAGTGACTCACTCGACCTCAAACTTTTATCCCTCACCCTGGAAGAAGTCCTCAGGCCTCTGACTAAGATTTTTAACCTCTCCCTTATCCTCAGCCAGTTCCCGGACAAATGGAAATCTGCCACTGTGACCCCTATACACAAAAATGGTGTCAAAACTGCCCATGAAAATTTCCGTCCAATCGGCATCCTACCACCACTCTCCAAGGCCCTGGAACGTATTGTGGCTGACCAGCTTACTGAATTCCTAGACGTATAAAACATCCTGTGCAAGCAGCAACATGGTTTTAGAAAGGGTCACAGCACTTCCACAGCAGTACTCAAAGTCACCGGAGCCATTCACCACTCTTTGGACAATGGTAAAATAACAGGGGCTGCTTTCATCAATCTATCTAAGGCCTTTGATACCGTTAACCACCGTCTCCTGCTTGTCCAACTAAGGAAGGCTGCACTCTCACCCGATTCAGTTGACTGGTTCAATAGCTACCTAGACAACCAGTCCCAAAGAGTAAAAATAGCTGAAACACTCTCTGATGCCAGACCAGTCATCTCTGGTGTTCCACAAGGGTCAATTCTGGGCCCCCTCCTCTTTAGTCTATTCCTGAACACACTGCCGGACTCCTGTCCAGAACAAATTATACTCTACGCAGACGATACGGTTATTCTTGCCTCCCACCAAGATACAGAAAAACTGCAAGGAAATCTCCAACGGGGTTTTACATCCATAGAAAAATGATTCTTGCAGCACAAACTGCTACTAAACCAGAAAAAAAACTAAGGCCATGCTTTTCAGTAGCTCACAAAACAAAAATAAACAGCATCGCCTCACAGTGAATACCAAACATGGAGTCACCCTTGAGCAAGTCGATACCTTCAAATATCTTGGCATCACCCTTGACTCCAAACTCTCCTATGCTGCCCATATCAATAATGTGGCTAAGACAACAAATACCTGGCTGGGCCTACTATTCCGTCACCAAAAACATCTAACCCCTGAAGCATTGTCTGTTGCCATTCAAAGCTCCATTGTGAGTGTTATTGACTATGAACTCATTGTCTATGGCTCTGCCACTGCCTCCACACTCAAATGAGTTGCTACCTCCCTAAATAAAGCATGTCGTCTCATCACTGGAGCCCACCGTCTCACCCATACCTGTGACCTCTACTCTCAAACTGGATGGCTGCAACTCGACAAACAACTAAAGTATCAAACCTGCATCACAGCCAAGAAAATAATGATGGGAAATGCTCCCCAAGGGGTCTGCCCCCTTCTCAAGACCAGAGTCAGCAACTGCAGCACCTGAAGCTCAAAACCTCAATTACTGCAAATCTCTCATTGTCGTACAACACAAGCTCAAAGGTCATTCGCGTACAGGGCCCCAAGCTGGCTCAGTAATCTTACCAGCAACATCTCTGCCTCACCAACTCTGGGCGCCTTCAAGAAGAAGCTCCATCACTCCCTTGTTGCATCAAGCACCTGTGATTGCCCTAGCTGAGCAATTCTCCTTTTCGCTGCTGCCATTACCCTCCACTGCCCATGTTTACCCCACTCCTAACACTTCTTTACTTTTTTCCCATACCCAACTTATGCACTCACCACTGCTCTGTCTTGACAAGGTCATCTAGGCTGCTATACTCTGTCACATACCCTCCTCCCCTCTCCCACCTCCCATGTTTTAATACACCTCCTAGTGTACCATGTACTCGTACCTGTAACCAATCTATTGTAATCATCAGCGTCATTATTGTTTTATTCCGTAATTTCGTATCCTGTATTGTCTGTTCTTACTGACATGGAACCTTTGTAAAAGAGCCTTGGCTCAAAGGTACTTTGTAATCCTAGACTTAAACAGATAAAAATAAAAGCTCTCTATCCCTGGCCAGGAGGTATAGGAGTAGGCAGTCGTGTCTGTCGCTTTGATCCAACACTTGTGTGAGACACAGTTCCAACTGTTCAGTCTTATGGTTGATTTTATTTATGTCCAAACAGAGCTCGGAGAAGGTCTGATTGATTTTGTTCACTGTGAAAGATGTTTGCATGATTGTAGCGACAAGATCTTCTTGGACTGGTTCCCCACGAGGTAAGGCCTGGTGCTGATCCTCCAGAGTCTCCCGTTCATTGGGAGAATCTGTTTTCCGGCATGGAGAAGCTCCTTTAATTTCTGTGCAGGGGTACCCAGAGGTTTACTCACTTTGTTATGCTTGTTTTTGGCTGGCAATGACATCTTTTAATAGGTGATTTAGACAGATTGTAGGTGGTGGGGAGCTGGAGTTCTAAGATTACGTGGCCATCAAGGGTGTGATGTCACCAGAAGTCCCACCAACCATATTATCTTGAGGAAAAGTTGGTTGGAAGGATTGTGCAAATGGACAAACCTTTTAGAAAATGCAGTTCAGATGGCCATGTGCCCTTGCAAGCAGAGCTCCACATTTCCACCAGGGAGATTATGTTCACAGGCTGACTTGGGGGGCCTGATTCTGAAAGCACCTGGACTGCCGCAAGGTGAATGCATCACATATCAGTGACACAATTTGCACCTTGCATCAGAAATTGTGGCAATTCTGATTACAAAATGCAGTCTCCGTTGGAATGGGAAGCCACTGCAGTGAATGGGCACTGTGCCACCCTTGTAACCTACATCAAGGTCAGGTTGCAAGGGGGCTTGCACCACGGTGAGGCTGCCATATCCCCTTATTGAGAATTCTCTAATAGCCTCACCGTGGCTATAGCAAGGCTCAACTTAAATCAGTGGAGGTTGTTTAAGTCCCTAGCTCCAGGTGTGACCCTGTTGGGGGACAGCAATATTGTGGATGTCAGGGTCAGGAGGGACACAGAGGGGCACAGGGTGAGACGGGGAGACAACGGGGAAGTAAAGGATTGCTTTGGCACCCAGTAGGGTGCATATGCCTCTGTAATTATTATACAGAGACATGTGCATCCCACTGGGTGGTGAAGCAATCCCTTATATCCTCACTGTTTCTCCAACTCAGCCTATGCTCCCTGTACCCCTCCTGACCCCGGACAAGTGGACCCCCCCCACCACCACTATCAATACTGGACCGTCTTGTGTTGCTCCGGTGGGGGGTGGAGGGGAGCCAGACTCCTGCAGCATTTGCCACAGCTGCTCCGATGGTTGGGTGCTGTTGTACGCTTGCTGCAAACCCTGGGGTTTTGGCGCCGGGACCCTGATTTTGCAGAATATGGCACAGGTCCCTCTGGCACACCCAGGATTTGCTGAGCAGCTCAACTTGAGCTCGCCCAAGGATCTTTTGGAATCAGGCCCGGGGTTCATAATTTGGGGCAGGTGGGGGCCTAAGTGTGCCAGGGTAATGAAAGGTCTGTGCAACCAACACTGCCTCCAAAGAGAATGGACTCCTTTTCATATATTTTAGCTGAAAAGAACTGCCCTGGATTTGAACCCAGGTAGCCTGGCCTGCCTTCTTCCTTGATCTGTGTTATAACCTCTACACCACATGAACTGCAGTCCAGTTCAGTGCACTCAGGTGGCATACTGGATGTTTATTGGCTTAACAAACAAAGGACACATGATTTGATTTCATGCAAGATCACATTTTGGCATTTTCAGCAAAATATCAAGGTTTAAATATCAACGAGGACTAATTATTTATTTAAACATCTTTTTCAGTTATTTCACTAGAGTGGTGATCCATGGTGGCATGGATTTAGAATAGTAAATGTATTGTAGTGACACACTACATTTTGAGCTGCTTAGGCTCACCTTTAATGAAGTTCTTCTGCCACTCACAATGCTCCTGAACCACTCCCTATCACTGGGCCAGTTCCCCTCTAAATGGAAATCAGCTCTCATTACACCCATCCTTAAGAGCGGTGACCACACCCAGCCTGGGAACTACCGCCCCATCTCAATCCTGCCCCCCCAAAGCTTTGGAGAAAATTGTGACCACCCAGCTTACAGACTACCTCTCCAAATACAGCCTTCTGTGTCCTGAGCAGCATGGCTTCCGCACAACCACAGTACTTCCACAGCTCTCTTGGAGTTCACTAATGCCCTCCACACATCTCTGGGCACAGGCCACATTGCTGGCTCCATTTTTATAGACGTTTCCAAGGCATTTGATATGGTGTACCACACACTACTACTGGATTCCCTCACACAAATTGGCCTGTCCTCTGAGACCACCTTTAGAGCTTTGAGCTGGATGAATGGACTCTCTAGTGATATTACCACTGCCACCTCGCTCGGCTCCTTCAAATCCAGCTTCCTCAAGTCTCTCACTGCCTCAAGTGCCTGTGACTGCCTTTGATCATAACTGAATCGTCTATCACCTCTGCCAGCCTGACCTTATGCTAACCCCTACCAGCTGAGTGATGGTCACTATCCTTAACTCTTGCTAACGTCTGGGCACCCCCTGCTAATCTTTGATTCTTTGACAATGCCTTCCTGGCAGCACCCCCACTTTACCCCTGACCTCAGTCCTCCCCTAACTCCACCTCTGTGCCCCACCCTCACCCCTCCCAATCACTTTCTCATCTCCTACTCTTCCCTTTCTACCATTGTCAACCCTAGTTCTAGCTATGTATATGTATAGATAAGTGACTATTTGTCATAATGTCATCCTTGTTGTTTTGTTGTACCATAGGATGTGGAACCTTTGTAAAAGAGTCCTGGCTCAAAGGTATTTGTAATCCTAGACTGAAATAAATAAAATAAATAAATAAATAAACTGGCTGGTTTGCCAGCTATCTGTCAGAGAGAACTCAGACAGTCAGACTTGCCCAAATCCAGTCCTCCCCCCTCCAAGTCAGGTTGGGAGTCCCTCAGGGATCTATCCTTGGCCCCCTACTTTTCCACCATGTTCCTCAACTCTCTACCCAAGGATTGCTCTGGGAAATTACTCCTGTATGCAGATGATACCGTCCTCTACAGCTCCCACACTGATCCCACCGCTCTCTGTAATGCACTCCAAAAATCTTTTATGGAAGCAGAATCCTGGTTCGTTCGGCATAGGCTAGTTCTAAACTACAAAAAAATGAAGTCTATGGTGCTTTCCCATTCTCAAAGCAGGAACAGTGGGCTACCCCTGTGCATACTGAACTCCCTCAAAGACCCCATTGAGCAGGTTACCTCTTTCAAGTACCTGGGTATCACCCTAGACTCAGGGCTCACCTACCATGACCACATCCAAAAACTGAGCACCGCTGTTAATGTGCGTGTTGGTTTACTGCACCGCTACAAGCACTGCCTCCCACCTGAAGCCCTCCACCTAGCTGTCTCAGCTTCAGTACTGTCACTCATAGATTATGGTATCATAATCTATGGGGCAGCTGACAACACACACACCTAAACAAAATCAAGTTGGCTCTTAATAAAGCCTGTAGACTAGCCTCCGGTTGCGCCAGACGCACACACACCTGCACCCTGTATGCCTCCACCAACTGGCTTAAATTCAACGGGAGGCTCAAATATCAGACATGCCTCTTTGCTAAAAAAATAACTGCAGGTCTACTCCCACTTGCCCTTACCCCCCTACTCCAGGCACCCTTGTCCTCCCGCCACACCCGGCAATCTACAACCCACTTCAGGGTGCCCCTCTGCAAGACCTCCTCAGGTCAAAGAACATTTGGGCACCAGGCCTCTAGCTGGCTTAACTCCCTCCCTAACTCCCTCCTCTCAGAACCCAGACTTGGCCGGTTCAAGTATCAACTACGTGACCTAATCTCTCAAGGCTCAGCCTGTGACTGTCCTTGATTTTTTGCTCTACCCCATGTCCCCCCTTGTATTTGGACCTCACCCTGGTCCTGCCACCCCAGGGCGCACTTATACCTGGA
Organism: Neoceratodus forsteri; assembly: GCA_016271365.2. Taxonomy (NCBI): domain Eukaryota; kingdom Metazoa; phylum Chordata; order Ceratodontiformes; family Ceratodontidae; genus Neoceratodus; species Neoceratodus forsteri. The sequence goes on along the minus strand of JADMNL010000034.1, from coordinate 22,747,953 downwards.
CACTGGACACCCCCAGTCCAGCCTAGACTACTAAATATCGACCTGGGCGTGGCTGGTACCACCATCCTGCAGAGTATGTACCCTGTTAACTGTTTACTGTCTTTACTCTGTATCTGTTTTTGCAACTTTCTGTAACCACTATTGCTAATGTACAAGCTTCTTTGTAACTATTGTGTCTTATTTGTTGCCATTGTATCTGATGTCTCTGTGTATAATGATGTGGAACCTTTGTAAAGGAGTCTTTGACTCAAAGGTATGTTATCCGATATCTTCAATAAATCAATCAATAAATAAATAAATAAATTGGATAAGGGAGTTAGTTATGACTGAGAATAAAATGCAAAAGTGAAGCGCTGTCTCAGAGGCAGGGCTCTACAGTACCTCAGAGGCGGCATATGTTGTCCACATATTCCTTGTTCATGTCAAGGAGGAGGGGTGATTGTCTCCCATAGAAGTAAATGGCGGACTGCTAGGCAGTTGAGTGTCTCAAGTGCACCCCCTAGCAGCTAATCATGAATTGGTATTGTCATTTGTTGTGTAGGCAATCCCTTACCAGCCCTCCTGACGAGGAGACAGGGTGATGCTATGGCAGAAAATGTTGGTGCCGGGGGGGGTAGGTGGGGAGGGTTACAGAGAAAACCCTCAAGGAAATTGGGCAGTTTATCTCCAACTGCCAACAGGGCTCAAGGCAAATTACCAAATTTCACATTTTTATTTCCCAAACTGTTGCTGGATTGCAAATAGGGAACTAGGTTCCAAGTACATGATTCGACATAAGCAGAATGGTAATGTATCCCAGGTGTGCATTCTCCACACTAAGAGAGATATAATCTGCTAGCTATCTGTAAATATGTCAGCCACAATTAGTTGTGTGCACCTGTCATTGGCCGGTATCTGGGTATTCCATCTGCAAGCCTTGAATGATTTTTATAGTATACCCGAATGACATTGCAACACTTGACTGATACTACACAGCTCTGCTACCAGATCAAGCAACAGAGGCCACTTACAAATCCCAGAAGTCAGTAGTAATTAGGGTAAAACATCTCCTTTCTACCAGTGAGTTACCCTGTGGAAGTCTCTGAGTTTTGAAATTAGACAAAGCAGCAGTGGCTGCATCTTATACACAAAACAAGAATCAAATGAGGGCCGGCCCATCAGTGCAGTGGTTGATTTCCCATGCGATGCTGGTGACCCAGGTTTGGGAATGGACCCGGATCATTGAAGGGCCGGCTGGGGGGAGAAGGATGGAGTGTCCCAGGGACTGCTCTCCTTCTCTGGGGGGAGGGCTGGGTGCACATCCGGTGCTTGACAGACCCCTACCGGAGGCTGGGGGTACTGCAGCGACTGGTGTCTGAGTGTGCAAGGAGGCGGGGTGGATGCTGGATGTCACTGCGTGTCCCACCTCCAGAAAAAGCCACAAAATCACATCAGTTGTTCTAAATAATGCCGGTCCAACTCCTGGCCTTGATGGCTCTCTGCTGCACCACCTGCCAACTCAGTTAGGGCCCCTCGGGCATCACTACAGGCCCTGAATCCTGACCTGGGGGGTAAGCCAGGGAGGCAATGTTGGGTCTCCCAATACCTTTCCTGTCAGAGATGGGCAGGTGGTGCCTGCCCTACTGGGGGCAAGCTAGAGTATTGGTGGGGTGGTGGTGGTCATTGGAGAGTGAGGCAGGAGTGTGGAGTGGGGCTGATGAGCTGAGTGACAGGGGTACAAAAATCATACTAAAAAAACCCAAAAAACAAAAAAAATAAGAATCAAACAGCTCCTGGCAGATCCTCTTACAAAACCTTCCTGTTTAATATGATCCTGGCATCTGGTAAAGTGTTTCAGGCTTTGCAGTGCCCTTCCCTTCAAAAGGAAGTATCTTAGTGACCCCAACTACAGGGCAGTCTTTCTTTTATAAATTATTTTATTAATTATGACATTATGCTTAGCCAGTCAGGACTGTTTATTTCTAAACACTCCAGACACTCTTATAATCATAAGAGATGCAAGAACTGTATTTAGTGGGCTCCAAAACCTTTGAATAAATTCATTTATTCTCACTGGTGTTGAATAAACAATGGGTCTAAGATTTATCCAACATCCTAACGTCAATCAACCACTGTTTATTCAACACCCTGCCATCAATTATCTCCCCCCCACTGGAACTAGATCACTAACCACTGCCCTCCCAAAGCATTCCTGTCATGATCCATTTAGACTTAAAACTCATACAGAGCCCTTGAGAAATATTAATTCCCAACCCACTCATCCTGACTTCCTATTACCTCCACACACTTTCCCAGCTCTAGGCAATAAAAACAACAGTACCTTTTTTAAAAAATGTTTGCTCATTTCTCTCCTCTTAGCTTGCCTGCAACCCAGGCCCTGCAGTGCTCATTGTCTGCCCCACGCAAATCTTTCTGTCTCTCTCTCTAGACACAAACTGCGGCAAAAACCACTGACTGCAGGATTGGCGAGACACATCAGAGAAACTGTCAAATGCAGGAGCAACCAGGTAAACCTTTAACAAAAAATATTGTGACACTAAGTCGAATGCAAGATCAACCAAATTAATCTTTGAAATACATAAACAGTAAAATGGACACGAGCATTCTCGCTAAGCGAAACAATGATGCCATTTTTTTTCTGAATGCCTGCCCACATACACAAAAAGGACCAATCATGAAAAGTGTTGCAGCAAAGATGCGACGTCCTGACACCGAGATCTTAGCAACTATCCTAGGAACCCACAGCATTAAAGGCTCAACACCACTTAAACTGAAAATGAACTATACAAGTTTAATAATTTTTCAAAAATAATTAAATACAGTTAATTATCACAACCCATAAGGTCCCTGCCTATCGCATACATGAAATACACAACAGGGACCTTGTGGAATACATGATTTATTTTCATTTGTGCTATTTGACCATGGGCATATCACTCATGGCTTATGCCACTTGTGAGGTTACCCAAGGTCAAACAGCATTCATGAAAATAAATATTGTATTCCACCAGTCCTTGTTGTGTATCCCTTATATACAAAGTCTTGAAGAACGTAGTCTAGAAACCAATACTGACTTACACCATCAGCACTAACATTATCAGTGGCACCCAGTCCGCACCCCACTGTCACAGCACTGATGATGCGATAAATAACCTTAACTGTTGTCTCCTCTTTAGTACAGCTTTTATAGAACTCACAAAAACATTTGATGTGGTGAACCCCAACACTCTGCTCAACGAGCTCCAATATGCGGGTGTGGATTATACTGATCTAAAATAGGTGAGAGAGAGGCTATGCCTGTGGGAGATCCCAGGCAGCAGCATTTAACATGGCAACCTGCAAACCTGGTGACTTATCAGTGAGTCCCACTAGGTGCCACTCTAGGGTCATTTCTCTTTATGTGTTTCAAATTTTTGACCAGGAAATGCACAGCTTCAAGTTTATTGGTCGGCTAAACCATTACGATTTCATAATTGCAATTACAATACATTAAAAATACAGACACAAAGCAAACAATGAAGTACTATAACAAACAGCTGAATCCAGCTCCGATTATGCTATATAGCTTTAACAATAAAAATAAGTTTGCAATTTCCCCAGCCTTAAGGTGTTTTTATTTTTAAACATAAAACCGTTTAACTTGCCGGTAAATTTTTCATAATAGCCTGCAATTTGAGAAAGCAGTTACCTTATCCACATTTAAGAGGAATATCCTTAATTTTACCCATCTTGCCTCATGTCAGTTGCTACAGAAAAAGAAAGAAAAGAAAAAGTATCTACATCATACTTACAAGAACAGTGGGGCTAGTCAGTTATTTATCATATGGCAACCAGGGCCAACTTTCCGGAAGTACCAAAGCCGGCATGCAAACACCTAATGACTGGGGAAGGAACATCCATGGAGAGCACTCACTTATTGCCAGAATACATTGTTTCTCCTGGGCTAATTCTGGTTTACACCCCGCACCAAGGTTGCTCCATGATGAACTGGAGAATCGACATAATGAATAAGCCACTATATGTCAGCTAGAGGTCTGTCTAATAGGCACGCCTCCATCAGGTAATAGTTTATCGAACTGGGCCAAAGTACTAGTGTCCCCTAGATTTAATAACCAGGGGTAACGTTCTATCAGTGCCATCACCAGTAGTCAAATACCCAATGATTGGGATGGATCAGCTCCCAGACCCATTCCAGTTAACACGTTTGCAACACTTATTGGTCCCTATTTGTTCAGAAAACCACCATGTTTATCAATCCACAACTGGCTTTGCAGCGCTTATCTGGGGGGAGCTAACCCCCATCTGGCGTTACCCAGCCAGACTGTACCACAGACTAACTTGACCCTAGATGCTTACCAAGGAATCTACTGAGTGCAGTAATTAGTCCTCACATATTGTAACTTCTTGTATCTGCTTGACAACATGCTTAAAGGAGAACTGCACTGAATCCATACGTTATTTTTGCCAGTAGAAGCTGTTTTTTAAATACTGGTTCAAATTCTGTTATTGCTTTAGCTATACAGCATTTTCAATTATTCTGGTGGTGTTTCTGATTTACATGCTGCTGGTAAGAACCATTTTAGAACTGTATGATGTAGTTTATGTCCCTGTTCTGCTCTTCTATTGTTGGAACAATACATCCATGTTCTGTTATAGAACTCTGTGGCTGAGTGGGACATAAATAACATCATACAGTTCCAAAATGGTACTTTGCATCAGTGTGTACATCAGAAACACCCTCTGAATTTACTAATAGGCCCATATAGATTGAACAATAACAATAATCGAACAAGATTTAGCCAGAGTTGATACGGCTGTGGTGAGCTTAAAATGCGCAGAGGAATTGGTGCCACTATGCAACTGCACATGTGTGTCACTCACACATGTGCAGTTGCACTGAATGGCATACTGCCATTCCCAAGATGGTGGCACTGGTGGAACTGTGCATGTGCTCTCAGCATGCATGTGCAGTTCTGCTCCGAAACGTGGAACTAGCGGATGAAATAGTGCTGCTGAATTCTGCAGTGGCGACCATGACAGAGTGTTTTAAGCTCCATTGGTGGTTGAAAATACTTTACAAACTCAACAGAAGTTATTATGGGCGCTCTTTTAGAATGGATGCCCAGAGCGGCTGTAGGCTCCACCACAGCCATAAAAACAGCTTCTACTGGGAAAAATTGCTTACAGATTCAGTGCAGTTCTCCTTTAATAGGATAGTATAGAGGATAATGTATGGGCAGCCATACACAACACGCCTATGTCTTCATCGAGCAGATTCTCTGGAAAACAGGAACCTCGAGAGTGAAACTGGAGAGGTTCCCTGGTTAACATAGATAACTCGAGATGAAGAGACAGCTTGTCTGTGTATGGATGTCCATACATTATCTCTTATAGTGTATGGGCATTGATTCCATGCTCATTTCAGTCAGTCCGCTTCCTTTCAATGAACTGGTGGTTGGAAGGGGGAGGCACTTGAGGTTTGGTGGTAGACTCTAATTTCTGATTCAACATGCACCTAGCAACTATAGCAGTTTTGTAAATGTAAATTATAAAGCAGTTTGCAGCGCGTTCAGCTAGAGGAAAGCAGCTGTGTGGTGGCATTCTAAGTTGTTTTGCAGTAGGAGTGACATTACTACTACAGCACAGCAACATACTGATGTCACTACTGCAGCACAAGAACCCTATTCTTAGGCATGGATTTCCATGCAGAACAACATTCCACCATACACTATAATTATATTGTTTCAGGGCCGGGGGGAATTGCCATGTGAGGTCAGACTATGAGAGTTAAACATGTACACACTGGAGGAGAGGCAGAATGGGGGGATATGATTGTGACCTTCAAATACATGAACGGGATAATCAAAACAGGCACAGAGGGTCTATTCAGGAGGAGAGTGAGGAGAGACACTAGGAGCCATGACATGAGATTGGAGGGGGGTAGATTCAGGAGGGAGATGAGGAGGCATTTCTTTATGGAGAGGGTGGTGGCAAAGTGGAATGCACTACCAGCTGAAGTGGTGGCATGTAGCACCGTGGAATGCTTCAAGAAGGGGTGGGACAGGGCAAAGGGGAGGGTAAAGGGAGGTAAGGGGGGGTGGGGCAGCTGCTGAATAGGGAGCTAGCTACATTCATGAGCAGCCTGGCTAGACCAGGATGGCCTTTTGCTGCCGGCAATTTTCGTATGTTTGTATGTTCGTATATTATATCTTTTGTAATTTATTAAAGGACAGCCTCAACTAATAAGCTGAAATACTAACATTGAACTAGATATAAGAGGCAAAGATTCTGTATAACCATTGCTTGTATAAATTAAGCCATACTTAAGACATAGAACTATGACTAAGACGGTAAGAGTCTCAGTGAGCCTGAAACTTGGTAGAGTTACATAGCTCTGAGTAAAGCTAAAGCACCCCAAAAAATGAAATAATTCAGTATGTCTTATCATGCTGTAGCAATGAAGGCAAAGTCCAGACTTTTCTTAACAAAACACTTTGCTGGGACAAAAAAGGCTGCCTCAGCATCTTGACAGCTGTTAATTCCAGAAAACTTTTAGGGACAAAACAAACTTAAAAGCAACCCGGTATTAAAATGAATCAGGAATTTTGTTTAATACCAGCCACAGAAATATAGATTTTGTCAGCCGAAAATTACCTTTAGGCCATTCCAGTCTGCCCCTTGTCCCTACCTATTCCATCACCACTGACCCTTGTTGGTCCTAGGTGTCATTCCCTCTCCCTGTTCCTCTACCTAATATACTCCAGTGCCTACCCCATGCATGCTTGAAGCTCCCCCAAGTCTTTTCCTGCACTATGTCCTCTGGCAGGCAGTTCCAGTCATCCACCACTCTTTCCATGAAGAAGTATTTCCTCACATCTCTCCTAAACTTCCGTCTCTTAGCTTCCTTGCATGCCACCTTGTTCTGATACCTTCCTTTCACTGAAATAGACCCTCCACTTGCACCATGTTCACTTCTGTGAGGTGCCTGTAGGTTTTGATCATGTTCCCTCTTGCTCCCTCTCTTCCAGGGAATACATGTTGAGCTCCTGCAGCCTTTCCTCATATGGCTTCTTGTACAACCTCCTAACCATTTTGGTTGTTCTCCTCTGTACTGCCTCCATCCTTTCAATGTCCTTGCAGAGGTATGGCTTCCAGAACTGGACACAGTACTCCAGGTGGGGCCTCACCAATGAGCGATACAGTGGCAGCACCACCTCCCTCCTCCTGCTAGAAATCCCTCTTGCAGTGCAGCCCAGCATCCTGCTAGCCTTTCCCATTGCTTTGTCACACTGCCCAGCTACCAGACAGTACTGTTTACTTTATCACGTCTTTACCCCAAGTCATCAGAAGCAAACCTTCAACAAAGGCCAATACTGCTTCTAAAATAACTTAGTTGCTTTCTTACTTGAATGCTTTAAGCTAAACCTAGGGATGTATCACAGTATATTCTCTCCCAACTTGATGAGAAAAAGTCTGGCTTCTGTTTAGTACTGTAGAACGAGTCTTTGCAGGCTTGGCTCACTCTATCCATTTGCTGCAGTAAGCTGTGCTGCCGGCTGATGTCTTAGAGCAAAGTGAAGTGTGTAATGCCTTTATACGCTGACGTCAGATACATGTCTACTTCTGCTCTTTGATGGGCTCATTCAGAATAGTTACTTGTCCATGCTAACAAGCTTTTATAGATGATCTGTATTAAAATAGACTTTTAAAAGATAGGGTATACGTTTTACAATATCTATAGGTTACTCCTATAGCACAGTATTGCAATGAATATAAAACTTGGTTCCCCAAATGTTATACTCTCTGTTGTTGACCATAAAACAGATTAAATGAACCCTAAAACACACAGAAGATAACCAGTTGAGCGTGACACAAATTAAAAACACAGTCCTGAATTATAGTAAAACTCCAGATCATTTAAGCTCCTTTTATATTGTTCTATGCCATTACACAAATGTCTCACAACATTTTTTTCCCCTTCTGAGTTTGTACAGCTGTACAGCTTTTTGATTCATTTGTTTCCCTGGCCTTGATCTTTGGCAAAATGCTTGTCTCCTCTGTTGCTCTCTAACTTCTCTCCTGACTGCTCTCCTGTATCCTCGCTGATTCTCCTCCACAACCCGGCTTCAAGCTGACCCAAGACTGTGACTTTCCACCAGTTTCTACCAGGGTAATGGCGCAGTTGTCTCGTTGTATCCTTTTGCTTCACTGTTCACTGTGTGGCTCCCAGCCTGGGGTCCCTCAGCCTCTTCTTTCCAGTCAGTACCATCCACACTGCACCCTGCAGCAATATGGTCCTGCAAACTTAAATGGAGAAACTCCTCTAGGGCTTTTCACATCTGCAGTATTAAAACATTTATAACTGAAAAGTAAAACGCAGCATTCGGGCAACCATGACATACATTTAATTACAGTGAAGCATGTTATACTAGTGCAGCGGTCCTCCTCGCCACCCACAGCTCTCTCAGGAAAGGCGTACTGAGCTGTGACAGTTAGTTTCCAGGTACATATGGAGGGTGTACGCAGACCTTTTTTATTGACAGAGGGAATGTTGGCCAGGATGATGGGGAAAATCCCCATCTCTTAGAAAAAGTGCCCTGGGGTCTTTAACATCCACCTAGACAGTGACCATAGAGGGGGAGAGGGGACCTTGGTTTAATATGTCATCAAAAGACAGCATGTCTCCATCTTTGTTGATGGCAACTTTCCCATTTTCATCAAACCCCACAGTCCACATATATGCCAATGGCATACATTCGAATGCATAATCGGAAAGTGTATCGCTATGACTGAGACATGTAGTGCTGACTCCACAGTTATCATTAAAAAAGAAAACGTTTCTAGCCCTAATGGGTCTAAATTCATCCCTTTCAAATGATACGTTCTTGAGAAATGCTAATTTTGGAACTGTTGGGGCTAGGAACTTCATTTTTTTTTAAATGAAAGCTCAGAGCCAGCAGTGCATGTCCAGTCATGTCAGTAGACTTTCAATGCATTGATATGTGTCATACATCAACGTGTATTAAAACAAGTATTGATGCACTTTAACATACACAGATGCATGTACTGTAAGCCTACTGATATAGATTAGACTTGTAGTGCTGACACAAAACTTTTATTTAAAAAAAAAACATACATTCCAAGCACCAACAGTTCAAATTGTAACTTTCAAAACATAGTTTCTTTGAGGAAAGCTAACTTGGAACTTTTAGGGCTAACACATTTTTTTAAAATAAAAGCTCAGAGGCAATGCTACATGCCTGAGTCGTAACAATACAGTTACCATGCATTATAACATTTCGATTTGTATCAGTACTGTACCGTTTAACATATTGATACAAAGAAAGTGTATCAATATAGTGCAGATATGTAGCGCTGCCTCCAGGCTTTCATCTTTAAAAAAAGGAGTTTTTTTTTTTTCGTTGTTTAACCAGGTATAGCACACTAAGCTGAAAGCTTTTTTACAAGAGCAACCTGGGAGCACAAGGAGGTTAAATGACTTGCTCAGGGTCACACAGTATGCAAGTGGAAGCTGTGGGATTCAAACCCAGGTCTGGTCTGCTGGATGTCACCAGATTTGCAGCTCAGAGCCTTAGACCACTGTGCTATACTGCCTCATTTTTCAGTTCAGAGCCATAATGGTTAGTATCATTTATAACGTGTACAAAAATTGAACTGATTTTACTGGTTGAAAGCAGCTCAGAGCTGTACAATTACTGACTCATAAATACAGGCCTGAACTACTTTCAGTCCAATGAACCTCACTACAGAAACACAGTAGATTCATGCCCTACTGCTCCCCCAATCAATGCTGTTAAAAATGGAAAATGGAAAGACTGATCACCAACGCTGTGCTCAAAGAACCCTCTTGAAACACCGCTTGGCTCCTCCTGGATCACTGCAGCCACTGCAGAATGAGGGCTCCTTTCCTGTCAGCAATTCGAGGCCACTGCCCCCGCTTCGTAGAACTGATGTTGTCCCCCCCCCCCAGCATTGTGGTGCACAGCATGGTCCTGACAGTGAAAGGACTACATAACATTTGGCACATAAATGATGAAACGTTCCTCTTCACCGAAACATAAGACATTATCTTTGCTTTTAACTGGTAGATTTTTGAACATGTTACATGTGCAGTAAAGCACTTCAGGCATGTGTGAGTATGGTCAATAATTACACTTCTTTCTTGGGTGTTAAAGGCACTCAGTGCAAGCACCTAGTGTTTAACAACACCCTTGAGAGGTATGTGATTGTTGACTCATAATCGCACAACATGTTGTGCTTTACTGCATACATACTATAATATTATAGCACACAATAACATTTCTGCCCCCTTCAAGAACACCTTTGTAAATGAGACATTGATTGGTTTCAAAGCTTTTCTGTCCTGATTTAATAAATGACTACTAGTATTAATACTACCACTACTGCATTTTTATTATTTAAGCAATAACATCCTCACAGCTGGGCATTTCCTGGTGATTAATGCCTGGGTAAGAAGCGCTGAACCCCTGCCTTAGCCAGGTATTAATTAATGGCTGCTTTAAAGAGATTACTGCCTGGTACAGCAGCCAATCAGGACGTGAACTGCATTCATCTCATGAGAAATTATACTTCCAACGATAAGTATTTTCTGTATTATTACAACAATATTTTAGAAATGACTTACCCTGGACAAATTTATCGATTCACAAACTGCAAAGTTTCTTACATACTGAGAAAATGATCTAGGTTTTCTGATTGTCTACTTTCCAACTATTTTCTCAATAAAATCATCTTGGAGACAGAGTGGAGGCAGTTCAGAAGCAGGCAGCTAAAATGGTGCAGGGGCTGCACGAGAAGTCCTGGGAGGACAGACCGAGGGAATCTCAACATGTACATCCTTGAAGAGAGGAGAGCAGCGGATCTAGAAGTAACTCGCAGGGGTGACCAGGGTGCAGGAGGGAGTCTCTTTTGAATGAGTAAGAGCACCAGAACCGGGGGGCATGTGACGAAACTAGAAGGGGGATGTTTGAGAGAGATGTGAGGAACTATTTCTTCACTGAAAGGCTGGTAGACACCGAGAATAGACTGCCAGCAGAAGGGTTGGAGGCAAAAACAGTGGAGGGCTTCAAGCATGCATGGGATAGACATGGGGGTGTATTATAAAAGAGGCAGGGAGACAGAAGGATCGCTGGAGGGAAGATCGGTCTGCAGAGGCAGATAAAGCAGGGAACATCTAGGCAGACTGGGAGTGCCAAGTGGTCCTTTCCTGCCAACAAATTCTATGTGTTTATGTTTCAATCTTGAAACTGGCTGATAAAACAGAACAGTATTTCAGTGATTATTGCTCTGGCTGTTGCTTTCATTTGCAAATAGTTTGCTGTGACATTCTTAGTAAACTTGCCAAATTCAAATCACTTTACTCTGTGACTATGCAGTAAACATGAGCAATACATCATCACAGGATCGACAGAACATCTTTATATTTGCTTGCGCGCATGTGCAAGAAACATTATGCGGCAGCTTAGGAGAGAAGAAGGGGTTTGTGGAGGTGCAGCAGTGTGGCGGCCAATGCCAGCACTGCATTTGTGGGCTTGGTGGTGTGCACCCAATGCAGGCCCAGTGTCCTGATGATACTGGTTCTGCATAAGTGCCACCAACTTGAAGTGATTTGGCCACTGCAATGAGGGGCTGCCTTGTCATTGCAGCATCAGCAATTCTGCTGCAATGAGGGAGCGACCCATCATTGCAGGGCGGTACTTCACTTGGTATAACAGTATCACCTCAGAGCCGATGGGGGTGTGCCCAATCCCCCTTTTGGCATGCCCCGACCCCCTTCATTTGCTGACGGGGAGCCCAGTGCCCATCAGCATGATTTCCTCCACCCCCAAGTTTCTGTTGGTGTGGAGGGGGTGCCCAGTCCCCCTCGGCATCATGCGCTCCCAACAGTCTTTGTTTGCTGACAGGGGGCTCAGTCCCAATCAGCTTCAGTCCCCCCTTCCCAGTTCAGTTTGCTAATGGGGGAGCTGACTCACCATCGGCATAATGTCCCCACCCTCCAATTTCTGCTGTGTGCTGAGGGGGTGCCCAATCCCCCTCGGCATCATGCTCCCCCACCTGTTTCTGTGCCACTGGGGGGCCCAATCCCCATCAGCTTCAGTCTCCCTCCCCACAAATGCAGGTGGTACACTGGGAGCCCACCCCAGTGTACCAAACAACACCTGTGAAAGAAGAAAACTGACCCGTGTAGTTTTTTTTTTTACCTGTAAAACAAGAAAACGGTCCCTCGTGGTCTCTCCTGCCCTCTCCCCCAACCTGCGCCCTCCCTCTGTGTACCCTGCCTCCCCACACCCCCCACCCTATACTTACCTCCGGAGCCTGGTGCAACGATCTTTGGTAGACTGGGAACACGTCTGCACTCTTCAAAGCTGACCGCGAACTAAAGAAATGCTGGAAAGCTGTATAATGGCATAAATAGGGTTTTTTCAACTTTGGTGCATATCTCAGGCATTTTGGGGAATTTTGGCACCAAATTTTGAACATGGAGTTATTGGGACCACTGCTCATGAATTCAGTCACTGTCATGGTGTTATTCAGTCCCAAAATGTGATTTTGTGGTCACTGCGCGGAATCACCTTTTGGGAATGAATAACGAAACAACAGTGTCACTGTTCATGAGGTGGTCTCTCAAAAAGCCTATGCTGCAGATTTGATGAAACAAATCCAAAAAATGACTGTTTTATGAGCATGCATTGCGCTGTTTCAACGCACGCTTGTAACTTTGTGAATTTGTAATATTTTTCACTCCAGATTTTCAACATAGGCACTTTTACACACCTCCTTATGAACAGGACAGCTGTCATTTTACATATCCTGGCCAAAATGTGTTTTCGCACTTCTGGTGCAGAATAGCACGGTCGCTACGGGAAATCAGTTTTAGGGACAGATTAAGAAAACAAAAACAAGAATAGGCCCTTTTAAATCCGGTCTAAGGAATCAACTCCAGACTGCAAACCGATGTGACTGCCCCTGACCTGTTCCCTCCCAGATGACCAAGGCCAGCTTCTTGCCGGTCGCCAGACCAAGCTACACCAAGCTTTCTACTTTGACAAACAGCCTCACTGCTTCTTTATGTGGCTGCGCTATAATACTGTATTTCATGTGATCCCTGTCTTCAAGCCACTCTCTGTACCCTGCATGTATCCTGCACTATGATGTTATGTAATATCCGCAGACTGTATCAACATTATCCCTGTACCTCTCTATGTTTGACGTGGAACCTTTGTAAATGAGTCTTTGACTCAAAGGTCTTTCTGAATACCTCAATAAATAAATAAATAAAAAATGACAGTGATGCAGTTTGTGAACAGAGGTCCTAAAATGCCTATGTTGAAAATTTGGTGATGAAAGTCCATAAAATGACTATGTTACAAGCATGTGTTGCGCCGTTTCCACGCAGCCTTGTAACTTCGCAAATTTGCAATATTTTCATGCCAGATTTTCAACACTGGCATTTTTTCACACCTCCTTATGAACAGTACAGCTGACATTTTTCATATCCTGGCCAAAATGTGTTTTCGCACTTCCGGCGCAGAATAGTTGCAGTGGGAAATCAGTGTTTGGGACAGATTAACAACAAGCGAGTGAGACAGGGGGAGTGAGCGAGCTCAGCAGAGCTCTGTCAGGACTGCTGCGGATTTCTTTGTTGGCAGAAAAAGGTGCCAATGTAGGCAGGAGCCCAGTACAAAAGGGCAGTCTGCAGCGCCAAGGAGAAACAGACCAGCGAGTGAGAGAGGAGGAGTGAGTGAGCTCAGTGGAGCTGTGTCGGACACTGCAGATTTCTTTGTGGGCAGAAAAGGTGCCAATGCAGGCAGGAGCCCAGTACAAAGGACAGCCTGCAGTGCTGGGAGAAACAGAACGGAGTGAGAGAGGAGATGGCGAACTCAATGGAGTTCTGTCAGGACTGCTATGGATTTCTTTGTGGGCAGAAAAAGGCACCAAGGCAGGCAGGAGCCCAGTACAAAAGGGCAGCCTGCAGCGCTGGGAGAAACAGAACGAGTGAATGAGAGAAGGGGAGTGAGCGAGCTCAACGGAACTCTGTTGGGACTGCTGTGGATTTCTTTGTGGGCAGAAAAAGACACCAATGCAGGCAGGAACCCAGTACAAAAGGGCAGCCTGCAGCACTGAGACAAACAGTATGAGTGAGTGAGAGAGGGGGAGTGAGCGAACTCAATGGAGTTCTGTCAGGACTGCTATGGATTTCTTTGTGGGCAGAAAAAGGCACCAACGCAGGCAGGAGCCCAGTACAAAAGAGCAGCCTGCAGCGCTGGGAGAAACAGAACGAGTGAATGAGAGAAGGGGAGTGAGTGAGCTCAACGGAACTCTGTTGGGACTGCTGTGGATTTCTTTGTGGGCAGAAAAAGACACCAATGCAGGCAGGAACCCAGTACAAAAGGGCAGCCTGCAGCACTGAGACAAACAGAACGAGTGAGTGAGAGAGGGGGGGAGTGAGCTCAATGGAGTTCTGTCGGGGCTGCTGCAGATTTCTTTATGGGTAGAAAAAGGTGCCAATGCAGGCAGGAGCCCAGTACAAAAGGAAAGCCTGCAGCACCGGGAGAAACAGAACAAGTGAGTGAGAGAGGGGGAGTGAGTGAGCTCAATGGAGCTCTGTCAGGGCTGCTGCAGATTTCTTTATGGGCAGAAAAAGACACCAATGCAGGCAGGAACCCAGTACAAAAGGGCAGCCTGCAGCACTGAGAGAAACAGAACGAGTGAGTGAGAGAGGGGGAGTGAGTGAGCTCTACAGAGCTCTGTCAAGACTACTGCAGATTTCTTTGTGGGCAGAAAAAGTGCCAACGCAGGCAGGAGCCCAATACAAAAGGGCAGCCTGCAGTACCAGGAGAAACAGAACAAGCGAGTGAGAGAGGAGGAGTGAGCGAGCTCAATGGAGCTCTGTTGGGACTTTAGAGTTGCCCATCCACCTGCCCAGGGTCCTGTGTGGTCCTATATTACAGCAGGGTCTCTAGGGTGGATACAAAGCAATAACTGGATACTTTTAGGATTGCTGTAATAATACAGATTTAGTTGTTCTGTTTGTTTCTTTAACTGAGCTAAATACTGAGCTATACTGTTAGGATTGCTGTAATAATACATATTTATTTGTTCTGTTTTTTTCTCTGAGTTGAGTAATACTCAGAGTGCAATACGATTTCTAACTGGGCTAAATGAAACTATGTGGGCTGAGAACAAAAAGTATGGTAGCTGAGGGGTGAAAAATGGACAAGGAGGCTTTAGGATTGCTATAGTAATTCAGTATCTAATGGATGAGATTTGAGACTGAATTAACCTGGTCGGCAAGGGGGCAGTAGGGGGAATAGTGTGGAGGGAAATGGGAATTTGAGTTGATAGGGCCCTAACAGTTGTAGTAGGGTACAGAAACTGAGAGTAAGAGCCCGTAACATAACATGTGGGCCAAAATGGGGCAGGTGTCGTGTGTCAATAGGGCGGGCATCTTTGGAAGGCTGGTGGGGTGTACAGGGTGTGGATCCTGGACAGGGCTTGGAAGATGGGGGGTGTATGCTCTGTAGACAATTGGCTAGTTTGAGGGAGGAACTGTGGAGGTTAGGGAGGAGTCTAAGTGGCAGGGCAGGTGAATATGGTAGGCATCCGACGGGGGGGAATAGGGATGGCAAGGGGAAATGGGGAAAACAACTAGAACTGAAACCAACCCCAGTATCAGAGCCACTAGCAGAAAAGAGAGGAGAAGGAGGGGTGCCCGAGGTGAGGGAGGGGGCCCTGATGGGGCAGAAAGAGACCATGCGGAGTACTAGGGAGAGAACAGATGGCTGCGGATAGGGAGGGACCAGGGTGGGACCGGGGGGCATGGAGGGAACAAGTAGGAGGGAGGGACTGATGGGGGAAGAGATGTAGGAGGGATGAATACAAATAGATTCAAGCCTCTGCTATGGGAGGGGAGCAGGAACATACTAAGAACAAGCAGGGCATGAGAGGGATGGCAACAGGTAGGAAGAGATAGCAAGGATGAAAGGGTAGAAAGGGGGCTAGTAAGGAAGGGGTGACTGGAGGAGAGAAGGCTATGGGAAGGGGAGGATGGGGCATCACTATCGGGGTTGAAAAGAATGGGGCTCTAAATTTACAAAACAGCGGGTTAGGGCGCGGGGTTGAAATTAGCAGGAAGGAGGGAGGTCAACATGGGAAGCCCAGTAGGAAGTAGTCAGGCTGGGAATGGGTTCAAGGGGATGAGAGGAATAAGACAGAGAAAGGGTGAAGCAGAAGTAGGGGGTGCAGATACAGAAGTCACAGAGGTGCAGCTGGTGGTGTAAGGGGCAAGGAAGAACGAATACTGGGGTGGTGGAAGGGGCATTAGAAGCGAAAGGGGGTAAGGGGCAGGGGATACTCATCCTGGGGGATTCTATACTGAATTGGGTGAGATGAGGTGGAAAGGGGGAAAGGCACAGACATATCTGGGTTGAAGCTATCTCTGGGTTGACTGCAGGAGGGGCAGGCACTGCTCAAATGTGCAGTGAGGGGGAGGAAGAAACCTCATTTACTGTTTCATGTGGGTACAAACAACTTGGCGGGGGAGACTGTGGAAGTAGTGAGGGGGGAGGTTCTAGGAGTTGGGCAGAAAGTGTGAGAGTGTGGGGGAGTCAGTGGCATTCTCGGAGGGACTCCTGGTACCATGTGTAAGCATGGGAAGGAAGGGTAGGATTGAGGACTTCAACAAGTCACTGAGGGATTGGTGCCACATCAAAAATTATGGGTTAGTGACTAACTGGGGTAGGGTCTGGGGGAATAATGACTTGTACACGGCGGACAGGCTGCACTTGAGCAGGGAGGGGACAGGAGTATAAAAGGTGGGATTAGCGGGGTATATCTCTACTAAGGTGAATTTAAACTGGGGGGGGTGCCAAAAGACTGAGGTTGGTAGAAAGGTCCGGACATGGGAGCCTAAATAGCTCACCCCCCTAGATATAGGTAAAGGCAGAGGCGTAGTAACCCTGGGAGGGGCCGGGCAGAGTGGTCTGAGTGTAATACAGAAGGCACCACCACCTGATAAGAATAACAAGGAGAAAGGGTGCAGACTGCCTGGAGGAGGCACACAGGCCAAGGAGAAGAGTGAGGTGAAGGAGGGGTACGAGTGGAAGGTGGTCTCTCTCAATGTAAGAAGCCTGGGGAGCAAAATTGCAGAGCTTCAGGTGTTCCTTTCAGAGGGGAAGGTGGACACTGCTGCAGTGACAGAGTCTTGGGCCACAGAGTACCATGACTGGGACTCGGCAATCCCGGGATACAGGATATACAGCAGGGACCGGGGGTTGAAAGGGGGGTTTGCACTCTGTGTGAGGAAGGGGATCAAATGCATAATGGATGAGGGAGAAGAGGAGAGGACAGAGGCTCTTTGGATGCAATTCCTGGACTCCAAGGGCAGAAAGCTGAGGCTGGGAGTGGTGTACAGACCACCAGCCAAATCCGGGGAACTGGATGGGGAGTTGGCAGAGCAGACAAGGAGGGTCTGTAGAAGGGAGAGTGTGGTGATAGTGGAGGATTTTAACCTACCAGGGGTTGACTGGAGCACCCTGGCTACTAGCAATACCAGGGAGCAGGTGCTCCTTGATGCATTCCAGGATGGCCTTCTGATGCAATTGGTAAGTGGGCCTACAAGGCTTGGTAGCACTCTGGACCTAGTACTGGCAAATGGGGAGGCGGTGAGGGAGGTAAGGGTGGAGGACCCACTAGCGGGTAGCGACCACCAAACAGTGTGGCTCATTCTTGCACTGGGTAGGGAGACAGGAGGCACAGGCACTAAGGTGGTGGACTTTAGTAGGTGGACTTTGGGAGGATGGGAACAATACTGCGAGGGAGACTCCAGGATATAAGGCTGGGGATGGATGCAGAACAAAAGTGGGGAGTCATAAAGACTGGGCTAACAGAGGCCACAGTAGCCTGCACCAGGACCAGGAGTAAGAAGAGCAGAGCCAAGAAACCATGCTGGCTGAACAAAGAAGTGCTGCAAGGGGTGGGGGCATAGAGGGCTGCATACCGGAAGTACAGGAGAACAGGGAAGGGAGAGGATAAGGAGGCTTATGGGAGTTGGTCAAGGGAGGTGGCCAGGAGGGTGAAAAAAGCTAAGGCCTCCAGGGAATTAAGGTTAGCACAGGGCATAAAGGGAGGGGAAAGGACTTTTTAAAGTATGTCAGCGAAAAGAGTAAGTGCAAGGAACATATTGTGAGGATAGAGCGGGGATCGGATTGGGTGGAAAAGGGGGAGGAGCAAGGGGAAATTCTAAATGACTACTTCTGCTCTGTTTTCACTAAGGAGAGGGATTGTCCACTACCAGCATGGGCTGGGGGGGAAGGGGGGAGGAGGTGACGGACAAAGTGATCACAGGGACTAGGGTGCTAGAGGGGCTGAGGACAGTAACGGTGGACAAGGCACCAGGTCCCGATGGCATCCACCCCAGGGTGCTGAGGGAGATGGCGGAGCTGTTGGCTGAGCCACTGGCAGATCTGTTCAACACCTCCCTGGAAATGGGGTTTGTGCCCCAGGACTGGAGGGTGACCCATGTGGTGCCCATAAACAAGAGTGGGCCTAGGGAGGAGCCAGGAAATTATTGGATGGTCAGTCTCACATCCATAGTGGGTAAGCTTATGGAGGCGATACTGAAACAGAGGCTGGTGGCATTCCTAGAGAGTAATGACCTCCAAGATGGGCAGCAACATGGCTTTGTCTCAGGGAGATCGAACCAGCCTAATAGAGTATTATGACTGGGTGACAAGGGAGTTGGACACGACCCATACGGTACATGTCCTGTACTTGGACTTCAGTAAGGCCTTTGATACAGTGCCTCATGGGAGACTGGGGGGAAGGTGACGGCAGTGGGGGTGGGAAAAAAGCTGACTAAATGGATAGAGCCCTGGTTACAGGGGAGGGTGCAGAGGGTGGTGGTGGTGGGGGAGCTCTCGGCAACTAGATGCAGTGACAAGCGGGGTGCTACAGGGGGTCAGTGTTGGGCTCAGTGCTATTTGGGCTCTTTATCTCCGATATAGCACATGGAGTGGGGAGCAGGGTTAGTCTGTTCGCAGATGATACCAAATTGGGAGCAGTGGTGGACAAAGAGGATGGATGGGAAAAACTGCAGGGAGACCTAACCAAACTAGAGACAAGGTCGGTGGAGTGGCAGCTAGGATTCAATGCAAACAAGTGTAAGGTGATGCACTTCGGGCCTAAGAACCGGAAGAGGGACTACTGGTCGAGGGGGGATGAGGTTGTGGATCACAGAGAAGGAGAAGGATCTAGGGGTGTTGGTAACTGGGAGCATGAACAACTCAGTCCAGCATAGGAGAGCAACAGTGAGGGCAAACAGGATGCTGGGGTGCATCGCAAGGGGGTTCTCATCCAGACACAGGGATGTGATCCTATCTCTCTACAGATCATTGGTCAGACTGCACCTGGAGTACTGTGTGCAGTACTGGAGGCCATACCTGAGGAGAGATATAAAGTTACTGTAGGGGGTGCAAAGGAGGGCAACAAAAATGTTAAAGGGGATGGAAGGAAAGGAATATGAAGTCAGGCTGAACAAGCTGAACCTGGACACACTGGAGCAGAGGAGGGATGGGGGGATATGATTCAAGCATTCAAATACCTGAGGGGGGTAAATAAACCTAGCACCGAGGGGGTGTTTAAACTGAGGAGTGGAAGAGATGAGGGGGCATGGACTAAGGTTGGAAGGGGGACATTTCAAGAGGGAAATGAGGAGGCACTACTTCACTGAGAGGGTGGTGTCTAGTTGGAATGCCCTGCCAGAGACAGTGGTAAAATGTAGGCCAGTCAATAGTTTTAAGAAGGACTGGGATAATGCAAGAGAAGGAGTCAGGGTGGCAGGGGCTGCGACAAGTGGGGGAGGAACTGAGGGGGAGAAGGCTGGGGCAGCTGCAATCTAGGGTGCTAGCTGCACACTCGGGTAGATTTAGATAGACCGATTGGTCTGTTCTGCTGGTAGATTCGTATGTTCGTATGTAAGTTCATATGTAAAATCACAGTGACTCTGTTCATAAGCAGAGGTCCTAAAATGCCTATGTTGAAAATTTGGTGACAAACGTCCATAAAATAACTGTGTTACAAGCGTGCATTGTGCAGTTTCCACGCACTCTCATAACTTCGCAAATTTGTAGTACTTTCACTCCAGGTTTACAACATTGGCATTTTTTCAGATCTCCTTATGAACAGTACAGCTATCATTTTTTACATCCTGCCTGAAATATGTATTTACACATCCGGTACAGAATAGCGCGGTTGCTATGGGAAATCAATGTTTGGGACAGATTAAGAAAATCATACTGACAGTGTTCATGAGCTGAGGTCACAAAATGCCTATGTTGAAAATTTGGTGAAATAATTCCACTAAATGACTGTGTTACGCGCATGCATTGCACAGTTTCCATGTACGCTCGGAAGTTCTAGCATTTTTGTTATTTTCACTACTGATTTTCAACATTGCCATCTCTTCGCACCTCCCTATGAATGGTGCAGCTGTCATTCTTCACATCCTGCTCAATCTGTGTTTTCGTACACCTGGCTCACAATGGCACGGTCACTGTGGGAACTCAAAGTTTGGGACACATTGACAAACTCTCAGTGCCACTGTTCATGAGAAGAGGTCCCAACTGCTTTCATGAGGTGGGAGTCACAAAAAAGGCCGTGTTGAACATTATTAGTGCAAATACCAACAAACACCTGGGGTGTTAGGGTTTTTAACCATAACATCCCACCCTGCACAGACTGACAGGCATCAGGGGTGTGCCTTTGGATTTCTGACTGTAATGCTCATGCATTTCCACCCCCACCCCTGTAGCCAGTGACAGGCATCGAGGTGTGCCTTGGACTCTTTGGTCCCAGAGTTCACCCCATTCTCCTATATTGCACACATTTCAACATATGTTCTTATGGAGTGGGGTGACTGTAAACCGAACACCCCCAAGGCACACCCCAACAATTGTCAGTGTTGCAGGATAGGGTGAGATGAAATTGCATGAATGTTATGGGCGACAACCCAAATGCAAACCTCAATGCCTGTCTGCCTCTTCAGGTTGGAGGTGGGATTGGCGTGAAGTTTAATACTTCACTGCCATTCCTACTCTGCATCTGTCTAACTCCTGCATTTCCATTGCTAATACCAGCAAGCAAACATTCGGCTTTGACAAATGCGTGTTTCATTATTGCTATGACTGCTTGGTTTCTTTCTAGCAGGCCCGTTCTGTGAGATACCATCATGCTCTGGAGGATGTTGTTGATGTCACAGAGACCCTCTGGCTTGTAAAAACTCATTCATCGGAACCCATTTCACAGTGAGAGAGGGGATCTCTGCCTCACTCATGAACCAAACTTTACGCAATGCACTTGTGGATGTGCTGCTTCTGAGATATTTGGGTTTGTGGACTTGTTGGGTTTTCTGTGAGTGTCTTGCTTGGGTAACTGAATACCTTACTGCAATTACAGCGCCTGTGCCATGTCAGCCCCGCCTGCCCTCATTAAACCAATCACTTCATGTCTTGCTATCCTCTCACAGTATTGCTTTCCCAACACCTTACAGCACCTCGTCTTTCCTGCTCACCAGTGTAATCTAGCTTGGCACCTGTACATATAGTACTGACAATATTTTTGTATATAGCTGTATTTGTATTTCTTTTATTTAAGGCAGCAGTAAGTACTTATTAGCAAGCAAAAAAAAAAAGTCATCCTACATTTTTTAGCAGTAATGTGTTCCTGATAATCTTGGATTCTTCAGTCAGGTATTTTAAATTCAATCAGCTTGTTTTAACACTGTGTTTAATTACAACTTTTGAAATTTGCATGATTCTACAATAAAGATGGCCGTCCCCAGCAACTTTCATACATCTTCTTCCCAGAGATCACACACTAACTGCACCCACTGGTGGATATGAATACAGTGCAGGGCTTCAAGCAGGCATGGGATAGGCATAAGGGAGCAATACAGATGAGTATGAATAGATAGGCCATTGACAGAGCAAAGGCCAATGGCACATTCATAAGGCAGAAAAAGAAATGGGCAGACTGGATGGGCCTTGCGGTCCTTATCTGTCGTAAGCTTCTATGTTTTATGTTTCACTGTATTTATAATGCAGATATGTCCGTGTGCTGCCAGCACATGTTTCTGACAGTCAACAAGACAGCCCCACCCTGATCTGCTTACATCCGTGATGGTGGCACCTGTCAAAGGACCAATAACGTTTTCAAACGTCAAAATCCTATATCTTGCCACAGGAATGCGATAAAGCAAGAAGAAAATCAGATATATTGATGTTTTGACTTGTCCTAACTGCCAGTCAAATTATTTCAGTTTTTTTACTGCTGCTTTAAAATGTATTGATCGGGGTATGAACCCAGGAGTAGAAATGCCTATTTGCAAGGGAGACCTGAGATAACATACAACGAGCAATATACAAAAACAGAATCAAACAATAAATAAATGCATACACAGAGTACATACTGCACATTGCATTGTACAAAACGTAGTTAAAACACTTACAAACAGAAACAGCAATATAATAAGATTGTAAACCTGCTTTAAAAGCAGCATAGGTATGTAAACCTTGAATCTGAACAGATAATGCACTCCATTCTTTGATGACATTAAAACTTTAAGAGCCCTGGTCATTTGCGTTTTGTTTTATTCTGTCCTTTGATCATGTACAATGACAATTTTGTATATATAGTAAACAGAGCTTTATGCTGTTAATTGATTATGAACAATGTAACTTTACCCTAATGCACAATACTTTACTGCTGTAACATCCCTAAATGCCCTCTTGAAAAATATGTGTTGGGTGAGGCACTCCGGGTGAACAAATTTCAGAATAAGTAACTAAATAAATATAAAGTTCTTTTTTATTTTATGTATTTCACTGAGATTTAAAAAAGACAACATGAAACGTCAAACAACCCAATAATTGTATTAATTTCTTATACAATCACTAAAGGCATTGATGACTAAACCAGTCTTACAAAAAACTTTATTTGAAAGCCTGACTGTGATGCAATAGCAACGCTACTGCTCGCAGTGATGATGTCCCAGGTTTGGGAGTGAACTCAGACTTTCAGAAGGGTCAGTGGGGGGAGGATGAGCATCCAATGGACTGCTCTCCTCCTCTGGGGGCGGTGGGCTTCAGCGTCTGACCCAATACTAACATCTAGCGATGACTGGGGTAGGTGTATCAGAGCCTGATGCAAGCACAGGGATTGGTTGGGCAGCAGCCATCGGCATGCAGGGGATAGGAGTGTGCTCTATGGGTCATGATGTCATGGCACATCCACTCAGCCAAGGGAAGAAACTAACAAGAAAATCCCCTTTCCACTGCGCATCATAACGTTGGAGGTCCCCAGCTAACAGGTGCTGAATGACACTCAGGATGCACTGCCAAGGGACCTGTGAATCTCAGTCGTCTACCCCAGTGCCCTGGCTGGAGCCTCACCATCAGGAGCAACTTCATGGATGAAGAACCCCGGGTATGTGCACTTTGGGGGATGCTGGGCCTGTAGCTGGGGGTTCCTCCAAGAAGGGCTGATATGAGATATATATATTCCCACCAGAGGATCAGAACACAAAGAGAGTTACTACATACATATATATATAGGGGATACATGATGGGCAGAAGTGAGATATGGGAAATATTCTTCCTCCTGCAGAGTGAGCTCTGTATGCACAGCTCACTCTGCAGGAGGGAGAAGATTTCCCATGGCTCACGACATGCATATCATGTATGCTATTTATGCAAATGGGGGTGAGAGCATATGAGGTGTCATATTTTGCTGTGTCTTTTTTCCTGTATCAGTGTGCTTTTTATGTTTGAGTTTTAGTCTTTAGTAACTAATTTTTGGTAGGCAGGTGAGTTTTTTAGGAGTACTGGGCAGTTAAGTGATTTAACATAGAAACATAGAATTTGACGGCAGATAAGGACTGCTTGGCCCACCCAGTCTGCCCATTTCCCTACCTAATGGATAAGCTGCAGATCCTAGTTAACCAGCAGCCTACTTCTTCCTACCCCCACCCCCTAGAATTGCCTTATGACTGTCCCATGCATGCTTGAATTCCACCACTGTTTTTGACTCCACAACCTCCTCCGGAAGGCCGTTCCATGCATCCACAACCCTCTCTGTGAAAAAATACTTCCTTAAATTACCTCTGAGCCACCCCTCCTCTATCTTCAAATTGTGTCCCCTTGTTCTTGCACACCTCTTTTTTTGAAAGATGCTACACTCTTGGACTTTGTTGATTCCCTTGAGGTACTTGAAAGTTTCTATCATGTCCCCCCTCTCCCTCCTTTCCTCGAGGCTATACATATTAAGCTCCCAAATCTCTCTTCACATGTCTTCCGGTGCAGACCCTGCACCATTTTAGTTGCCCTCCTCTGGACAGCTTCCATCCTGTCTATGTCTTTGCGGAGATTGGGTCTCCAGAACTGCACGCAGTACTCCAGATGGGGTCTCACCAGCTGTCTGTACAGAGGGATAATAACTTCCTGTTTTCTACTGGTGATGCCTCTCCCTATGCATCCCAGTATCCCCACAGCCCTCCTTGCTGCCCTCTCACATTGCTTGCCCACCTTTAGGTCATCTGATATGACTACCCCAGGTCCCTTTCCATTTTTGTTGTTGTTAGTATCTCACCCCCCATTGTGTACTCTTCCCCTGGGTTTTGTTTCCCAGGTGCATTACTTGCACTTCTTAGCATTGAATCTAAGCTGCCATACATTTGACCATTCCTCTAACCTTGCCAAGTCCCTTCTCATCCTTTCCACCCCACCTTGTGCATCAACTCTGTTGCAGATCTTTGTGTCATCTGCAAAGAGACATACTTTTCCTTCCAGTCCCTCTGCAATGTAGCCATAAAGACATTGAAGAGACCGGTCTAATACTGAACCCTGTGGTACCCACTAGTAACCCACCTTTCTTCAGAGTGGACTCCATTTACTATTACTCTCTGTGTCCTATTCTCCAGCTAATTCTTTACCCAGGCTGTCATCTTGGGACCCTCCAGGCTGGCTAACTTGTATATTAATCTTTTGTGTGGGACTGTGTCAAATGCCTTGCTCAAAGTCTGTTAGGCCATGTCCACAGCCCCTCCCTGATCTACTACTTTAGTCACCCAGTCAAAGAAATCTATCAGATTCATCTGGCATGACCTTCCCGCTGTGAATCCATGCTGCCTTGGGTCCTGTGCCCCTCTGGCCTCTAGATACTCGACAATTCTTTCCTTCAGAAGTGATTCCATCATTTTCCCTGTCACTGAGGTTAAACTAACAGATCTGTAGGTTCCTGTTTCTGCCTTGCTCCCACTTTTGTGAAGGGGAATCATATCTGCCCTCCTCCAGTCCTCGGGTACCACCCCATCCTCCCATGATTTGTTAAAGAGGGTAGTCAGTGCTGTCATTAGTTCTTCCCTTAGTTCTTTTAGAATTCTGGGATGAATCCCATCAGGCCCCATTGCCTTGTCCACCTTCAGTTTTAAGAGTTCTTTCAGAACCCTTTCTTCTGTAAATGGGCTGGTATCAACTTCTGTATCCAGAGTGTTTCTATGGTTTGTTTAGGTACCTCCCCTCTTCATTTGTAAATACTGAGCAAAAATATTTTGTTTAGTATCTCTGCCTTTCACAGTCACCCTCTGCACGCCCCCTCTCCTTTAATAAGCCTCACCTACTCCCTCCCTTGGTCTTCCTTCACTCCCTGATGTGTACCTATAAAGGTTTATCCCTTCTTAACTGAGTTGGCTATCTTTTCCTCAGTTTGGGCCTTTGCTGTTCTGACTGTCTTCCCAGCTTCCTTTGCTTTAACTGATACAGTTCTCTGTCCTGCTCCTTCTGTGATTCCTTGTGCTTCCTAGATGCTTTCTTTCTCTTGGACCTTCACTGCCACTTCCTTTGAGGAACCATAGTGGTTTTACATTGTTTGTTTGTTTATTTGCTTCACACAAAGGCTTGTTACCTCTGTGATGGCAGTTTTATTATTCCCCATTGTTCTTCCACCCTCCTTCCTGCCCATTCGCTAGTGCATTCCTTAGGCACTCACCCATTTTGGCAAAGTCAGCCCTCCTAAAGTCCAGTATTTTTGCCTATGTTTGGCTTGACTCTATTGCTGTGTTTATTGTGAACCATACTGTTCGATGGTCGCTAGTTCCCAGATGGCTACGCACTTCTACATCTGTGATCCTCTCTCCATCTCCATTTGAGAGCAAGGTCTAAGATTGCTCCCTCTCGAGTGGGTTCCAATACTAGTTGTCTAAGGCATGCCCCCTGTAGGGCATCTAGAATAACCCCACTCTTCAAAGTGGCTGCTGCAACTGCACTCCAGTTAACATCTGGCATATTCAGATCACCCATCAGCAATATCTCCCCTTTTTCTGCCATTCTAAGTATACTTTCTATCATTTTCTGTCCATTTCCTCCCCCTGAGAGGGGAGTCTGTATACAACCCCTGTGCAGATTGTGGTGCCATTGCCTGTCTCCAAATTGACCCACAGTGCTTCTTCTCCTCCTCCCTGTTTACTCTTTTGTTCCGTTGCTTTGATTCCTTCCGTTATGTAAAGAGCTACTCCTCCTCCTCTTTTACCCTCCCTGTCCCTCCTGTAGATAGTGTATCCTGGTATGTTTACGTCCCAGTCATGGTTTTGTGTGTACCATGTTTCTGTGACTGCCACGATATCCAGATGTTCCTCCTCCAGAATTACACAGTATGCAAGTGGAGGTTGTGAGAATCAAACCCAGGTCTGGTCTGCTGGCTGTACCAAGCATGTTCAGAGCTCATTACTCCAAGCTGTAGGCTATACTGAAAGCACTATTTGTCTGTGGTCTGAGAGTGTGGGAGTGTTTCTGAATGGGCTGGGATTGTTAGAAGCACTGTGGAACCCAAGTGATTGTGTTTGGCTGTGCTAATTGTGTTAGTTGTAGCTTGCAGTGAGAAAGAAACTGCTTTATAACTGAGTTTCATTTGAATTCAGGTTGCGTTTATGCTGAGATTAGCACAGAAATGGGCTAGGAGTGTTGGAAACTTTGGGATGCAAGTAAGTGTTTTGCAATGCTAACTGAGTGATTTGCAGGCTTCATGAGACAGAAACTGATTTTTGAAGCACTTTCATTTAGAATGCTAGCTTGAGTGAGTGAGTGAGTGAGTGATGACATCAGCAGAGTGTGGATAAACAGAATATATCTCACTCCACTGATGTCATCAGCATTTATCTCACTGCAGTAAGCATTTATCTCACTGCAGTGAGAATATCTCAATTTATTGCACTGAAATAGCTCTCATCCCCATTGTATATGTGTGTGTGTGTGTGTATATATATATATATATATATATATATACTGTATATATATACACACACACACACACACAGAAAAACCAAACCTGCCAACCTAAAATGCTTAGAAAAGACATATAGTAGAAGAACAATTGGGGCAGACTGGAGACTCTGAAATTAGGATGATAATGAAGTATTGATAGAAGTGGAATGTGCGGCATTTGGGATTAAATTGGAAGAAACTAAATTGAGATCTGGCAGAAAGGTCCCATATTTTATTGAAAATGTCTAATTTGATCACAGTCATGTGACTAATTCATTCATTAGCTGTCAATACCCCAATATTAAAATCCAACCGTCAAAACTAAGGGGACTGGATTTTTCCAGTTTTCAAGATTTAACTTTTCAGGACATAGCACAACAGACAACATCCACTTCTGTTGGCATTTAAAAGACTATATAGATTAGAAGTAATACATAAAATTAGGGTTATTGCATTAGCTTGCAAACCACACCAGTAAAAACTATTGTCTTGTAAACCCATTCTTTCCAGTTCAGGCATGAGATGATAAAAATGAATAATTTTATACTAAGCTAACCTCCCTTGCACACCCTTACAGTCTAGATAAGCACTGTCCCAAATATCAGCCCAAATCATGATTTTGAGATGATAGAAGAAAGTTCTTACTCCCAATTTGTCTTGATATTATCTATCTGTCTGTCTATCTATCTATCTATCTATCTATCTATCCATCTATCTATCTATCTATCTATCTGTCTGTCTCTGTCTGTCTGTCTGTCTGTCTATCTATCTAGCTATCATCCATCTATCTCCCTATCTATCTATCTATCTATCTGTCTGTCTGTCTGTCTGTCTATCTATCTATCTATCTATCTATCTATCCATCTATCCATCCATCCATCCATCCATCCATCTATCTGCCTGTCTATCATCTATCTGTCTATCTATCTATATCTATGTCTGTCTGTCTTTCTGTCTATCTAGCTATCTCTCTATCTATATCTATCTGTCTGTCTGTCTATCTATCTATCTGTCTGTCTGTCTGTCTATCTATCTACATGGATCCTGCAAGGTTTTGAAAATAGTTTATATACCTTCCCTGCCCCACCTTTATTAGATTAGAGACAAATAGAGTTTTCCCATTTGGAACAAGCCACATTAACACGACTGGATTCAAGCAAGGTGCCAACAGACTAGCTAATCTAAAAATACTTGAATGAATTCTGGGAATTTTCAGATTTGTTTTCTGTTAAATAAAGAGATTATGCTTTCACTGTCTTTATATGTGATAGCACCTATGTTGTTAAGACAAACCCATCCTCTTTTGACAAAAGCTTCGCCATACAATATGTAATTTGTGGACTGCTTAATATTAAAAGTGCATTTCAGATAGAAAACTTTCCATTCATTTCTAGAACTATGCATTTTATACAATAATACAACAGAAGCTAGACAAGGATGAAACTTAAGATGCAAACACAATAGAATGAAGAAAAATCCATCAGTTTAGATGGCCAGACCAATTCTTCTTCATAATAGACCCAAAGGGGAGTATTAATTGACCTCAATTAAGTTCAGAAGGCTAGCTGCTTAGTTTAAAAAAATGGCATTTCTCTATTTAATAGTAATACAACAGGGGCTTCCTTGTGTTTATTGTACCTGTGGGGAATAGATGCAGTGATAGAGGGTGTAATAAATGTAGAAGAGTTTAGAGGTTTCTCTGATAATGAAGTTTACAGCACATTTAGTATAATTTTATATATTTTTTATAGTGCTTGCTGGCTCTGGTACAGACATCGATTTCCTGTATATTATTTGTTCTTACTTTCCATATAATTGAGGTATCACTGTCTACAATCAGTTCTAATGAAGTTGGGCCAGATATTTAAAAACAGATTCTGCTGAATTTTATGGGTAAAATTTAAAAATGCAGCAGCAAACACACAGAAAACTTTGCACAGTTAGAATCTGGACATAAAACACTATCAACTGATGTTACATTTGTAAAGTATTTTTTTATGACAAAATCTGATGGATAATTCTCTGGTATACCAGAGCTAATGTGGCACACATCCATGCTATGCCACTCAATGCGTGCACACACCCCCCTCCCCAATATAATGTTTTTTCATATAAGGCTAATTGTGATGTAAGGTTGCTGTACTGAAGCAATAATGCATGATATTCTGTGTTGTGCTTGGATAAAGCCACACCTCGGGTGGTTGAAGCACGAGGCCGCAGACTGAATGCGTTCAACACCCGTGAAGTGACGTTATCCCACGTGACACATACCCTGGAGTTCATTATTGCTATTATTCAATAGCTTGTTAAAATACTGAATTAAAAAATAGAATAAATAGTGCTTAATTTTTTTTTATATACATTTTTTAGTGTGGAAGCATATTTTATAACAAAAGAGTCCCTTTTACTGTTTGCTTACTGGGTGGAGGCAGCTGTTCCAACTGAGCTGTTTTATTGAATGCCTTATGTTTGTCTCTATGTGGCTTTCTGCCTTCCCTAACCAGGAAAAGCTGTTGTGTTTGCTTCAGTTAAGGCAGGGGTCAATTGATTTTATTCATTAATGGTGTTTTTAAACCAAAAAAATCACTGAAGCTAGTGATCAAGTGGCAGCTACACACTCGCAGATGTGAAAATGAAAGTGCAAGTACCATGGAGCAGGTTTGCTTTGCCATTTCTCTGCTGCACCTCTCAGCGGCATTTAGTATCCTGTTTGTGCTGGTAGCAAGGTAGTACTGCTCAAATCCGGATTGGTTACAGTGTTTTTCAAAACAGACTGGTGAACTCCGAGGAAGTGCGCAAGCTCAGTTAAATCTATGGAGGTATGTCTGTGAAGCCGGTTCTAGCAGCACTTTGAAAAGCAGATCTGCGGTTTGCTGTGGTATTGTGAAGCTGCTTGTAGTGGCAGTTTGAAAAATAGTTCTGCAGTTTGCTGTGGCATCCTGAAGGTGCTTGTATCTTCAGTTTGAAAAACAGGTCTGCAGTTTGATATGGCATCGTGAAGCTGCTTAAAGCGGCAGTTTGAAAAACAGATCTGCTGTTTGCTGTGGCACCCTGAAGCCACTTGTAGTGGCAGTTAAAACAAAAAATATTTGCTGTTTGCTTTGGCTTGGTGGTGGAGTTGTGGGCTGGTAAGTATGGGCTGTTGTGGGCTGTGTTAAGGCAGTTTTGGGGGTGGGGGGTGCTGCTGTATGACACAATGCGGGCTTGGGAGGGAAATGTGTGGAGTGATATATCATGTGAGATTGGGTTATGTGTGTGCCTGGAGTTGATACAGTGATGTTACACTGGGATAACATTACTGCTCCAGGCACGCATTGACCAATCAGAGTAAAGAAAATTTTCTTGCCATTGTATAACTGGCATCAACTACTACTCAAGCTCATTATAATCACCTTCAGTATTGCAACACTGCTATAACTCTACTAATTACTTGACCCTTCAAGAACAGCTTTTAAAAAGTGGGAACATAGTATTAATTTGTGCCATGGGGTCATTTGTAAATGTAATGAAGGTTTCTACTGTTTTTTGGTGCCATTATATTTTGTGGTCATTTGGCTGGTAGTTTCCCAAACCCTTGTGCCCACACATTGCTCAGTTTATGGGCACAAAAATTATGTCTACATTTTACAAAATTAGGAGCAGACACAACTAAACATCCTCAGTTACACTGGACACTACAGGACCCCAGTAGGAGGACCTTAGTTAATTCCCAAAAAGTTCATTTAATGTTTGATTTCATCAGTAGCTCTACAAACTGATGAACATCTATGGTACTGTAGTTGTTGGGCACCAACCCTCACTTAAGAGGCCTGGGGGTCTTTCTCCATCCACCCAACATGCTGGTTACAAACATTACATTTAGCTCAGCTTTTCCATCAACCTTGAGGAGGAACCCACTGGTCTTTGTCACAAACCCACTCAGCAGGTCAGGCCCTCTACTCCCAAAGTGCCAACCTCCGAGTGCAGTCTTGTGAACAGTTTAACAGAACAAGGTTTCCCTCTTGTCTGTTTTGTGAGTTCGGGATCAACCTTTAGTCTCAAGTCTTGGAGGGATTCAAACTGTGAACCTCTTGCTAGCATACCCAATGTACAGGCTCAGATATTTCTGTCTTTGGGGGCGGGGCCAGATATCTTTGCCTACGGGCACCTAACCAGGTATACAGAGATGAACCCTTAAAAAACTTTAATAAAGACCTCAGATTTAAAATGCTTCTCTTTCCAGTTTGGTATCACCAATTCAAGCTTAGGCCTAGTATCTGCTATAACCATATATACTTATCTTACAAATGAAAAGAAATCAAAGACAGACCAAGTATGCTCTAAAAAGAGTTTTACTAAAATAGATAAAAATATGTAAAACACAAAATACAGAACTCTTATATCACAAGACATACAAATCTTTTAAAAGAACAAGGTTTAAACAGTGCAAATTCCTACAACAATATTTAGATTTATCTATTTTTCTAAATACCTGGTTAAAGTGCTCACAGATGTTTCTTTGTCAGAGTCTAGATAAAAGTGTCTCAGTGAAGTAAAACAGAATATTCCTTAAAGCAAACTGTATTTGCCAATCCCTTTTTGTGTGAGGTCACCTAGCTCCTCCTCTGTCAGAATATATAAAAAAAAATATACTAAATAAAAAAAAAACAGGATGTCTTTTTTTTAAGAATTAAATTCTGCAATCCTCAGCATGACTCATGTCCTTCAAATGACACTTCTTTGATCTATGCTGTATCCTTTCTCACACAGGCTTCACAGGAGCATTTACAACTTCGCACCCCTGTGTAATAACCTGGGTTTCCCTCCAACATCTTAAAAATGGATATGATTTTCCTTTGAACAACAACTTCTATAATTAACTTAGAAAAGTCTGTAAATAGCTTCTGGCCTGCCATGTAACACCTGGTATCTAAAACCATTGTGTATGTGTGATCTCACATGCTGTTTCAGCATTTTCTAATGGCTGTCATCTTTCAGTTGAAACCTGGGGGGGGGGAGTGAGCGACCGATTTTCAGCATCTCTCATGACAGACAGTCCATAACCCATTTTGATATTACAAAAAATGATACTACAGCACTCAGAACTGGCTGTCCACGTCACACCCACAACTTTATTTGGCCCCTTGTTTTCCTGTTAGTCCCTGAGCTGTGCTTCTTACAGCACTGGATGCTGCTTTTATTCTTTTCCCTCAACAGTGATGCTGAACCAGGGCACACCCAACTGTGCAAATTTGTTCCTAACCCCTGTGGGGTAAAATGGGGGTGATGAGTACAAATGCCCATAATCTGGGTAATAAACTTCCTGAACTAGTGGCCTTGAAGGAAGAGGGATGCCTGGATATCGTGGCAGTCACAGAAACAAGGTACACAGAGAACCATGTGTGGGATGTCAACATACCAGGGCACACAATCTACAGGAGGGACAGGAAGGATAAAAGAGGAGGAGGAATAGCTCTCTACATAAGGGAAGGGATCAAAGCAACAGGACTAAAGGGTAAACAGGGAGGAGAGGAGGCACTGTGGGTCACCTTGGAGACAAGAAATGGCACCACAATCTGCACGGGTGTTGTTTACAGACCCCCATCTCAGGGGGAGGAAAGGGACAAGAAAATGATAGAAGACATCCTTAGAATGGCAGAAAAAGGGAAGATATTATTGATGGGGGACCAGAATATGCCAGATGATAACTGAAGCACATTTGCTGCAGCCACATCCAAGCACTGGGTACTTCTTGATGCCCTACCGGGGGCATGCCTCAGACAGCTAGTGTTGGAGCCTACTCAGGAGGGAGCAATCTTAGACCTGGTACTCTCAAACAGGGATGAAGAGAGGATCTCAGATTTAGAAGTGGGTAGCCATCTGGTAACAAGCGACCACCAAACAGCGTGGTTAATGATAAACACAGCCGTAGAGTCAAGCCATACAAAAGTGAGGGTACTGGACTTTAGGAGGGCTGACTCTGGCAAAATGGGAGCATGCATAAGGAATGCACTAGCAAATGGGCAGGAAGGAGGGGTGGAGGAACAATGGGGAAAAATCAAAACTGCCATCACAGATGCAACAAGCCTTTGTGTGAAACAAACAAAACAAAATGAAGGAAAAAAACACTATGGTTTTCAAAACAGGTGTCGGGGAAGGTTAGGGAGAAAGACATAGCATTCAGGAAGTATAAGAAATCACAAAGGAAGCAGGACAGGGAACTGTATCAGTTGAAGCAGAAGGAAGCAGGGAAGGCAGTCAGAATTGCAAAGGCCCAAACAGAGGAAAAGATAGCAAACTTGGTTAAGAAGGGGGATAAAACCTTTTATAGGTATATTAGGGAGCAAAAAAAGACCAAGGGAGGTATAGTGAGGCTCAGTAAATGGGAGGGAAGGGGAGGTGGGCAGAGGGTGACAGTGAAAAGGCAGAGATCCTGAATGAATATGTAACCCCTAGGTGACACTATCTCAAGGGCTACTACCCCTGCCTGCTTGGCTAGTAGCAGGTTATGGAGCCTGGGTAATGAAATGGGTGCCTCCACCTGGAGGTCAGGGTTGTTAGTGGTCAAGCTAGCCTGGGCACAGCCCTCCAGGACACTGTAACACCCCTCTTTCCCTTCTAGTGGCCTGAACAATATACAATAATTACTTTCACAATGACCCTTATTCACCAGGCAATTGTCTCCACACAGTTTGCACTTATTACCAGGGCTGGTTCCTCTAGCTTGACCCTGTACCCCCTGTAAAACAAGGTTATACAGCAATAGCAACAGTACAATACTTTTGGCACAAACTGGAACCACAGTCAGGTTAAATGCAAACAAAGTTAAATCTGATTTATTCAGGGGACTTGAACAAGGGAGGGGTGTAATTAGGTTGATTTGCTTAAAAGCTATATTAGTCAGACAGTTACGCATGCAGTTCAGAGTCCCTACACAGTCACACACTCTAGGTACCCAGGTAGGAAAACGGTGGGCTAGCCAGGAACGCTGCAGCTGGTTGGGGCCCTTTGATGGAAGAAAGCAACTTGCACAACACACACTATTTGTAATCTGGAGCCAGAGGGCTCAGTTCACGAAAGAAAAGGCAACAAGACAATCAGATGTCAACACTTTCAGATTTAGCTGTAGTTGCAGGGAGCTACCCTGATGTTTACTCACGATACCCAATACTGGACACAGGCAGGATGAAATTGAGACTGCAGGTTGTTGAGCTGGAGTGCCCGGAGAAGCAGGGCCCACACGAATCACCGAGGCGTCCTTCTTGTGCAAGGCATTGAGTAGGGGGCTGATCCCTAGGCTGGTCTCTCATCGATGACTTTCTCTGCACAGCAGGTATTCTGGCTGGGCCAGTGTAGCAGGGCTCAGGCAAATGGAAATGGATACAGATTCAGTCCGGTGGAGCTGGATGTGCAGCCTCCAATGCAAAACACAGTTCAGACACACAGTGGGGAACCAAATCACGACCCACTATAAGCACATAGCACATTCACATATGAGAAAATTCCACTGTACCAGGCAAATGGCTCTCCAGTCGCAATTACAGAGTCTCTACACAATCTGGGAGTTCAGAGGTAGCTGGAAGTCCTGACAGGCCGATTGCATTCAGCAAATCTTCGGTCTTCTTCAGGTTAAAGCCTGGTCACAACTCAGTGGCTTAATTTGCTCTCCAAATTCAGATTCAGTCTGAAAAAAAAACACTAGTTCCCTCTCAGGAACAGCAGGCAGGCAT
Organism: Neoceratodus forsteri; assembly: GCA_016271365.2. Taxonomy (NCBI): domain Eukaryota; kingdom Metazoa; phylum Chordata; order Ceratodontiformes; family Ceratodontidae; genus Neoceratodus; species Neoceratodus forsteri. Next base: position 22,712,891 of record JADMNL010000034.1, on the reverse strand, counting down.
GCAGGCCAAACTCAGGCCTTTCCACAGTTCTCCCACGCGAATCCACTATGGATTGGTGCTCTAACTATCTTGGGCTGTTACTTCTTCACTTCCCAACTCAGATCTGACTGAAACTGCAAGCAGTGTGGGACTTTCCCCAAGATCCAAAAGGTTTGGTTGGCTGATCTATCTGTCAGTCACAACAAGGGCTCCCCCTCCAGGTTATTTTAGGCACCAAAAGCCCAAAACTACAATTCCTACAAGTTTTGGCCCCACTAAGCCCCTGTAGGCAGGCTCCATTTTAGAGTCCGAAATGTACCGATTGGCCCATTTTGCAGTCCAGGACCAAGATAATGGAAACAAACAGAATTGTCCATGCTGCAAAGAAGGCAGGTTAGAACAAACTGCAATATTAGTACTACTCTAACGAATGATCAGCAAACAAGTATATCTTCTAACAGAGATCCCTCTCTGATTAATTATGACTGCAATCCGTGCAGCTCTTAAAGAGACAGTACACAGAGGCTATACAGGCACTCTCTGGCAATACATTTAAACTGCTAAAACGCAGAACACCAGCCTGGCAGTAAGCATTTAGGTAAGCTCAAGGAAGACTTTTCGGGAACCCCCATTTGTAGGGGGTTACACCCTTCCCTTCCTGTAGAAAACGTGGCGTCCGCATCAAGTATGTACTATCATGCATCAGTTAACATAAACTTATTACTTTACTATACATATTCACAACACTTCATGATACTATATCCATAAGGACAATACTAATGCATGTTTCATACAGGTAATACTGATTCCACTATGATTAACTTACTTGAGACATCACAGTACTGATTCATGTTATGACTTCCTGTACATTAAACAATGTAGGAGGGGGCCCTTCCCTATCAGCTAACTTGGGGCTGGATGGGGCAGGGGCACCATACTGAGAAGGAAGAACAATCAACCTGGAATTGGCCATTAAGCTCAGTGTGGGTAGTGAGCTCTGAGAAATATAAACATCTTTGTGGACCACATTGAGTGGCAAATCCACTGGCCTCCCGGGAGAATCATAACTGAAGCGCAATACTGGCTTGACAGCTCGGCCAGTCTTTCTGTGGGGAACAGCCACAGTCTCTGTACTTTCAGCACTAACTTTGGAGCTTTTGTCATTCGTGAGGGGTGCCTCTGCATGGATGGGAATGTCCAAACTGGGAGCACTGTCGGCTCCTTGCTCTGTAGGCTCTGTTTCCAGAAAACTTGGCTCATTTAGAGAAGGTTCTGGCACAATTAGGCTTTGTGGCACTGAAAGGGGCTGCCAGCACTCTCATATTGTTGTTCAAGTTCTGGTGTGTCACCAGGGAGACTCAGACCATCAGCCCCTTCTTCGGGCAATTCACACAGTTCCACAAAACACAGAGAGACTGCAACCTCAGATGTGATGCTTTGCACCTCACGTTCAGGCAGCATTGGCTCCAAGGACAAAGTTGGGGGGTTAGGCAGTCTAGAAGGCCCAGCTTCATCCTCACAATTAGTCATAGGGTTACCTCAAAACAGCTGACTCAGTTCATAGGAGGGGTAATAGGCATTGTCACACTCACTATCATCAGAGGTGGACTGACAGTCACTATCATTCTGGGCCTGCTGTGGGGGAAACCTTAACTCTGTAACTACGGGGGTAGGTTGACTTTGTCTCTTTTTTGCAGCAGTATGAGTCACCAGCCCAGGGGAGGCAATGTCTGCTGGCTCAGCTTCAATAATAACTTGGCCGATAGGACAGCAAGTGGTTACGGTGCATGGTCTTGACAGCTTTGGAGTTATTCTCTGGGCTGTACCTTGTATACTGGTAGATTATCCAATTTTCCAACTACTACATGAGGAAGATGGTGCCACCTATCAGCAATTTTGTGCTTGCCATTTAATCCCAAATTGCATAACAACACATGGTCTGCAGGCTGAAGCTCTTGAGCCTTTACTTTCTTGTCATGTCTCTCTTTGTTGGCGAGATTTCTTTTAGCAGCCATTCTCTGGGCCAGTTGATATGCATGGTTCAATTGAGCTTTCAGTTTCTGTACATACTGCAGGTAGTTTTCAGCTCAGACCCCATCTGGAGAGACCCCAAAACAGACATCAACTGGCAGGCGGGCCTCCCTCCCAAACATGAGGTGGTAGGGGGAGAACCCAGTAGCATCATTTTTGGTGCAATTGTACATGTGTACCAAGGTGCTAATCTGCTGGCTCCACTTATGCTTGTCTTTTGGGTGGAGGCTGCCCAGCATGTCTAGAAGGGTGCGCTTAAAAGGTTCTGTTGAGGGTCCCCCTGCGGGTGATAGGGGGTGGTTCTTGACTTCCGCACCCCCCACAGAGAGAGCATTTCTTTAATTAGCCGACTTTCAAAGTCTCTGCCTTGGTCAGAGTGGATCCACTGGGGGGGGGCACCATAGTGGACAAAAATTTTCCACTAGCAACTTTGCCACAGTAGAGGCCTTTTGATTTTTAGTTGGAAAAACTTGTGCATACCGTGTGAAATGATTCGTAACCACTAAAACATTGCCAAAATTCTGCTGATCAGGTTCTAAACACAAAAAGTCTATGCAGACCAGTTCCATGGGGGATGTTGGTAGTAATATTGACAAGGGGGCAGCCCTCTGAGGCAGGGCTTTCCTTTGCAGACAATGACTGCAAGTCTTTACATGGTGCTCAACATCGGCCCCCATCTTGGGCCAGTAGAACAGAGATCGTACCAGGTCGAGAGTTCTGTCAATACTTAGGTGCCCCATGTGATTGTGGAGGGACCTCAGTACCAAATCTTTAAAGGCCATGGGCAGGACTGACTGCTGCTTGTCTACTTGACCACTGTGATCCACTGTCTGTCTGTATAACAACTGATTGTTTAACTTCAACCTGGGGCCTTCTTCAAACAATAGGGCAGTTCACAAGTCAGAGGAACGCAACTGGAACACATCTTTCCCCTCACGCAGGGCATCAAGTGCTGGCTGACTCATAGGATCTTGGGATTGAGCTCACTGGATACTGTCATTGTCAAATTGAGGTAGTGCACTAATTTCTAGAGCAGAGACATGGCGATAAGCAGTCGGTATGCAGTATCAGGAGGGCCCAAGCAATCTACTAAACAGTCCACTGTGTCCGTAGACATCTGTTCATCTCTATCAAACTTTTGGCACAATGCTCGGATGTCAGGTTCAGACAGCCTGACCCAATCACTCTTGGAGACTGGCCTTTGTGACAGGACATCAGCATCAATATGGTTCAGTCCCAGTCTGTATTCAACAGCTTAATCATAGGTTGATAAAGCAGAGAGCCACCGGTGCCCAGTGGCATCCAACTTAGCTGAAGTCTGTACATAGGTTAATGGTTTATTGTTGGTTTTCACCAATATCTTTGCCCCATAGAGGTACTCATGAAACTGGTCAACAATGGCCCATTTTAGGGCAAGGAACTCCAGCTTGTGCACAGGATAGTTTCGTTCTGACGGGGTCAAGCTCCTGCTAGCAAAAGCCACTGGTCTCAAACCATCCTCATGGTCTTGATACAGCACAGCTCCTAAGCCCTGCAGACTAGCGTCCGTATGCAGCATATAGGGCTTGGTAGGGTCAGCATAGGTGAGGATGGGGGCATGGGTGAGCTGGTATATGACTTCGTGGATGCCTGCTTCACATTCAGGTGTCCAGTGGGGCCCAAAAGGTTCACCTGTTTAGAAGTATACTTTCTTGGGTTCTTTGACAGCCCTTTCTGTTATTGACGGTTGGTAGGGGGTAACCCTGGGTGAGATAAGGATAAAAAGGCCAGTAAGGTGGAGGGGACGGATGATGCTATCTCCACCGAAAGGGTGTGGTTATCTCTCAAGGCCCTAAAGAAAGATAAATCTCCTGGGCCGTATGGCATTCATCCGAGAGTACTATGGGAATTGGCAGACATACTGATTGCACCCCTGGTGGAGCTCTTCAACAGGTCGCTTGAGACAGGGAGGGTCCCTAGGGATTGGCAAGAGGCACATGTGGTGCTAATCCATAAAGGGGGGTCGAGGGAAGTACCAGGTAACTATAGACCCATCAGTTTGACCTCGGTGGTGGGAAAATTAATAGAGAGTATACTAAAGGAACGATTGGGGGTGTACTTGGAGGAGGTGGGAGGTCTGGATAGTCAGCAACATGGGTTTGTGCCAGGTAGATCATGTCAAACCAATATTGTGGAGTTCTATGAATGGGTAACATCAGAACTGGACAGGGGAAAGCCTGTGGATGTATTATTCTTGGACTTCAGCAAGGCGTTTGACTCTGTCCCCCACAATGGTCTGGTGGAGAAACTGACAGGGATGGGAGTAGGCCCTTTGATGGTCAGATGGATTGAAAACTGGCTAGCTGGACACATCCAGAGAGTAGTGGTTGGTGGGGAGCTCTCGAACCCTAGAGAGGTCAGTAGTGGGGTACCGCAGGGCTCGGTCCTGGGTCCGATCCTGTTTAATGCATACATATCGGACATCAGGGAGGGTATAGGGTGTGAAATGCGTCTCTTCGCTGATGACTCCAAGATGGGAGCAGTAGTTGAGGGGGAAGAGGGGAGGTTGGCCCTGCAAGGGGACCTGGACACCCTGGAAAGCTGGGCTCACACATGGAAATTAAATTTCAATATCACCAAGTGCAAGGTGTTACATCTTGGGCGGGAAACCCAAACACAGGTATACCCTGGGAGGGAGACGCTGGAGGCCTCAACAGGGAAAAAGACCTGGGTCATGGTGGATGCTACATGAATAACTCTGAGCAGTGCAGGAGGCGCTAGCAAGGCAAACAGGATGTTGGGATGCATCAGAATGGGGATCACCTCTAGGAGCAGAGAAGTGATTCTGGTGCTGTACAATGGCCTGGTTAGACCACACCTTGAGTACTGTGTACAGTACTGGAGACCACACTTGAAGAGGGACATACAGCTCCTGGAGAGGGTACAGCGGAGGGCAACTAAGATGATATGAGGACTAGGGGATTTGACGTATGAGGACAGACTTGGGAGCTCTGCCTGTTTTCATTGGAGGAGAGGAGAGTCGGGGTACATGACTGAGGTCTTCAAGTACCTCAAGGGAATAAATAGGGTAAACATGGAGGGGATCTTTAGACTAAAGCAGGGAGGTATCACCAGAGGGCATGGTTTGAAGTTGGAAGATGGAAGGGTGAGGGGGGAAAGAGGAGGAGGTTTTTCACTGAGAGGGTGGTGGACCCTTGGAATGCACTGCCTGGTGAGCTGGTTCAGAGATCCACAGTGGAGGACTTCAAGAGAAGGTGGGACAGACACAGAAAGTGGATGTATCAGATGATGGCCTAGCCTGGGGGGTGGGGATGGATGATAGGTGTTTCTGGAACACAAGTGGGGGAGGGCCTCGGCACCCAACTAGGGATCTGAGATTCGAGTAGACTCGATAGACCAGAAGGCCTAATCTGCTGGCAATTAGTATGTTAGTATGTTAGCATGAGATTCAGGAGCGGGTGAATCACCTTGGAATAGTCTTTTATGAACCTGCGGTAGTAGCCACAGAACCCCAGGAAACACTGTAGTTCTTTCAAGTTATGGGGCTGGGGCCAAGTAGTCAGCGACTCGACCTTACTGGGATTGGTCTCTATCCCTTCTGCAGATACTATGTGCCCCACATACTTCACAGAGGTTTGAAAAATCTGGCACTTGTCAATGGACAGCTTGAGGCCGAAGTCTTCCAATCGGTCTAAGACTTTAAACAGTCGGGTCTCATGGTCCTCTAATGTGCGTCCAAACACAATGACATCATCTAGGTACACTAGGCAGTCCAGCAAGTTCATATCTCCCACCGCACGTTCCATCAGTTGCTGAAAGGTGGCCGGGGCACCCAAAATCCCCTGTGGCACTCTTGGGAATTCATAGAACCCCAAAGGACAGATGAAGGCGGTTTTCTCACAGTCCTCTGTGTCCATCATAATCTGGTAATATCCGCTGAGAAGATCCAATACTGAGAACCATTTGCTTCCATTCAAGCAATCCAGGGCATCTTGTATACGGGGCATGATGTATTGATCTGGGACGGTCCGCCGGTTCAGGGTTCAATAATCAACACACATCCTCACCGACCCATTCTTCTTATGCACAACCACAATGGAAGAGGCATATGGGCTCCTTGATTCCTGTATCATGCCAGCAGCAAGCATTTCCTGCAGGTGTCTCCTCACATCATCTATGTCCGCTGGGGCGAGGCATCGGGATCTCTCTCGAAATGACCAGTTATCATGCAGGTGTATATGATGCTCTGCACCCTGGACACACCCCATGTCCCATTCTTTTAATGAAAACACTTGGTCAGTTTCTTGCTAATCCTAGCCTTCCATTCAGCTGGCAGCGGGGAATCACAAAGTCAACTACGTCCGGGGTCACTCTCTCCTTTTGGCCAGAGTACTTGTTATTGGGAAATACTGCAGTGTCTGCACAGTGTACTGTACCTAGAGTGCACCCTCTGTTCACCCGGACCTCCCGATCTGACACATTTCGAATCTGGACCATTACTTGTCATGCATGGGCACGGGCAGGCAAGATGCTGGGTTTAACCAATAATCCTTCTGGCAACTTTCCATCACCTGGTGCATCTAACATTAATATTTTGTTCTTTACATTTCTCTTTAGGCGGACTTCTCCATGGATTATGCACTGGGCATTGGGGGCCAATACCAAGGAGTCAGGTTCCTTTTTCCACACTATTCCCACTGGCTCAACTGGGTACTCTTCATTGGGTTTCTGTTGTAAGTCATATGCCCTTTTTACTAAGGCTGGAATTCTTAGGGCCCATCCAGTCAGTTGCCCTTGTTTCTCATGGCAGAGTTATGCTAGTCTCCCAAACATGTGGGCATTTGTTCCAATTAACAGGGGAACCCATCATATAGTCTGGTGGGGGGACACACTAGGGCCAGTGCCTCTATTTGCTCCTCTACACCAGTTACAGTTGCAGGAAAAGACAACCAGAGGCGGACATATCCTAGGTAGGGATAAGACTTGTTGCTCAGCCCCCACACATGTAGGCCTTCCAGGGATTGTAATGGCACATCAGATAAGTGTATGTCATACCAGTCCTGAAATACAGTTGTCACTTGCGACCCACTGTCAAGCACAGTCCGAGCAGGAATACCATTCACAGCACAGTAGTCTTCATTGAAGGGCCCACTATTTTGGACCAGTCTGAAGGGACAACAGCAGGGGTCTGGACAGACGATTTAGCCACAGAGGGGTTTGTGTTAGGATGGCTGAAGCCTTCACTGCGGTCATTTCGTGCACCCCTTGACCACTGACTCATTTTCTGAAGCTCTCCTTGAAGCCAGTTCACCACTTTCTCTAAGTCCTTCTGAGACCAGCATTCCCTCTTCATATGACCATCTTGCCGCGGTTGTGACAAATGACAGGCTCTCGGGGCATCCTTGGGGAAAACATAGCAGGGAATACTGGAGCATCGACAGGAGATTGTGATCTGACTTCTGCTGGTAGTGTACCATGTCTCAAAAGTTCCTTTAGGGTGGCAGTCAATTCCTTGAACTCAGCTGAGAAGCCATCCTCAGTAGAGGATGCCTGAGGGTGCACCCCCACCCCATAACAGTCATGTCCTGACAGGGGCCAGGGTCTCTTTCAGCAGGGGATACCTCAGTGAGCACACCAGGTTGTACTTTTCTGACTTCCTTCAGCAACTCCTCCCCCCACCGTTTAGCCCACGGCGGGACACTCGTAGTGGTCTCCATTTTGGAAGGGCCTTCTGGTGCCATGATCACTTGGGCTGCACTCAACCCATAATTACAATCTCCCTCTTCACCTTCTACCTCCCGGAGTTCTTTTATCAAGTCACAGTAGTCAGGTGGGTTACCTCTCCTATCCTAGAGCCTTAACTGGATGATCTGCAGTTTAGAATGCTTGGCATGTTGCAGTATGTGCCCCAATCTCACATGGTTTAAATCACTGGTGACTACCCCACCTTCCTGGTAAGTTTTCTGCAGAGCTCTTTCTAGGCGAGTAATATACACAGACAAACTTTCCCCCTTCCATTGTTTGGTACCTTGGAATTTCCACATCAAAGTCTCCCCTGACTCAGTGCTCCCAAAATTGCCTTCAAGTACAGATATATACTTCTGAGCAGATGCATCAGGGTTCGTGGACCTCAAAAATGTAATGGCTTCTAGGGCGGTGCCCCTCAAACTTCCTATGATTCTTTTCTGCTTCTCAGCCTCCGCACACTGCCACTCAGGTGCCAAGGGGGCAACATAGTTGATCCAGGTCTCCCAGTCATCCTCCCCCCTGGGGGGTGGGAGGATGCCCGAGAAGATTCTCAGCCTTTGGTAGGAGTCGTGACTAATAGTGGGTACAGATATAGGGGCCAGCATTGGCATGGGCACAGAAGGTGGGGCAGTAACAGGTGCTGGAGTGGGAGGGGTGTTGGGGAAGGAACACCCCCAGGTGGCAGGAATAGTTTCTTAAAGTCCTCTACGGTTTTCCCTTCCTCCAGCAACAACTTAGCAAATTTCTCCTCAAAAGTCTCAGATAATGGTGGGAGCTCCTCCTTCCCAGGGTCTTTACTGTCTTTTATTATCACTCTCCAGGCAGCTAGGACCCCTTCTGAGGCAATAGTCTGTGGCACTTTAAAGCTGTCCATAAGGTCACTACACTCTACCAAGGCTATGAAAGTTTGGGTGATCAAATCAGCCTGTCGACCCACCACCACAGAGTTTTTTAAACATTTAACTTTGGAGAGTGTTTCTTCTACCGTGTCCTTACTGGTACCCAGGGGAATATCCAGTATAAGCAGAGCATTTTGGGGGTCGATCTCCTGCCCAGTACACCACTCCACCAACTGGTGTACAGCCATTTCTACTCGGGTAGCCATTAATCTTCAACAATAATTTGTAATTTTTGGCCACTAGAAGGCACAAAATCCCAGCGGTGAGCCTCCAAGATGTAACCCCTAGGTGGCACTATCCCAAGGGCTACTACCCCTGCCTGCTTGGCTAGTAGCAGGTTAAGGGGCCTGGGTAATGAAACAGGTGCCTCCACCCAGAGGTCAGGGTTGTTAGTGGTCAAGCTAACCTGGGCACAGCCCTCCGGGACACTGTAACCCCCCTCTTTCCCTTCTAGTGGCCTGAACAATATACAATAATATACAATAATTACTTTCACAATGACCCTTATTCACCAGGCAATTACCCACACTGTTTGCACTTACCACCAGGGCTGGTTCCTCTAGCTTGACCCTGGGTACCCCCTGTAAAACAAGGTTAAGTACAGCAAATAGCAACAGTACAATACTTTTGGCACAAACTGGAACCACAGTCAGGTTAAATGCAAACAAAGTTAAATCTGATTTATTCAGGGGACTTGAACAAGGGAGGGGTGTAATCAGGTTGATATGCTTAAAAGCTATATTAATCAGACAGTTATGCATGCAGTTCAGAGTCCCTACACAGTCACACACTCTAGGTACCCAGGTAGGAAAACAGTGGGCTAGCCAGGAACGTTGCAGCTGGTTGGAGCCCTGTGATGGAAGAAAGCAACATGCACAACACACACTATTTGTAATCCAGAGCCGGAGGGCTCATTTCGTGAAAGAAAAGGCAACAAGACAATCAGATGACAACACTTTCAGATTTAGCTGTTGTTGCAGGGAGCTACCCTGATGTTTACTCACGATACCCAATACTGGACACAGGCAGGATGAAATTGAGACTGCAGGCTGTTGAGCTGGAGTGCCGGAGAAGCAGGGCCCACACAAATCACCGAGGCGTCATTCCTGTTCAAGGCGTTGAGCAGGGGGCTGATCCCCAGGCCGGTCTCTCATCGATGACTTCTCTTCGTAGCAGGTATTCTGGCTGGGCCAGTGTAGCAGGGCCCAGGCAAATGGAAATGGATACAGATTCAGTCCGTGGAGCTGGATGCAGCCTCCAGCAAGCAAAACACAGTTCAGACACACAGTGGGGAACCAAATCACAACTCACTATAAACACTCAGCACATTCACACGTAAGGAAATTCCACTGTACCAGGCAAATGGCTCTCCGGTTGCAATTACAGAGTCTCTGCACAATCTGGGAGTTCAGAGGTAGCTGGAAGTCCTGACAGGCCGATCGCATTCAGTAAATCTTCGGTCTTCTTCAGGTTAAAGCCTGGTCACAATTCAGTGGCTTAATTCGTTCTGCAAATTTGGATTCAGTTTGAAAAAAAAAGCACAAGTTCCCTCTCAGGAACAGCAGGCAGGCAGGCACGCAGGCCAAACTCAGGCCTTTCCACAGTTCTCCCACGCAAATCCACTATGGATTGCTGCTCAAACTATCTCAAGCTGTTACTTCTTCACTTCCCAACTCAGATCTAACTGAAACTGCAAGCAGTGTGGGACTTTCCCCAAGATCCAAAAGGTTTGGTTGGCTGATCTGTCTGTCAGTCACAACAAGGGCTTCCCCTCCAGGTTATTTTAGGCGCCAAAAGCCCAAAACTACAATTCCTACAAGTTTTGGCCCCACCAAGCCCCTGTAGGCAGGCTCCATTTTAGAGTCTCAAATGTACTGATTGGCCCATTCTGCAATCCAGGACCAAGATGATGGAAACAAACAGAACTGTCCATGCTGCAAAGAAGGCAGGTTAGAACAAACTGCAATATTATTACTACTCTAACAAATGATCAGCAAACAAGTACATCTTCTAACAGAACTCCCTCTCAGATTAATTATGACTGCAATCCGGGCAGCTCTTAAAGAGACAGTACACAGAGGCTATACAGGCACTCTCTGGCAATACATTTAAACTGCTAAAACGCAGAACACCAGCCTGGCAGTGAACATTTAGGCAAGCTCAAGGAAGACTTTTCGGGAAACTCCATTTGTAGGGGGCTTACAAATACTTTTGCTCAGTATTCACAAAAGAAGAGGAGGAGGTATCTAAGCCAAACAATAAAAGCTCTCTGGATAGTGGGGTCGATACCAGTCCATTCACAGAAGAAAGGTCCTGAAAGAACTCCTAAAACTCAGGGTGGACAAAGCAATGGGGCCTGATGAGATTCACCCCAGAATTCTAAAAGAACTAAGGGAAGAACTAGTGACACCACTGACTACCCTTTTTAACAAATCACGGGAGGATGGTGTGGTACCTGAGGACTGGAAGAAGGCAGATGTTATTCCCCTCCACAAAAGCGGGAGCAAGGCAGAGGCAGGAAACCTCAGCCCTGTTAATTTGACCTCAGTGGTAGGGAAAATTATTGAATCACTTCTGAAAGAAAGAATTGTTGAGTACCTAGAGGTCAGCAGGGCACAGGACCCAAGGCAGCATGGTTTCACAGCGGGGAGGTCATGTCAGACAAATCTAATAGATTTCTTTGACTGGGTGACTAAAGCAGTAGACCAGGGAGGGACTGTGGATGTGGCCTACCTAGACTTTAGCAAGGCATTTGACACAGTCCCACATAAAAGATTAATAAACAAGTTAGCCAGCCCAAGAGTGGGTCCCAGGGTGGTAACCTGGGTAAAAAATTGGCTGGACAACAGGACACAGAGGATAATAGTAAACGGAGTCCACTCCAAGAAAAGGGGAGTTACTAGCGGGGTACCGCAGGGTTCAGTACTGGGGCCAGTCCTCTTTAATGTCTTTATAGGAGACATTGCAGAGGGGCTGGAAGGAAAAGTATGCCTCTTTGCAGATGACACAAAGATCTGCAACAGGGTTGATATGCAACAAGGGGGATGTGTGTGGAAAGGATGAGAGGGGACTTGGCAAGGTTGGAGAAATAGTCAAAAGTATGGCAGCTTAGATTCAGTGCAAAGAATTGCAAAGTAATGCACCTGAGAAACAAAAACTATGGGGAAGAGTACACAATGGGGGGGGAGACTAACAACAACAAAAAATGGAACAGGACCTGGGGGTAGTCATATCAGATGACCTAAAGGTAGGCAAGCAATGTGAGAAGGCAGTAAGGAGGGCTGGGGGATACTGGGATGCATAGGAGAGGCATCACCAGTAGAAAACAAAAAGTTGTTATCCCTCTGTACAGACAGTTGGTGAGACCCCATCTGGAGTACTGCATGCAGTTCTGGAGACCCCATCTCTGCAAGGACATAGACAGGATGGAGGCAGTCCAGAGGAGGGCAACTAAAATGGTGCAGGGTCTGCACCAGAAGCCATATGAAGAGAAACTGAAGGACCTTAATATGTATACCCTACAGGAAAGGAGGGAGAAAGGGGACATGATAGAAACATTCAAGTACCTCAAGGGAATCAACAAAGTCCAAGAGGGTAGCATCTTTCAGAAAAAGAGATGCACAAGAACAAGGGGGCACAATTTGAAGATTGAGGGGGGACGGCTCAGGGGCAATGTGAGGAAGTATTTTTTCACAGAGAGGGTGGTGGATGCTTGGAACAGCCTTTCAGAGGAGGTAGTGGGGTCAAAAACAGTGGGAGAATTCAAGAATGCATGGGAGAGACATAAGGCAATTCCAGTGGTGGGCAGGAGGAAGTAGGCTGTTGGTTAACTAGGATCTGCAGCTTATCCAAAAGGTAGGGAACTGGGCAGACTGGGTGGGCCAAGTGGTCCTTATCTGCTGTCAAAGTCTATGTTTCTATGTTTCTGCCACTTCCAATCCAGAGCTGCTTAGGCTCAGCTTCTGAAGCTGAAAAAAGCAGGTCCTGACTTACCATGGGCCTATATTGCTGACACAACTGCCTGCACTGTCAGCTGCTCCGTCTGGAATTTGAGCTGCACTAAACTGAACCCTCCAGAAATTGGGTCCATCCCCCTGTTATTATCAATAGGCACTATTATCTAGCTGGAGCCAGAGGGAAAGACCATATCATCTAATCTATATTGGCAGGGGGGAGTTTAGACAGTCAAGCCAGACCTGAGGTATTTGAATGAATGAACTGTTTCAGGGGTGGGGGGTATTCAGCCATAAAAACAGGAATAGTTTGGTACATGGCAATTCTCTGTCTGCTGCAAAGGTCATGGGTGCCGTATTCGTAGCATTCAGAGTGAGTTGGTTGGCCTCGAGTCAGTGTTAGATGTTGTTAAAGTCCTGCTTGGAGTACCACTTCCAACTTGATGGCTGAGAGTTAGAGGCAAAGTGCACAGTGTCATCAACAGATGTATGAATGCTCGCAGTTGTCCAGGTCCTGGGAGGTAATTGAGGAAACTTAAAAGCAGGAAGAGACTCAGGACCAAGCCTTGGGTGTCACTTCAATTGATCAGGGGTGTGGGGGAGTAGAGCCGCCTACAAGGACTGATTGACACCATTCCTATACTTAGGAAAGAAGGCAACCGATGAACATGAAATGTTCCCTGCCCACTATTATCATGGTGACAGCTGGTGTTGACTGCTGCAAGTGGAAATTTAATCCCAAACACATTTAAATAGTGGTAGACTCCAACTGGCAGGCACTTGGTAGAAAAGAAACAAACCAGTAGCTTACCATTTTATAGTAAGCACATCCTGCGTTTATTAAAAGAACAACTAGAGAGTTCAAATCCCATCCAGAAACTGAATCATCAGCTACAGAGCATCAAAGGCTAAAATGTTCAACAAACAATATTTCACTACTCCCAGGTATACCGGGTGCATGTGCAAAGCCCAAAACCTGGGCAGAATGTTTACTGCATTGCTAAGACACAGAAAGGCTCAATCATGCCAGCACTCCTGTGGTCTGAACATGTGACCCATTACCTGGTTACCAGCTCCCTTGAAAGGGAATTGTGGGTGGGGGGACTGTATCCACCATGCAAATACTGTGAACACTGACTTCTTTGCCCACCCTCAAATTGGATAAGATCAATAAATCGACTGTAGCAGAAGTGGAGTTGTCTACCTCCTGGCAAGCCTGCTCAGTATTGCTTATGTGAGGCAAACTAAGAGAAGGCTCATGATCTGTGTTGGAGAGCAGAGAGCACAGAACAGCCATACCCATGGGCACTGAGACTTATGCAGTGACCAAACTTTTTAAATCCGCTGGACATGGATCTACAGCACGCCTCCAATTCCATGGCTTAGAATAGTGATTCTAAAGTTAGAAGGGGAAATCTTGTGCAAGGGCTGCAGCAGAGGGAGGCCTTCTGGGCTGCAAGACTGAAAACACTGACCCCGCATGGACTAAATGAAGATCTGTTAAATTCATTTCTATACTAAACAAATTACTTTCTGCGTATCAGCGATATTAATGCCCTGTTTTTTTTCTAAGTTGATGGCTCTAATTTGGATGCTGTTGCTACTATTCGGTGCTTACTCTTTAATTAACTACTTGGCTCTTTTGGTTCTTGCAGTTTGTCTCTTGGTGGAAACACCAGCCCTTTCTTTGACTCTTTGGTGCTATTCACTTACTTATAGAATACACAGAGCTTTCAATTTTATCACCCTTTCCTTCTCATTTACCTCCTGTCTTTTTTTTATGTTTGCTTGCAGGCACGCAAGAAACATTTCATGACAGCTTAGGAGAGAAGCAGGGTTTTGGAGGTACAGCACTGTGGGGACCAATGCCCCCAGTGCCTTTTGAGGCTTGGCTCACTTTCCCCAATGCGGTGGCACGCTGCTGCTGACACTAGTTCAGCCAGCGTGCCACCAACTTGAAACGAATCTGCCGCTGCAATGAGGGAGCGACCCGTCATTACAGGACAGTGCCTTGCCTGGTGTAACATTTCTTATAACATGGCGGCTGGTGGTGGGTCTTGCTGACTGCCTCAAAGTCCCCATGAAAACCGACTTTGGGGTTCCAAATCCCCCTGTCGGCATGCCCCCCCATCCCCAGTTCATTTGCCGATGGGGTGGCCCAATTCCCGTCGGCATGATGCACCACACCCATTTGTTATGTGCCAAGGGGGTGCCCAATGCCCGTCGGCTCCTGTGCCCACCTCCCCAGCAAACACCCAGCCAGGTGGCACACTGGGAGCCCACCCCAGCATGCCAAAAGTGTCTCGCGATGTCTTTTTTTTAATTTTAAATCCTTTAAAAAAAGAAAATGGTCCCTGTTGAGCCCCATGCCCCTTCCCCAACCCACCCACCCTCTGCGTACTCTACCTCCCCACACCCTTCACCCCACACTTACCTCCGGAGCCTGGCGAACGATCTTCAGTGGACTGGGAACACGTCTGCACTCTTCAAAGCCGTCCGCAAACTAAAGAAATGCCGGTAAGTTGTATAATGGCATAAATGTTTTTTTTTTCCAACTGTGGTGCATATCTTAGCCATTTATTCGAATTTTCACACCAAATTTTTAACATGGGGCTCTTGGGATCCCACCTCATGAATTCAGTCACTGTCATCTCGTTATTCGGTCTCAAAAGGTGATTTTGCGGTCACTGCGCGGAATCACCTTTCTGGACTGATTAACAAAACGACAGTGTCACTGTTCATGAGGTGGGCTCTCAAAAAGCCTATGTTGCAAATTTGGTGAAAAAATTCCAAAAATGACTGCATCATGAGCGGGCGTTATGCAGTTTTTATGCATGCCTGTAACTTCGCCACTTTGTAATATTTTCACTCCAGGTTTTCAACATTGGCATTTTTCCACACCTCCTTATGAACAGTACAGCTGTCATTTTTCACATCCTGGCTGAAATGTGTTTTTGCACTCCCGGCGCAGCATGGTTCAGGTTCTTGTGGGAAATCAGTGTTCGGGACAGATTAAGAAAATCGCAGTGACACTGTTCATGAGCAGAGGTCCTAAAATGCCTATGTTGAAAATTTGGTGACAAAAGTCCATTAAATGACTGTGTTACAAGTGTGTGTTGAGTAGTTTCCACGCACCCTCGTAACTTCGCAAATTTGTAATAATTTTACTCCAGATTTTCAACATTGGCATTTTGCCACACCTCCTTATGAACAGTACAGCTGTCATTTTTCATATCCTGCCTGAAATATGCGTTTGCACATCTGGCGCACAATGGAAAGGGATCTTGGGGTTGTCATCTCTGATGACCTCAAGGTAGGGAAACAGTGTGACAAGACATCAGGTAAAGCAAATAGGATGCTGGGATGTATAGGCAGGGGCATCACCAGCAGGAAAAGGGAGGTCATAATTCCGCTATACAAGACACTAGTGAGGCCCCACCTGGAGTACAGTGTACAGTTCTGGAGACCATACCTACGTAAGGACATAGACAGGGTAGAGAAGGTTCAGAGGAGGGCAACAAAGATGGTGCATGGGTTCCATCACAAGTCCTATGAAGACAGGTTGAAGGAACTGAACATGTACTCCCTGGAGGAGAGGAGGGAGAGAGGGGATATGATAGAGACATACAAGTATCTTACAGGGAGGAACAGGGTGCAGGAAAACACTATTCTTAAGCGAAAAAGATGTTTCAGGACTAGAGGGCATGGGATGAAGTTGGAGGGAGGACGATTCAGAGGAAACATGAGAAAGAATTTCTTCACAGAACGGGTGGTGGACAAGTGGAACACCCTGCCAGAGGAAGTGGTGGGGGCTGAAACAATCACGGGATTTAAGAATGCATGGGATAGACATAAAGGAATTCTAGAGGGCAGGGGTAAGGGGAAACAGACTTCTAGGAAAACAAACTGAACTTACAAGCTCAAATGGGCAGACTAGGTGGGCCATAGGCCCTTATCTGCCGACACTGTCTATGTATCTATGTATCTATGGCGCGGTTGCTGTGGGAAATTAATGTTTCAGACAGATTAAGAAAATCATAGTGATAGTGTTCATGAGCAGAGGTCACAAAATGCCTATGTTGAAAATTTGGTGAAATAATTCCACTAAATTACTGCAGTACAAGCATGTGTTGCGCAGTTTCCATGTACGCTCGGACCTTTGAGCATTTTTAATATTTTCACTACAGATTTTCAACATTGCCATCTCTTCTCACCTCCCTATGAATGGTACAGCTGTCATTCTTTTTCACATCCTGCCTGATCTGTGTTTTCGCACGTCTGGCGCAGAATGGCACGGTTGCTGCTGGAACTCGAAGTTCGGGACACATTAACAAAATCACAGTGCCACTGTTCATGAGAAGAGGTCCCAAATGCTTTCATGAGGTGGAGGTCATAAAAAGGCCATGTTGAAAATTTGTAGTGCAAATACCAACACTCACCCGGGGCGTCAGGGTTTCTAACCATAATGTCCCACCCCATACAAACTGACAGGCATCAGAGGTGTGACTTTGGATCGCTGGTAGTAATGCTCATGCCATCCAACCCCCTCCCTGAAGCCAGTGACAGGCATCAGGTGTGCCTTACACTCTTCAGCCCCAGACTTCACGCCATTCTCCTGTACTGCACCCATTTCAGTGTATGTCCTTATGAAATGGGGTGACTGTGAAGCCGAACGCCCCAAGGCACACCCCAACACTTGTCGGTGTCTGCTGGATAGGGTGAGGTGAAATGCCATGAGCATTATGGGCAACGACCCACGGGCACACCCCGATGTTTGTCCATCTCTGCAGGGTGGAGGTGGTATTGGCGTGAGTTCAATACTTCACTGCCACTCCTATTCTGCATCTGTCTAACTCCTGCACGTCCAATGCTAGTATCAACAAGCAAACATTCGGCATTGACAAATGCTTGTTTATTCTAGGTGATGGGCTTTAGCTTTAACTGCTCTATCCGATTTGGTGGTGCGCTTTATATACAGGTGTGAGTGGTTTTTGGTCACTGTCTCTCTCTCTCTCTATCCAGTCATGCTCTTAATGACCTACTCTCCCTTTCCCCCAGGTTTCACCCTTCTCCTGTCCCTCTTTTAGCCTCCTGCCTTTATTTGATGTATCTGGTATTACATATGTACACAACTGTCATAATTTATTGACACTGTCTACAATCCGTGTTCATCTGTAACTGTTGTAATACTTGCAATATGATCGTGTATGATCTACCTTACCTGTTATGTATAATATTACACGTAAAAAAGAAATACAAAATCGCACATGACCCCACAATGCAAAGCATAATGGGCTGCATATGCAGATCACCACAGAATATTATGCTGGTTCAACTTTAAACAGAAATGCAATGGTGCCAAAAGGCCTCTCACACAGTTTGCAAAGGGTGCCAACAGAAGACATAGACATATGTTTCGTCCTTCCAGGACTCATCAGTATGCCTCGTCTGTCTAACACCCCAGTGGAATGAACCAGCTACCCTAAGATAGGCTATCTGGGTTATGTTGCGGTGAACCCAATTAAAACAAAAAACTATTTAAAAGACAAAGAACCTCTGTACACAAGCACTGAGGCAATGGTTACCCAAAAGGGCATTTGGCTGGGAAGCCGAGTGTCAAAGAACTACTAAATCACACATGACCCCACAATGCAAAGCATCATGGGCTGCATATGCAAATCACCACAGAATATTATGCTGGTTCAACTTTAAGCAGAAACGCATGGTGCCGAAAGGCCTCTCACACAGTTTGCAAAGGGTGCCAACAGAAGACATAGACACGTGTTTCGTCCTACCAGGACTCATCAGTGTGCCTCGTCTGTCTGACACCCCAGTGGAATGAACCAGCTACCCTAAGATAGTCTATCTGGGTTATGTTGTGGTGAATCCAATTAAAATAAAAAAACTATTTAAAAGACAAAGAACCTCTGTGCGCAAGCACTGAGGCAATGTTATATGTATATTGTCTGTTTTTTTTTTTTTTTCTTTGACGTGGAACCTTTGCAAACGAGCTTGCAAGTTCAAAGGTGTTACTCCAAGAATCAGATCAAATCAAATAAATGCATGAATAAACCCATAGATACAGTGGAACCTGCCAGGGTGCAATACAGTGTCTCAGGTTACCGTAAAAGGGATTAACGGCTATTTAACTTGCCTTGTTTCCAGCAATATTTCTGTTGCAGAATGCTGCAGTATTGCACTTCATCCTTGCGGGCTCCACTTTATAAATGGCATTCACCATCATCCAGTCATTGCTCTGAAGGAGACGTCAGACATGAAGATGTCAAAATATTAGCTGGGCAGTAGACTGAGCACAGCTATGGAGTTTGATGTTTATCAGGAGGTCAATCCGTGGTAGTGTTGCGGCGAAAACCGAGCGAGAACAGCGTGCCCAGATATTGGAAAGCTGTTGCTCATCCAGCAAAAGAAATGGTCACTGCAGAGTTTGAGAGAAGCAAACCAGGACTCCTAAATTTTAATGTTGACAACAATTGCTCTCGTGGGTGACTGGCCTGAGTCTAAGAGTTTCTGTAAGTTCAATGTAGACAAATAAACTTGTTAGCATTATAATTTTGGCATTTTCGTTTTCCTCTTTCAGACTCTGCAATGGCTGTTTTCAAGTGAGTGTAGCACAGTTGCTTTTGCTGTAGTCCATGGGGACCACCCATCCCTGGTACTGCACTCCCAGATCTACTCAAGTGCAGTTTACCTTCTAAGAGTGCTCATCCAGGGTTGCTAACCCGGAGATGCTACAAAAGAAACAGTTCGGAGGCACTTGGAGCCAGTGAAAAAAAGTTGAAAGCTAGTACTTTAGTTATGAAATGTATTTATGCAGTGCATAAAACACAGACTGGCTACCTCATAGGTAGTGCTGCAATGCCCAACCCTTTCTGTCCCTTAGGATTACAAAGGACAGTAGGCCCCACACGCACACGATATATCTACTGTAAGGGCAGTGAAATGTTTCTTTTCATACCTCTGTAGCTGCTGATTCTCTTTCTGCGTGGAACTTCAATATTGTAGTTACTACTTTAATAAACACATGCTGAGTTTACTGCAAAATGGTAAGCTAATAGTTCATTGTCTTTCTCCTGAGCGCCTGCCATTTAGAGTCTACTGCCGCGCGTACATGTGTTTTGGAACAAACTGAATGACAGCTCAGAAGTTTTTCAAATAGGATGTGGTGGGTCTACCATTTTGGAAGCCCTTAGTGACATCAGTGAAGGTACCAGAGATGAACAGGCCTTGATCACCCTTCAGGGCAATATTAGTGAGCCTGGGGAGTGAGGAGACAGTCAAATAAGACTTATAAAAATGTCCTGGTAAGTCTTATGGTAGGAAAAGGAATTAAGAAAGGAGATGGGCTGGGAAAGCCCTAGTTTTTTTGTTTTGCTATTACATTGTCCTCCCTGCTCTACGGCCCTCGATCAGGAGGGAGCCCCAGTCCTGTCCCTTGATGCCCACCAGCTGACGCAATCCATTACCTCCAGGGCTTACCTGCCGGGGGTACCCCAAACCCCACCGAAGACCAGATCCAGTGTGGTCTTCGCTGTGGCTATTTGGGGGTTGGACCTGCGAGCTTCCTCTGTCATCCAGCTGGGAGCTCTCTTTCCTCCTGTTTCACCCGTTCAGGGATGGAGCATGCAATGACATCAGCGATGGTAGTCCACATGTTCCCGTGTGTGTTCCGTCAGGCGTCTTCCCTGCATCTGACTTCAAGTTGGCAGCGTCAGTGTGCCAACCCCCAGCCTCCTCTAGGGGCCAGGCATGCACTGTCAACTGATTGCCCCCCCTTCCTGGAGAAAGAGAGCCATCCCTGGGGTGCTTGATCCTTCTCCTCCCCTGCCGACCCCCGGCAGCCCGCATTCGCTCCCAAACATGGGTCACCGGCGTGGCGCGAGGTGTGGAGTCCAGTGCCTCAACCTTCAGCTCCACTGGGCCGGCCCAAGAGCCCAAGTTTTTAATAGTTCCTAAATATAGGTAATACAGCTAAAATTATGTATGGTTCCCAATGTTTTTCCAGAAGTGTCACAGGATTTTTAAAGTAACACTGTCAACCTTTTTTGCATTATATTATGTCTAGTTAAAAACCTCCATTTTAAATTTGCTAATTTTCTCTAAAATTCTTGATGTTACTGGTTGCTTGATCTGCTTCCTTTATCAGTAGAACTGAAATGCTAATGGTGTAATTATACCCAACCTTGTTTTATCCCAAATCCTTGATCTACTCTTCTTGCACACTCAGGGGTTAAATTGAGAAAAAGCTCACAGGAACTCAGTTCCACCACCTCTTAAAAATCTGTATGACAGTTCCACCACCTCTGTCATCTTTCTCCACTGACTACTATAGGAGATTATCACCACTTAGAAATCTATATGTGAGAGTGCCCCCATCTAAACATTTCCAGTTTAATCACTGTGCATATTTCCTGAATATTAGCAACACCCCCAAACAGTGCAGCCACTCATGATGCAATAGTCTCCTCTCCTCACACATCATTATGAGTGGTTAGACTGTATTGGGAGTGTTCCCAGCTCCGAGAAAGATGCAGTGGAAGTTAATCAAGAACTGTAAACAAACATGTTTTGTGCAGTAACATCACAAAAGATGACAGTCTGTTTTTCACTTTTAAGTAGAAAAAAGAAACCATAATCAAACTGCCAGCTACATCAGCAGTCTCTACAGAACGTGACCAGTCACAACCTGTGCATTTTAAATTAGAGAAATGTTGAAGTCTAAGGGAGTTGACAGTGTCCCTTTAAGTATGCAATAAGACATGACAGGGTATGTAATTATGAATCAATTATCGCATGCTGTGAGTGGGTTGTTAGTCACGAGGCCCTTGCACTGAGTGCATTAAACAACACATATGGGAAGTGCAGTTCTTGACCATAATTACAAACTCAGTGCTATTGCACTTGTAATGTGGGTTCTATAAAAACATGGTTTTAAAACGGGGTGTTATGATTTTTTAATTTAGCAAATATTGTTTTCTGTATAAAAGCAGCAGTGCAACGAAGCTGGACAAGATAACTGACCCTTTTTATCACTGCATAAGATTCCAGGCATCTCCCATCTTTATTTGGTGGTGGAAATGTTCTAGTTCTGCCAACATTGGAGTATTTTATAAATGCATTAACAGGCACCGGGGCGGGGGGAGTGGACACAAGTCCAGTTACAGAAGAGACAGTCCACCAGGGGTTGGAAGATGTAAAGGAAAACAAGGCAATGAGGTTGGAAAATGTTCTGCCAAGGGTGCTAAAGGAACTGAGCACAGTGTTAGCATCCCCTCTGGCAACATTATTCAGCATCTCCTTGGAGATGGGTGCTTCCAGAAGACAGGAGTAGGGCTGATATGGTTCCTCTGTACAAAAGTGGCAGCAGGAAGGGGGCTAGCAATTACAGACCAGTCAGTCTCACATCAGTGGTGGGGAAATGAATGGAGTCCCTGCTAAATGAGAGGCTGATGGAGTCCCTGGGAACATATGGGCTGCAAGACCACTGGCAGCACAACCGGGGGTCATGTCAAACAAATCTCACAGATTTCTTTGACTGGGCAACTGGGGGGTTCGGGTGGGCAGTGATGGCCTATCTGGACTTCAGTAAGGCCTTTTACACTGTACCACACAGGAGACTGATAAAGAAACTTAGTAGCTTGGGGTTGGGGGAGAAGGTGGTAAGCTGGGTATCTAACTGGCTGAAAGATAGGAGGCAGAGGGTGATGGTAAATAGCAGTAACTCGGAGGATGAGAAAGTGACCAGTGGTATACCATAGGGATTGGTACTGGGTCCTGTCCTCTTAAATGTCTTCATAAGTGATGTTGCTGAGGAACTGGAGGGGAAGGTGTGTCTCTTTGCAGGTGACACAAAAATCTGCAGCAGGGTGGACACGCAGAAGGGGGTGAAGCGAATGCAAAGGGATCTGGGGAACCTAGAGGAGTGGTCTAGGGTGTGGCAGCTGGGTTTTAATGCCAAAAAGTGCAAAGTTATGCAGCTGGGGCAGAGTAACCCAAGGACTGTGTATAAGATGGGGGTGGGGAGGTACCTACAGTTACCAAGCAATAGAGGGACCTTGGGGTGATCATATCAAATGATCTTAAGGTGGTAGGACAGTGCAACAAGGCAGTTGGCTAGGTGAGCTGGGGTGCATAGGGAGGGGGATCTCTAGCAGAAGAAGGGAGGTGGTGTTGCCACTGTATCACTCACTGATAAGACCTCATCTGGAGTACTGTGCTCAGTTCTGAAGGCTGCACCTTTGCAAGGACATCGACAGGGTGGAAGCGATCCAGAGGAGGGCTACTAAGATGGTACATGAGCTGCAAGAGAAACCATGTGAGGAGAGAGACTGTGGGAGTTCAGCATGTACTGCCTGGAGGAGAGGAGAGGAGAGTGAAAGGGGACATGACTTGAGACCTATAAGTACCATGTGGGGCTGAACAAGGTGAAGGAAGGGAGTCTCTTTCACAGGAGGAGAAGCACCAGAACATGGGGCCATACCGTGAAGCTTGAGGGTTGAAAGTTTAAGAGGGATGTGAGGAAATATCTCTTCACAGAAAGGGTGGTAGACTTCTGTAACAGCCTGCCAGAAGAGGTGGTAGGGGTGAAGACAGCGGGGAGCTTCAAACATGTATAGGACAGGCACATGGGGACAATAAGCAGAGATAAGGGAGGAGGGGAGGACACCTGTGACCAAACAGAGTCCAGGATATAGTAATAGGCAGGGAAAACAGGGCACACTAGATGGGCCTACTGGTCCTTTTCTGCCAACAAATTTTATGTTTCTATGTTTCAATGCGACTATATTTCAATTTCGTTTTTTTCTCAAGAAAAAAAGATGGCCACCACATTTAGCTTAGAAATACCATTGTAGAGCTTGCAAGGTTTAGCACTGAGGAAAAAAAAAAACTATGGTGCACAGCATAGGAAGTACCTAGAGAAGTAGATCTGACAGACGCGCTAGTATTTTTATTAACTGTAGCTGAAACTAAAGTTTTAGAAAAACATGTTTTGTTGCACTGCTGCTTTAAATACGAGGAGAAAACAGAAACATAATATTCTAGTTCAGGCATACTGGTACCAGAGCTGAAACTGGTGCTCAGTCTCAACAAGTGCAGGAGTGTAATTATGGCCAGATAATTATACATTTGTACTTGTCTTTTAGCCAATCAGGTGGCTTGAATGTTCTTACCCTTGTTGTAGTGAGACTTATTCTATCCACTTAAATGGAGATCCTACAGATTCTATGTGCTATAAATACATGACACATACCATGGCGCTTAGGACAGATGTCAGCAATAGCCCATCTGGACCATCCCCTCGATTCCCAGTAATAACGGTTTACCAGATTCCCAGTGTTCATATGTTTGCCTGCTTCCATGTTAAAACTGCCGATATCATTATTCCTGGGCCAATCCATGGGTGGTGAATTCCAAGGACAACTATACGTTGGGTATAATGAAATTTTAGTTCATCATCTTTTAGTAATTTACCCTGCAGTTTTATTTTGTTTCCTTTAATCCTATTATTTTCACCTGAGGAATTAAAGGGACACTGTTAACCCTGTTGCATCATACTAACATACTAAAATGCCAGCAGAATGGGCCTAACGGTCTTTCGTGTCTGCTCGTTTGGTCAGCCCCCACCCTGGGTGCTGACCTTGCTGTCCCCCTCGCCTTCTCTGGCTTCTCCCTTCCCAGTTCCAGATATTCTTGCTGCTTGGATTTTGCTTCCTGAACCCTTCCCTGTACCTGTCCCACCCCTCTTGAACCCCTTCACAGTCTCTGCCTCCACCAGCCCCTAGGTAGTGCATTCCATGGCTCCACCACCCTCTCAGTGAAGTAGCACCTCCTCCTTTCTCCCTGAATCTTCCCCTCAACTTCCACCCATGCCCTCTAGTGGTCCCTTCCTCCTTCCTTCAAGCACCCTGACTGTTCCTCCTATTTACCCTCTTCATGTACCTGAAGACCTCTATCATGTCTCCCCGGTCCCTTCTCTCTCCAATGTGTACATATTTAGCTCTTGAGCCTCTCCTCATAGGTCCTGTCCCCAAGCCCCAAATCATTTTGGTTGCCCTCCTCTGGACCCTCTCCAGGAGGTTAGTGTCCCTCTTAAGTGGCTCCAAACTGCACGCAGTACTCAGGTGCGCCTCACCAAGCAGTTATACAGAGGGAGTATCACTTCCTCCTTCTGAGGTGATCCCTAGTGATGCATCCCAGCATCCTGTTGGCCTTGGCTGCTGCCTCCTACAAGTCTCAGAGTTGTTCATCTTGACATCCACCACCACCCCAGGTCCCTCTCAGCCATTGAGACTTGTAGTATTTCCTCCCCAGGGTGTACACTTGGCCTGGGTTTCTGGCCCCAGGTGGAGTACCTTGCATTTCCTGCATTGAACCTCAGCTTCCACTTTCTAGACCATCTTTCCAGAGCCTCCAGGTCCCCTGCAGGGCCACCTCCCCTCCTCCCCATCCACCACCGCCCCCGTTTCAGTCATCTGCAAGAGACTCATCTCCTCCTGATTTCTGTCCTTATGTCAGATTCGTGGCGTTGAACAGAAGGGCCCAAGGACTGATCCTGTGGGACCCCACTAATGACCCTCCTTGGGGATGAGACTATCCCACCAACTATGACCTCTGGGTCCGGTCCTGGAGCCAATTGCCTATCCATCTGATCATCTGGTTTCCCACCCCATTTCTCCTAGCTTATCCAACAGGCCCACGTGAGGAACAGAGTCAAATGCCTTGCTGAAGTCTAGAAAGAGGACATCCACTGGTCTACCCAGGTCCAAGGCACTTGTCACCCAGTCATAGAACTCCACCAGATTTGTCTGACACTATTTCCTGGATGAATCCATGCTGTCTATCGTCCAGGCACCCTGACTTATCCAGGTCCCCCCAGCCTCTCCTTGACAATGCCTCCATCACCTTGCCCACCACCGATGTCAGGTTGACAGGCCTGTGTGTCTCGCCACCTCCCTTGATCCCCCCTTGTGGATAGGCACTACATGCACCACCTTCCAGTCTTGGGCACCCACCCTGTCCTCAGAGATGGTGAAAAGCTCTGCCAGGGGTTTCGCCAGGACATCTGCAAGTTCCTTCAGCACTCTAGGATGTAATTTATCCGGCCCCGGTGCTTTCTCCGTCTTAAGGGAGCTGAGGGCTTCCCTCACTCTCTCTGCTGTGATTTCCACTTCTGGTACCTCTTCTCCCTGCTTAGCCCTCCCCCCACCTGCCAGTGATGCCTCCCCCTCTCCCCAGACCTGTCGATCGGTAAGGGTCCCCCCTCCTCATTATCTCTGTCTCCTCCCATGTATGATGCAGCATCCCCATTTTCCCTGGTGAAAACTGAGGTGAAGTACTCATTTAGTACCTCAGCCTGCTCCCTGGGTCTTGTGCCCATCTCTCCCCTGATTTAATCCTGCTAATCTGCCCCTTCACCCTTCGTCTTTCCCCAATGTATCTAAAGAACCCCTTTTCCCTCTCCTAATTTCCCTGGCCAGGTTCTGCTCCTTCCTTGCCTTAGCCGCCTCACCACTCTAGTGGCCCTTCTAGCCATCAGCTCGTACTCCCTCGATCCTTTCACTCCTTGAGCACTTGAATTTCTTATAGGCTGCTTTTTTTCCTGCACCACCTCCTGGACCTCCCTGGTCCACCAACAAGGTTTTTGGGCCCTACTGCATTTTCGTCTTACTCTTGCACAGGTGCTGGTAGCATCCTGCACCCCTCTCCTGATGATTTCCCACCTACTATCAGCGTCCATGTCTGACCCAATCCCATCCAAATGCTCCTTAAGATTCTTCCCATTTCCTTAAAATCCACCCCTGAAGTCAGTTACTTCCGTCTTTGTGCAGCCTCTCACCCTCCTAGTTCCAGGCAGAACCAGACCGTGGCATGGTCACTCCCCGCAATGGGTCCCTTACCTCCAGGCCCCCAATCTGGTCACTGTCTGCCAGGACCACATCCAGTACCCGTGCCTCCTGGTCGGTTCCCTCACCTGCTGAGTTAGGAACGCGTCTTGAAAGACATCCAACAACCTCTGTTCCCTGGTCACAGAGGATGTCATAGTCTCCCAGTCTGTTCCTGGCATGTTTAAGTCCCCTAACACCACCACCTTTTCTTTGCCCAGTCTGCAGTGTCTCCTAACATCTGCCACCAGACTGTCCTCCAGCTCCTCTGCCAGGGCAGGGGGTCTATACACCACTCCTATTTTTACTCTCTTGCCCCCCCTTATTATCAAGGTGACCCAAATCGCCTCCACGGTTCCCTCCGCCTCCTCTACTCCCCCTATGCCAATGCAGTTTTGACTATCATAGCTACCCCTCCTCCCTTCCTCCCCTGTCCTTCCTGAACATAGTGTAACCCTCCAGGCTCAGGTCCCAGTCATGTCTTGCAGTGGCCCAAGTCTCAGTGACCGCTGCCACATCCACTGCTCCCTCAGTTAACATCGCCTGGAGCTCAGGCATTTTATTGCCCAAGCTCCTGGCATTTAGCAGGACTACCTTCCACCCTTTCCCTATAGTTCCATTTCCCCTGCTCATGTTCCCATGGGGATTCTGTTTTCTCCTGGTCTGCACTTTGCCAGTTGGCCTTTTGATATCATATTATCATATTACCTCATATTTCATATATCATATTATTTCTAGTGGAAATCCCCATTTTATGATGCTTACTGTACCTTCTCTAACATTCATTAATGTTGCTGTCTGTTTTATCTGACTCCTTTCTTAGTAGAACTGAAATGCATAATAATAGCGTAGGTATACCCAACCTTGTTTTGTTTCAAATCCTTGATCAATTCTTATTGCATACTTCCTGAACATTAGACACACCCACAAACTGCAGCCGCTCATGATGCAATAGCCTCCTTTCCTCCCATTGCATCCTGAGTGACTAGACTGAGTGGGGGCATTCCAAAGTCCATGAAAGATGCAGTGGAAGTTGATCAAGGAAGGTAAACACACATGTTTTTGTGTGGTAACACCGGCATGGTTGGCATTCCGTTTTTCTGCTTTTAAAAGGAAATTGCAATCAGACTCAAGCAAACAACTACATCAGCAATATTCTTAGAATGTGAGCAATCATAAAATGTTTTTTTTTTTAAACTACGTGCACTTTGAGGCCTCAAGGTGTTTCACGGTGTCCCTTTAATCCCACGTTTGTGAATATGTTTTTATGTCATATAATGTTGCAAAGTAACAACAGATCATCCTTTACATTACTTGGGACGGATTTTCAAGAGTGGAAAAACTACGCATGCGCACAGAAAAAGTTACGCAACAGAAGGTTTCCTTGCGTACCCACAGTTTTTTTTTTAGATGCGTTCAATTTTCAAAAAGGTTGCCTCTTTGCAACCTTTTCCACAATTTACAGCAAATTTGCAGGTAGTTTTTGCTCAGCTGTGGCGAAAAGGAGAATGCTGCCTTTACACATAAAATGCAAAAAATAGCATTTTCATAAGTGCAGGGATTTTTTCCTGCACCCGCGAGTTGCACATAGGGTCTTAGTCTCTGGGCCTGTCAGACCCTTTGAAAATCGGGCCCCTTCTCTCTCTCTCTGGTAAAGAGAGCCAGGTTTTGTAGTCTCTGACTGCATGGGCGCTCCACCCTGCTATGAGCCATTTTTGTTGCTCTCTGCTGCAGTCTCTCTAATCTGTCCACATCCTCCCTCAAATAAGGAGTCCTGAACTAGGAACAGTATTCAAGATGAGGCCTAATTAGGGACTTATACTGTGGCAGAGAGACATCCGTGGATCTACTGATTAAATATCTCCTGAATGATGCCAGTGTTGCGTTTGCTTAACTAGAGAGGAAATGATGTATAGGTTCTGCCTCCCAGCCTCTTCCGAAAAGACGAGGAACTGCATTAGCCATGGTGCCACCGTGCCTCTCACCTTCAACACTGGTTGTACGACTCTTACCATGTGGTGGGTGGTCACAGGATTTCAGTTACTGTGTACGCTGTGATCACTCAAACTACCGTATTCGATGATGGTGGTGGTGGGGTGTACTTCAGAACAAGCTAAGCCTAAGTGAAAGTCACTTTTCTCAGTTAGCCCACCCTTAACGTTCATATTAGTACTCTAATGAGGTACAAGCAGTATTTAATTATACTGTAACTGTGCTACATTTCAAGGTCATTTCACAATCTTACTACGTGCATTTAGACAGAAGAAGGAAATCTCAGAATGGATTTTGCAACATGGATTAAAGGAAATGTGCCCCATTCACAAACTGTTTTTTTAGGACTGCAGTATTCCGTCTGTCAATAAAGGTGCACGTTGCAGTAATGCCCAGTGGGCTTGTAAATCTCTAGAATTCAAAAAATAAGGTATTTTTTTTATATGGAGCATTAGAAAAAGAAGAGGCATTTCTTTTTAAATAAATACGTCATATTTTTTGTGTGAATAGCATTTATTGTTTTTTATACACAATAAAAAATGAAGGCATAATACAAAAATTCCCACTAAAGCCAACTAAATTACATCTTGTGATAGACAGTTACACTGTACCAACATTTGCACATTTTTCATCACTTTACTTCACTGAATGTCATAGCAACATGAAGCCATCTCCGAAAACCTGCCAGACAGATAGGACGCAATGCTGAGTATTGAACTCCTTTTAAAGGGAACATAAGACTTGTATTTTATGACTGGCCCCGTGGCATGGAGTGCTAAGGTATTGAATGCCTTACCTCTTGCCATGCCAGCAACCCATGATTGGGAATGAGCGGGGGTTGTTGGGGATCAATGGGGTGCCATGCCAGCGACCCATGATTGGGAATGAGCGGGGGTTGTCGGGGATCAATGGGGTGGGAGAGGATTGAGCATCCTGGGGATTGTTCTCCTGTCCCAGGGAGTGGCAGTCTGCTGTCTTGGCCCATGGCTGCCACCAGGTTGAGGTCCGAGGGCAGTGAAGCCTCGAGAGCAACTTGTAGGGAGGGGCTGCAGTTGCACAGGATGTGTGCGCCTGCACACACACACATACTGGTGCAGGGGCAGGGGAGCAGAGCACAGAACATGGAAAATGGGGAGGGTGGGCTATCTGAAGCCCGCCTGTCTCCCTGTGGCCCATGCTGATGCTCAGGTCTGGGGAGATGGGTCTGGATTTGTTGTCCCGGGGAAGGATGGCCCCCTCCTTCCTGGCTCTGACACGAGGAAATCCATGGGGGATAGAGGTGTGTGCTGGTCATGGAGAATGGTGACAAGGCTGAACAGTCACCCACCATGCCAAGCCTTGTTGTGGCCAGCTCCATTCTGTGACTCATAGATTATGGGTTACCTGTCTATGCTGCTGCCTGTGACACGGTGTTAAGCAGAGTAAAGTTGATCAGTAATAATAATACGTGCCACTTTGTACTTGGTGCAGATAACCGCACTCACAGTTGTACCCTTTACACACTCACTAAGTGGCTACCCTTACCCAGCAGAATAAAGTTCCAGACCTGTTTGCTAGCCAAAACGGTGCTTTTTGGCCTAACACCCCCTGCTTTAACAAATTGATTCCGCACTGTCTCCAACTAGTACAACACCAGAAACATGGCCAAGGAATGCCCTTAAGCCTCCTTTCTGGTGAACTCAGCTGGGCAAGCGGTCATTTGCTGTCAGGGCCGCTAACTGGTTAAATGAATTGCCTGATACGCCGCTAAATCTCCCCAAGTTTAATCAGTTTTAGAGAACTTTGTGGTCTGCCTTTGGAGTCCGATGCAGCTGTAACCATTTAAGCAGTTTTATCCAGTTTCTCACTGTACATAACCTGTGACTTTTTATACAACGATCTGTTTCTATTTTATCAAAACTGTATGATGGCACAAATTATGTGATTTGATACCTTTTGTTGAACCAACAGAGATTACAGAAAGAAACTTCCGAACTCACAGAGATCTTCAGAAGACCTCTGTGAGTTTGAAAGTTTAAGGTCTTTCTGTAATCTCTGTTGGTGCAATAAAAGGTATCCAATCACCTAATTTGTGCATCTTGTTGTGCAAGGACCAATACAGCAATAAACACTTTTTTGACAACAAAACTGTACGCAGTTGTTCTGCAGTATAGCCTAGAGGTTAGAGGAATGAGGTGTGAACAAGCTTGATGCATCCAGCAGACCAGACCTGAGTTTGATTCTCACAACCTCCACTTGCATACTGTGTGACTCTGAGCAAGTCACTTAACCACCCAGTGCTCCCAGGTTGACCCTGAAAACAGGTACTTGTGCCTAGTGGGCCTTACCCGGTTATCAAAGACTAAAAAAAAATAAAAAAAAATGCGTGGAACCTGACTTGACTAGATTTCCTCTGGAACTGCTTATTGAACTTGTAATGTTTTTATTTTTTTTGTGACTGTGTATTTGATGTGGAACCTTTGTAAATGAGCACTTGTGCTCAAAGATAATATCCAAAGTTTTCAATAAATAAATAAAGAAAAAGCTTTATTAAAAAAAATTGTATTTTATGTTTTGTACTATAACTAGAAATTAGGACATGTGTAAAATCTGTATAATTAATGGCTTCCTCTTTTTTCCATAAGGAAACCGTGGCGTAATTTGCCATTATAAAGGCGTTTATAATGGCAAACATAGCGCCGGTTTCCTCTCTAACGTAAGCCTGCTCAAACTCTGCTCGCTTTTTACTACCCGAACCGCAAACCCAACCTGAAAAGAAACTGCCACGGACACTCGGCAGTAAGTAAAATAAAATTTAAATTAATTGTACCACATTGCTACCGGATCGATCCTCCCCTACAATACTGTCGAAAAAAAAATGTTTTAAATAAGAGAAAGCCAACCGGAATCGCACTGCGGCAGCAGTGGCACAGCAGCCTTTTTTATTTTATATAATTGCTGAGGCAAAAAAGAGAAAGCCAACAACGACAATTATATAGGTGAAATATGTCTGTTCAGGTAACGAGACTTACACACTGGTTAGATACATAAACCTCGAGCTTCGCCTCGGGTTTATGTAGCATCATACCCTCGGTGTGTGTGTAAATCTCGCTACACACCCAGACCCATACTTATCCTATATAATAACTGGGTTAGGTTTTTCCCATAGGGAAACAGTGGTGTAATTTGTCGTTATAAGGAGCATTTATAACGGTAAACACGCCGCACGGTTTCCTCGCTGGCGCGTATGCCCAACCTACAGCTCTTCCGGGTTTTCACCGCTCGCCACCAAATTTCTTCATCGATCGAAACCGCACCGCCGCCACTATCTCTAGGCAGTAAGTAACTATTTAAAAAAAAAAACTTCCTAACAAAAATCACACCGTAAAGGGGACAACAAAACAAGAAAAAGTAAACTGCTGCTAAGCGATCGAGGACTCGGCTAAACATCATCCAGACCGCAGCCACACCAGACCATTTATTTTATATAACTGGCTGGGGCGAAAAAGCCTAACCCAGAAGTTATATAAAATAAAATACGGGGTGGTGTGTGTAAACTCGAGTTTTACACACACCCTCGGGGTTGGATGCCTGGATAAACCCTTATATGCCATCCAACCCCTCGGGGGTGTGTGTAAAATCCCGTTACACACACCACCCCATACTTTATTCTCCATTAAATACCCCAGTGTATTGTTTTATGGGTTTGTTTTGAAATAGTCCTATTTTTCCTTTATTTTTACTTATCGGCTTCAGATCTCGGTGGTATCAGTTGTGCATGTTAAAGCAGCAGTACAATTAAATTTTTTTTCAAACAGCTAGTTTC
The DNA here is from genome assembly GCA_016271365.2 of Neoceratodus forsteri. NCBI lineage: Eukaryota > Metazoa > Chordata > Ceratodontiformes > Ceratodontidae > Neoceratodus > Neoceratodus forsteri. The sequence continues at coordinate 22,680,583 of JADMNL010000034.1, read as the reverse complement.
AGCTGCAACTAATAAAATATTAGCATACCTCTTAGATCTTCTTCTGTAGGTACCTCCCATGCTGCACACCACGAGTGTTTTTGTGTTCTTGATCTGAACCCTTGCCAGGTCTGCAGTGCTACTTCTAAGCCAAATGTGGAAGCCATCTTTTTTTTCTTGAGAAAAAACTAAATTCAAACATTTATAAAATACTCAGTTGTTTGTGTGAAACTAGAACATTTTACCACCTAATAAAACTGGAAGATACCTAGAATCTATTATAGTGAAAGAGTAGGTAAAATGTTTGCTCAATTTTGTTGCACTGATGCATGTTAGTGCTACCTCTGAGACAACTCTTATGGTTGTAAGAGTGGTGTCATGCACGTTCTTAGGATATGAGAACCACAAACTGAAGGTGAGCAGTTCTGATACCCTAAGAATGTAAGTGTGACCACTCTTATCACCATATAAGTGGTCTCAGTAGTGGTATTATATAATACTGATCAAGCTTGACCAGTAATATGCTAATTTTTTAAAAACCTTACCAGAACATGGCCATTTCCAGGGCAGCTGTGTGTGAGACACTCTTCACAGAAACAGAGTGTCTCACGTGCAGAGGAAAGGAGCATTCTGATTGGTCGGGAGCACTCCCTTGATGTATAATGTAGAAACCCTACACAGAAAGCTTCACTCTGGGCTTCCACTCAACTGATGTCACTGGGTTCCAGAACTCATAAGAAACTACAAAATAAATACTGGGCGGCAAAAAGGAGCACTACAAAAGGACTCTAAAAAAAAAAAATAAAAGGTTATTTTAAAACAAACTACAAACAGTGCTGTAAACTGGGGCACTATATTCTAAAGTGGGGCTTTGCTCCTCAGAAAGTCTCTGCCCCTGGCACAAGTTGTGCTAGGAGCAATAAGAGGTATGCTCAAGCAGGCAAAAACCACATTGTGGGTGCACAAAGTCTGTTCAAATATAGCCTTCCCCCCACCCCCGAGAGCAGCAAAACAGGTAGTTGCTCAGGCACAAATCACATCCCCCAGAAATGAACTGGCCATGCTACACAACAAGTTGCCAAGCAGAACAGGCGATGTTAGGTCACCCACAGCTATTACTGCTCTTGCACTATAGGCCTGTTTACACGGCCAACTTTGCTCTGCAGCAACCTGAGCATGTGGGCCACTGCAGTATAAAAGCAGCCATGTGGACACTTACTGGAACGTGGTAAGTCATCCTGTGCTCCTCTCCCCAACCGGTGCAGGGGTAGGGACATGTTCCAGTGTGAGCGGCTTAAACAGTTGTGTGGACAGGCTGTGCTTCTCCCTCCGGTGCACAGTAACTGACACTACTGACTTCTCCAAGAGTGATGGCCCCTCTCCAGTGTGGCTTACATTGGTGCTGAGAGGAGCTGTGTAAACACTGGCATGATCATCTGGGGCAGTCCAAAAGTGAGCCTGGCGCAGCTGCAGACGCAGTGCATCGGCCCTGTAAACAGGCCTAAAATTGTAATATTCTAACGTCAGCATTCAAATTACCTCATTCTTTATACAAGGCCTTAAGAAGATATTATCTTCCCATTTAGAGACCATTTAAGTGTTAGCCTTAAGACATTGCTCCCTGGAGTGTAATGAGGCTGGGTACTCTGCTGTGGAAATCCACCCATAGCCCCATATGGAGAGGTGCTTTGTGGAGCTGCTGTAACACACCATTCTAAGCAGTACAGGAGAACAACAACTGTTGTGTTGTGTATGGAGTGCAATTCTTGGTACAGAATCAGTACTGTGTTGTGGTTATATACTGCAATATGTACTGTACTAGTGCAGTTATAACCACGTAATTATACACAATATCCACAGGGAGTGTTCACAGCATGCCATGTGAAAATAATTTTCAGACAGACATTCACCTGTAATACATAACTGTACTGATAAACTTCACACACACAGTTCTACCTCTGCTTTGCTATGCACTGTCAGCCTCCAGAGTCATTCTGTGGGTGTTTACCAAGTGAACAGCCATTTGCTCTGTTAAAACATGCCTTTTCAAAGTGTTAGGTTGCACAGCACTGCCCGCTAGTTAATGTCTTCACATGCCTTTGAATATAATCTTGGTATATGGTGATATTAGGGGCTCTCTCATGTGATACAAGAAGGGTGTCTTGGGTTGACTGGACAAGGGAACCATGAGGCCAACCTGAGCAGTTCTGTCATCCCAGCCAGCATGAGATATCCTTCTTATTTCATAAGAAACATCCCCTACTAGCATCATATACATATTATATGGCAAATGCCCACGTATATACTTGCCATGGGGTCATTTGTTTGATAATGTATGTTTTTTTTTCTAGATTTTTGGGTGTTCCTTCTGGATTTGTATGATCTGTCGCACTGTAGCCGTTAACACACATCATCATGAACGACCATGCTCTGTGGTGTGGTTTGCATGGAAACTTATCTCTGTCATCATTTTTATGTTGGCGTACGTGCGCAGCCAACATCTTGCGGCAGTGGGGATTTGGGGGCGCGGTCGCTGTTGGGCAAATGCAGGGCATGCACCAGTAGGTTCGTCCCTCATTCCCCAATCAGCCTGCATGCCGATGCCACACCATGCATACTAAGCTGGCAAGCACATCTAAGGAAAGGTCCGCTGCAATCCAAGCAAAGCTTGTCATACGTAGCGGACCCTTCCTACGTGTTTGCCAGCTAGTAGCATGGCGGCACAGTGGCCCTACACTGCCGACAGCACCGACTTTGGGGTGCCCAATCCCCCGGTCGGCTTACCCTGCCCCGTGAAGTATGTGCCAATGGTGGAGCCCACTCCCCATCGGCAAAATGTGCCCCCCACCTCATTGTTTGCTAAGAAGGGTGCCCTATCCCCGTCGGCATCCACCTCCCCTTCCTGTTGTACTGTGCCGACGGGGAGCCCACTCCCATCAGCATCATGTCTCCCCTTCTTCTGTGCTGACAGGGATGCCTAATCCCCATCAGCTACTGTGCCCCCAAACAAAAGAAACGACCTGTAAAAAGAAACCGTCCTTATTTTTTTTCCTTGGTACCTGTAAACTGAAAACGGTCCCTCGTAGTCTCCCTACCCACCACCGCACTCCACCCACTGCGCACCCTGCCTCCCCCCACCTCCACCCCATACTTACCTCCGGAGTCTGGTGCGACGATCTTTGCTGGACTGGGAACACGTCTGCACTCTTCAAAGCTGACTGCGAACTGAGGAAATGCCGGTAAGCTGTATAATGGACTAAACAGGGTTTTTTCAACTTTGCTCCATATCTTGGGCATTTTTTGGAATTTTTGCACCAAATTTTCAACATGGGGTTTTTGGGACCCCTCCTCACGAATTCTGTCACAGTTTTGACGTTAATCGGTCCTGAAAGGTGATTTCGCAGTCACTGTGGAAAATCACCTTTTGGGACTGATTAACACAAGGACAGTGACAGTGTTCATGAGGTGGGCTCTCAAAAAAGCCTATATTGCAAATTTGGTGGAAAAATCCCAAAATTACTGTTTTACTTAGTGTGTATTGCACAGTTTACAAAGCCTCGTAACTTCACAAATTCACAATATTTTCATGCCAGATTTTCAACATTGTCATTTTTCTACACCTCCTTGTGAACAGTACAGCTGTCATTTTCACATCCTGGCTGAAATGTGTTTCCGTTGCCAAGACAATGCCGTGGTCACTGTGGGAAATCAGTGCTCGGGCCAGATTGCAAAAATGACAGTGACACTGTTCATGAGCAGAGGTCCTACAATGCCTATGTTGAAAGTTTGGTGACGATACTCCATAAAATGATTGTGTTATGAGCGTACATTGTGCTGTTTGCACGCACGCTCGTAACGTTGTGCATTTGTAATATTTTCACTCTGGATTTTCACCATTGGCATTTTTCCACACTTCTTAATGAACAGTAAAGCTGTCATTTTACATATCCTGCCTGAAATGTGTTTTCGCATGTCTGGTGAAGAATAACGCGGTCGCTGTGCGAAATCACTTTTTGAGACAGCTTGAGGACATAACAGTGACTCTGTACATGAGTAGAGGTGCTAAAATGCCTATGTTGAAAATTTGGTGTCAAAACTCCATAAAATGCCTGTGTTACAAGTGTGTTTTGCGCATTTCCCACTCACTCTCGTAACTTCGCATGTTTGCAGTACTTACATTCCACATTTTCACCACTGCCATTCTTTTACACCTCCTTATGAACAGTACAGCTGTCGTTTTTCACATCCTGCCAAACATGTGTTTCCACAAGGCACTACCAAAGGCAATGCCAGCGTGACAACATTTGGCATTGACAAATGCCTTGTTTGTATGTGGGGTTTATTACACCTTAAGAACAAAAGTGAGGGCAGTGGAACTGTGGAGCAGTCAGAGAAAGCAACAGCACTAGAGAGCACACTAAAACGTGGAGCACGTGGAGACAGCTGTACATAAAATAAGAGATAAGGCTGTTCTCTATTCCTATTGGCTGTTGGCATTCCATTGACATTTAATATAGCATTGGCCATGCATTGAGGACTCTGCCCCTCATTAGCATATATGCACATGCACAAGCCCTGATTTGTAAAGTGGAGTACATGACTTTATGCTGTAGAAATCTACACTTCCCATATGGCAACTGGAGCGCTAACCACAGACCCATGGAGCAAAGCACAGTTTGAGCACTGCAAAAGCAGTTTGCTCCACACGTACTATTTAAATATGCTGTCCTGAGGGTATTAAATAAACTTCACACGTGCCCAGATTGTGAATTAAACACAGAATTTGATGGCAGATAAGGACTTCTTGGCCCATCCAGTCTGCCCATTCCTTCCTACCCACATTATTACCACAGACTGTACCCAATCTACAGCTCTTTCTCCCTCCCTACTTCATTTCCTTTGTGGTTCCCGTGTGCTTATCCCATGCATTCTTGAACCCCATCATTGTTTTCACCCCAACACCTCCACTAGAAGGCTGTTCCAGGAATTCACCACTCGTTTTGTGAAGAAGTAATTCCTCACATCTCTTCCTGAATCTACTACACCCTCTTGCTTCATAGCATGTCCCCTTGTTCTTGAGCACCTTCGCCTCTGAAAAACACTTTCTACCTCGACATTATTTACTCTTGTGAGATAGGTAAAACACTCTATCATATCCCTCCTCTGTTCCAGAGTATACATATTGAGGTATTTTAGTCTCTCGTCATAGGGCTTTTGATGCAGACCCTGCACCATTTTAGTTGCCTTCCTCTGGAATTATACTACAAATTAAAAAACAAAACAAAAACAAGGCTTTTGTTCCCTCCAGTGCAGCAATGACTTTTTCTATCTAAACCATTTCATTTGTCCTTTCCTCTCATGGAAATAGACTACTAAGTATTTCTTTACAGCCAAGAAGCTGATAACATGAAAAATGAAAGGCGGAAGCGGACCCAAAATCACAGTGTTAACCTCCAGAAATGGCCTACTTGTGTTGATAAATATAAAATAGAATATATAATATTCATGATTTTATCAGGTTTTCTACATGGAGAATAAAGAGGCCCTACTTAGAGTACGTGGCTCAACATGCATAATAGATCAACACAAGACTGGAAATCTGTGAGGCTGTGCTTTCTTAATTCCGTTTCCCTGGGAAGGCTTGACATTGTGTTCTCAATTATGGACTTTTTTTTAAATTCCTCTCCTCCCACACAAACTGCATTTAAATTTATCTTTAATGCAGTCTGAACAAATACCATGGAACCTCTTTGCCAGCTAATATACCAATTATATTTATATGAAATTTTCAGCAGCTCTTTTTGTTGAAGTCAGCTAAATAGTCCCCTGTCATGCATTTTCAGGAGTCCCAATTTCAGTGCTCTCAGCAAGTCTTAGAAATTCTTTTGCTGTGAACAGAAGACAATAGGAATTTCAAAGCAATTATTCAAAACTAGGAGAATTCAAGTACTGCAGGACTAACGAGGCTGAGGACTAGAGGTTTGGTCAGTTTTTCCTCTAAGCTGTTTTAGTGTTACTTTAAAGCAGCAGCATCTGTTAGTGACCTTATAGATTTTTTTAAGGTAATAATATTTGTCTGACAAAAATAGCAAGACATTCCATTTTCTTTCTATTTCCTTACATTCCTCAACCAAGATCCAGGATTTAGAAGTTTTTGAAAGTTCTCACTCCCCTGCAACGCTCAATATCTTGGGGCAGTTGGGTGCTGTTTATCATCAGACACATGTGGCAACACCACCCTAATACATCCACATTATGAATCTAGCACGTACCTTCAACAGGTAACCTCAGTGGAAGATATTTTTAGAAACTGCAAGTGGTGGACATGTTTAAGGATGTGAGTCATTAATTATAAACTTAGCTGTACAAGATATTTAACAATATCTCGGAAAACTAAAAATAAACTGAGCATGAATCTAAGTATGTAAGAAATACTTTTTTGCCCAAAAGCTGTATGATGACATTTTTTTGATGATTTACAAATACTGCTGCTTTAAGAAGGGCAAACGCTCCCCTGATTCTTTTTTTGTTCAATTGTGTTTATGCTCCTTCTCTAGTATGGTGATCTTTTCCCTCAGGAAACCCCTTTTTGAGCTGCCCCGCCCCTGTCACCCCACCATATCCCAGGACTTACCACCCTTCCAGAACTCTGTGGCTTACCTGACACAAGAGACCCCCCCCAGGATGGACCCAGATGCAGAGAGGAACAAGATGGAGTTGGAGAGGTTGCTGGAGGTCAGTAGCTGCAGGGGTTTGTGGGCACTCTGGGTCTTGCTGGTGCTCAGAAGAGGGGAGGATTTACTCCTTAATTGCCACCCATCCTCAAGGATGTTGGCTTGGGTGGATGTCTGACACCTCCACATGCAAGGCCTGTGCATGCAGTGTGACAGCCGTCAACTTCCTTCCCCCCATGATGTAGCCCCCGCCAACTGCACTGCCTGTGGTCACCCAGGTGGTGGTAGCACCGCAGGGTATTGCCAAGCTCCCCCTCCAGAGGATGAGAGAGTCCTCTGGGATGCTCCATACCCCCCCCCACTGGCTCCTGATGATCTGGTCTCATTCCTGAACCCAGGTAGTCAGGGATGCAAATGGTACCTCTACTGTTGCTCTGACAGGCTGGCCTCGCTCCCCTGATTTATGATGTCATTGCTGAAAGCTTCCATTTTCAAATTTGTTTTCCATGTTTTTACGCCCTTTCCTTCTTCCCCCTAGGCAGAGCTGCACCTTTTCTCTGACTTACAGCCTTCACACCCAACAACAGTACCGCTTCTTGTATTACTTTATTGGTTTGTTTGTTAATTGGGTAGGTACACTGACCCCAGGGATCATTTTCAGGCATGACCCGGGCCATTTAGGTGGCACACATCAACATGGGTACAACACAAAAACAAGAAGTAGAGACATCATATACAAAAAGCATGGTGAGTTAAGGCAGGTGATGTATGGTTACATAGAAATACAGAGCATCCAAGCTTAGCTGTACAAAGGAGAAGTAAGGCAAAACAAACACATGTCTATACAGCTCATAAATAAATTCAGTATTACAGTTTGCTCATCCAGCAGGGGGAGTGCCACTAATTACATTGCTCATCCAGCAGGGGGAGTGCCACTAATTACACTGCTCATCCAGCAGGGGGAGTGCCACTAATTACCCTGCATCTTTTTCAGTGTACTGAATGACATGGCTGCGCTGCAGTAAATCCACAAAGGATAAGAGATCCCGGTCATTTGCGATTTTATTTTTTGTCTGCTTGGAGTGCTCCCACAGGACTGGGTTTCTGGCTCCTTTGCCAACTTTTACTCTTCAAGTGGTTGGGCACACAACACATAATCGAATGTTGGACACCTGTGACTTTTATTCAAGTTGTTTATCAGAATATTTTCTTTAGCTAGACAAGCTTTGGCATTTTGTAAAATTTCACATTCTGTGTCCTGTCCAGCCTGTGCTTGTCTTATTTTGCAGCTAAGAAATAGCATTCTCTGTGTAGAGAGTGTTTTTAAATGCAGCGATGCTAAAACATGAATTTCTCTGTACTTAGTTCTGATGACTTATAAATATAACTTATAAAACGGCATTGGAAAAATCCACAAACATGATGGGCTAAATTATGTCACATGACCATTCATTACACCACTTTAATGCACACCTAGGGTGTTGATCTTATTTTATAGTTAAAAAACAACTTTTGTTATACAGAGAGACATTTTATATGCACAACAACACACTCCAGAGTTGGCGTTACAATATTTTAATGCAATTCCCAGGAGTGTGAGGCACTCGGCTACATCTCTTGCCTCACATCATTGGGACGTGCATTAAGTAATAAGCCATGACAGATTAAATGGCAGAAGTATATACCGTGGTCATAGAAAAGTTCCCTCTTACTGCAGCATGTCTTAAAGTACCCCAGGCAAACAGGGTTTTGAATTTTTGCATTTTATTTGTTTTACCAGGGAAAAGGCTCTGTTGAGCGATGCTCATTTACAAGGAGGTCCAGGATAGGGCAGCAAAACATCATACAATTCGGAAAGGTACATATACAGATGAATTACAGGGAATCAACATAATCATCATAATTTACAAAGGAGAATATACAGGTTACAATATAAGTAATAACAAGGGTCTAGAGAAGACGTGCAGCAGAGAATGAAAAAGATGCTACAGCCATAACACTTAGCTAATATGAGGTAGCACATACAGAGTTAATGAGAGAAATTCAGTCTTGCATTATGTCCAGTTGAGAACTCAGCAGTTGCACATGTCAAAGTAATGGATTTCGAGGAGATTTTTAAAGATAGTAGTGCAAGGTAAGGCACCTAATTTTAAAATATGTTGCAGCTTACCCAGAGTGTAGGGACACATCAGCTGAGGGCAGCTTTTTCAGAATACGAGAGAAACCTCAGTATCTCCAGAAGAATGACACTGCAGCTCCTTAATCAATGTGGACTAGTGGACCTGTGGAACAATGCTGTAATGTACTGCGGGAAGTCATTCAGTACAGCCTTGAAGGACCACATGTAAAGGTTACTTAGCCATCTAGTGTCCAGAGATGTTCATCTTACAGTGGAGTAAAGTGTACAGTGATGGGTCTTGATGGTTAAACCTGTTATAAAGCAGAGGGCCCTATTAGCCAAGTGGGAGGAAGTACTACAGCAATAGATGAAGTCTGCGCAACTGGGAGGGGAAGATGGCTGATAAAATCTTTTGCATGCCTCAATTGTAATTCATCTGTATATGTACCTTTCCGAATTGTATGATATTTAACTTTAATTACTGCGGCCAGGTTTAGCTTTTTATACTCACTATAGCCATTTCTGGTTTAGCTTTAATTTACTGCAGCCAGGTTTAGCTTAATTACTGTTTGTTCGAATTCCTACAACCATTTCCTGTGCATGTTCCGACAGAACTGTTCTGCCTCTGCATAGTAATGAAGTCTCCTCCCCCATTTCCACAGCATAAATAACGCTTACCTGCTTCCTCTCCACAGCCATTCCTGGAGTGGATCCCATGGTCCGGCGGTCGCGAGGGCCTGAGTGCAGACTCCCCCCACCCCCCGAAGCCGAAGTAGAGCAGGTAGGAACTCGGGCACAGCAAAAGAAACACAGGACTGTGGTGCAGTTGGAATCAGTGTATTGCCCACTGACACTGTGTGTTGGCTCCCCGCCCCCAGCACCACCCTTGAGTCGACCACGGTTATATAGAGGATAAGAACCAATAGGAGTGCGGCTGTGTTTTAACCAATCAGCCCACTCTCCACCTGCAGATTATATGCGTTGGCCACTAGAGGGATTCAGCCTGCCACCACTTATTTCTCACTGGCCCGCCTTTGGTCTTCCTCACATCTCATACTCAGCATGTCCCTGGTAGTGATCTCTACACTCGCTCTGTTCTTCCCTGTGCTGACTCCCCCCACTGTCCCTCCGGTGAATCTCCCCAGCTGTGTTGAAAACATACATCTGCCTGACTGTCAGCCTCCACTTACCAATCCACCCATTGCGCCTAGTATCCCCATCTGTATACCACTTGTGCTGTGCTACACTGGTAACCTCTTCACTACCTGCAGTGGGCGCGCATCCCCCCTCACCTCCTTACCATCAAACTGCCACCCCCCCATCCTGCATAGCCCACCTGCCACACGATTCCCTATCCTGGGTCCCACACATATAATTACCCTCCCCACCCACATCCTAGCAAGCGACAGAGGGTCACATGCATACTGCACTAAAAAGATGTCCTGGAATCCCAACACTACATCCCTTCCCCTCCTTCTGTGCATGTCTTTTAATATGCACACAACTCATGGACCCTCTGCTGCTCAACATCCTGCCCATAGGCTAAGTATTGTCAATGTCAACACTTGCACCCTCCTAAAAAAAATGGGACTCTTACCAGGGATGGGTACAGGAGCCTCAACCTGTTATCACATCTACCCCTACCCTTTATCCCACCTTCCCCTTTCCCACCACTGACTCACCTCACACACTGGACCACCTTATCACCCCACCGCACTCTCTACCAACACCCGCTCCCCCCCGTCCCCGGAGCAGAGTGAGCTTACTTCATCCTAGCCATACCTGCCCTTAGCTCCCTACCCATCCCCTGCACCCCCCCAGATCCTCGCATCTGCCTAAGCACATCAACCCCACCTGCCGTAGTCCACTTCTCCGACTTATCACCTTACTGCTTCTGCTCTCTGGGAACATCCACCCAAACCCTGGACCTGGACATTCTACCCCCCCTCGCTTCCTACTGGGCGTGGCCTCAGCATTGCCTCTATGAATATCTGCAGTCTCCCAAAGAAAACTGCTGCACTCCAGTGCTGGGTCACCCAACACAGGCCTGACATCCTTGCCATAGTGGAGACTTGGTTCTCCGCAGTAACCCCCGACTCTGCTGTCTCCCTCCCCGGTTTCACCCTCTTCTGAGAAGATCGTGTGGGTAAGCGTGGTGGCGGATGTGCAGTCTACCTGTGTGACTCCCTCCTGGGCCACACACTCCCTACCCCCAAGCTCGATCATGGTGCCCAAGCCATCACCTTAAAAATCTCCCCTGACCCGGGCAGGGGCCCTCTCTATCTTACAACTACATACATACCCTCATGGGCCCAAAGTCCAGCTTTCCACTCCCTCACTGACTATCTCTCTACCCTGCCCCACAAAGCTGAACAGCTCATCCTAGGTGCTCTCGATATCAACTGGCTTGGCTCGGCTCCACTGCAGCACACATAAAGGACTCCTTCACTGCCCTTGACTTAACTAGTCACCCATCCTACCAGATTTAACCAGGCCAGTGGATCCAGCTCTCTCCTTGAAATAATACTCTCCAATTGCCCCACAAAATCAAGTCTGTTAGCGTCCTAGCCAACTTCCTTAGCGACCACTCCCCTATCCTCTGTTTCTGGTCCTCCCCCATGCTCAATCCCACATGCAAAATCACCTCCCACCACCGCTTTTGCCCCGGGGGCCTTAATAAGCTTGCGACTGATATAGATACTGCACTAGCCTTCCTCACCAGAGCCTTCTGCAAGGCCTGTGACATATTTGCCCCCGTCACCAGCACTCACTCCAAAAGACACAATGCTGTCTGGATTTCTCCCTTCCTGATCCAGCAACTGAAACAGTGAGACAACCTATGGCAAATCGCGGTCGAGTCAGGCAGGACAGTAGACAAACAAGCCTATAATGCCAGTTGCAACCAATGCACCTGGGCCATAAGGCAAGTCAAGGCCAGATACTACCAAACCACCCTGGCCTCATCCTAGGGCTCTGCACGAGCTTTCTGGGATAATATTAAGGAGCTTAATGGGAAAACGTGCTCTCCCCCCCCAGATGCTTGTTAACAGTGCTATTACCACTGAGCCCTCCCACTTGTTGCTGACTGCCTCAACACGGCCTTTTCTGACCTAAGTGCAGTCCTTCCTGTCCACTTCTTTGACCCTATCCATGCCTCCAACCCCTCCACCATGAATCCTCCCCCCATTTCTCCTCCGCACCATATCTCCCCGTGACACCAAACCAATCCTACTAAAAGCCCTCTCCAGCCACAACCCCACTTATGACCCCCTTGATTCCAGGATTCTCTGCCTAACTCTTGATGTCATGCAAGCCCCTCTCACTGACCTTTTTAACCAGTCTCTATGCCTCGGCCAATTCCCGAGCACATGGAAATCAGCTGAAATTACCCCAATTCATAAAAATGGAGACCGCACATTGCCAAACAACTACAGACCGATCTCCATCCTCCCCCCACTCTCTAAAGCCCTGGAAAAAATAGGATCCACCCAACTCGTGGATTATCTCTCCAAGTACAACATATTATGCCCAGAACAGCATGGCTTCTGTTCGGGACACAGCACCACTTCAGCCCTATTGGAGTTCTCTCAGCAAATACGCTCTGCACTTGACTCTGGGGATATTGCCGGGGCAGTGTTCATTGACCTATCTAAGGCCTTTGACACTGTGTGTCACCCTCTATTGCTTGACTCCCTCCATCAACTTGGTTTCTCATCTGGCCCCCTGGCCTGGTTCTCCAGCTACCTCCATGACAGATCCCAATGGGTCAAAATCAATGGTACCCTATCAACTGCCCTATCTGCATGCTCTGGTGTCCCTCAGGGTTCCATCTTGGGCTCCACATTGTTCAGTCTCTTTGTAAACACCTTCCCCAGCTCCTGCTTGGGCAGAATGCTCCTATACACTAATGATGCGGTCCTCGTTGCCTCCCACTCCGTCCCACTCACCCTCCAGAGCTCTCTGCAAATCGCCTTCAGCCAAGCTGAAAAATGGTTCCCCGACCATCGCCTGGTTCTGAACCACAAGAAGATGAAATCTATGATTTTTGCACACCGCCAAAGTAACTCCAGAAATGCCCCCCTTCTCATCCTCCCCTGCACCCTACACCCCCTTGAACAGGTACAGTATCAGCATACAAATGCCTGGGCATCACCTTCGACTCAGCTCTCTCCTTCCACGCCCATCTTAACTCCCTGTCCTCTGCCATGAATGCCCAGATTGGACTCCTCTACCGTCACAAAGACTGCCTCCCTGAGTATGCCCTCTGGCTGGCTATCACCTCCTCCATCCTGTCTTTGGTTGATTATGGGCTCCCTATCTATGCAGCTGCTGACCCCACTGCACTCTCCAAAGTCCAAACCTCAATTAACAAGGCCTGCAGGCCCCTGACCGGTGCCCCCAGCAAAATGCACACATGCCAGCTTTACTCCGCCTCGAACCTACTCACCTTTGAAGAGTGCATACGATATCACACCTGTATACTGGCCAAAAAAACACTACTTGGGCTCTCCCCACCAGGGGTTACTACATCGCTAAAACGGGCCACCCACTTGGTAACCACCCGGAATGCAACCAAAGCCACCTTCCAGGTGCCGAGAGCCAGGATCTCACTCGCCCAAAGATCTTTCCACTCCAGTGTCCCCTCCTGGTATAATTCCCTCCTCGCCCATATCACAAACATCTTCAAAATCGGTCCCTTCAAAATCGCCCCGTGTAAACACCTCACTGACACTTGGAGCTACAAATGCCCATGATTGGGTCATACCTAGAGCTCTGCCTGACCCAATCCACAGACAAAGTCTTCCCGGTCCGCCACTTTCCCCAGCAACTACCCCTCTGCTGCTCCGCTACCCAGTATCTCTAGGTATCTCGTAGTATTTCATGTATACTAGTTTAATTAGATTAACTTAATTACTGACACTGTAATGCAGCATGAGAGGGGTGCTGCATTTCTGAGGTGCCGTCTTTCGGATGAGACATTAAACTGAGGTCCCATCTGCCTGGATTGGTGGTAGTTCAGGTGGATGTTAAAGATCCCATGGCACTTATCGAAAAGAGTAGGGGAATTTCCCCGGTGTCCTGGCCAAATTTCCCCTCATTCACTAAAAATACCACCAACAGCTTAATCTGGTTCAAGGTCAGTTGGCATTCATCTGTATCCCCCTCCCCCGGGTCGTGCCTGAAAATAGGCAGGATTTGTCTAGTGCACTTACCCGGTCAACAAAAGCTAAATAAAAATAAATAAATAAATTGAAGCCTGTACACCACGCATTGAAACCTGTGTGCTCCACTGTATCACTGGAATTGCTTTGAATGTCCCTTTGCTTTGTTTACTCTTTTTATTGTATCTCACCTGTAATGTTCTCCATTGTTGTACTCCACCAAAATGTTGTCTACCCTCCTTGCGACGAGGTGCCTTTGTAAATGAGTCTTTGACTCAAAGGTTGTAAATCAGAATTGGGAATAAATAAATAAAAATTAATTTAGTAAAACAATATTTCTTTCTATAGTAAAAAAACACAGTCAAGATCAAAGTTTTTTGCATAATGTTTCAATGTGGGTGGGTAAAGAACAGTTTGCTATCAAGCCAAAGCCCCAGGTATTTGTAACTGCCCACTAGTTTGAGCTTATCTCCCAGCAAGTTAGAGCTGAAGGAGGGGAGGGCTTTTGAGGCCGCGTTGCCATCTGTTGAGAAACATATGACCTTGGTTTCTGAGCCATTTGGTAACAATCTGGAGTGAAATAGATTGCGCTGCATTGAGTTAAAAGCAGTCTGGAGATCTGCAACTACAGAGGCTACAGTGGGCCTGGAGATGTAAAAGACAGTATCTTTGGTGCAGAACTGTAAGTTTGCATTTGTTAAGTTGGATCCTAGATTATTTCTATAAATCATGAAGAGCAGCAGGTTCAAAACAGACCCTTTGGGGACACCTTTTACTAAGGCAGTTTGCGAGGGAGAGAGGCCTTCCACCTTTAGCTACTGCTGCTGCTGGTGTCCACATAAATAATTGGCGCACTAAGCAAGGGAGAAGGCACTAACCCCAACATTGACTAGTTTCTGCAGCAGTATTAACTTCCATTTGAAAACAGTGATGTTGCTGTAGTACGCAATACCTCACTTGTAGCATTTCACAGCAATTGGTAACATTTCGGTGGCCATCACTGTATATAAAATGTTACCTGGTTTTGAAGGTAATGAGACTTTTTTTTACATTGGTATTAAGATCTGACACCTGACTGTGTATTTTTATGTTTTTAATGCACAGTTATGTGATGTCTCTCAACCAATGATGTTTCAGGAATTTTCTTTGACATTTTTTCAAATTAATCAATAACCGGTTAGTGATGATTATCAACTGTGGGTAGAAGCTGTCAAACTCCTTTATACACAGCCTTGTGTAATCAGATGTGTACAGTGGAGTTTGATTATACACGGCTGCATATAATCACCGGTGTATAACAGAGTTTGATTAAGCACCTTTTGCAAAAACTCTAAAATCACTCTTGTGCTAGTGCTACTGGCTCTTTGTGCTGTCAGCTTGTGCTGTCAACTTGATCGCATTAGCCTCACTGAAACCGCCAAGTGGGAATCTAACTTATGTGTGGCTGAAGAAAGACACATTTCTCACAGAAACTAAAAATAATCAGTGGTCTACTAACGTCTGTCTATCCGAGATGGCGACCACGCTGGGTTAGCCACTAGCAGTAAATACTGCACTACCTGCATTATTAGTATAATTTGTGTTTGAACTCCATTAGTTTTATTTTATTTTATAGTTATTTGCAGTGTAGTGTTCGAGTGCATCATTAAGTTTATTAGTTACGGACTAAAGTGAGCGTTTTTCCGACTGTGGATTAAGCGTGTGTTTGTCTGTATTTCGTTGTACCTGTTGACCGCAGTGAATGGACTGAAATTGGAACTACCACTATCCGTTATTAGTGCACTACTTAAACTTTAACTTCAACAGCTCATTATTCTTTTATTTGGACTTGTAGCCACTACCTGTCGGCAGCATTTGCTGGTTTGAACTGTGTGGGGTTGATATATGCTCTTGCTGATCTGCTGCCTGAAAAACTTTCAAGAGGGCCTGGTTGGGCTCTAGTGAGCTGCTGATGTCGGGAATCCAATTGGATTAAGAGTGAAGAGATCTCTGGAGTCGGATGGTTTGATGGTTGGGAAAGGAGTCTCTGTGGCAATTTGATCATCATTGGAATTATCTCAGGAACTGATTGCTATCAATTTTGTGAACTTTGGTGGGGGAAGAAACTGAGGAAGCTGTGAATTTTAGGGAATACTGCTGAAGGTGGTCTGCTGTTGGGTCTGGAGTGGGTGGCACTGGTCTTGAGCCCACTGGAGGGTGGTCGCATGGTACTGGTGCCTCCTAGGCCTCCCGGGGGGGGGGTCTGCTGGTGAGTGGATGCTGGGCTGGGGACCGTTGCTGCGAATCTGACTGGGTGCAGTGGTTGGTGCACTGGAGGTGGTTATTTTCCCCTTCACACTGCTGGCTTTTACTCTAATAGTGTTCCTAGAAGTGAGATGTGAGATCCGACCTGACACAAACAGCTGAGTAAACTTGCAGCTTTTCTGAAACCCTACTGGTTTGAATTTTCTTAATTTTCTTTTTAATTGTATGCTCATATCTCAGATTCTTAGTGAGAGTGGAGTCTGTGATTAAGAATTTTGGTAGCCGACTAAGGGAGGTGAGAGCTCGCTTGGCCGAGTCATAAAACATTTAAAGTTCTCTGCCTGATCTACTGCTGATGAGTGCTGGATTATTGGTACTGCAATTGAAGACAAGGTTGTTACAACTGGGGAGCTGTGACACGATTTCTAAAGGTGAACTGACTATGAACTGCAAGCTTTACTAGACTTAATTTTTAGCTTGTTGCCGTAATATTTTTGTAAAATGTTTAGTTTGTGGGCTTTATATTGTTTACAGTATGTTGAGGGGACTGATAGTTGTGCAAATTGGTAGTGAGTGTGTTGGTTGCTTGGATCTTTGGTGGGGTTGTGTGAGAGGCACCCCACAAAGGTGATTGTGTATATGTGGGGTGATATTGCAGAGTGGAATTGTTTGACTGGAAATTTCGGGGTTTAAATTGTTAATTGTTGAATTTTGAAATGTGTTGGGAGGGTTTTAAGATGGTCAAGCATTATTCTCCCATCATGCTTAGGGATTTACACCCTTTTAACTGTCCCCCATTACCAGCTGAGGTGTATAAGAGATGTCGAGCCCTGGGAATAGTCAAAAATCGATTGAAGGGGGCGCGATCTGGGTATGGTCGGAGAATGGAGAGGGGTGGACAGATAGAGGTTGTGGGTACCAGGAGATGCCCTGGGGTGAAATGGGTTCAGGAAAGGGGGTTTCTCCTGCCTGGTTCCCATACCCAATGGTTCCACAAATAGTGGGCAGGTCCCAGGATCTTCCTCGATGACCCATCCAACCCGGGTGGTGTTGTGCAATGCCAGATCAATTAGGAACAAGATGGCTATTATAGCTGATCTTGTTGAAACATCCAACCTGACTTGCAACACCGAGACCTAACTGGATGAAAATGCAGGCCCTATCTTAGCATCTGCTGTTCCAGCTGGGTTTTCGGTGATTCACCGCCCGAGATTGGATCGTAGGGGCGGGGGTGTAGCCATTATGTTTGAAACGGAACTGGGCCTTGTGGATGTGCCAGTGGGGTGCACTCAATTCTTTGAGTGTATCCTGGGAGCAGGTGTAGGGTTCAGGATACTCATCATCTACCATCCACTCGGTGATGGGGGAGAATTCCTGAAGGAGTTTGCGGACTTCATTGTCGACGTGGCTTTGGAGTCGCCCAGATGGTTAATTCTGGGTGACTTCAATGCCTAGGTCGACGATGAACTCTTGCAATTTGGAAATAATATCCTCCTGTTTATGACTATGCTAGGCCCTACACAGGTGGTTACCTCTACTACCTATATAGGGGGTCACTCTTTGGATCTTGTGTTCCTCCTGGGGATGGAGATCATGGACTTGGGGGTGGAACCAGTCAGTTGGTCAGACCATCACACCATAAGGTTCAGTTTGGGGCACCTCCAAGTAGGCCTTCTCCCATGGAGATGGTCTAGTACTGCCCTTTAAGGGGAGTTATCCCAGGGGGCCTATCGGTGGTGCTGGACCTATCGGGTTTATTGAGTGAATGCATGTGTCAAGGGGGTCTTGTACTGGCCTATAATAAGGCAGTGGGTGACACCCTGGACTTAATTGCTCCTGTTCGTGTTTGCCCACTCACTCTGTGCCCAAGGGCCAGTTGGTTTGATGGGTCCTTGAAGGAGCTGAGAAGAGTGGGTCGAAGGCTAGAGAGAGCTTGGTGGAAATCTGGCCTGGATGCTGACAGGCTTAGATTGATGGAACATTATAAGGGCTATCAATTAGCAATCTCCCATAAGAAGGCAGAATTCCTGTCCAGGGAGATTGCTGCTGTGCAGAATCTACTGGCTCAGCTCTTCCGGACTGTGGACAGACTGTGCAAGCCAGTCTGTCTTCAGTCTGGAGGAGATTTTTCACAAATGAAGTGTGATCAACTCGCTCGATTCTTAGCAGATAAGGTTGCCAGCATCAGGTCGGGTATCGGTCCAACTCTCTCTATGAGGGATTGCAGAGATCGGAAGGAGGTGGCGAACACCCGCTCTACCTGGTCTGACTTTAACCAGCTGGAATTCATGGACATTGTGAGGATTGTCCAGACTTTGTGACCAACCAGCTGTAGTTTGGATCTGGGCCCTATGCCACTATTGATTGGTAGGTTGCGTAGATGTTATCTGCCCGATCCTTGCTGAAATTATCTGGAGTTCCTTGGAGAAGGGGGTCTTTCCTGATCCCCTTAAGGAGGCGGTCATTCGACCACTCTTTAAAAAACCCTCCTTGGATCCAGACTGTCCAGCTAACTATAGACCTGTTTCTAACCTACCCTTTGTGGGTAAGGTTATTGAGAAGGTGGTTGCGTTGCAGCTGAATGACCATCTTATAACCCACAATGTCTATGATGTTCTCCAATCTGGGTTTAGAAAAGGCATAGCACCGAGACCGCCCTTGTTTGGGTTTTAAATGATCTCCTAATTGCGAGAGATCGAAAGGCACGTACTATCTTAGTCCTTCTTGATCTCTCACTGGCATTCGACACTGTGGACCATGGTGTACTTTTGGAGTGCCTGTGTGTTACCGGGTGGGTTCTTCAGGTAGATACAAACACACACTCAAAGGCAGCAATTCAGGTACAACCCACTGTTTGCTTGGTGGGATGTTTATTATTTTCATAAACCATCTTAGCACCAATAATGAACAGTGGGTTGCACCTGAATTGCTGCCTCTGAGTGTGTGTTTGTATCTACCTGAAGAACCCACATGGTAACTTTTGGTGTCAGAAGAGGGATATCCAAGCTGAGTTTCTGAGGGATCCAGGGAGAACTCAGTCAGGGGTACTATACCTAGTACCTCAGGAGAGATGCAAGCACAGTGCATGGCACCAGATCCAATGGTGGAGCGAATGAGGACCTTGGATGGAGATGGTGGCCTGGGCGAGGCACCATGGGATCAGATGGCGAACCAGAGGAGACTGCTGCACTGATGGTCGAGTGCTGGCTAGATGCAGAGCAACGTTGCAGGGAAGCAGAGCTCAGATATCAGAAGCTGAGGGTTCATACTGCGCAGGCCAGAGAGGAATCCGGAAGGAAGGATCCATGGGTCCTGGATGATGAGAAACCCCTTATGGAGTTGTCGGATTTGGAGATGGAAATGCCTATCCTACCAGTATTTCCTGGACTGTATTGGATTGAAGACACTGGAGAGGTGATAGCATCAGATAAGTCCCCAGGTAAGACTCTTGTGGACTTTGTGCTTCCTGGGCCAGAGGGGCTGAAGGAACTCAAGTACCATTGACTGTTTAAAACCAGTTTTGAGGACATAGTAAATATTTTTTACTGTTGAAAAGAATACTTGGTCACCTGACTAAGGAGGCGGTTACTTAAACCTGCCTTTCCTAGTATCAAGGGAGATAGGGTCAGTTCTTCCTGACCTAGCTGGAGGGAAGTTCCAGAGAGTGAGCTGAGTGAGCTAAGGAAAATCTTTGAATTTGCCATTGATTTGTTTGTTATTTTGTTTGATGTAATTATTTTTTGTTATTGGTGCTAAGATGGTTTATGAAAATAATAAACATCCCACCAAGCAAACAGTGGGTTGCACGTGAATTGCTGCCTCTGAGTGTGTGTTTGTATCTACCTGAAGAACCTACCCAGTAACACTGTGGCTCCTTTGTGGACTGTCTGCAACAGTCCTAAATTGGTTTCGATCTTTCCTCATGGGCAGGTCACAGAAGGTTGTCACTGGAATTTATTCCTCTGATGCTCTCACCCTGTCCTGTGGGGTACTGCAGGGCTCCATATTGCCACCCATGTTGTTTCCAGTGTACATGTTGCCATTAGGAGATATCATTAGGTGATACAGTTTGGGTTTTCACTGCTATGCAGATGATACCCAACTGTATATGTCCTTTATTGCCAGACAGGACGATGCGATCTCCGTGCTTAACAACTGTCTAGCCAAGATCAAGAATTGGATGAGCACTAGCTGGCTGAGGTCGAATCCACATAAGACTGAGGTGTTGGTTGTAGAACCGGGTCATCCAGAGGCAGGTCTGGGGGCTGGGCACCCTTTGGGCTTATGGCTTGATGGTGTCCAGCTTGTGACCTCAGACTGGGTGCGTAACCTGGGTGTTATTTTTGACAGCAGTTTGACCCTGAAATTACAGGTGTCTGCCATGTCAAATCTTCCTTTTACCATCTAAGGAATATCACCCAGGTGAAACACCTGGTTCCTCCGGCTGACCTTCCTACATTGGTCCATGCTTTCGTAACCTCCCACCTTGATTACTGCAATGCCCTCTACCTGGGGCTTCTGGGGGTTGATATCCATCGCTTGCAGCTAGTGCAGAATGCGGCTACCAGGCTTTTGACTGGCACATCTAGAACCAGTCATATTACTCCTATGCTGCGCAGACTGCATTGGCTGCCAGTACAGTGGCGGATCACCTTTAAGGTCGGGTTACTGACCTATAAAGCCCTACATGAAAAGGTATTTGCAAGATCTCCTTACTCCCTACTGCCCCCCCACAGCTCACTCCGATCCGCTGACGAGGGATTGCTAGAGATTCCCAGGGTCCAGTTAAAAACATCTGGGATGCATGCTTTTTCTTATGCTGCCCCTACCCTGTGGAATTCTCTACCTCGTTGGTTAAGGGAATGCCTGACTGTCTTGAGCTTTAAATCAGAGTTCAAAACATATTTGTTTTATCAGGCTTTTTCTGATGGTTTTTAATTATTTTTGGATGTCTATTATTTGATTATATTGTTCATGTATTTTACTGTACAGCGCCTTGGCACTGGAAAGGCACTTAAGAAATAAATGTTACTTTATTTTACTTTACTTACCTAAAAAATTGCACATTTATCGCCATTTCATCAACCTAGTGATCTAGAAAGACAAAAATTCATAGAGTAGCTAGAAAACAGAAACACTCTAAGAAAAACTGAGACCAAAGTTAGGCTGTTCAGCAAGTACCTGTCCAATGAAAAAAATCACAGGAACCAGTTATAAAAAATAAACCATGGGGAAGTGTGTGTCAACTTGGATTTCATGCACACCTCGGGTGTGCATAAAATCCTCGTTACACACACTTCCCCATGAATTATTCTGTATTTAATGCACACCCTGTCTTGTGTTATTACACATAATCATGTTTTGTGAGCATGAACTATAGCTCTTTTTCATGTATAACAGTGGTGAGGAGGACGTGATGCTTTGCCCTAAGAAAGAGGAAATGGTGTTGTAGATGAGAAAAGGCAGTTTGTGGAAATCAGGGCAATCTAGTAGTGAAAGCAAAGCATAACAGAAAAAGCAGTAATTACTTATTTTTATTTTTTATTTAAAACTTTGTTAACTGGGTAAAAAAGCACTGGGCCACATGGCCCTTTTACAGGCTTGATCCGGATACAGAACAAGATTACATCACAGTCAGACACACATAATAGAACAACACATAACAATATAAGTATGCACACTATATCATTTAATATAATCCTAAAACAGTTAATATAATATAAGTGCAATATCTAAAGTGACCTCTAGGTACACTTACATCCCACCCCTAAGTACAAGGGTCTTTTGAGAGATGCTTTAAAAGAAGTTAAACTTTCTAAATTTCTCAAGTCAGCAGGCAATTTATTCCAACTAGCTATAACACAGTATTTAAAAGGTTTTAGATTCTTTGTTTTACAAAGAGGAATTTCCAACAAAACAGAGGAACTGGATCTTAGCTGCCTAGAATTTGTTCTACAAGGAAAAAAGTTGTTCATAGGAGTGTATATAACACTGTAAAGTGATTTGTGCCAAAACATAGCTCCTGTATGGTGTCTCTTTGCTCCAAAGATAGCCAACCGAACCTACGGTACAAATTACAATTATGTTCCCCGTGTCTAGCCCTTAATGCAAATCTACAAATAGAATTATAGAGACTTTGTCTCTGCTGTTTTACCTTGCCTGACCCCCCCCAAAAAAAATCAACCCTCCACAATCTAATATGGGCAATAGACATGCTGCTGCTACAGTTTTCCTGGTATCACTTGTTAAAAATTCCCTTACTGTATATAAGGCACCAATTCTACTATGTATCTGTTTAGTTACAGTGTTCAAGTGAGGAGCAAAGCAAAGACGATTATCTAATAACACACCCAAATAACGAAACTCAGTGACCATATCAAGAAAAGAACCTTCATTATCTATTATTTTAAAATCTTCCCTCATCCTCCTTAACTTTGCAGGCGTACAGAACAACATACCTTTTGTCTTTTTTTTATTCAAAACTAATCTATTTGCGTTTAACCATACTATCATTTTACTATTCATTTATTCATTACAAATTGGGTTTACAACCTTTGAGTCAGAGACTCATTTACAAAGGCACTTTGTCACGGGGGGGGCAGACATCAAGGCAGTTATTACAGTGCAGATTAAAACAGAGGATAACATTACAAGTGCAGTAAAAGGAACATTTAACATAGATACACTTAGGTTACATAATGTAGTAGTTTGTATGTTACTTAGGTTACATAATGTTACAAAATTGTGAGTTACACTCATGGATATAGTAGGTCCTCAGAGAAGACAGTGGGTTACATCCCTGTTTGGACCTAGTAGGGAAGGGGTAGGTCTGGGGGAGGGAGAGGCTGTCCAGTGGACGTTGTCGAGCCAGGGGGCAAGGCGGGCGGGAACCACAGGTTACAACAGGGGGTTAGTTGCACCTACAACAGCGGGTATTAAAGATATGATTCCAAAGGGCTGTTTTGAAGGAGCCAATTTTTGGCAAGTTGGAGATGCAGCTAGGGTGGGAGTTGAACCAGGTGGGAGCTCAGTAGAGGAAGGATCTCTGGGTAAGAGAGGTCTTGGTTCTGGGTACCTTGAAAGTGGCCTTAACAGAGCTATGGGTGGTGATGGATGAAGATGGCTGCTGTAGGAGGTGCAGACCCCCGGGGGGGGAGAGTCCTAGCAGAGATTTCTTAGCGAGAAGGCAGGTCTGGTAGAGCAGTCACTCCTCAAAGTTGAAAAGATTGGTGGTAGTATAGAGAAGGCAGGTGTGAGTGTGGCTGGGGGCACCGGTCAGGAGCCTACAGGCCTTATTGATGAAGAGTTGGATTTTGGAGAGGGCAGTGTTGTCAGCTACAGCGTAGATGGGCAAGCCATAGTCCACAAGGGACAAGACGGAGAAGGTGATGGCCAGCCTGATGGCAACCTGAGGAAGGCAGTCCCTGTACCAGTATAGCAGGCTAATTCAAGAGTTAATGGCAGCTGACAGGGCATTAATGTGGGTGTGGAAGGAGAGAGCAGTATCGAATGTGATGCCTAGGTACTTGTATGTGATCACTTGTTCTAGTGGGTACAGAGTGCAGGGGATAATCAAGAGGGGGTTATTTTTAGCTTTATTTTTGTGGTGGGAGAAGAGCATTGATTTGGTTTTCTTTAGGTTAATGACCAGTCTGTGGTCTCCGAACCACCTTTCAGCTTGGTTGTAAGCTTGTTGGAGGGATAATTGGAGGGAGGTGGGATTGGGATGTGAGGCAACGAGGACTGCATCTTCGGCGTAGAGGAGCATTTTACCAGTATGTGAGCTCGGGAGGGTGTTGAGGTAGAGACTAAAAAGTATTGGACCCAGGATGGAGCCCTGGGGGACCTCGGAGTGAATGGGAAGAGTCCTGGAGAGGGAGCCGCTGATCTTGACACACTGGGATCTAGCAGAGAAGTAGCTAGAGAACCAGGAAATGGGACCACCAGAGAAGCCAAGTTGGTGGAGAGAGTCGAGTAGAAGGGCAAGACAGACAGTGTCAAAGTCCTTGGAGAGGTCAATGAACACTGCTCCTGCAAGGCTGCCAGAGTTGAGAGCAGCATGCAGGTGTTGGGAGAATTCCAGGAGAGCCATGGATGTACTGTGTCCTGGGCGGAAACCGTGCTGCTCTGGGCACATAATGTCATACTTGGTTAGGTATTCAGAGAGCTGGATCAACACCACTTTTTCAAGGGCTTTAGAGAGTGGGGGGAGGATGGAGATGGGTCGGTAATTGTTGGGGGTGGACCGGTCCCCACTCTTATGTATGGGTGTGATTTCAGCAGTTTTCCAAGCACTTGGAAACTGACCCAGACATACAGACCAGTTTAGAAGGTCAGTCAGGGGGACTAGGACTGCGTCCAAGACCATACGGAGGATCCTGGAGTCGAGGGGGTCACTGCTGGGATTATTGTTGCCTAAGGCTTTTAGCAGGTGCGGCCTGGCTTCTTGGGGGGATAGGGTGCGCAGGTAGAATGGTGGGCGATGCAGGAACGGAGGGAGAGAGGTAGGGATTGGGTAAAAGAAGCAGCTGTGGAGGACTGAGCTTAGGTCAGAGAAGGTAGTGTCAAGGCAATCGGCTATGAAGAGTGGATCTGTGGTGGGGGTGCCATTGATGGACAGCTGAGATGGTGGGGGGGGCGGGACTTCCCATTTAGCTCTTCTAACTTAATTCTAATCATGTCAATATTTTTCTCAGCCACATACAAAACTGCATCATCTGCATACAAAATGAAGCATGAATCTTTACATATTATAGGTAATTCATTTATATATAGAGAGAACAACAGAGGCCCCAATATCGATCCCTGTGGTGCCCTATAACTGACTTTTCTAAAGTCAGACACAGTATCATTTATCTTAACCTGTTGTTCTCTCATAGTCAGGTAATCGTTTAACCATTCAGTCACTGGTCCCCCAAACCCCAACACTTTCAGTTTAAAAAATCAATATTTGGTGGTCCACTAGGTCGAAGGCCTTGGTCAGGTCCACAAACACCACACCCGTATACTTTCCCTGATCCATATTTTCTTGCAGGTTGTTCATGAACCTGATCAAGGCTGTCGCCGTACCACACCCCCTACGAAAGCCATGCTGTGCATCCATAAGCACCTGATATTTATTTAAATGTTCCACAATTTGTAGATGCAGCAACTTTTCCTGGATTTTTCCCACTATAGACAGCAGGGAAATTGGTCTGTAATTTACCTCAAGATCTGCCTGACCCCCTTTAAAAACTGGAATCACTGTTACTTTCTTCCACATAGTTGGTGCAATTTTTGTTTCAAGTGATATGTTAAAAATCAGCTGCCGTGGCTTTGCAATCTCATTTGCCATTATTTTTAAGATTCGTGATTCTATCTAATCAAACCCGGGTCCTTTTGTTTCATCCAATTTTAAGAGTTCCTGGTAAACTTCATTCCTTGTGATTTTTTTAAAATAAAACTTTGGTAAATTATTACTTTGGTCTGGGATTCTAAATTTAACCCTTTCCCCAAAATCCAAAAGATTCTCATCTAAATCCGTGAATTTTTCATTCAAGTAATCTGCCATTTCCCTTTTTCCCTGTAATCACCTGTTGTTCTTTAACTAAACCAGTTATGTTATTCTCTTTTTTAGGTGCCAGCAAATTATTCACATTTCTCCAAAACTGTTTTTGTCATGAAAAGTAGTAAACTGTTCATTTCTATAAAACTCAGCCTTAGATCTTTTTATTTCTTTTTTACATCTATTTCTCAACTGTCTATAGTGGTTCCAGTCTGATTCTAACCTAGTTTTTCTATATAATTGGTTAGCTGCATCCCTTTCCTTCATTAGTTTAAGCAATTTAGAATTTAACCATTTGTTTCACATGCCCCTTATCCTTTTCTTCTTTATTGGGGCTTGTTTGTCAATTATTGCATTTAAAGTTTCAGTGAATATACTTACTGCTTTATTAACGTCTCTAATACTATTTAATTGGGTCCAGCTAACCAATGATAGATCTTGTTTAATAGCTAACAAATTTTCCTCATTTAAAGCTCAATTTTCCACTACATAATATTTACCTTTGGGTCTCCCATTCCCCCGAACACAGTAAATTGGATGATGGTCACTAATTACATTGGCTAATACCCCTGAGATTCCATTATTTTTTACATTACTTACCAATACCCAATCAATTAAGCTAAATTGTTTTGTTTTATTGTTTAATCTTGTTCTGTCTGTTATAATTTGTTCAAGATTCACTCCCTGCAGCAGTTTCTTATATTTATTTACCTCAGTCCCCCACCAATTTAAATTAAAATCCCCCATTACAATTAACTCCTTTCTACTATATCCTAATATTTTAGTTAATTCCTCCAATCCCTAAATCTTAGAATTTGGAGGATTGTATACACATCCCACATTTAATTTCTTTGTTTTGCCCAATACCATTTCTACAAAAAGACACTTGCATGCTGAATCTAATACTGGGGTGGATATTTCTTTTACCTCTAAATGCATTTTTATAAACAATTACTAACCCCCCTCCCCCTTTTCTCTGGCCTGTCCTTTCTTAAGTGGTTGTAAGCCACAATTCCTATGAAGTTATTATCTATTTTGGGTTTCAACCAAGTTGCAGTTATCAACATTAAATCTTGTTTATGTACCTCAATCCAAGCTTCCAATTCCTGTTTTTTTGGCATAAGACTACAAATATTTAAATGTGCCATTTTACCCCTTATGCTTTTGTCCATTTTGGTTCTATATTTTCTAGAGGTCCTGGGTTTTCTTCCACATCCCCTGATTCCTGTAGTCTTTTTATTACTAGACAATACAAATAGAGATCTAATTTCCTAGAGTTTAAAAAATATCTTAAATTTTCAACTTCCCGTTTACCCATAAGGCCAACTACAATTTTACTATCCTCTAATTTGTTAACATTATTCTGAAATTCCAGTTGAAGCCTATTATCATAAATCCCATTTTTTTCTGCCCAGCAGATTTTCTGCACTAAGCCATCCAATGAGCAGAATAAAATGGCATACACCACAAAACTCACCACCCCTATACAATGCATCATTAAAGTATCATATTTCACAACCCAATTACACACAGATCTTACTTAAATATCAAAATAACTCATGAGTAAGTGCAACATCTGGATATACTGAATCTAGTGGTGGTTCAAGGAATAGCTGGTATATGAATCAAGGGAGCCCACTAACCTTCCAGTGAGGGAATTCCCCTTTAGCCGAATGGGTAGAGCTTGCGCCTAGGACTCGGGTTCCAGGTTTGATTCCCTGCAAGATCTAGAGGTGTGTTTATCCAAATAGAGAAGGGACAAATGTACAGTAACCGATAGTGCCTCTTCATCATGCTGCAGCTTGCCCCCTGCTGGTCCCAGGGTGGGAGACATGACTCCATATGTGAACCAGGGCCTCCTAGTGGGTAGTACGGGGCACTGCTCTGATGCCATAGGGCTGGCGTATCTTACCTGCTTAACCCTTATTCCTCCCTCACTCTCCTATTGCTGCCCCAGCTATGCCTTACTGTCAACAGAAAGGGCAGCCATATATACCCCACACCAGCACTCAGCAACTCATATAACCAGCCTGCCAAGGACAGGTAGAAACCTTCTCCTACCCACCTCCCCCGCCCCCAAAGTCTGAACTCATCGCCTCTGCATTACTACCATTGCGCCATCCTTGGATGTGAAGTCTAGAAGAGTCGCATGACCACCAGACCTCCCACATGACAAGCCAGAGTGCTGTCACCGTACCACTGGGTTAGCAACCCAAAGCTTTGTTTTAAAGTGATATGTTTCACTGATGCTGGTCCTGAAAAAGAAATGTGACTGGAAGCACCAGTATTGCAGTCTTCCAACACAGCTGTACCTCTTTGTTGAGAAATATATTTCAGAGAGATTGATTTTTATTGGTGACCGGGGTGGTATGTAAGTGTAGCGGCTGCTCCCCACTGGATATGCTTTGGTGATACCTTGTCAATAGGGCTGTGCCAAATGTGGAATTTCACCAGAAGAATTCATGCAGAATGACAATTTTGCTTCCAAAATGTTTTTTTCCTATTGCTTTTCTTTCATCAAGGTTTTCTCCCCAGCCAGTCAGCCCCGCTCTGCCCCAGCCTGCCACCAACTGATTGCCAGTCCCCCCCAGCACCTACCTGCTGTGTTCCTCCACAGGTTCCCCCTTATGGTGCAGTGAGGAGGGGAACGCCATCCTTCTGTAGCAGTCTGGTTAGGCAGGCAGCACCGGGCAGTAGTGCAGGTCAGGCACAAGCTGGGCTTCATCCACCCGCTATTTCCCATTTTCTCCCCACGAATGGTGGCATGCATTTTTTTATTTATTTATGACTTTGATGACCGGCTAGGTGCACCGATCCCAGGGACCGTTTTCAGGCATGACCCGGGCCATTTACAGACTGGCACAGATAACATAGAACAGAAAAAACATGAAAGGCAAAACAGAAAATAAACTGTGATACAGGTTACAAAAACACAAGCTAGGCTACATAAGTCAAATTAAACAAGAATTGGATAACATAAGTCAGTTATTTACAATACATGATTAATTATTACAGAAGTACATTTTACGGTAGACAGTATGAGTACATTACCTGTAACTGAAGCAGAAACTGCAGTTGGTAGTGAGTGGATGAAGAGGGAAAACAGAGGGAAAATCCTAAGGGAGGGAAGGGGAGGGGTGCAAGTGCACGGTCATATGGAGGTATGCACGCACCATGCATCAAGATGCCAACCGCCCAACAGTGATATCGCTACCGCTTGTCCTGCCACATACCCCCACATGGTGGCAGCATTACAGCTGTGTGACATATCCCCCTCACCAGGGGAAGAGAGCAGCCATTGGACCCTCAATCCGCTCCCCTCCAGCTAACCTCCAGGAGAAGCTCTCTGCTCCTGAACCCACGCTGCTGGCTTGGGTGGAGGTGTGGCGTCCAGCGCCTCAACCCTGTGCACCACTGGGCCAGCTCCAGAATAAATGTTTTAATACTGCAGAATTCCAAAAAGCATTTCCATGTAAATTGCAGCATAATATTCAACAGATTTTGTAGTCTGCAGAAAATGAATCTGCAGTTTATGTTCCACTATTAAACTTTCAGAATTCCACTTCCGATGTAATGCCATGGAATACATTGAAATTTCCAAAGTTCTGTGGAATTCTGGCAGAAGCAGAAGCTGAAAATTCCACACAGCTCTTCCAGTCAACCATGGGTAGGGGGCTGCACTGGTGGGAGAGGCAACATAACCGTGGTCACTTCAGCCAAGGATCAAATTCTTACAATGATTTCTTCAGAATACAGTTGTAATAGCTTTGTAATACCATTGTAATACCACTGGTTTTCCATTGCAATACCACTGGGATTACCACTGTACTATCATTAGAATGTTATGGTATCACGGCGGATTTGATCCAATTCCATTATGGTACCATTGTACCACTGTCCCACCACTGCAGCAAGGAAAAAAAAAAAGTAAACTACCATTGTAATACCAGTGTACCAGTGGCTAGTACCATTTCACATTTTGTAGCCCACCACTGTGTTGCCATTGCAGTGCCATTGCGTTGCCATTGTGATGCATTTATAAAGGGCACATATCCCAATAAAATCTGCTGTGCCCAAGTCAGTAAAATCTGCTGTGCCCAAGTCAATAAAATCTGCTGTGCCCAAGTCTGTAAAATCTGCTGTGTCCAAGCTGTGCCCTAGCACATGACACACACAGTATAGCAAACAGATTGATATAGGATGCAATATAGCGCAGTGATTTAAGGCTCTGAGCTGCAAACCTGGGTTTGAATCCCACGGCCCCTACTTGCATACTGTGTGACCCTGAGCAAGTCACTTCCTTGTGCTCCCAGGTCGCACCTGGAAACAAGCTTTGGCTTAGTGTGCCTTTCCTGGTTAAACAATTTCTCCTTTCCCTTTATATCCCATTTCCATGCCCGGTCGCAGGGCCACCCTGCCCTGCCTGTGCCCCTGTCATTTGTATTTCTCTGTCTAGGTGTCACCAAAATGACACCAAACAGAGTTGCCTTTTCCGAAATTATTTGCTGTGCTTGTTATCATTTTGGATTTTCCTCTGTGTCTGTATTGCTGAATGGCACCTCATTCTTATGTGTCACGAGGCTATTAGGATGTGTAAATGGCTGCTTTTTCTGATGTGAAGGCAGATTTATGGTGGCCATGGAGAGTGGAAAGCTTCACTCCTCTGCCGTGCTGTGAGCAGCTGTTGGGCTTCTGCCTGATGGAGCACATTAAGACCAGAGAGGGACTGAAGACAGCCCTCGATTCTCAGATTGATTACCACCGCCAATGCCATTAATAATGGGTCGGAGTTTAACGCCAGTGCTCCGTCAGTGCTACAGGCACTGGGAGATTAAGAAAATAACTAATCTTGTAATAAAAATCCATTATCTTTTGATACAAATGTTCAGAGACTATGCTCAATATCAAACAGCTTTAGGTCTGTATTTTTTTAATAACTTTTTTAAAGATCAATTGCAATTGTTTTAGAATGTACTTTTTTCCTACCACGAGGACAGCCAGACCCAGTTCATTACCAATGAAGTGCAGAATTGTCATTTCTTGTGTATAAATGTAATTTTCTGTGTTGCTCCACATTGTCACTGTGATATTCATTTAATGCTGGGTCTACCATGCATACCAAATAGGGACCGACACCCTCTCCAACACTGTGACATCATCATGGAACGCTGACCCCCCCCCCCGTGAGAGTTACAGCTTGAAATCCTCAGTTGTTTTGCGTGTCAAAGGTATGAGCAGAAAATCTGGCGGGCTCTCTTACTTAGAGTGCATGGCGTAACTGTTATTTTTTCCCCACTGAGATAATCCTAACCGGAGAATCCTGTTTGTTTCTAACAAGCAGGATTTGTCTGTTGTTTTTATTACATTCTGCTCTTTTAACCCCAACTCATGTTGGACATCTGGGTATTCTACCATTCTGCCTAATGCCTATGAAGGTATAGGGGTGTCGACTGAACGGCCAGTTATTTCATGGGGATTAATGACCAGCTGGGGGGGGAGCGGGTGGCCTGAGATGCAGCTGAAAGCCAAAAACTGCCAGCCAGTTGTTAATCCACTGGAAATGAGAGGCTGTGAGGTCATTATTGCTTACTAATATACTTAATGGACACCCCTAGAGTCTAATTTTTTTTATTCTTTGTTAACCAGGTAAGGTTCACTAGGTACAAGTGCCTGTTTTCAGGGGCTACCTGGGAGCTTTGGGCTGTTGTGGATGTTATGGGAATCAAACTCAGGTCAGCTAGATGTACCGAGCTCCTTTACAGCTTGCTGCTTCAATCTCTAGGCTGTACTGCCAGCTATATTGCATATAGGCTATATTGCATCAGTATAGGGGGGAAAACACATTTGTTTTCTGAAATTTACTAAGGTGCATACCACTCTGAGCTATACCAGACATTTTTAAGGGAATAGTTCCGATACAGCAGAAAATCAGAGCATGCAGTTGCGTCATGAATAATTATTTAGACTTATCTTTGATATTGATGCTCTGTCTGATAGCCTGGTGTTTTAAAACTTTTTCACTCTTAGGAATGACAGTTCCCTCCCTTTAATGTTGTCTGCTTGATTTTTCTCCTCTAGCTAAGGTGGTTCTAAGGAGATGTCTCCACAGTCCGAGTCCTTTGGGGAATTTTTCACAGGTAACCCTATTTTACTGTTATTTATTTTTAGACACTGTTTGACTTTTTTCTGTGATCAGCATGTTTGGATGCAAATCAAGTCACTTTTCTGGTGCAGTAGCATAATTTTCAGTGATTCTGCACAAAATGAAGCAGTTTGCACAGGAACAGATGCATCTGTGGGAAAACTGAAATTCTTGCACAGTTTGACGCAAAAGGCGCAAATATTGGTGCCTTTGTAATACAAAGGTGTGCAGTTTGACACAAGTTGTGTAAAAATTGAGAAACGTGCATACACTGATAGCTGACAAAGAAGGCCATAAAGAAATAGCTGCACAAGGGAGAAGCATTTGTCCTTAATGAGTTCTGGCTTTAGGTAAAACTAGACCACGCCTGGATACCATTCTAAGTAGATAATGGGGCCCAGATATTCAAAGGGGTTGCACATGGTGCAACAGAGGTGTGCCAGCACAACCCCGCATTGCACCCTGGTGGGATATTGGAAAGGCTGCCAGGTGCAATGCAAATCCCGATGCTCCGGGGCACAATGTAGTTGTATGTGGTGCAGATGCAGGAGGCGTGCCCATGCATATGCGGCACATCCTGATATTTGGCCAGAGATGTGCGGCGCATATGCTGGCATAACCCTGCATTGCGCCGCATGGGGGGCTCAAAGTTGAGCCCATGAACAGTGGGAGCAACTCCTGACCACCCACAGGTGGGCTGCTGTATTGCATGGTGCAACACAGCAGCCACCAGCCGTGGGTGGCCACCCGCCCACCCAGAACACCGTCAAGAAGAACCCACATAACACTGGTACTCTAGTGGTACCCTCCGCCCATTGCCGCAATCACTGTAAATCTCTGTCAAATAATTCCCTGGTGATCCAGTGGCACCCCACCCCTCCCACCACACAGAACCCTTGCTCATCCGCTTCCTCCCCATCATCGGTGGGCGACTGCAACCCACCACATATCGCCCAGCCGCCCGCCAAACGACAGGTACAGTATGGGCCTGCAGGGCATACTGTACTAGACAGTCCCAAATATGTGTATTTACAGCCCATACTGTACCTGTCATTTGGTGGGCAGTATGCGGACAGGTTACAGTCACCCGCTGATGACGGGGGGGCGAGGTGGGCAAGGGTTCTGTGGGGTGGGAGGGTGGGGGATGCCACTGATCACCAGGGAATTATTTTAAGAAGATTTACCATGATCACAGCAATGGGCAGGGAGGGCTACCACTAGAGTACCAGGACAAAATTCAATGTACTGTAACGCCGATCAGGGTATGGAGAGGAAGGGGGGGTACCACTAGACTGCCAGGACAAGATTCAATATACTGTAATGGTGATCGGGGTAAGGAGAGGGAGGGGGGTACCACTAGACTACCAGGGAGGTATTTTATGGTGCTATACCGCGATCATGGCTATGGGGTGGGGGATGCCCCAGGACCCTCACTGTGCACACATCATGCTGTGCAGGGTACCAAGTGCACTGCCAGGCTGCCCTGCGCAAGGCATGCAAATGGGGCCATAATGACATGCAAATGACCCCATTTGTGCCTTGCATATATTATGGCTCATTACATGCCCTCTGCTGAATATTGCAGATGATGCGCCCATCACAACTGCGTTTGCGCTGGTGCATCCCCGTGCTCCCTATTTGTGGCTTGCACCAGCGCAGTGCCACTGCGCCATGCTCTGTCCATGCCATATTTAATGGTGCTGCGCCATGGCACATCACCATTGAATATCACCTGGTCCTGGCACCGGCATGTTCCAGTTGCACTGCACCCAGGCTTGCGCCCCTGCCAGGCGCAGTCTGAATATCCGGGCCTGGGTATACAGGGGGAAAATTGGTCAATTATATAAGAAGGAACCATGTTTTTAAAACATTTAAATAACAGTTTTAACCACTGCCAATTCATGGTTTCATTCAAGATGGCTTAAAGGACATTTTTTTTCAGCAGTCTGACAGAGTACCTCTTCCTGTGGTGTGAAACATGTCAGGTGGGTCAGCTGGTACTCCTGCTATCACCAGCTTGTGTTTGCACTACACCAGATTACAGTTTGTGATGCACACATAAGGATAAGTGAAAAAAAAGGTCAGTATCTTTTAAAGTTCATTTGGTGCTGTAGTTTTTTGGTGTAGCAACTGTGGGGCACGGGTGCTGATCTTCCTCCAATTAGCACGCTAGAGACAAGCATAATATTTGCTTACTTACAGTATGTGCCAGTCTTTGCAGTGATTGGGAACTGGATACAAAGATCTCAGACTGGGCTAGAACCTGGCGGAGAATTATTGCATGGTTGCAGGGAATACTTTTTCTATCCTTGCTTATGAAGTAGGGGGGAACGGACATTATGGACCAAGAATCCCTTCTGACCATAAATCACTATGTTACTACTGGTGTGGCACAAGACCTTAAAGTATTTTAAGGGTCTATTATGTGATCTTGTCCCCTCTGAGTAGGGAAGGGTTGAATCCTCCCCCAGATTTGAAACATTTAGAGTTATAAAGTCATCACAAGTGGGCATCACTGGGGCTGTTGGGTAATCCTAAATAATTTGTAATTGTCACAGTCTTTCTATGGGGTGCTGTGTAGACGTGGTATGAGTGTTGGCATGGACCCCTGGGTTACACTGACTCTGCTATTGTGCTAGAGGGGATGACTGTGGAGCCTCACTATGGTCTTGTAGACAATGAGGTGTCAGTGGATAGTTGCTCTCCACCTGTGCTCTGGGGTGAGAGCACATGATCTAGCTTCTGTTACTAAATGTTACAGAATGAGCACTTCTTTGTTTTGGGGATATACATGACCAGAGCCTTATTGTGTTCTGTTGAGGCCCTGTTCCCTCTTTTGGGATGTCTGCCTCCTTACCATGTCTTGTATTGTGCTGTACTTCATGATTTTGTTTGTTATTTTTGTGTTTGTTTGTGCTGAAAACTTTAATAAAAAGTTTCACAACAAAATGTTCACAGTCTTGCTTCCATATTTATTTAATAACTATTGAAGACACGTTGGATGCATGAGGATACTGGTCACAGACCAGATAGACAGAAACATAGTAATTTTAGGTCAGAAGGGACTATAGCTCCATTAGGTTTGTTCCCCTCCTGCTTTATAAACAGGGATTATAAAATGGGTAAGAGAGAGACCAAGACATGTGATTGCTCAGCTGGGATCACATGACTATGCGTTATGCCAGCACAATGGCACGGGTTAGAAACGATTAACTTTGTGAACCTCATTACTGACTTTTAAAACTAAAAATCAAGGGAGGAAGACAGCCTGCCAGTGCAAACGTCAGGGCTGCCGCTTGTGATTCTGGCGGCTTGTGATCAAAAGAGACGGTGCCGTAGATCAAGTTGGGTCTGCAGCAAACAGTGAAAGTTAAGAAATGGGCAGTCTGGGTGGGCCCAGCAGAGCCCTTATCTACTGACACATTCTATGTTTCTATCTGACAGGGACCCTGTGGCCCAGGTCATGTCTGAAAAAGCACCTTGGCCAGTACACTTATCTGGTAAACAAATTAATAAAATAAAAAAAATAAAACAAAACACAACTATCCCCGGACACAAGAGGACCAGCATGGGGCCGAGGCTTGAGCACTGCAGGGGTGTTCACCTCCTTTGTGGAGAGTGGGGAACTGGTGCAGCCATGCCAGCACCATTATGTATTACCACAAGTTGAGCAACAGGTAGAACAGCTGAGGGAGGGTGGGGAACCAGTAACCCTACATTGCACATTTTTTTCATTCTTTTGATAACCGGGTAGTGCCCACTAGAGACAATTGTCTATTTTTAGGGGTGGCCCGGGGGTACTGGGTGGGTTAAGTGACTTGCTCAGAGTCAAACAGTATGCAAGTGGAGGTTGAGGGACTCAAACCAAGGTCTTCTGGATGTTCCAAGCTCATTCACCACTTGTTACTCTAACATGTAGGCTGTGCTGCCAGTATCTTGTGAGGGGAGAGAATTGTCAGAAAAAATCCTGGGCCAGAAGTGACTGGTCCCACCTCCAGGCACTCTTGGGCTCTGCCCCAGACCTCCGAGCATGAAAGGCTCCTGCCCTGAACTCAGACTCTGGAGGGGAGTGCAGCCGCTGAAGGTCTCATCGCTGAGGGGCAATTCCATGGAAATTATGGGGGAGCCTCTGGGGTTTGGGACTCAGAGTGGTAACAGGGCTGGAAGATTTCTAGTGGAGAAAGTCAGATGGGGGGGCAGACTGTTGTAAATGGCAAAAATAGAAAATAAAACATGACAGTAAAAAACAAATAGGAAGACATTGTATAATTGCAATAAAGCACTCCTTTGCGTTCATAATTATGCAATGATAGTACTTTCCAATGTGTTCCACAATCCCACGGTAATGCATATCCCGTCATGCCTTGTTGCCTAATTCATAAGCTGGGCCACTCATTAAGGGTGAATAAAGTAATCAAATTCTATTTTAAGGTTTGAAATTCTGGGATTGTAGCAGTAATGACTAGCCTAATTTCTGGATTTTACCAAGATTTTATTGTCATATTATGTGCCTGTCATTGGGGCACAGGTCAGGAAGCATAGAAAACCAGTAACAGTTATAAAAGTCACAAGTAGCGTTTTATTATCATCAATAACAATAAGTACAGGATAGCTCTCATATAGGCATTTCAAAACAAAACAAAGTTCTTTATCTGAGGGCATCTCTAATTCTGCATTTAAATCTCTCTCTCTCTCTCTCTCTCTCTCTCTCTCCAACAAAAGATCACTCTCTTTATACTGTATACCGTGTCTTTTCCTGGCAGTTAACTTTTGCACCCTGAGCATGTTAAGATACATGTCCTGTTTTCACATAATATCCCCATAATTTGCCAGTTTCTTTCCTTTCAGGTGCAACAAAATAGAACATTGTGTCCCAGAACAACTCTGCAAATGAGCTTGTGGAGGTCAAACTGCATCTCGAGGTTAACCCCCTGAGTTCCAAATAGCTTTTTATAGTCATTTCAACAATATAACTGTATACATTTTCAAACCAGAGAACCCAGTTTCACATAAAGATCCACATATATTTTCATAACCACAGATAAGCAAGGGGGAAGAAAAGACAGAAACAGCAAGTGAAGGCAGGGAGATAGCAGGAGGGAAGAGAATTGTAAGACTGTCAGAGTTTTTGGTTCCTAGGTCTCACAAGAAAATCTGATTGCACAGACAGACAGAGAGACAAGAGACAGAAAAGGAGAGGAGAGAACAGATCATTGCTTTTAATTCTTTCTGCATAACAAATGGGACAGGGTCTTATTCAGCCCTGTCACAGTGCATAAAAGTGTGGTATTAAAGAAAGCTAAATATACAGTAAATTAAAGCAAAATGAATGTAGCATAGAACATAAATACTGTACAGCAAAAAACATATTATACAGATTCACTGCTTTGGTATAAAATGCCAAATTCCAAGAAATTGTTTGATTTTTACTGGTGTGCAGTCAATCAAATTCAGGAATGTCCCCAGTTTTTCTGGTAAAAAACACAAATCAGTGAACTTGGTAATAATGATAAAAAACAAGTAAATACTAATTTATAGGGATACCCCAACCCTGACTGCTACCCATGCTACCTTACAAATCCCTTGCTAATCGTTTACAGGGTTACCTTAAAGCAGCAGCATTTGTAAGTCACTGTATCTTATTGTTTTCAGCAATAATGTTTGTCTGGTGAAAAAACAAACAAACAAAAAAAAACAATGGTCCCATTTTCCTTTTTGTTTGCTTTCATTCCTGAACTAAGTTACAGGATTTTGAAGGTTTTAAAATTTCCTGCTCGAGTGCCATGACTGTCATGAAAAAAATTAAATATCTTGGCACAGTACTGTGCTATTTACTATCAAAAACATGGGGTGACACCATCATAATACAGCCACAGTATAACTCTACAGTAGATCATACATTCAGCAGGTGACCTTAGTGGAAGAAATGTGTAAAAACTGCTTGTGGCAGCCATCTTTAATGGTGCGAGTCATTAATTACAAAATTAGCTATAAACGCTGCTTTAAAAATATCTGAGAAAGGTAAAAAGACACAGATGATGAATCTAAGGATGTCAGAAATACGTTTTTATTAAAAAAAACATGTGCAGACCTTTTTTTTTGCTGGCAAACAAATATTGCTGTGTTGAAGGCCTGTACTGGCTTCGTATCCAGTGTCTTCACTGGTAGGCAGTTCCCACTCTCTGGGGGGGGGAAGAAGGGCCTTCTGTGATAGTGGAGAACTGTGGACCACCATACAGCTAGATGTACTACTTAGGGTTAGGTGGTATGTCTCACACACAAGAGTTCGCACTGATTTGGAGGTGCCCCTGACACAAACTTGAGATACAATTACCAACATTGAGCACTCCCCACCTCTTCTGAAAGAGGGACACCAGCCATCAAATTTCAAGCTCTGTTGTTCATTTATTAAAAATGACAATCCATGAAATGTGAAACAGACATAATAGACTGCAGACAATGGCTTTGCCCACCTAATGCATTTTGGATGTCAATCCTTTATCAAACGAGTGTGAACGAGCTTGGTATATCCAGCAGACTAGCCCTGAGTTTGATTCTCACAATCTCCACTTGCATACTGTGTGACTCTGAACAAGTCACTTAACCGCCAAGTGCTCCCAGAAAACAGACATTTGTGCCTAATGGGCCTTACCTGGTTACCAAAGAATAAAATAAAATTAAATAAAATGCATCAGGTGGACAAAGCCATTGTCTGTAGTTTATTATGTCTGTTTTATATGTCATGGACTGTCATTTTTAATAAATGAACAACGGAGTGTGAAGCTTGAAATCTGGTGTCCATCTTTCAGAAGAGGTGGGGAGTGCCCCCCTTTGGTAATTGTATGATATGGTTAGGCGGTATGGCTGTGATTTTTTTTCATCAATTTATTTGAGTAGGGGTGCTTTGCTCCTCCCACACCTCCATATTAAAATAAATCACGTGGTATGTAGGAAAGGTCAGAACCCTAAACTCAAAGAAATTGACTTAAAAAACATCAGAACCATATCACCTAACCCTAAGTAGGGTAACTAGAATAGCATGCTGACTACGCCAGTCCATAGTCCTCTACTAATTCCCTGCCTCCTAACTTTACCTGTATATTTACCAGCTTCATGGCATACTCTTGCTTCTTGCTAGAGCACACCAGAGCCAACAACTCCATCTGTTGAGTCTTGTCTATACCCTGAGTATGGGGAATAATGACATCATGTCCAACTCTGCCTCCTTTTATCCAGGGTGACCACATGAATGGCATTCAGCTTCTCCTTATAGCTTTTGCCACCCATACCCTTAATTATTTTGGTGATCCTGGATTGTCTCTCTCGATTGCCCCATGCTGTCTTTTTATCAAGGCACCCAGACCTGCAGACACTACTCCAGGTGGGATATGACCATGGATTTGTAAAGTGGCAAGATTAATTCCCCTATTATACTGGTCAACCCACTTCTGATGTGCCCCAGCATTTTGATGGTCCTCTTGACAGTGTCTTCTGATTGATTTTCAGGCTTCAGTCCCCTGTATGTTATGACCTTTTTATCTACCGCTGCAGCAAAAGAGGCCTCACAAAGTGTATAGTGCCTACCTCTGTTTGTTCTCCCTAAGTGTAACACAATGAATTTGGTTGTACGTATGTATGCTCTAGTCCCCCCATACAACTACCTACCACAGTAGTGCTTACCTTACCCTAGCAATTACAGCCTTGCTGTTTTCATAACATGGGTTTTGTACATGCTCTATATCCTCTGTAACCTTTCTCATAAACTTTGCTGTATTATGTACTCTCTGTAACAATGTATTTCTCCTATTGCCCCTGTCTCCCAGGACACATCTGGAATCGAGCAGTATACCGCTCAGTATGCCTTCCTGGTAAAACTTTTAAATAAATAAACAAACCAATAAATGGAACTACCTTGCATTTGGTTACACTGAATCTGAGACTCCAGGAGTTTAAGCAATTGCCAGCCTTACAGAAATATAAGTGCACAGCATGCGTGCCGTATGCTTAATAAGCATGCGACACATGCTGTGCACTTGTATTTCTGTAAGGGCCAGCTTGTTCAGGTCCTCCTTATATTTGCCACCATCCTTAAGGGAGTTTACATCTTAAAATTTGAAAACCGTTTAAACAAAAGAACACACACACATACACACACATACACCACAGTTGCACAGTAGTTGCTCAAAAACTGACATTTATGCCAAGCAATCATCTAAGCATATCTGTCACCTCTAGCAGTCTTGCTTGGATCTGAGCTTCTATTTCTAGACAAACCACCTAAGGAACTTTTATAAAGCATCTGTGGCAAGTGTTATTGCCTTATCCTAGATCAGTCATTATTGCTGTAAAGAAAGATTTTTACCATAAATGCCCAATGGAAGAAAACATCTTCTTGCATGCCACTCCACTGTCCCTACATTATAAAGGATGACCACCCCTGTCATTTCACTACTACGAAACCCTCTGTCCTGTATTTCGAGTATGCTATCCCACATTCTACACTATGATTTTAAAGCAAATATACATAGTAGTGGTCAGTGAACAGTAGGCTTCAAGAATAGAAAAACACCTATATCCTTATCCACAGTGGTCTGTGCTGTATCTATAAGGGATGATGCATCTCATGGTGTGCGGTTATAAGGGAATAATGCACACCTTGGGAGTTTGTTAGACATGAAGGATGACTGAGTGCTGCAACCACCCAAGAGGTGCACCATGCACCCTGGAGTGTGTTATCCCACTTGTAAAATGGGCTTTTATTTGCTAGGAAAATGTGTATTTCAATGAGGTGTGCTGTTATCAGACAATCAATGGCTATGTGACATGTTTTGACCAATGAGGCTACAGGATTTTCATTCCCATTTTATAGCTAAGATTTAATTATGTATTCAGTATTTTACCTCCTTTCCCTCACATTGAAGGACAATGTCACTTCCTTTCCCTCTTATTGAAGGACAATGTCACTTCCTTTCCCTCACATTGAAGGACAATGTTCAGTATTTGGGTAACAAAAGGCTGAGGGATATTCTTTCTTAGAAACATGATCTATGAGATACTGTACTTAGCATTTATGATTTGACTCTGTGATTTCGGACAGTTCTATACAGGTTGCTGTGGGTTCTGTAGATCTGTGCCACATGCAATTGAGTAGTTACTGCTGTGTGTTTACTAACAACCAAATGTGCATCTGTATAATGTTGATCTTCAGCTGGCACTTCTACAGTCTTCCAGTCACCAGTTCAGTGGCAATGTTTACTAGCAGCTCATGCAGTAGTGTTTCTCATCTTGATTTTGGTACCATGTACAGCTATTCTTGTCTATCAGTCTCATAACAGTGATAATAAATGTCAAAGTGACAATAAATATGACTAGACACAAGCTACCAAGCTTCAGCCATGATCCAGAAGTAGTGCATAAGGCAGTATAGCGCAGTGGTTAAGGGCATTGAGCTGCAAACCTGGAGATCTGAGTTTGAGACCCATCATCCCCCACTTGCATACTGTGTGACCCTGAGCAAGTCACCTAACTTCCTTGTGATCCAAGGCTGCACCTGGAAACAAGCTCTGGCTTAGTGTGCCTTTCCTGGTTAAACAATCTCCCCTTTCCCTATAAGACCACTTTCTTGATACAACATTAAGGTAATGGATGTGTATAGGGTGCATACAGTGCTGCTTTATTTAGTCCTTCAAGAGGAGTTCCAGCCACTGTGAGGCTTAAAGTGCAGGTGTAGGTATTTACACATATAAAATGTTTAGAACCATTCTAGTACTTGTTGCTATATTTACTACCCCAATTTTAAACACTTTCCAATCCCTTAATATAAGAGTGATGATACACTTATGTGTGTATTATCACTCCTATATTATGACACAAGTAATAATACATGAGTAATAACACACAAGTGATAATAGACATGCATAGTATAGCTCATGTAATCTGACATGTGATAATACACAAGTGATAATACATGAGTGAGAATACACATATGTGTATTATCACTTGGGTATCATAATATTTTCACACTTATTGTTTTGAAAATTCAACATAACCAAACAACATAATTCTCAAACCAGAAAGTGTTTTAGCAGAAGAAGAAGAATCAGCATTTTGTATAGCGCTTTTTATACACGTTGTATCCTAAAGCACTTTACACGCAATGCTAGACTGGTAGTTAAGTGACTGAACATGTAGTGGCAGCCATTTTGCACATCAACACCCACACACAGCCTTGGACAATTGTATGAACAGGTTTTATGGGAATGGAAATGTTGACCAGGACACCCAAGAAAGTTCCCATCTCTTGCGAAAAGTACCTTGGGCTCCTTTACTTCCACCTGGACACTTACCAGGATAGCACCAGAGATGGGTAGAAGGGAACTCAGTTTAATGTCTCATCTGGAGGATGGCACACTCTGACAGTACATCACCCCCCTAGTACTGCACTTGGATGCCAGCATTTAGGTATGAGCCAAATCCTGGTGTGGGGCTAGAACCCACAACCTTCTTGTCCAGAGGTGGATGTGCTACTAACTGAGCCACGCTGACACATTACAGTTTCAGATACTTTTATTTGAGTATGCTTTTCCTCCATACTGCAAACTAGTTCCATTGACTCCTCACACCTACCCCCATCATCCGTCTCCCTGGGGCTTACCTCTCCCAGTGTTCCTCCCTGGCTTACCCCCACAGGGTGGGGCCTTTAGGGAGACCCCATTCCCCCCCAGACAGACTTTCAGCTCGGTGTCTAGGGGAGAGCCATGGTTCAACAGTATGTGGCCCGCAGTGCAAGGCAGGTGGCATCTTGCTCAGCCTGGCATTTTCCTCTTTTGATCCCCTGGGAGGTGTGGTGTGCAGTAGCATTGTGGTGCACACCACCAACATCTGCCATGCCTCCCCAATCTTGTGAGTTCTGGCTGTCGGATCCTCAACTTCCACGAGGGCCAGTCGAGTGCTGGTCACTCCCCCCAAGGAGGACAGCAGTCCTTAGGACACTCAATCCTCCTCCACCTGGCCAGCCCTCCAACACCCAGGGTTTGCTTCTGAACCCGGCTTATCAGTGTCACAAGCAGTAGCGCTACTGCTGTGCCGGCGGGCTGGTACCAAAGTCTTACTTTTAGTAACTTTCATTTCCTAGGCCATTTACTATTTCTTATATTAATCTACTCTAAACAATACAAGTCAAATTCAGTGAAAGCGAAAATGTTTGCCATTTTTTATCTCTCTTGCCATAGACCAATAATTATAAAAAAATAAAATATGGGAATAGTCCTACAGTGAGTTTTGTTTTTATACACCTTTGGTTTGTGATATCTTTGTAAACCTTTCAAGCTTCACTCTTGAAGCTTCTGGACATCACATACCTCAAATGAGTTAAAAACCTCATTATGCACCTCATTCCATACATTATTCTCCATGGCCCAGATATTCAAACTGCGCCATTCTGTGGCGCAAGCCCTTGCGCTGCTCAAAAAAGTTGCGGAGGGATGTGGCCAGGGCGATATTCAATGGAGTTGCGCTATTGAGCAACTTCTCTGAATATTGCCCCCTGGCCACAGCCACTGTGCATGACACAGTGGAACTGCGCCACCGCAAGTGGTCAGAGTGGAGCATTGAGATGCGGTGGTGCAAGTTCCAGTGTACCATGAGCAGCACCTGCGATATTCAAAGGGTGACATGCAAATTGGGCCATAATCTATGCAAGGCGCGGGGGGGGGGCATTTGCATCTGATTATGGCCCCATTTGCATGCCATTAGCTCGCAGGTGCGCTGATCCCCGACGACTTGCACCTGGCGCCCTGCCAGGCAGCAGCCGTCGGGGACCGACGCCCCTGCAACCCGATCACAGGCATA
Organism: Neoceratodus forsteri; assembly: GCA_016271365.2. Taxonomy (NCBI): domain Eukaryota; kingdom Metazoa; phylum Chordata; order Ceratodontiformes; family Ceratodontidae; genus Neoceratodus; species Neoceratodus forsteri. The sequence continues at coordinate 22,636,869 of JADMNL010000034.1, read as the reverse complement.
ACAGTATTCCCCCTCCGTAGCCCGATTGCAGGCAGCACAGTAGTCTTTCCCACCCCAGCCAGCCCAAGCGCGGGCGCAATGTTATCCTCCCCCATTGGCCGATCACAGGCATAAAGCAAGCGTCCCCACCACCCCGAGTAGCCCGATTGCGGGCATACATCCACATCCCCACCCCGGTAGCCCGATTGCGGGCATGAATTTAAACTCCCCCACCCCTTGGTAGCCCGATCGCGGGCATGAAGTTAAACTCCCCAGTAGCCCGATCGCGGGCATGAAGTCACACCCCAAAGTCAAGATCCCTGGTGGTCCAGTGGACCGTGAAACCAGATCGCTGGTGGCATCCACCCCCATGTCCAGACTCCCTGGTGATCTGAGTGGCCCCCACCCCTCCCGCCCATGGAGCCCTACCACCCTGCTCCCCACCCGTCAGCGGGCGGCAGCACCACCGCCTGCGCCCGCCGCCCGCCGACGACAGCTCGGTAGGGCTGCATGCCCATTAGTTCAGGCATGAGCCAATGGGCGTGCAACCATACTGTACAAGGCAGTCCGGATATGTAATATCTGGATTGCCTTATGCGGCATAAACTGCATGCCCATTGGCTCATGCTCTGAACCAATGGGCGTGCAGCCCTGCAGACTGTCAGCCCAAGTGCTAGAATGGCAATGCTAGGAAAGGTGGCTTGAAGAGGGTTGGTGTGAGCCTCCGAGGTCCTGCCCTGGCACCATCCGTTGCTAAGCAGTGGCCGAAGTAACCCTGAAGCCGACACTGCACAGGCCTATCTTGAGGCCTTGGAGAATAATGTATGAGAGCCCAGATTCTGATGAGGACCTATATGGTGGAGAGTAAAGAGATGCACAACAGGTACAAGGGAGTTGTTGTCTGTGTATGTATCTCGGCTGGAAAAATTGTTGCAAGAATGCCTCAGAAAAGGTAGTTTGCCAGCGATTGAACTGGACCGAACCAGGCTGGACAGGATCCTTAAGTCTGCCCTTCTCAGAACTGCTGTTGCTTCCAGTTACACCTGGCAGATCGACTGGAATCCCACCCTCCTATGATGAGTTAATGAGAGGAGAAATTAGGGAGTTGAGAAGAGCGACCTGGGAGGGACCTCCAATAGCTGCTTATTTCTGACCAGGTGACTGAGGGTGACCCATCAAGTGAAGTTCAGGGGCAGAGGTTGGCAGTCAATGAGTTGCTCTGACAAGAAAAAGATATGTCACAATGGGGCGAACTGTTGAGAGAGATCCGGGAATTCAAAAACAGTCCCTTTATGAAGGCCATGCAAGTACAGACCTGACCTATATCCGACTGCATCTGCTATGGGGGTGGGGGTACCTTACCATGTATCTCCTACTGATAACAGCTCTCGAACTCGATTCCTTGACTATGGAAGTGGAGAAACTGGGATCAGAGATGTCTCCAAATGGCTTATCACGCCGCCAGACAGAGATGGCACCAAGGTTTCCAGTTAGTAATACCGCCTCTGGTCTCCCCAGTGTGTATACCGGCCAGCTCAAACTCCAGAAAGTACGCTTATGATAATTGTGGGAAAGATGGGCACATGAAAAGGGAATGCCAGTCCCCAAAAGACACTGACAAAGTTGCATATAGGCTACAAGGAGAGCTTAGGAGAAGAAATCAGCTGGTTAAGAGGTGCCGACATGATCCCAGTGAGGCACCAAGAAATGCTAATTCACGTCCTTTTGTGGCAAGGTCAGTTGCCCAGGCCCCCACTACCGCCTCTCAGACTGGTCCAGAATAGTGGGTCCCTCCATGGAGACCACTGTAAGGTGAGCAAGTGTCTACAAACTACTATTAGAACAGTGGCTCCCAAGTGACAATTATGTTCCAAGATTGGTATCAGAAGCATTTGTCAGGCATTACCCTTACAACCATTAGAAAGGACTGCATGTATGGGGGTTAAGGAGAAGGCCTACCCCTATTCCGGGTATATCCGAATTTGGCTGTCTTTCCCCTCCATTGGCTGGAGTGGCGAACAAGTAGAGACCCTAGCCTTAGTGTGTCCCCCACTGGACTGTATGATGGTGTCCCTTTGTTGATTGGAACAAATGCTCATATGTTGGAGAGGCTGGCACAGTTGTGTTATGAAAACAGGGTCAAAGACTAGTAGAGCTTTAAGAGTTCGGCTTTAATTAAGAAGGCCTATGAGGCACAGAGATGCTGAAAAACAGAACCAGAGGAACAGGTCGAATTGTATGGAAGAAGGATCCTGAGTCTCTGATCCTGGCGCCAAATGCCCAGTGTACCTTACAGGGAGAGGTCCGTATCAGAAAGGATGTTAAGAATAAAATATTAATGTTGGATGCACCAGGCGATGGAAAATTAGCCAGAGGGACTGCTGGTCAAGCCTAGTATTTTGCCCGCTAGAGCCCATGCTTATGCCAGAAGGGTAATGGTCCAAGTTCATAAATGTTCTGAAAGAGACATTCGAAGTAAACAGAGGTTGCATCCTGGCTACTGTGCATTGTGCAGAACACTGCAGTGCTACCCAGCAGCAAGAGTTCAAGGAAGAATGACAGAGTAACAGCCTGACTTGTTTGATTTCGGCGACTCCCGCTGCCAGCTGAATGGAAAGTGAAGATCAGTGAGAAGCTTGCCCAGAGAGACCAGGTGTTTTCTTTAAAGGGAATGGGATGTACAGGATGCGTTACCAGGAGCTGAGCACAATGATCCGCTGCATGACTTAAAGACCATTTAAGTGAGAGGTCTCGACATACAGCACCTGCTGACGCCAGATGATGTGAGCGGCATCTGCAAGAGATGTTAGCTGCTGGTGTAACACAGGAATCCAAAGCCCTTATGCTTCCCCATTGTGGTAGTGAGGAAAAAGAATGGAACAGTAAGGATATGTGTGGATTATCGCACCTTAAACGGGGGACTATCCCTAAGTCAGTACACAATGCCCGCATTCAGGATACTTTGGACTGCCCAAGCAGAGCAAAGTGGTTCTCTGTGCTGGATCTCCGCAGTGGGTACTATCAGATCCCGATGGCCCCAGAGGACCGTGAAAAGACTAGCCTTTATCTGTTCCGGCAGGCTTCTATGAATTCATGAGGGATGCCTCAAGGGATTTCAGGTGCCCCAGCCACTTTTCAACGATTGATGGAGCGTGCAGTGGGGACATGAACTTACTAGAGTGCCTGGTATACCTAGATGATGTTATTGTGTTTTGGCAGCTCACTGGAGGAACATGAGAGCAGATTATTTAAGGTATTGGACTGACTGGAGGACTTTGCCTTAAACTGTCCATTGATAAGTGTCAAATTTTTCAAACATCAGTAAAAGTATGTGGGACACATGGTATCCAACCGAGGGAATAGAGACCGACCCAAGTAAAGTTGAGGCCTTGACCACCAGCCTGGCCAAAATCTAAAAGAACTGCAAAGATTCCTGGGATTCTGTGGTTATTATGATAGCTTCATCAGGGACTATTCAAGAGTGATCCGCCTACCTTAACCTTACTCAAGGGTATCCCCAACCCACAAAAATACAAAGTCAGCATCCCTCAAGACTGAAAGAGTGTATTTTCATCCGAGTGAAGTATTTGGGGCCCGCTGAACTCCTGATTGAGAACTGCTTTTCATGAGATCATATATCAACTTACCATGCTCCAGTGCTGGCCTATGCCGATCCAAGAAAACCTTCGTCCTGCACACTGATGCACAGCTTGCAAGGGTTGGGGAGCTGTGTTGTACCAAAAACACGAGAAGTGTGGCCTGAGACCGGTGGCGCTACAGCAGTAAGCCTGACCCCATCCGAAGAACTATCCTGTACATAAGTTAGAGTTCCTAGCTTTGAAGTGAGCTATTGTTGACCAATTCCATGAGTACTTGTATGGGGCTAAAATACTAGTAAAACGACAATAATCCTTTGACCTATGTGCAGACCTCAGCTAAGTTGGATGCCACTGGCCATAGGTGGCTTTCTGCATTATCTACATATGACTATAACTCTCGAATACCGAGCAGGTCTGAACCACATAGATGCTGATGCTCTCTCCCGGAGGCCTGTTCCCCAGAATGATTGGGTCCACTGGCAGAACCTGACATTCGGGCACTCTGCCGGAAGTTTGTGGGGAGGAACAAATGTCCTGTGGGCCTTGAGTGGACTGCATGGTGGATTGCTTGGGAGCCTCTGAGGAGTGCATACCTGCTGTATGCCACTTTTCTGTCAAAGATTGGTGCACTGCCTCAGCTGGACAGTGACAGTGGTGGCTCAAATCCCGCGATCCCATGATCAAAGCAGCTTTAGAAGCCCTCTATGCACGGGAAAGATTGTGTCCCAAATTACGCTCCACTGATTTGAGAACTGCACTGTTATACGAAAGAAGGTCCTAAGTTGAAACTGATCAATAAACTGTTATACAGAGAAACAGTAGACAGAGGGGGACAAGTAGACAAACAACAACTAGTGCTGCCCACTGCCTTTCGAGACTCAGTATTGAGGTCCTTGCACAACCACATGGGGCACCTTGGTATAGACAGAACACTTGACTTGGTGAGATCCAGATTCCTATTGGCCTAAGATGGGGGCTGATGTGGAGCAACACATTCGAACTTGTAGTCGCTAGCCTACAGAGGAAAGCTTTACCCCAGAGGGCTGCCCCCTTGTTAACACGATAACCACCAGTGCACCCATGGAGCTGGTCTGTATTGATTTTCTAAGTTTGGAGTCAGATCAAAGAAATATCAGTAATGTGCTGGTGGTCACTGACCATTTCCATGAGATATGCCCAAGCTTTCCCCACCAAAGACCAGAAAGCATCCAGTGTAGCCAAAGTACTTGTAGAAAACTTTTTTGTTCACTATGGGGCTCCACAAAGAATCCATTCTGATCAAGGGAGAGACTTTGAAGTCGTCTGATCAAAGTCTTTCTCTGTGGGGTCGAAGTCCAGAACCACCCTTACACCACCCCAGGGGACCACAGCCTGAGCGTTTCAACCGCACTTTGCTAGATATGCTAGGCACCCTGCACCCAAAGGACAAGCCTAGATGGAGCCAACAAATTAGCACCCTGGTACATGCTTATAACTGCACCAAAAGTGATGCCACTGGATTCTCCCCCTACCGCCTGATGTTTGGAAGAGAAGCTCGACTACCAGTAGATGTGTGTTTTGGGGTCTCTCCTGATGGGGTTCAAGCTGACAACTATTTACAGTATGTGCAAAGTTAAGGCCCAGCTAACTCATGCGTACCAACTAGCTCAAACCATGGCTGCCAAAGAAATCTGGCCAACAAAGAAAGGTATGATAAAAGGTGGATTACAGGAACTCCAGGAGGGAGATCGGGTATTGCTAGAAATCTGGGACTGCATGGCAAGCACAAGATTGCTGACAGATGGCTACCATCTCCCTCACATTGTAGTGGGCAAACTAATGATGATCTGCCAGTGTACAAAGTAAGGCCTGAGAATAATTCAAAAGATGTAAAAACAATGCATAGAAATCATTTACTGCCCATTGGACAAATCTTAGTGAGTCTGAGCCCTAGAAGATGCCCCTCTGGACCAGTGACTAGAGCTGCTGCTAGAAAAGATCAAGAAAGTCTGCACCTACAGAAGTAAAGTTAAAGTGTTCCCTCCACAAGTCCCAGTTGAGCACGACTGTCAGTCCATATCGGAAGAAAGTGAGAGTGACTTTGAATACTATCCTTCTTACGAACTGAGTCAATTGTTTGAGGCAATCCCTAGTCAATACTGGAGACAAAGCTGGGCCTTCTGGACTGTTTAAGCCCCCAGCTTCATCCCTGGAGCCAATGCTCCCAGAAAGTGAAGTGCAAAGCTTCAGATCAGATGAAATGGAATCATTGTGCATGGTTGAACTGTTTGAGCTTTCAGGGAGGAAAATGATAGATTAGGGCAGACTGGTGATACACCGAACAAGAAAGAGTATTTTGAGTGCCCTGACAGTCCACTGCCAGTGTCCGAAAGCTCTCATACGAGCCAAATGTTGTGGACTCAGAAACTGTAACTCCTGGAGCTGAAAGTGCCCCAAGTTCTAGCCTCTCTACCCCCATGGAGACTCCTGACAAGTGTGGACAATGCTGAAAATGAGGCTCAGAGTGCAGAGACTATAACAGTTCCCCTAGAAAGACTGGTCGAGCTGTAAAGCCTGTGGTGCACCTCAGTTATGATTCACTTGGGAGGCCTGTGGACTTGCCTCTCAATGTTGTCCATAAAGGAGTGTATGTGTCCCGAGCTCATTGCCCCAAACTGGCGTCAGTGCTAACTCAAGTTACTTGTGTTGCCCTCTAAGATGGTGCCCTTGCCCCTTCCAGCCCCAAGGTAACTGATAGGGAAGGGCCCCTCTCTTCAGGTTTCATGTACAAGAGGTAATAACTTGAGTTATGGTACAATGTGTATGTAATACTGTGTAAAAGTGACGATACTGCAATGTTTCAGAAATGTTTCTTGGTAAAATGATATATTGACTGATGATTACATGTGCTGAGCCTAATGCAAATGTATGTGGTTGCAGTTGAAACTTATAGAGTACTTGCTTGCTTGGCGGACGTCAAGCTTTCCCAAACCAGGAAAGGTGTAACCCTGCAAATGGGGGTTCCCAAAAGACTTCCAGGAGCTTGCTTGAATACTCCAAGCCTGAATGGTGTTTGGCATTTAAGCCATTTATCAGTGAGTGTTTTAAGAGCCTCTGGTACTGTCTTTAAGAGCTGTCTGCTTGCAGACATAATTAATTTGTATGGGGGGACTGTGTGCTTCTCTGAGTACCACTTGAGCTGCTGCCAATTCACTTCATTTTTGCAGTCACTAGGAGTGCAAAGGGAACCTATCTGAAAGATGTAACTGTTTGCCAGAAATTATTTAGAGTAATAATGAAATTACAGTTTGTCTAACCTGCTTTCTTTGCAGTCAGAACTGTGTCTGCTAGTTCCCCATTCTAGTTTTGAACTGCTGAACTGGACCAATCAGTGTGGAGTAAGCTAGCTCTAAAATGATGCCTTGGACGAATCAGAACTTGGACTCATAATCTGAGCCAGCCACAAGAGGATTGTATGGGCAGTGACTCTGGGAGATGTAGTTTAGACTTCAGTGCCCTTTTGGACCAACAGCAGCAGTCTATTGTGAGTGACAGCCAATCAGTCAAGAACTGGGAGGAACTCAAAGGAAGTGCCCGGTTTACGTCAGTTGGAGTTCAGTTGAGCTTTGGCAGTGAAGAGGAAGGGCCCTGTGCTTTTCAGTGTGCAGTTTTAGTCAAAAAACGTGTGTAAGGCCCAGAGTTCGGTCTGCAGCTTGTGTAACAGCTTGTTAGGACTGAATCAGTCCTGTAGAAAAGAATCAAAAGGATCTCTGAAGAGTAGAAACCAGGCTCACCCTGTAGAAGACTGGAAGAATTGCTGAAAATTGCACTCGGTCTGTCAGGAACTGAATCTGCTGTGTGTCTCCCGGGTATTGTGCAGTAAGTACGATCGGGATACAGATGCAGCCTGCCTGGTATAGTACTTTCTTTTTATATGGATGTGTGAAGAGGTTTGTGTACCTCAAGTGAGCCCTGCTGACATTGAAGGACCCTATCTTATTTGGAGGTCGTGAGTACTAATTCAGGGTTGCTCCTGTTGAATTGCCACATTAAATCCAAATGGAATTACTGTACTGCTGACTGTTTAATTCTCCTTTTCTCTGTGTGAAAGGGCCCCCTACCAGCTCCAAGTTTGGACTAGCCACTGGGGCTTGGGTACCCAGGGACAGTAACTGATAGGGATAGGCCTGTGCACAGAGCCATAGGTAGATTATTAGAGTGATAAGCTAATTAACCTGATTTCCCCTGTCCTTGTTATATCCCCTAAATAAATCAGAGCTGCTTGTTTCAGCAAAGTTATACTGCCTGAGGTATTTGTCTATGTTAAAGTACTGTACTGTGATTGTTGCACTGTATCTCATTTCACAGGAGGTCCCAGTGCGGAACCAGACCTGGGGGTAAGTGTATACTGTGAAGGTAATTCTGATATATTGTGTGGGCCACTAGTGGGAAGAAGGGGTTGCAGTGTCCCAGAGGGCTGTGACCAAGTTAGTTTAACTATTGCAAACCCTGACCTCTGGGTGGAGGCACCCGCCATTGGATCCAGGCCCCTCAACCTGTTAGTGGCAAATCAGGCAGGGGTAGTAGCCCCTGGGATAGCGCCATCTAGGGGTTACACCAGCATGACTACTGCTAAGTTTAATATCTAACATTTGGCAATTTATTATTTCGGTCCTCTGTAATGTCTTTATGAGTGACATTGCAGATTAGCTGGAAAAGTGTCTGCCTCTGTGCAGATGACACAAAAATCACCAATCAGGTGTATACACTCCAGGGGAGGGGGTGGGGGAGGGTGGAAAGAATGTGCAGAGACATTAGAAACCTTGAGGAGTGATCAAGGGTGTGGCAGCTGGGCGTCAATGTGAAAAAGTGCAAAATCATGCATTTGGGGCACAAAAACGTAGAAGCATAGTATAAGATGGGAGGAGAGGTACTGACAGTCACCCGACAAGAAAGAGACCTGGAATAATCATAGCTGATGACCTGAAGGTGGCCAGGCAATGTGACAAGGCAGTGGGGAGAGCCAGCGGGATGCTGGGGTGCATAGGGAGGGGTATCACCAGCAGAAGGAGGGAGGTGGTGTTGCCACTGTGTAGATTGCTGGTGAGATCCCCACCTGAAGTACTGTGTCCAGTTTTGGAGACTGTGTCTCCAGAAGGACACACACAGAGTGGCAGTTGTACAGAGGGCAACTAAAATAGTGCCATACCTGCATCAGAAACCTGAGGAGAGAGACTAAAGGACCTCGGTACATACACCCTGTAGGAGAGGGGAGAGAGAGAGAGAGAGGATATCCTAGAGACCTACAAATACCTCATGGGGGTAAATAATTTATCTTTTTTATTTTATTGATATCTCGGATCACAAACACCTTTGAACCAGTGGTTCTTTTATAAAGGTTGTATGTCAAGAAAGTACAAACAGTTGACAAAATGAGAAGAAATACAACATTACAAATTATCATTACAAAGTATGGCATCATGTAAGGCACACCTCAATGAGGTCCCAAACAGGTAATAGGCAGTCAGTAAGTGACTTTGTCAAATTAACTTGTAAAGGGGGAGAAAAGTTAAGAGAATAGTTAGAAAAGAATGGGGGGAGAATAGGAAGAATGTCAGAAAGGGTGATAAGGGGAGGAGGATAGAGGGGATAGGAGTAGGGTGGGGGGAGTAGGGCATCATGTAAGGTACAACTCAAGGGGTTCCCAAACAGGTAATAAAGCACTCAGTAAGTGACTTTGTCAAACTGACTTGAAAGGGGAAGGACAGTTTAGATGGAAGAATGTCGGACAGGGTGGAGAGGGGAGGCAGATAGAGGGGGATAGGTGTGGGGGTAAGGAATGACAAACGGTAAATTCAGAGAGAGAGAGAGAGAGAGAGAGAGACAAGGTTGGGGAGAGGTGAGATGGGGGGGGGGGGCATAGGAAAGGAAGTAGGTGGGAGTTAATACCACCAGACAAGGAGAGAGGTGAGAGTAAGATAGCTAGGTAGTGTGTGTGGGGTAGGAGGTTGTAGGGGATGGAGGTAAATATCGGCCTTATGCAAAGATATCTTAGGGAGAGCAGTCAGCTGCTGAGCGCTGTAAGGTGTTGACAGAGTTTAATCTTAAAAGGGCCAAGCTTTGATATGGCACTGATGTCAGAAGGGAGGCCATTAAGCCAGGTCAGGGCCCTGAAGATGAATGTATGCTGAGCCTGGAGTGGTCCGGCAGAAGGGGACAAGGTAGAACAGTTTGGATGCAGTCACGAGTACTACGAGGCTCGGGAGTTGGCACAAGAAAAGCCCGACTGGCTGAAGTGTTAGGCCCAGGCTGATTTTTTTGCCATAAGGCAGGTCTGGTAGGTAACCCTGCCCTTAAGGTGTAACCAGTTGGTCTGTTCATATAGGTCTCGCATTAGCGAATACGTGTGGAGCTAGATACCAGTTGGCAGGATTTATTAAGAGCTACAGTGATTCTCCTGAGGGTGGTATCAGCAGCAGCTCCATATATGACCAGACCATAGTCAACAATGGAAAGGACTGAGCTAGTAACTGCTAGTCGGAGGGCTTCAGGGGTCAGGCAGTGTTTGTGCCAATATAGAATCATGATCCTAGAGTTTATAGTATTAGTGATAAGGTTGACATGCGTGGTGTAAGATAGTGCGCTATCTAAGGTTCCAAGATATTAAAATTCATGAACCTGTTCAAGAGACTTTGGTTATTCAGTATTGATAGGTGGGCTATTTTATGTCTGTTATATGGGCTAGTGAAGAATGTAACCCTGGTTTTCGTGTAGTTCATAAGTAATTTGTGCTGAGCGAACCAGACTTCAAGCAGTTTGAAGTTAGTCTGTAGGTCTCTCAAGAGGGGAGGGGCTCAGACTGGCTTGAGAAGAAGATGGCACCATCTGCATAGAGTACCATGTTGCTGGTGCATGCTTAAGGGAGGTTATTAAGAAAAAGACTGAATAGTAGGGGTCCAAGGACGGACCCTTGAGGGACCCCAGAGAGCACAGGATGACTGTCAGAGACAGCATCACAGATTTTGACTTGTGTATGACCTTCAAGATAACACTTGACCATTCTGTTACCCATTGGAGAGACCGAGGGGCAGGAGTGAATTCAATACTGGGGTGATTTGATTTCTGATACTCGAAGGCCGTGAGTAAGGCTTGTATTTCACATTAATGCTGTATCCCTCCCCCCTTCCCCATCCCCGTTATTCATTACTGAGGCCATCTGCATGAAAACAGGATCTTTGCTCCTGAAGAGTTTACAGTATCTATTCCTGTTGCTTTGTCCCTATTTGAGGTCAAAATACACTGACTGTGACATGGCAGCCGATTGTGATGTCACAACAGAGGGTTATGATTTGAAGTAGGGAATAAGTTAGAGAGGGATAAAGATCATGTATTCATGCAAAGTTCCTCAGTAATAAATAATGGGGAGGAGAAATCTATAGGCTATATATGGAACACAAGTTGAATTGTGCCTAAATATTATGTTTTTCAAAGTTTTCTTTGAGGTGTCAGCAGCCCTTTAAAAGAGAAAAAAGGCAAACAAAGTGGAGCGGTAAGGGATATATATGTTAGGAAAGAACATAGGGGGAGGATCTAGGAAAAAGTAATATTATGCAGGGTAAGAAAAACAAAAGATGATGATGGGTATGAAGAGGAAAGCTGGGGAGTCCCTCAAGTGGGGACTAATTAACAGGCATAGTAAGAAGGCTGAAAGATTACAAGGTGGGGCATAGACATCTGGAGAAAATGAAAATAGATATGCTACCTTATGGTTGACTACTGTCGTCTGTCCTTTTCCCCCATCCCCATCATATCTTTACTTGCATATTATGCATGGTATGTTTACATGTATCAGTATGCCTGCACCATCATTCCATCGTTGTGTGTGTGTGTGTGTAGAGGGACATACTGACATGGGCATTTCAGCTATGTGTGCATATCAATTTTCATTTCTCCAGATGCCTTATCTCCCCCCCCTTACCCTTGTCACCCCTCAGCCTTCTTACTGAAGGTCTCAAAGAAGACCTATGGTCAAAATGTTGACTCTGTTTTCAGTGTATTTAATATTGCCGTTTTATTTCATTTTCAGCACACGCTGATGCAGTACCTTAGTTTTTGTTCCTGCAATAATAATATGCTAAGCCAGACAAATGGCTTATCCCTATGTTATTGGAGGGGGGAGCATACAAGGAAAGAGCAAGAGACTCTAACATGTACACCCTGGAGACAAGGATGAAGAGGGAGAACATGACTGAAACATACAAATATCTCCATGGGATTAAGAAGGTCAAATTGCAATGAACTGTTCACAGCGAGTGCAAACACAAAGGAGAATTCACTAAGTCTGGCTGGAGGAAAGTTCAGAAGGGATGTCTGCAAATTCTATTTCACAGAAAAAGGCAGACAAGTAGAGTAGACTTCCAAAAGAACTGGTCTGTGCCAAAACAGTGAGTGGATTCAAACCTCGTGGGACAGGCACAAGGGTCTAATAAGTGGAGGAGAGAGGGTTTAAAGGTGGAGGGACTAATAGGGAGGTTGGTCACTAGGGCCCAGCGCACAGGTAATGGGTGGAGTTGGGCAGACCCGGATAGGAAGTAGCCTTTTTCTGCTGTCATGCTCAATGTTTCCAGCCCTTGAAGCTCCTCGCATGACTGGTGGGTTCAGTTTTGGAATTTGGAAGCATGCAAATATACACATTTGAGTTTCACCTGGAAAGGAACTTTGGTTCAGTGTGCCTTTCCCAGCCCAAAATTCAAAATCAATAAATAATATCTTTAATGTATTATAAACTAACTGTATTTTAGTAAATACTGGCTACTGCAAATTGGTACCCCTGGATGTAAACATTGTGCCCTAGACAGCAAACACTGTCACCAGTAAAAAGGCACCTCTCTCTACAGCTCAGATACAGTACATGATTTCTGTAAATGTAATTCCTCACATTGCACAACGGCAGTCTAGCTACTGTCTCCGTGATGCACTCACAGCTCCAGACTGATTTGCCTACTGATGTTCTGATTCCATCAGTCCCAGCCTGGTCACAAATCTCTCTTTTCACATGTAGATCCCTCCTGTGGAATGATACAGCATCCCTGATCCACTGTGAGAGTAAAATGCCAGTACAAGGTCATTTGAGTGAAGGTAATTGTCCTTTTTTTGGCTCACTTTCTCTGTCTCCCAGCTCACTATGAGAGCATTTCACAGTTGGTTAGTTCTGGGATTAGAGGACAGTATGATGAAGGATTTATGGAGGAAGGATGAGCTGCTTATCAATTTTAAAGTCACTGCTCTGGCAGGAATGTATCCGAATTCAACACTGCCTCTTGGTGCAAAAGTAAGACCAATGGACACTCTTGTCATTGCTAGGAGTCAGTTTAATGCGCTACATGTTTTTCTCCTTTTTTTTTTTTTTAATTATAGTTTATTGATTTCCATTCTTATTCCAGAACAAATATACATCACCGCAAAAATGGGATATTGGCTATGTACAGAATTAATCAACATTCATACTCCAACCCCTCCACCCAGTACCCCCTTCCCCCCATCCCTGGTGCCATATGTGGCTAACTTCAAGGAAACATTGTGAGAGGTGCATAATTTCCTCTGTGAATAGATGGACCCTACTCTACTGGAGGGGTGATGTTATATAATGTACAAAACGTGTAATATTTCCTGTCTTTTTCTGTATAGCTCCATATGATTAAACAAGCTCGCAATCATTTTCTCAATCCTGATATTATGGAGGAGCTCTTGTTTCCATTCCAAATATGAGGGCAACAAAGAGTCCTTCCAATGTTTCAGCACGACCTTTTTGACCGACAAAGCGATCATGGAAATATGGTAATAGCGAGCCATTTGTGGGAAGCCTGTAAAGTCCCCTAAGAGACATACTTCTGGGGTAAAGTAGTCTTGTAACCCTAATAGAGAATCTACTCTAGCCTTAAAATAAGGTCCCACAAGAGAGAGAGATTTTAGGGCATTCCCAAAACATATGGTATAAAGTACCCAATCCCCCCCCCCCCCGCATCTGTTACAGATCAGGCTTTGGGCATGGCCCATCTTGTATAGATGATAAGGGGTCAAGTACATATCACTGAGAAATTGCAATTGCATGATCCGCAACCTGTCCTGCATGATAAATTTATGACAGTTCTCCCAAATATTGGGCTATCTGGGGGTGGAAGTGAGGATCCTGTTACTCCAATATTTTGGAATACCATTCACAGTTGGAAAGACCAACGGGTATAAAAATGAGTAAATTGAGGAAACAGCATGCGGAGCTGACGCCAGACTTCTACAGGTAGAAACCCAGTCCCCCAGGTTACTTTGAATAGTTTTAAGCCCAAAGTATGCCATCAACATGTGGCGAATCTGATATGTCCTAAAAGACCACTTTGGGGACAGGCTAAATTTGTTCAATAGTTCCTGTGTGTCAGCCACTCGTTATAGTAATTTTGGAATTCTTGTGCAGTGCAGGAATTCCTTAGTAAACAATTATAGGGATCATATGTCCCCAGGAGAAGGTTAGGATTCTGAAAGATGGGCTCGCCAAATCATGCAATTTACATACTTTGTTGAGGCACATAGCTCAGAGTGTGTTCGAACTGAGTGCCCCACTGGTGTATGGCAGAGGGTTGATGGAAGCATCCCTATTTTAATGTATGGCAATGAAGCCGGGTTTATTCCAGCAAAAGATATTCTTTCCTGTTCTATTCTAAGCCATGCTGGGATGTATACAGATGCGTTTGTATTGTCATGAGTCTCTTCCCATCTCAAATACTTACTAAGGTGGCTGGCCCAGTAATACAAGCCAAAATGCCGTAGGTTCAAGCCACCAAGATGTTTAGGGGCAGCTAACTTGTGGAAAGCTTTCGCAGGGGTTTCCCATTCCATAGGAAATCTGAAAGAAGTGAGTAGACCTTTTTAAACCAAGCTTTGGGGATCCATAAATTTAATAGATTAAGGAGATAAAAAGACATAGAAGGATATTCATTTTTTAAATTTTTATATTCATCTTGTTTATCCGCCTACTGCGGCAACTACTGGCAGGGGCATCCAGCTGCGGCCCTGCTGCGGGAGAAAGCACCAGGCTCACTCACATGATGGGGGATCCGGCATGGGCGTCACTGATCCACTAGAGGATCTCCCCATACCCTATCCAGCCAGACCGGCTCTGGACCCCCCCCCCCAGTGCGATTCCACGCGAGTCCTCCTGGCGAGGCAGGGCATGGCCATCAGGCTGCACGGTCATGCCCAGCCATTTCCACTTTTCTCCCATTGGGAGCTCAGATGTGCAGTGGCGTCTGCGCACATATGTACTGATGTCCAGCCATCCCCCCCAGTCACACCAGCGGCAAGCTACCTGAAGCGTCCCAGTGGTCGCTGCGCGGTGTGGATTCCCCAGCCCACCCCAGGACTAGGAGACTGTCTCGATGCTCAATCCTAGTCCTCCTACTACGACTTCGACGACCTGAGCTCATTTCTGAACCCAGGTCGCCGGCGTAGCGCGAGGTTGTGTTTCATCCAGTGTCTCAACCCTCAGCGCCACTGGGCTGGCTCAAGAATATTCATTTTGATGGTGTTTACCTTCCCCCATAAAGTTAATGGAAGGTTTGACCATCGTTTTAAATTTTGTTGGATAACTGTAAATAGAACGTCTAAATTTTAAGTGGCGCAATTGGGAATCACTTGTAGAAAGGCACAAACCTAAGTATTTAAGAGATCTAGGGGACCATGTGAGGCCTACATTCGAGATCTCTTGCTTGAAAACTCTATTATTCAGCGGGAAAACTAGGTATTTGCCTGTATTTAATTTATAATTAGAGAGTGAGCCGTATTCCTGTATAATTAGCAACAAACCCGGAATTGAGGGTGTAATACTGCTGATGTGAAGTAGAATGTCGTCTGCATATATGGCTATTTTCTCCTCTTTAGACCCTAACTGAATTCCCTTAATATCCAGGGATGCCTTTATAGCTACCATGAGGGGCTGTAGATATAAATTAAACAACAGGGGGCAGCCTTGTCTCGTGCCCACTCTAAGGGAAAGGAAGGGATAGTGTTCCAATGCAAAAGAAATGGGCAGAGGGTCAGAGTACAGGATTGTATCCAGGAAATAAATTTAGAGAAACCAAATCTTTTGAGAGTTCTAAGCAGGAGCTGCCAATCCACTCTGTCGAATGCCTTCTCCGTGTCCAAGGAGATCAGAGCCATAGCTTGGTGAGTCTCCTGGGATGCGGAGAAGACATGGGACAACCGGCGGAGATGGTCTACCGAGGACCTCCTTCATAAAACCAACCTGATCGGAACCTATAGAGAGGAGACGCAGTCTACTCTGTGGGCAAGTAATTTGGCAAATATTTTCAAGTCACAATTGAGAAGGAGATTGGTCTATAATTTGACACTTGGTTGGGTCTTTCTTTGGTTTAGGAAGTACTATGATAATGGCATCTAACATTCTGGGTCGACAGTATTTACCTGTAGCATATCTGAATATGCTGCCAGTATCCATGGGCTAGTTGAGAGGCAAATATTTTATAAAAATTGCAGAATAGCCATCTGGTCCCGGTGCCTTATCAGGAGATAGCTCCTTGATAACTGCCAAGATCTTCTCCTCGGTAAAGGGGGTAAGGAGGCCCTTCACCTGGGTGTCAGTAAGTGTGGGCAAGGGGAGATTAGCTAGGTATCGATCTACTATGCCTTAGGGAGGGCAGTCTGGCATCGGGGCATACAGATTTTTATAATAAAGTTCAAATTTGGCCACTATTTCCTTGGCTTGAGTTAAGAGGCAGCCGTGGGGTTCTTGTTGAATGGCCACAATACATCTTGATGCTTCCTGCTTTTGCAGTCAGAAGGCCAAACGTTTGCCCGCCTTCTCTCCCTGTTCAGTATAGCTAGCTTTAGTTCTTAACATCGTCCACTCTGCCTTTTTCCTCAGCAATTCAGAATATTTGTCGTGCAATTTTATCAACTCTGCCCTATCTGATTCTGGAGACCTGGCTGATGGGTATTTTTCTTTCTCTCTGATTTGAGCTAAAAGTGCTTTAATTTCTTTTTCTTTCTTTCTGTTTTTTGGCTGATGCTAGTTTAATGAACTCTCCCCTTATAAAACATTTTAATGCATTCCATTCTAGGGATGGGGATTGAGTTGAGCCCCAGTTATCTCTCTTAAATTGATCCAGGGAGGATTTAATACTATTGGTAATTTCTTTATTCTTTAAAAGTTGATTGTTCAGTCTCCACAATCTATCTGACCCCCAATTTAAAGAGAGGGATAGCCTAAAGGTCATGATGGAGTGGTCTGACCCTACTCCAGGCTCCATATTAGTCTCGATCAGACCGCTTAACAAAGCTTTGCTAAGCAGAACGTAATCGATTCTTGAGGCTGATCCATGGACTGGTGAGCGAAATGTGAATTCTTTTTCTGCAGGGTATAAAAGCTGCCAAGGGTCACACAGCCCCATATAATCGACTAACTCTGATTGCTCTCTGCGCAGGAGAACGTCCCCTACATCATGACTCAACTGACTTATCCAGTAGGGGGTCGAAGGGGAGGTTCCAGTCTCTGCCTAGAATTACTGGAGTGTTTAGAAAGGGTGTCAATACTGAGTATCTCCATAAAAACAGGATGGGAGTCGGCGTCAGGGCCATACACTACCGAGAATTATCTCAAAGGAGAGGATTTTACCTTTGACAAAAACGTATCTCTCCTTTGTATCTCTTATACATTGCTCACAGGAGAATGCAAAAGTTCTTTTAAGTAAAATCGCAACCCCCTTACTGTTCCTGCTATCACCCTCGGTGAAGAATTGTCCCACTTGCTGCCTTCTCAGTTGTGTCCCTTCTTTCTCTAACAAATGGGTTTCCTGTAACATTATTACATCATTGTGCAGGAATCCTAAGTGCTTCAGCAGTTTCATGCTCTTTGAAGGATGTCTCACCCCTTTACATTCCATGAGGAAAACTTAAAAGCTTGGGCCATCATTAATATTCAAATCTAGTGAAATGCCCATTCTTAGTAGAAAACCATTTTCCTGCATGTCCCCTTGCTCTTTAAATATGTATGGCACCATTTCCCACCTCTCCTTGAGAAAACAATCACTCCCCTCCCCCCACTCCTTTCCCAAAACAATCCTCCACTTCTGCCCCCAATCTGATAGCCAGAACAATAATTGTAAGATAAGTAACAATTATAACCTCTAACACAATTAAAGAGAACCTTAAACAAGAACAAGAACACTCCTCCTCTCCTTTATGCAGGTCAGTGGTGATCAGCTTGCTGATACCCGCCCTCCCTCCACCACCCAACCATCAGAAGACTTGTTATGTCTCCTACTATATCACTAGAAACTGAAAATGTACTCTCCTCCCCAAAGGATAAGACAATGGCCTCTGGTATTTTATCAAAGACCCACTGATGTCAGTGGTTCATGCAGTGAATTTAATAGCCTCCGGTTAAACTTCCGCTGAGCTCTCAGTTTACTGAGGCCTAAAATAAACGTGGGCATTATTTCCCTGTCTCTGCCCTTAAAAGCATATAGGACACCGGGGCAATGGGAAGTATTGTAAATCAGCCACAGGGAGGGAGGCCTCACCAAGGGGTGATGGGTGGCAATAACTGATGTAGTCGGGAGGCGTCATTAAAGACCACTGGCCCGTGGCGATTAAGTGAATTCAACTGATCTCGAAACAAAGAGGGGGAGGAAGAATAAAGGGAGGAGCTTTCCCCGGTAACATAGCAATCATTAACTATTCACTCTAAGGTTTACATCTGCTTCGAGATGTAGAATTAGTAAAACAGGAAAATACCCTGTTAAAGGAAAACTGAGCAAAACAGTGCCTGCAATCACCAGGGCTGCAGAAATGCCCAATTAACATACCTTGTAAAGTTTAAAATCACTGCAGCTAACCTTTGCAAAGTTATTATTTGCTTGTAATGTGGTCCTGGATGCGCCATTTCTAAGGTGCCACCGCACTGGAAGACAGAGTGTGACCTTACTACCTCCCGGATCATCCTGTCCTTTGCTGGAATGCTCGTTCGTGAGGAGCGAGGCACATTTAAGCCGAGTAAAACTAAACTATGACCCATGTAGCGGTCTTTGAGCTGTACCTCTACAAGTAATTCCCATTGAAATTGGAGCAGTGTAAGGTGCTTAAATTTGTTTTTAAAAATTCCAGCTCCGAGTTAGGTATGTGCACTGAGTAGGTACTGCGGATGCTAACTTGGAGCTGAAATAAAAACAAATTAGCACCACAACTCCTTCAATAGGAACGAAACAACCAAAACCACCAATGATCTAATTCTTCTCAATTTAAATAAACTCCTCTCCTGAAACAGAGAAATCGACAAGGATGATCCGAGGTAGTAGGATACTGCTTCCGATTAATATTAATAACATCAAGAACAACTAACAAACTTTGCAAGAACAACTACGATTCTAAACTTACAGTATACCAATTAACATTCTAATAACCCATTATATTCACTCAGTTTTCCTTTAAACTAGGTCTGCATAGCAGAGCCAAGCAAGGCTTTGTTATCCAGACTAAAAACTAAACGCACGTGGTTTATGCACCACTAAATGGAGAAAAGATTCCAAACCAATGAGCCATCCATAGTCCTAAATGTCAAATAAAATCCTTAGTAAATCATCTAGGCACTTGCAGGCAATTCGAGACAAAATATCCCATAGTTCCATGCCTCATTATGAGTAAGAAGTTCAGAAATATCAACAGTGTTCAAAAACAAAACGCAATTCCAAGGTGCCTGCGAAGGAAAAGAAAGTTTGAGTACTGCCATTTAATAGGATCACTCTGAACAACAACACGACAACACAAGGTATGCCTGGACACCTAAATTCTTATACCCTATTAAACCATTATACAGGACCACAACAGGACATAAAATAAACCCCAGATTATTTAAATGCTCTTTAAACACTCAACTTAAGCCGAGAACTCAAGACCAGTCAACAGTCTATGAACAAGCAGGACGTTCTACTTCCAAATTCCATCATGGGTTGACTACTCGAATGAGGTCAGGCTCCATCTAGAAATAGGTGCAGTTTTGCTAGATATGCTCCACACTCAGAGACAGCCTCTACCAAAAGAGTAGGGAATTTCCCAGTGTCCTGGCCAATATTCTTCCTATAAACTGGGTCATGCAGTTGTCCAAGGCTGTGTGTGGGTGTTGATGAGCAAAATGGCTGCCACTACATATTCAGTCACTTCACTACCAGTCCGGCACTGCTTGTAAAGAGTTTTGGGATACACTGTGTATGAAAAGTGCTATATAAATGCTGATTATCATTATTATTCAAACTAGACATAACTAAGAGATTTGAAAATTGGACATATGGACAATTTTCCTTATGTCCAAAGTATATACAAAAGGGGGCAGACAGGGTAAAGTATACACAGTAAACATGTGAATGTAAGTAGACCTCAAGGACATGCTCTCAAACTGGGGGACATGCTGGATGAGGTCAAATACTAGATAGCATTTCTTAACACAGAGAGTGGCTAACATATGGAATAGCTTAGCTGGTGAGGTTGGTGAAGCTAGCATTGTTCAGGCTTTTAAAACAGGGCTTAGTTTAGAGGGAGAATGGATTTGAGGGTTACACAGCATGAGAAGGGGTGATATTATGGCTGATAAACTTGGACAAGTCTCTGTTCTCAAACCGGTACAGTCACTGCTTTGTGGCAGGGAGCAGAGATAAGATATACCCAAGTCTCTTCAATCACCATGATACTTTTCATTTTAATGTCTTATTCTGAAATGTTCTGCACTAGGATTGGCCTTATTTCACTGTATCACCTACAGTAGTTTCCAAGAGGGTCCTAGGGCAGCACTTGAAGCAGCATTATAAATATCCTTTTGACCACAATTTATCAATAAAAGCAAAAATAAAAGACTGTCTACACTCATCCATATTTAACATGAATTAATTTTACTTTTTTCCTTTTACAGATATTAACTCTTATAAGAATCTTTTTGATCCTTTGTAGGAGTCTACAAATACTTATCTTTTTACTTTTCAATTGGGTCTCTTACCGCTGTTCATCTCACAAAAAGAGGTACATTTTTCTACTAGTTCTTTTCATGCAAATAATGCTCCAGGCCAGGATATGATACCTGCAGATTTCTGTAAAGCAAGTCCTTTATTTGGGCTGGCAGTATAGCCTAGAGGTTAGAGGAATGAGGGGTGACCGAGCTTGGTACATCTAGCAGACCCAACCTGAGGACTCTGAGCAAGTCACTTAACCACCCAGTGCTCCCAGATCACCCCTGAAAACAGACACTTGCGCCTAGTGGGCCTCACCCAGTTACCAAAGACTAAAATAAAAATTAAAAAAATATATTACGGAGTCACATGTTAACAAAGTTTTTAAATGAAGGCATTGCTCAAAATTATATCCAGGATGGGTGGCATAGAAATTATATTATTCTTCTTTTCAAATATGATAGAATCAATAACCTTGTAAACTACAAGCCAATTAGTCTGATTAGTTATTGTGCTAAGAGTCTGTCAAAAGACATTCTAAACAGATTGGAACTCTGGATAACTGAAAATAATATGCAAGCAATGAGACACAATGGGGTGTGCATTAAACAGTGCTAATGCATGGCCAGGGTGTAGCAAGGCAAGGGGCAGGCTAGGTGCCTTCATCCTCTGGTCATGCATTAGAACTGTCTAGTGAACATCCCTTGAATGTCTTATTACACTTATAGAATGGATCTGTGTATTCTGCACTCCTGGAAAAGTTTAAATTATGAGCTTTAAAGCCTAAAAAGTAAAACATGTGGTTTAATTTTATCTAAAATTGTTCCTCCACCCACATGATGCTTGATTTTTTTATTATTCTTTTCTCCACCACCACGGACCTGGCAGGGGCTATGACCCCTCCCTCAGAGAGCTACATTCTCTGGCCTTTTTCAGCCATCATGGGTCCTGCCAGGTCCGGAATTTTCCATTTTTCTCCACCATATCTGTGCAATGGGCAGGCAGGCCGTCTCCACCTCCGTGGAGACAGGCGATCACTCTGAGACGTGGGCCAACCCCCTTGCATGGCTGCGCCATGTGCCAACCTCCAGCCACCACTAGATGTCAGGCAACAGCATGCAGTAAAATCCCCCACCCAAGGAAGGAGAGCAGTCTGATCCTCCGAAATCAATCTTCCTCCCTGGCTGACCCCCAAGTGACCTAAGTCCATTCCTCGAACCCAAGTCATTGGCATGGCATGAGGTAAGGTGTCCAGTGCCTCAACCTCAGCACCACCAGACCGGCTAATGCATTTTTGTTTTACTTTAAAGGTTCATCCTACTATAGCCTCCAAAGTTGTAGTTTCTCTGAGTATCATACAGTAATTCTGCATAAGCATCCCCCGCCCCATACTGACAGATGAGCTAGTTGTTTTTTTTATTATTTAGCTTCAGCACTCAGAACAAGTTCACTGTCCCGTGTTGAGGCAGCAAGCATGCTTTTTTTTATTATTATTATTTTAAAGTTGACTATGAGCTGGAGTATACGGCAGTACAGAAACAGCACGGGTCACTCACACACAAGACTGCCTTTATTTATTTTTCAGGTTTCTTTATTTTTTTTTTTTTCACATATTTATTCTGTGACTGGAATCGGGAACAAAGCCGCACAGAGGAGACAGAGCAGAGAGAGTGAATGAGCTGTGGTCAGTCTGGTGCCAGAGCAGAGAAAAGAGAGTAGAATGGAACAGGTGACACTGACATGACAATCAGTAAGTCTATCTGTACAAAAAAATATTGCTGCCTTTCCACGACATAGTTACTGATGTAGCTCACTGCCTGATTATATCAAGTGTGGCGTGGGAGGAGTAATAGTGAGTGGCTTGGTAGGAGTTAATGCGAGCAGCAGTCAGGGCACAGAAGTGAGGCCAGGGAGTAAAAGTGTACAGAGGAGCCATAAGGCCCAACTGCAATGCAAGTTTTCAATAGCTGCTTTTCTGCAGCACTTATTCTTTTTGTCTGGTTGAGCTGCCTGACTAAATCTGTGAAAAAGGGCCGTGTCAAGACTGCTGACAGGTGTGTCAGAGTTAATGGGAATAGCAGGCAGGGCACAGATGAGAGCAGCAGGTGGTTGTTGGCAGGGCACAGAAGTCAGTGAGCGGGAGGCAGTGGTCTGGTCACATGGCTCTCTGGAGACAATAAATTCGTGGCATATGAAAGGTACTGTTTGCTCTGCTTCTGTCATATTAAAAAGAAGTCATGAAAGTTCAAGTAAGTGGAGTGTTGCGTTTGGGCAGAGATGGTATAATGATGATGATGCAAATGTGGGTTAGGGAGCTAGATCATGACATTCTCTGTATTCATAGTAAGAGAAACAAAATGTGTGCTATGAATTATTATTTTTTTTTTAATCTAAGTGGACTAAGGATTTTTCCAATGTTCTGCATCCTGGTTGGCATCACTTTTTATCCATACATTAGACACTTCAAATGCATGGGTAATGACCAATCAGGTGTCAAGCAGGCCTCAATGCAACTCTTTCGACATTTAACCATTGTTTATACCTTGTCACACTTACATGAAAAATACTGTACATTGTTAGCTGCAAAAATAATCATCACAGTTTTTCTTGATTTCCATTCCTCATTTGACTTTGTATCTAGGTCAGTACTTTGGGAAATGATAAGTAGGCTGGGAACTCATTGCAAAATTCTGTACATGATAAAATATCCATACAATTCACACAGACTCAGGTGCTTTTCCAAAATGGAAAGTTGTCAGAAAGGTTTGTAATCAACCAGGGAGTAAAGCAAGACTGCATTGTAGTCCGATGGATGCTATTGGTTTCTTACATAAATGTCTTATTGGTACAGTTGATTATGGGATCCTGTCAATCTACTAAAATATCTAATATGACCTGCCCTGATCTGGCATATGCAGATGGTACTGCAATTATTCATTTAACTCCAGGAGGGTTACAATGTAAACTGAGTGCTTTGTCAGAAATTTGTGCAAAAATGAAATCAGTAATCAATAGTGAGAAAACAAAGTTTTGATCTTCAGGGTAATTTACCAAAATGTAACTGTTTAATTAAAAAAGATAAACTAGAGGCTCTTACCTCTCACACTTTGTAGATCTTATGTTGTCTAGTAATCGGAAACGGTCCAAACATTTAAAAGTACAAACAATAGGCTCAGACCACAGTTATGTGCCAAATACGAGTGTCAGTTTGCAGGGTATTCTGTTAGAAGCCTTGTTTAAGTTAGTAAAGCAAAACTTGACAGTATCACCTTGTATGAAGCAGAGGTTTGGGGAAAAATAACCTGCATAGTACAAATGAACCTATACTGAAAATGTTTTAAAGAACACTATTCTTGCCTGTATCTATACCTGTCCCTCTTGTTGGAGTGGAGCCGGGCTTTACTGAGCTATCATATTGCCCAGTGCAGAGTTGTTTCATATGGAATTAAAATAGATCATCCCCAGACTCCCTAGGCTCTACTTGACAGAAAAAATAAATTAGTAAATTTGGGTTGCGAATCCCCACAGAGATTCTTTCTTAAAAAAATAATTTCAAATTATTGAATTGTATTACTTTTGGGAATTGTCCATTTCTGGTATAGCAATCAGCATTGTATACAAGCATATTATCAAGTAACAGTCATTTTATATAGCCAGTGTGATATAGCATACTGTAATAGAGAACCTTATTTTAGTCCTTGGTACTCTGCAGTCAGGCAATATCAGACTTTTTAATGATAGTTTGTTTTTCTTACATACCCTAAAGATAGGAAAAATATTATTTTTTTCTGATGTTAAACTTTTCCAGGATGCTATTTTAGAACGATATAAAAACTAGTCATGAAAGTGGTTCTTTAGATGTGAGGGGGTTAATGAAAATTTAGGTGACTATAACAATTCTAAATGTAGATGTGGATCTGAGAACTCTGAAGATTTAAAATGTTCTTTTTTGTGGCATAATAGATTCCGTAAGTACCGACTGGGACCACTACAGATTGAAGCTGAGTTGCCCCTACATATGTTGCATCCTGTTTAGTTAATTTTTATATAAAAAAAAAAGATCTGTTAATCAAATTAACTACCTCTTTAAAATTAATAACAAGAAAAATGAAAATAATAACATTTACCCAATCTATAAGCATTTGATATCAGAAATCATTATCTTCTACAGTTGTCTAGTTTGTGAAATCTCAATGTACTTTTGCTGATTATATGTCTTTTTATGCCTGTTTATATCTTTTGTAATACATGAAATGGATTGTAATAATTGAAATGACTATTACAGTTGCTCAATAAAATGATTACTACTGCTACTACTACACCTTCAGGCTGGCAGTATAGCCTAGATGTTAGATTACTGAACTGTGAATGGTCTTGGTACATCCAGCAGGTCTGGGTTTGATTCCCACAATCTTCACTTGCATACTGTGTGACTCTGAACAAGTCACTTAACCTCCCCAGTGCTCCCAGGTCACCCCTGAAAACAGACACTTGTGCCTAGTGGGCCTTACCTGGTTACCCTCCCCACCCACCCCAAAAAATTAATAATAATAAAAAGTTGCCATATTTCTTACTTGTGATGGCATAATGACTAACCTTCAACTAACCGGAATAAACAGTGTTGGAAGGCAATGTGTGTTAACGCTCAGCCTGATGAACAAAGTTGCCGATCTCACAGCCACGATGGCATAAGTGCAGTTAGACTTGGTCACCATTACGGAAACATGGTTCACTGAACCACATATGGGATGTTATCATCCCAGGGTACAAGCTATTCTGGAAGGATCAAGAAGGTAAAGGCAGGGGGTGGCACTGTATGTAAAAGAGGACATCAATGCAAAAGAAACAAGGACGATAGCAAGGCAGAGGCACTTTGATTACCTCTCAGGGCTGGAGAGAAGGCAAGAGTTTGGAGTTATCTACAGACCCCCATCCCAGGAAGCTGATCTAGATAAAGGGCTCATGGAGACCATCTTGATGAAGGTAGACAGGGGAGAGTTGCTACTGGTAGGGGACTTCAATCTGCCAGATGTTGACTGGTCCTCTTACACAGCATCCTCCGAATGAAGCAAAGATTTCCTGTTTGCACCGCAAGGAGCAGGTTTACAACAGCTGGTGAATTGCCCCACCAGAGACAAAGCAATACTGGACTTGGTGCTCACAAACAGCGCAAAAGTCTCAGATGTACAAATAGGGGTCAATCTGGGGACCAGTGACTACAGAACAATCCAGCTAGTTGTGAACAAGGTAGAAGATACCAGTCACACTAAAACCAAGGTTCTAGATTTCAGAAGAGCTAACTTTCTTGAAATGAAATGAATAGTCACATCCATTCTAGATGGCAGAAACTCAGCAGACTGTTGGAGGCCTTAAAACTGCTTTAAATACAGCTACAGCTACATGCACTAGGCAGATCACCAAAGCCAAAAGAAAGAAAAATCCACTTGGTTCACCAAGGAAGTTCAGCCAAGATCAAGGAATAAAAGGAGAACTTTTGCTAAATATAAACAAACTATAAGTGAATTAGATAGAGAAGAATAAAAAAACAAGCTGAGTGAGGCAGGAAAGGCAATTAGGAGATCAAAAGCTCAGATGGAGGAGAAAATAGATCAGGGGGTCAAGAAGGGAGACAACACCTTCTTCAGATATATAAGGGACAAAAGAAAGGATAAGGGGAGAACAGTCAGATTAGCAACAAAGGAAGGCAAGATGGCAAAGACAGACGAAGACAAAGCAGTTATGAAAGGATTTTGTTTGCTCTGTCTTCACCATAGAAGACAGCGGAAGGGTCCATACTAAGTAGGTCAGTACACAACATCACAGGAGCAGACACAAGACCCTTCACAAGGAAAGGGCCCTAGATGAGCTGAATAGGCTCAAGGTAGATAAAGCAATGGGGCCAGATGGCATCCACCCTAGGTACTGAAGGCACTTCAGAAAGAACTGCAACACCACTGGTTGAGCTTTCCAGCAAGTCACTAAAAAGTGGAATAATACCTCAGGACTGGAAAAGGGCAATAGTAGTACCTTTACACAAGAGCAGAAGCAGGGAGGAGGCAGGGAACTACCAACCAGTCAGTTTGACCTCGGTGGTAGAAAAATGATGGAGTCATTACCAAAGGATAGGGTAGTGAAGTACCTGGAAGATAGCAGAAAGACTGACCTCAGGCAACATGGCTTCACAGCAGGATGCTGTTGTCAAACCAAGATGATCAACTTTTTTGACTGGGTCACCAGAGCAGTCGACCAGGGAGGAGCAGTGTGCATTGTGCACCTGGACTTCAGCAAAACCTTCAACACCATCCCCCACAGAAGGCTAGTTAACAAATTAGAGCATACTGGAGTCGGTCAAAGATAGTGAACTGGATCATCAACTGGATGCAAGTTAGACGTGAGAGTGCTTGTCAATGGATCATTATCAAGGAAAGGCAAAGTGACCAGTGGCGCCCATAGGGTCTGACCTGGGACCCAGCCTCTTTAAGATATTTATCAGGATATTACAAATGACTTTAAGGGAAGGTTTGCCTGTTTGCAGATGACACAAAACTCTGCAACAGAGGTGACATGCAGGAGGGAGTGAAAAGTATGGAAGCAGACCTGAAAAAACATGAGGAATGGTCCAAGGATTGGCAGTTGAAGTTTAATGCCAAGAAGTGCAAGGTTATGCACATAGGAAAAAGAAACGCAGGGATAAAGTACACACTGGAAGGGCATCAGTTAGAGGAGACAAAGACAGAAGGAGACCTTGGAGTAGTCATCGCAATGACTAAAAGGTTGGAAAACAATGTGAAAAGGCAGCAGAAAGGGTGAGTGGCATCCTTGGCTGCATTGGTAGGGGAATTACAAGTAGAAAGAGTGAGGTTATCATTCTCTCTACAGGTCCTTGGTGAGACCACATTTAGAGTACTGGCGTCGCTCTTGGAGGCCCCACCTCAAAAAGACATAGACCACCTGAGACGGTACAGAGAAGGGCTACAAAGCTGGTGCATGGATTGCATTGTGAGCTATATAAGGCAAGACTCAAGGACTAAATCTGTACACCCTGAGCAGAGAAGAAACAGAGGGGACTTGATCGAAACTTTTAAGTACATTAAGGAATCAACACAACACAAGCAGGAAATCTCTTCCAGCAAAACAGTGATGTGCATACAAGGGGCACAACTTGTGTCTGGTGGGAGGCAGGTTCAAAAGCAACCTCAGGAAGTATTTCTACAGAAGGAGTCATAGACCCCTTGAACAGCCTACCTCAGAAGATGGTGGAATCCAAGTCAGTACATGAGTTCAGATTTATATGGGACATTGTGGACACATCAAGGTGCAGTCTAAACAGGGAGGTGGGTAGAAACCTGGGCAGACTAGATGGATCATGTTGTCCCCATCTGCCGATACGATTCCTATATTCCTATGATGAGGTATTAGGCGGAAAAGAGCTAGATATGTTAGCCTCCAGGTAAAGTGCTGATGTTCACACCATACCTAATATATTCAGATAGAAACACTCCTAGTGAACAAAAGGAAGAAAAATACTTCAGAAATAAAAAGTTATCACTCACTACTTTAAGAAAGTAATTTTTTGTCTGCTATTTTTACTGCTACTAGTTCTTTAAGTTGAACATAAAAAAATGTCTTGAATAATATGTTTATATTTGTATTTTTTATGTTTTGCTGGTGTAAGGTGCCATTGAACAATGCTCATTTACAAGGAGGTCCCAGTTAGGACAGTCAAAAGGTACAAGACATCAACAGTGACACATGCACAGGAAAGGAATTAGCATAATACAAAGCAAAAGATACAGAGGTTGGACAAGGATCATATTATATAATGGAATGGAAAAGTAGTAGGTACAGAGCATTGGCATGAAAACATAGTGCAGAATGTAATATATAGGCAATGTACATAGAACACAGGCATAAATTCATAATATAGCATACTGTATGCAGAACTTACAGACATATCACAAAATAACCAAATTCCATATCATTTAGGGCAATCTGAGGCTGTCAGACATAGGATTCTAGCGAGGGTTTACCTTAGTTAAATACCAATACAGTTGGAAGGGCTATAAAGTCTACCAGCTGTTAGTAATGTCCACAGTGTTTATCAAGGGTAGTTTAAATGCACTGAATCTAACTTACGTGTAGTTCGACTTTTCTGGTTATTAGATTGCCTTCTCAAGGTTTTTGTGTGCCAAAACTGTTCATGGTTCATATTTCTCTCATCAAAAGAACTCGGAAGTAACTCAGATAACCATAAGAGATACCAGAGCTGTACATATAACCCACAGTGGCAGCAGCACATTTTGCATGGCTTACTTCATCGTAACTTTCACATGATCATTGATTACAAGGGTACATAGTCTGGGTTCCAGTAGTCTGGCGTTATCATTCCTGCATTATTTACAGGGCTGCACAATCATATCTTGCATATTACACAGTTGCACAGCATTTAAATAATACTTTGTATGGCCAGTGCAGTACTGCAGCAATAGCACCGCCATTCTTGCTACACCAGTGACCTGGGTTCAGGAATGGACACAGGTCACTTATTTGCCAGCCTGGAGAGAGTGGAGGCAGCTTCCCAAAAACAGCTGTACTCCTTGGAGAGTGGAATGCTGCATCCTTCTACTTCACGTCTGCCTGGTAAAGGCCATGGGGCGGCATTGCTGGTACTCTAAAGGAAGTTGAGCAGCCACCAGATGCCACTACATGTAAATGTGCCATTGTATGTGCGTGTGTATTTTCATACATAATGGCACCCTCAGGGGAGAAACCATGGAGGAGACAATCCCTGGTGTGCCATGAAGATGCTGGCACCCCTCCCCCACAGGCCCATGCATGACTGACATGACAGGCCGCCCACCACATCTGTGGTCCTGGATAAAGGGTGGGTAACTTTTAAGTCCCTGAGGAGGTTGTGACTGGGCTGGGGGGGTGCCATGGGGGGGGCAGACAAGGGGACAGACAAAAAAAGCTCTCTAGAAAAAAAATACTGTGTTACTACATGGAGAAAAAGTTTCTGACTTCCAAAAATGCATGGCTCACTTCTGCAGATCTTTTAAAGCACGCCACCATTTATTTAAAGGGGCTGCACCAAAATATAATCTACAGTAGTACCCCACCAACTGAAGTCAGACTGTACTGGTAATTGTCTCTGCCCAGTTACACTACAAATCTTCACACCAGTTTTGCAGGTGCGGCATCATCTGTGACCTGTACTGCTCAACAATCATATCAGAGGATAACCTGAGGGAGTATTGTAGTACCTTTACTATGCGTTAATGCATTAATGTGTCTGCCTCAGTCACTCACTGTAAGATGAATGGTTTCTGGCACGTTTGTACTGTGTGAGTACACCAGAATCGAGCCTCGTTCTTCTCCTAATGTAGATGAAACCCCTCTTATCCTGCAATGAGTGGCAACAGACAGCATATCAACATACTGTAACATGATTTCAGCCAGTCAACACACAGAGTCACTGTACCTTATTCTGTGTATAGTGTGCTCTTGTGAAGGGACTCCACTTCAGCACCAGGGGTAGGACAGCAAATTCAATTTTTTTTAAAAGTCTCTAAACTTATAAATTTCACAAGCTAAACTCCAGTGATTTGTGACAAGATAATAGGGCCTCCAAGAGATATCTGTTATGGTATAAGAGACTCCTCTCATGAGGTTTGAGCAGACAGAACTGCTCAATTTCACTTTGTAGCCTCCCATCCAAGCCTCACGCTTGGAGTCTCTTAGACATAAGAGACATCCCTCAGAGGCCCTATTATTTTACAGACTGGGATTGTTTCTATTTTACAGGCTATTCCTTGGCACATTGTCCTATGCAGGAGCACAGAGGTGGCAGAGTACTATCTGCTGAAGATCTGCTTTGGAACTGACAGTGTACCCCATGGGAGAGATGGGGCTGTTTGAATGCATAGCGGTGAAAGGTGAGGTGGGTGCGAGTTGCAAGTTTGCATTCATATACTATCCTCCAGGGCATGGGCACAAATGCTTGCAGGAACTTGAGGGCTCTATGACTGATGTGATGTTGGACTTGCCCAGACTTCTCATTTTAGGTGATTTCAACACCTGGGTCGATGACGAAGTATCTCTTTTTGGAACTCAGTTCCTCCAGCTGATGTCTGAGCTTTGTACAGGCAGTTTCCTCTGGTACTCACGAACATGACCATGATTATTGTTTATTGTTTTAACTGTATTGTTTTATTAAACTGTGTTTTGAGGTGCTCAGAGCCCTGGGATTGGGTGCCATATAAATAAATTTGTCTTGCCTAAAACATACCTTTTCTTTCCATCAATGTTTACATCTTTCTCATTGGAAGCTGCACATGAGGCCCTCATGTCAAAATCAGAGTGCTTCATGAACAAAGAAAAGAAGCACTGAGACTGACCAAGGGTGTCACATGATGTTTCCCTCAAGCTATTGTAACTTTCTGTATGCAGTTTTCAAATGGTGCTAGCATCTACGGTAAATCCCACTGCCTCTATGAAATGTACTGTGCATCTGTGCAAATATATTTTAGTTTTGTGCTGTTACTATGTATTTTCTGTGCCATATTCATTCTATGTTTACGCCATTGTGTATGTGACTGTACTGTCCCAGGTCATGACTGAAAATGGCCATATTATTGGCTAGTGCAATTACCCAGTAGATCCACGTTCTATTGGTTGCTACTAGTTCAGTGCTTGGGACATAGAACTATTGCCCCCTTCAGTTGCATCACATAATCATGAAAGCTTGGCATTTGGTCTACATGTTTCTGTGCTTTTAGGCTCCGTAGGGATGTCAATGTGTTTTGAATACAATAATACAATATGTTATTAACTCTTTGACAGCAGTATCGATGTGTTTAAAACACATCCACATATCGACAGAGCCCAAGAGGGCACAGACATGTTGCACCGATTCCAAGATTTTATTTAAAAATAAATGAAAAGCCCGGCCCTAAGAGTTCAAAAGAAATATCCCTTTTCATAGAAGCTATCTTTAGAATAGGCTAACATGAGGGCTGCTCAATAACCCAGTAGGTAGTGCATTGTGTTCTCATGCTGGCAATCCAAATTCAGGAGCAGATCTAGGAGCCAGACAGCCAGCCCTGGTGGGGGGGGGGCTGGGGAGGCAGTGTTGTTTGCTAGTGCCCCTGTTGGGGAGAGTCAGTGCCTAGACTACAAGGAATAAGGAATTCATGCAGAATGGCACTTCCTCTTCTGAAACACTTTTTGGAATTTTTTAATTCCATGGAATTCTGAAAAGTCTTTCCATGTAAACCACAGAATAGATTATGTAAACCAGCAGAATATCATTCTGTGCTCTGAGAAACTTACTCCACTATTTACAGAAACTGTAGAACACAATGATGGGTTAACATTCCAAATTAGAATTTCAAAATTCTGCTTCCCACAGAATTCCATAGAAATTTCAGTGGTAGCAGAATTTGAAAGTTTCACACAGCTCCATCGGGACCAGGTTCTGCCACCACAATGTCTCCTGTAGTGGGCCAGAGGGGTTGCTCTTTCTGCAGGAGGACACTGCATTCATAAATGAGACCTGTTGGGGCACTGCCTGGCACCAGAAGGTGGTGGGCAGGGAGGAACAAAACCAGAAAACATTATGACCAGTAAGCCATTCATAGGATGGTCACTGATGCTGCCTTGGGCCTCACCTCCTGTAGCTCTCTGCTAGCCAAGATAGTGGGAGAAGTGGTGGTTAGTGCTGGGAGGACACTAAAATCTGAATGGAGGAGTCAGGTCAGCAGCTAGGGAGCAGAACAACTAATAAAAAAAGGATAACTTTGAGCATTATTTTCTAGTAAACAAAAGCAGAACTGGGAAAACATTACATTTAATCTCTATTAAAAATATATGTGGCTTTATAAAACTAGCAATGCTAGGTTTGCATCAGTGCTCATTATTATAATGTACAGCACTGCATCAGGGGCTTATCCTTACAACTGAATGCACACCTGCCAGCAAAGGAGTTCCTCCCATGACTGAGGGGCAAAGTATTTTGAATTTTTCTCAATCTAACAGCTACACAGAATTGTGTATCTTCATTTTCAGGTATACACACAGACACACAGACACACACACACACACACCCTCCCACCCCAGGGAAACCTCATTCAGATTTTGTATCTCATTTTCAAGTGTGCTTCAGGGAAAAGACAGACCAAAGGGATTGCAAAATCATACGACATTACAAGTAACTACAATCACAGTCTGCGTGAAATGCTATAAGGATTTAAGAAGCTTACAAGACTTGTTTTAGACATGTCTATAATTTGTAATACTGTGGGGCTAGTAACAGATTCCTCAGTAGAGAGGATCCTAATTCAAGAATAGGTAATACAGTAATATAGTAATTTAAGGTTAGAAGGTACTCCAAATCCATCATCTACACCCCCATCCCATTTCATAAGCATGTACTAATTTTAAAGGGGTTTCCTACTTATTACCAAGGGTACCCAGTGATTTGCTTTGCAAGAAAGTTTTTAGGCTTATTTTAAAGGCCTGTACAGTCTTCCTATTCTCTGTCTCCTCTCTTCAGCTGAAGCAATGTCACTGTGTTTCACTTCATTGTAATCATCGGCTCAACTGATGTCGCTAGTTTCTGGAACAGCTAAGTAGTTAACAAAAGAATTTTGGTGGAAAAAAGGTTGTACTAATACAGAACCCTAAATAAGGAAAAAAACAGAACTATTTCTAAACAAACACAAATAACAATACATTGAGCGATTAAACTGACTTCACACATGCCTACATTATATTAAAAATTAAACAATATTGTTTATATTCCCATTAATAAGCAGTAATAGATTTTTAATAAGGATGTGAGAGGGTAATTATGCATTTAAATAATGCATATTAAGGCAATTTTCTTCATTAAACAATTAATTTTAAATAAACATGCTAAAACATGTGTTCATAGAGATGTATCTACCATTCGAATGTAGTGCTATCCTGATGGTACACCTTTGCTACCCTTTGCCACTATGTGGAAGATTGGGATTTGGATCCAATGTTTTGGACTTGTACCCTGGTTCTGTGAAATTTAATAGCTGGATGGCCAATGACTATTGTAATTTATGAAATGAGTAGAAATAATCCTGGCTCCTGATTGGCCAAGAGGTACCTTTAGCTGGGCTGTTATCCCAGCACAACAGCATGGCTGAAAGTAATATGCTTAACAAAATACATAGAATTTACTAAAAATGACCCATTTCATAATCGCAATAAGGCACTCCAGGGGTGTGTTATTGTGGACTAACAGCCCATCTTTGGGGGGCGGAAGCACTTGGCTTTGCCTCATGCTTCAACCCACCTGAAGTGGGCTGTTATTCCACCACAACGCACCCCCTGTCATGCCTTATTGCTTAATTGTACTCCTGTGAGGAGTGCGGAATCTAATGGCAGAATTTGTGCAGAATGGCAATTTGGTTCCAAAATGCTTTTCAGAATTTCTTTTGAATTTTGCAAAATTACAAAAAACGTTTTTATGTAAATTATGAAATAACTTTCCATGCATCATGTAAACTGTGAAATAATTTTCCATGAATTATGGAAAAAGAACCCAAGAAAACCATTCTGCCTTCAAAATTATGCAATCCCACAGTGGGTAGAATTCCACAGAATCAGACAGAATTTACCAGAATTCCATAGAATTTCATTGGAATCTGAAAATTCCACTCAGCACTAGTAAATATATTAATGCCATCTAATACAAATATCGGTGTTACTTTATTTCCATCTTTTAATCTTTATAAAGCATCCCAAATATTTGAATAGCCGTGCATTAGAACATTATAAATTCAGCATGCCCTACTCTTTGCTCCTATGTGGAAGACTTAAGTTTACACCCAGTATTTTTACCCAGGTTAAAAGATATCCATTCGTCAGGTGGCCAATGACTACTAAAACATTATTAGTGGCAACTAAAACAAATACTTGTTCACTCTGTTTACCCATGTATTAGATGGTATCATATACTCCTGCTAAGAAGAGCCAGTCTAAAGTCGTTCATGTTGATTTGCATATATGTCCCATGATGCTTTGCATTATTGGAGTATGTGTGGTTTTGTATTCCTTTGAAACCTGACTTTATTGTCAATGTTCTTTCCAAGTTACCCTTGCCTCAGTGTGTTTGTGCTGATGTTCTTTGTCTTTATATTACTTTCCAATTTGGGGCTCACCATTACCCAAACCTGTAAGACCATCATAGGGCTGGTTTCCCCTTTCCTGGGATGAGATACAATGAGGCACACTCATTAGTCCTGAGAAGGGTGAAATACCAAGCCAACTTGCTGCTTCTCATTCAAGCCTGTACTCCCTGTTGACACCCTACGTGTATTACTTGCTCTGGACCCAGTCATGGGGAAAAGTCCTGACGGCCTGACCCCAAGTTACTCCACCTTTCTGCACACTCCATTGTCTAGCCCTTAACTAACCTTCTGAACCTATCCTTTCCACACTCCACAGCACCTGATGCTTGGAAGTCTGCTACCGTGAACCCCATTCCTAAAGGTGGGGACACCTCCATCCCTTGCAACTTCTGCCCCATCTCCTACTCCCCACTCTGGCTAAACTTCAGGGCATCTGGCCCTGGAACAACTCTCCTCTTTCCTCAGGGCATCCTCCTTTTCACCCCTTCCAGTCTGGGTTTCACAAAACCACTCCACCACCGCCTCCCTACTCCAGCTCACTGACTCCATTCTCTAAGTCATGGATCAGGGACACATCACCTCTGCCATCTTTGTCGACTTGATCAAAGCCTTCAACACTGTCTCCCACCCCTTCTCCTCAGCATGCTATTCGGCCAGCCTCTTGATTCAGCCACCAGCTGGTTCCAGTCCCACCTTGTAGGCTGTCTCAGTCCATCAAAGTAGGTAACTCCCTCTCCCCTCCCCTTCCAATCAACACTGGCATCCCCCAAGGCTCAGTACTTGGTCCCATATTATTTTCTATGTTCCTGAACGACCTCCCCAGTGCCTGCACATCTTCATGTATTCACATGTACGCAGACGATACATTCCTATTCATCTTCTGGAATACCTCTGGAGGCCACCAGCCTTCAGCTGGATTTTAACAGTGTCCAACATTGGTTCAATGCTAACCAACTCTCCGTAAACATCAAAAAAACAGTATCTATGACCTTTGGCTCCAGGCAAAAATTGGCCAGGCTGAATTCCACTCCCACCTTCCACACCCTCTCTGACTCAATGCTTGATGACCTAGCCACATTTAAGAACCTTGACTATGGCTAGACAAGAATCTTGACTTGGGGTACAGCCTGGCCCACAATAAACTACTTCCCTAGACTCAGTGCTCTATACAGACACCGTAGCTGCCTCCACTACAAGCCAGGAGAGAAATCATCCAAAAGATGATCCTCCTGTCCTTAACTTCAGTGACATTGTCTACAGCTCCACCCTTAAAACCATCCTATCCAGACTGGACACTCTTTCCAACTCCTTCTGCTGCTTCATTCTTAGCTGCCCCCATGTACTCATCGCTGTGACCTTACTCCTCGCCTCCTTTCCCCCCTCCATTCCAGGCACATGTCACACATCGCTAATTTAGTTGAAGTTCTGGCTCAGTTCTCTGCCACGCTACTTGTCCTCCCTTTTATCAACCTCTCCCCACCTGCTAAACTCTCTGCACCTCCATCCACAGGACCTTCACCTCCCACCCCGCACACTTCATCAGGTCACTCCACCTTCTCACTGAACTCCTCCCACAAGAAATTCACCCTCACAATCCCACCACTCACTTTCTTTCCTCCTTCTTAGCACTCTGTTCATGTCTGCTGCTGCACATAATCATTCCTCTTTCCTTCCAGTTAAATCTCATGGTCTCCATCCCCAACATTGTCCCCCTTGCCATCCCTTCCTCCTCTAGGCTCCCTCTAGGGTAACCCT
The DNA here is from genome assembly GCA_016271365.2 of Neoceratodus forsteri. Classification (NCBI taxonomy): domain Eukaryota; kingdom Metazoa; phylum Chordata; order Ceratodontiformes; family Ceratodontidae; genus Neoceratodus; species Neoceratodus forsteri. Next base: position 22,600,389 of record JADMNL010000034.1, on the reverse strand, counting down.
GCACCCTATTCTCCCTCTACCCCACCCTACTCCCCACCCCAACCACCTCCTTCCTCCTCCTCTCTTTCTCTCCTTTTGGGGGCCTGTCCCTGCAGGGTTCTCAGCATCCTGAAGTGGAATAGCTCTGGCTTACCCCTTTGTCCCCACATCCTACCTCCATCTACTCCTCACCTTCCACTTCCCTCCATGCTCCTTTTCTCCTCTTCTTTCTGCTGGGTCCAGTCCCTTGCAGGGTTCTTACCATCCTGAAGGGAAAAGTTCCATGGCTTACACCCTATTTTCCACACCTCCTACTCCCAACTACCCCTCTCACTGCTTCCCCATACTCCTTTTTCAGGGTTTTAAATAATTGATTAGCAGTTTTTTTCTTGGGACAATGCTAACTGTACAGAAAGTATTTATATAGGTTTTAGAGAAGTGTTATGTTTGTTAAACACAGTGAGGCAAGTGCAGTGCATTTTCACACTGTTTTAGCACTTTTATGGGCAAAACGCTAATCAATTTTTGGAGTTAAATAAAACCCTGCTTTCCCCCCCTCTTTCTGTTGGATCCTGTTCCCTTGCAGGGTTCTCAGCATCCTGAAGGGAAAAAGATTTTGGACTGCCTACTCCCCTCCCCCTTCCTGCTCACTTTTCTCTTCTGGGTCCCAATCCCTTGCAGGGTTCTCAGTATCTTCTGGGGGGTAAAGTTTTTGGCTTGTCTGTCATCTCCTCCTCCTACTCTGCCCCCTCTCCTCTCCTCTGCTGGGTCCTGTCCCCCTTGTAGAGTTCTCTGCATCCTGAAGGGGATATAGTTCCTGGCCAGCCCCTCCTCTCCCCACTACCCTTTCCTCAACCTCTCTCTCCAACTTCTCTGAGGGTTTGGTTCTTGGCCTGCTCCTTCTCCCTCCCTTCTCCCCTTGCCCTCCCCACCCCCACCTCTTGTGGTTACTCCCTCTTTTTCTCATCCCTCTACTAGTACTTAGTAACCTTGTTTTAGATCTATGCAGCACTTAGTAATCCGTGTGCTCAGACTGCTACTCTCTTCTCCACCTGGCCTCTACCTTGCAGGTTATCAATTCCTGTAATTGCTACTATATAAGTATATCTGCTTATTGCACTGTTTTACCCCAGTATGTCTCACTGATTGTTTCCCATCTCTGTTATTCTGGAATATTACACTGTCTTCTATAGGTTTCTGTCTATTGCCTAGGTTTGACATGTATTGTATTAGTTCCTCTGTATGTATTTGAATGTGCACTGTATGTATTTTATTCTTCCTCTCTTGCTCATCTAATCCCATGTGTAACCCTCTCCCTTCTGGCTTCTGGAAATGAGCTGTTTACAGCTCATGTTGTCTTTCCTGGTGAAACCTTTTCAAATAAATAAATAAAATGCATGTCTGTGTCTTTTGTTTTCGTGTTTGCAGTTGTGTGAGAGGCCATTTGGCACCATACACTCCTGCTGACAGTAGAACCAGTCTACGTACCTTCGTGGTGATTTGCATATATACTGTGATTGCAGACAAAGTCTTGGTCAGATGTATCCTGAAATGTCTGTGATATCGCTACAGAAATGCATTGCCTGCAGTTCCACAGTTGTGCCACCAGAGAGAGTCTCTTTAGAAACATTGTGAAATATCTGGAAATAGCTGACCATGTCTTTGGCTGCTTGAGCACATCCATCTCTGGACCAGAAGGTTGTGGTTCTGGTTCCAAACCAGGATTAGGCTCACACCTAAATACTGGCACTAGAATGCAGTATTGGGGGTGCCTGCACTGTTGTGGTGTGTCGTCCTTCAAATGAGAGCGTTACACTGAGGTCCCTTCTATCCATCCTGGTGCTGTCCTGGTGGGTGTCCAGGTGGATGTAAAAGAACCCAAGACACTCTTCGCAAAAGAGTTGGGGACATTCCTGGTGTCCTGGCCAACATTCTCTTTCCCATAAAACTGGTTCATGCAACTGTCCAAGGCTGTGTGTGGGTATTGATGTGTGATATGGCTGCCACCACACATTGTCATGTCACTACCAGTCTAGCACTGCTTGTAAAGCAGTTTGGGATACTCTGTGTATGAAAAGCGCTATATAAATGCTGATTCTTCTTCTTAAATACTTCCCATGATGCTTTGCAATATTGGGATATGTCAAATGTTGTATTTCTCATGTACTAGGTGTATTTTATGCGTACTAGGTGGTTAAGTAAGATTAAAAAAAAGTATTTTTATGTTCAGTTGCTAAGCATGCAAACATATTGGGCTCAAGTCTGAACTTTGAGAGGGTTTCGGAGGTGTGCCTCTCCTCCACTTATCGCAGCTTCAGAATATCAAATCTCCTCCCTAATTCTGCCCACTCTTTCTCCTCCTTTTGTCTTTGAAGTCCTTGTCCAATCACAAAGCTAGAAAATGCAAGCTGCCAGATTTTCATGTGTAACTCCTAATTCCTGTAGTCAAAACCTGTCACATGCTTTTTCACCACAGCTGTACTTTTACACTGGCATTGTGACAGGACAGTGAACTGGCAGCTTCTTGGAAAATGCTCATAAAGACAACAGTATGGACATGAATAATTCTTTTGCAGTTAGTGCTATTTATTCTGCTCCTGCCTGGCCCTGTCATCAGGGACCAACACCCACCACCCCTGTCACCCGACTCTGTATGGACTTACTGTCCATCTCCATCTTCCCATGGCTTCCTCATCATGGTGGATGGCCCAGTGGCCTACAAAATGGTTCCTCAGGCAGGAGACACACCACAGACACAGGTACAGAGATACAAGGGCTGGTCCTATCATGCTGGCCAGCTGTTTCTTCCTCCTTTACTCGTCCCTGGGAGATGTGCAGTGTTGTCTAGACATCCCTATGCATGCTCTTGCATGTGAGGATGTTGGCAACCCTGCTCCTCCCACCCTGATTTGTTGTTCTAGGCACCTGAACCCCAGCTGCTGCTGGGGTCAGAATACACTGGTAGAGCAGCCCCCTCCTGCAAGGGGACAGCAGTCCTACAGACACTTGATCCTCCTGCCTCCGGACAACCCTCTGATGTTTCCAAGTTTGCTCCAAACGTGGGTCCTCAGCACCGAAGTGGTAATGCCACCACTGCATCGGTGGCCAGCACTGTGGACATCAGTTTAAATTAAATGAAAACTACTTTACTTTTTGTAACATAAAAACAAAGAGCTTGTAAACAAAAAGGGTCTTTATTTATTCAAAATTGATAACCGGGAAAGGCATACTGAGCCAAGGTTCATTTCAAGTTGAGACCCGTGGGAGGAGTGCAGAGGAAGAGTTATAAAATATGAGAAAGCAGTTACATAGGCAGCAATACAGATATGTTTTCCATATGGTGACTATATTAATACCATGGAACTATGCAATGATATGTACACAATTGTGAGAGAATACAATAAAGTCCTGAGGTATAACAGGCAGTGCTAGTGGGGTGCAGATCAGACCTCGGCTGGAGTCACAAAATAGCCTCGATTAAAGGAAAGTTTGAGTAGGAGGTAGGACAAAGGAGAACAGGTGAGAATTCAAGGAGAGGCTGACTAGAAAAGAAGGGTGTAGGAAGGAGTCTCTTTCTTGCAGTTCAGTCTCTGGTTTTCTCTCCCCATAACAGAAAATGAAGCCTCCTTTTACCCCTTGTTCACCTTTCCACTTTATTGGGCCCAGATGTTAATTGTTAACCCTTCCCCTTTATTGAACTTAGGTGTTACTTGTTAACCCTTCCTCTGAGGGATAGTCAAATAGTTCTACAGCATGCAGTGCAGTGAGGTCTTAAAAGGTCAGCTTTAAAGAAACAGAGGTTTGGTACAAAACCCCCCACAGCCCCTGTCAAAACCTGAGTTGCCTGTGTTGCTGGTTTGTGAAGGAGTTAATGGGTGAAATGAACATGCTGGACATACACTCCATAAGAGACACTGTCAGTATTTTCGTATTTATTTTCGGTCCTATAAGACCAGAGTGCTTGCCAAAACCTACATGTTTCTTGACTATGTTGTATCTTGGCTATCCATTTTGCCTTATTCATTCATTCATTGTTATTTTTCAATCAAAATGTGATATTACTTGAGACAAGCTTCTCACCTCATAGTTCTTCCGAAGTTCTGCCTGCCCATTGCCTCTGTATGTTCCTGAGAACAAGGGAATGCACATCTGAGCAAGGTGGCCCCGAGCTGACATGAACTCATGCATGGACAACTTATGCACATTTAAGCACTCTGAGATAAACATGTGGCCTGAAATTAGGCTTTGTCCTGAATGGCAGTATGTTTTATATTGAAAAATGAGAATGGGAACACTTAAAACTATTGCTTTGAAAATCGGAACTGTGACTCAAGGCATCTGCACCAGTCCCGTTGCTGATGCACATGCCCCAAGTCACAGTTCAAATCTGCATAGTGAAGGTAGAGTTTTTATAATGGAGGGTAAAATCTATGTAGTTTGTAATTAATATTTTTAGAAAATGTAACATTTAAGGTTTCATGAAGTAATGCTAAGATATAAGTCTAAAAGGCACTTTAGCAAAATTTGGTTCAGTAAAAGTGCATTCATTAACCAACAATCACTTGACAATTATTGGCTAGTAGAGTAATAATCCAGTCTCTTAATTCTCAGTCTGTGAACAGACCGAGTCATTAAATGAAAAGGTCTTAATTTGGAGTCCAACTTATTATGGTAACCCATGAACAAGGCGACCACAATTGGGCACCTACAAAAACGGTGACTGAATTACAGCGCCTATGTTCAGGGCTACCTGGCGGGGGGGATGACTCGATACCGGGGTGGGCGACATATGGTGACGGGAAGTATGCACACACACTCACATGGGGAGAGGCAGGGGAGGGATGGTATGTGGGAGGGGGTGTGGCGGGCAGCTGCTGAGCTGGTCCGCTAGCATGGTGAGAGGGTGGTTGGTTGGGAGGTGCAGGGTTGGGTCTGGCGCAGCACATGGTTTTTTGCCACAGGCAGCTTTCATTTTGCAAGTTTTTCACTGACATGCACCCCACAGTTGAGAATCCATTAGTAGGGGGGGTGCAGGAAGTGCAGCCCCCTGCATTAAAAAGAAACCATGTAAGTCTTGGGCACCCTCTTTCTCTTCGCCACGAGTGTGCATCAACGAAAATAATTTTCAGAGATGTACACTCACCATAACAGTGATCGCTATTCCTTGATCACCGTTATGACATAGAACCAATTATTACATTGATAAAGGTTATTTTGCTTATCAATTTATTTTGAATGATCTCTTGTTCAGGAGATTGTAGTCTGCGGGTTACAGGATCTTTCAGGTGAGTCAGGATTTCCAGCTGGTGGGTGAAGACTTTCTTCTCTGGCTGTTCCCCTTGGGATATTCTCACTGGTTTGTGGTTTGATGCACAGGGCCACCATAGTTTTGGAGGTTGACAGCAGGAAAAGTCTCACTGGTCAGTTAAATCTCTGACTGTTGCTAAGAGTTCAGCATATGTGGTTTTAATGTCCAGCTGCAAATGGCTGATCACCAAAATGCAAAGTTATAGTTTTGGTGCATCTAGCACAAATGTTTCATCCCAAAGTAGAAGTCACAATGCTTTTTTTAAGTTATTTTGGCTGTATAGCCATTATGCCGTAGGGTCCGACATGTTGGATGATAATGATTTGGTGGTGACGGTGATAACTCAAAGTGGAAGGCAAAGATGTTAAAGCCTGTCAGTTAATGTAAACAGATTAGATATGTACAATATATATTTTCCTACACAATTCTGTTACACAGTACCATTTATGGAGTTCCACATGCAATTTGACTTAGAAATGCAGGTTTATTCCATTTCTAAACCACATTACAATGGACAGCTAGAACTGATTCCGCCTAAGCTTCAAATACCTTACTGTTTTCAAGCATTATTCACTTCAGCAGTTAGCTCAGACACATACAGTGGAGTCAGCCAGCATGCAATGCCCTTAAGACAGTTTCTGCCAGTGACATGCTGCAGAATACTGCAGGAACACAATGTTGAGTTGGGGTTGATTCCATTGTGCCATATTCAGATTACCTAGCCTGTTACTGTATATACAGGAGTGTTATCATAGACTGTCACATTTTTTTTGAACTCTGAACATACTGGGGTGCGAGATCTCATTTGCATGGGGGTCCTGGACAGACCTTTTTACATTAAGCTGATATTGTAGTGATTTGTGGAAATGTAGGTATGTTAGGACTCTTGTCTTATACACATACTTTATATTTACTTCTAGTTACCGTACCCTGGGGAGGGTGGCAGTTTTATTTCATTGTGGTTCTATCCAGAATCCTTGGAGATTTTACTATGCAGATAGGAGTAAGATTAAATAGTGTCACATTTTTGCTCTGTAGGTATTAGGATACATGATCCCTTTCACTTGAGATTTCATGAAAAGTTGAGTTCCTTTGGGAAAAATTGCAGTGACTGATGTGAATGAAGGTGCATTAGGGTGTGTGTGTGTGTGTGTGTGTGTGTGTGTATCTCCTTAAAACTAGTTATCCCCCCACCGCATTATGGGGATATGGGGTGAGGTGGGGTAGGGTGTATTATGTGTGTAAAGAGGAGAAGAGAAATTAAAATGTGTATCTCTTATTCAGATTCCTTAGACACTTTTGGTACATCAAGTTGTTATACACTGAGAATTTATTGACATCAGTACATATCAGGTAGCTTGGTCTTATTCATTGGTGGTCCTTGACAAGAGTCTGTTGTTTGACACTAATATTGTCAATTTATAGTTATATTATCTTTTATAAAGTCCTGTCACTACACTAGAAGTTTTTGAAGTTTATGGGGCATGATATCTAGCTGGAGAGTACAGCTGGGTAATGGGTTCAGCTAAGTATTACACATCATACAGTGTGCACTTATGTTTTTAAGAAAGCTTTACTGGTAATTTCTTGTCTGTAATACATACATTGAAACTTCTTGGAGCCCTAAGACAATCTTAGTATGTCTTTAATCTGGGTGGGGGTTGTTTTTCAGTAATCACATCCTTATACACATTGTGACACTCATAACTTGATTTAAGAGTCATCTGCTCTAGTAGTGTTATCCTATGTCAATTAAATTTATATGCAGTAGGATTCTTTGTATGTGTTTTGCACCAAGCACCTTTGACCCTGGGACCCTCCCAGCTTAAGGTAACATGGTACTGTTAAACTTCTCTGACATCATCTTCTGTTTTTTTTGTGTGTTTTTTTTTAAATAAGTATTTTAAACCAGTGGGGATTTTTTCTGTTTTTTCTGCATGATCTAGTTGCTAAAAGTATTGTTTTTTTCTAAATTACTGCCATTACGCTTCTGAAGAAGGACTGGTTGGTCCGAAAGCTAGAGCATTTTGCTCTTGTTGTTACATCTATGTTGGTCCATTAAAAAGTATCAAATCATTTACTTCTGGATCCAATCTGTCATGCAGGAAAGTCTGCCATGCTTATTAGAGAGCACTGCATCCTGACTAACTACGCTGAATGTTGGTATTTTTCCATCACTGATCTCTTAAAATGAGCCCTGAAATGAGAACTGCCTTGAATCTGCAAGCCTGTGTTTTCTGTAGAAGCTGCAATACTGATACTGGTTCACATTCTGTTTTTGTTCCATCTGTACTGGTGTTTTAGTAGATTCATTGGGTGTTTCGCATAACACTCTGGTGGGCAGTACCATTTAGAACTGTATGATGTACAGTACATTCGTCCTCATTACAGAACTCACAGTGTTTCACAATGTATTCGTGTTCTGTTCTGGAACTCTGTGGCCTGAAGGGGACATGAACTACATCATACAGTTCTAAAATGGCACTTACCAGCAGAGTGTACATCAGAAACACCCACTGTGTTTGCTAAAAGGCCAGTAAAGATGGAACAATAACAGAAATGGATCAGATATATAAAAAAAGCATCTACTGAGAAAAAGGACTTACAGATTCAGTGCAGTTCTCCTTTAATCTTATGTAATGTATGGTAGAATGTAGTTCTTCACTGAATGCCATCTGTAGAAAAATGTTGTTCTGCTGCAGTAGTGACATCCGTAATGCAGCAGAACGACTTTTTGTTCTGCTGTAGTATGGATATCACACTGACGTCTTCTAGAGCTGCATGGCTGGCAAAGAGACCAATCGACTTGCATTCTATTCCATTTTCCAACGGGAGAAAAACAGCAGTTCAAATAAATACAGTAATAGTGACACAAAACACCACACTGTACAATTGCACTGTTTAATTTGTTGGATTCAAATTTTGTAACCAGTGTGCAATCGAAATGTGCAGGATCAGGAGTGAGTCTGGGACAGGAGGGGTTGATAGTTGTTTTATGGCATATTCATTTTGCAATAGGTTATGTCCGCATCTACCTTGACAGCCTGTGTTGCTTGTCAGGATGGGGGTGTGGCTTAAGTTCATCACCAATTCCGTTGCCAAAACCAGTTGTAAATACAGCAGATGTAATGCAAAACTGTGGATGTGATCTAACTGCAACCAAAGTAAGTGTATTAACAACCCCTAACAGTGTTTCCCATCCCATTTTCTCTTTTGTGTCTTCACAAAACATGAATGTCATCCATCCGTGCCTAAGTGGGACTTGAATAGTAAAAATAGTGGCGGTCAGAGTGTTTTCTTTTTTCTTGTCTTCTCTTCATTCCTAAATCCATACGTATGTGTGTAAGAATGTGTTTAATCAGTAAAGTTTGAAATGTTGTTCTTGATTTACTCCTGCATCTGTGTTGCTTTTTATATATCAACGTTGGCCGTAAACTATACAGTATAAAACAGTGTATGGTGTCCCATTCTCAACAAGGTTACTCTTTACCTAGTGGTTACTATGACAAGTAAATGACCTCTCGAACCCGCTCTGGAGGTCAACAGTCATCATAGAAATAACTCAGGTAAAGAATAGCCTTGCTGTGAATGGGACACCACTCTACTGTCATATAGAATATATATATATATATATATATATATATATATATATACCAAATCACATGCCCCCACAATGCAAAGCATCATGGGCTGCATATGCAAATCACCACAGAATGTTATGCTAGTCCAACTTTAAGCAGAATTGCATGGTGCGAAGGCCTCTCACACAGTTTGCAAAGGGTGCTAACAGAAAACATAGACACGTGTTTCGTCCTACCAGGACTCATCAGTATGCCTCGTCTGTTTGACACCCCCAGTGGAATGGACCAGCTACCCTTAAGGCAGTGTGCCTTGGATATATTGTAGTGAACCCATTAAAATAAAAAACTATTTAAAACACAAAGAACCTCTGTGCCCAAACACTGAGGCAAGGGTTACCCCAAAGGGCATTTGGCTGGGAAGCCAAGTTTCAAGAAAATACCAAATCACACATGCCAAATCACACGAGGCATACTGATGAGTCCTGATAGGACGAAACATGTGTCTATGTCTTCTGTTAGCACCCTTTGCAAACTGTGTGAGAGGCCTTTCGGCACCATGCAATTCTGCTTAAAGTTGGACTAGCATAACATTCTGTGGTGATTTGCATATGCAGCCCATGCTGCTTTGCATTGTGGGGGCATGTGTGATTTGGTATTTTCTTGAATACTTGGCTTCCCAGCCAAATGCCCTTTGGGGTAACCCTTGCCTCAGTGTTTGGGCACAGAGGTTCTTTGTCTTTTAAATAGTTTTTTATTTTAATGGGTTCACCACAATATATCCAAGGCACACTGCCATAAGGGTAGCTGGTCCATTCCACTGGGGTGTCAAACAGATGAGGCATACTGATAAGTCCTAGTAGGACGAAACACGTGTCTTTGTCTTCTGTTAGCACCCTTTGCAAACTGTGTGAGAGGCCTTTCGGCACCATGCAATTCTGCTTAAAGTTGGACTAGCATAACATTCTGTGGTGATTTGCATATGCAGCCCATGATGCTTTGCATTGTGGGGGCATATGTGATTTGGTATTTTCTTGAAACTTGGCTTCCCAGCCAAATGCCCTTTGGGTAACCCTTGCCTCAGTGTTTGGGCACAGAGGTTCTTTGTCTTTAAATAGTTTTTTATTTTAATGGGTTCACCACAATATATCCAAGGCACACTGCCTTAAGGGTAGCTGGTCCATTCCACTGGGGTGTCAAACAGATGAGGCATACTGATGAGTCCTGGTAGGACCCTTTGCAAACTGTGTGAGAGACCTTTCGGCACCATGCAATTCTGCTTAAAGTTGGACTAGCATAACATTCTGTGGTGATTTGCATATGCAGCCCATGATGCTTTGCATTGTGGGGGCATGTGTGATTTGGTATTTTCTTGAAACTTGGCTTCCCAGCAAATGCCCTTTAGGGTAACCCTTGCCTCAGTGTTTGGGCACAGAGGTTCTTTGTCATATATATATATATATATATATGCATAATAAACCTGTAAATATGTTATCTCTGTATTAAATAGACCCTTTAATGTGAATTAATAAACCAAAGATGTAGACATCTTTGCCCCATACAACTAAATTGAACAGAAGTTAATTATTTAGTTTATTTTAGATTGTATATTATTTATAACAGAAATTATTACATTTTCTTTGAACAATATATTAAGGAGTTTATTTCACTGTGTTTCTTGCAACAGAACTTAAGACCTCGGCTTTTTCCAAAAGATTATCATAAAGAACAATGTCCGGAAAGCTGAAAGACCATCATTCTAATTAACAGGCTCAGTATTAAATGTGTCTCCCAGCTCACTGATTGCTTGACCCAGTTTCTTCAAACATGTGGATTCCATGAATTTAGGCCTGTACTTTGGCTCTGTAATATTTTAGGGAGCCTGCTTTTAAGCCCAACTTGTGTGCTTTCTCTAAGGACTGAGGGAACAGTAAGTGCCATGAGCTTTCCTTCCGGCCCTTCCAGCAGCTGGGTGGCGTGAGCAGACAGTGAGCTGTTTGTGAGTGGGTGATGGCTCTGCCAAATAGACCCAAACCCAAATGGTGGCAAAATCTGGATACAGGAACAGAGTCACAAATGTCATAAAATGACATTCGGCATTTTTTCTAGGGTAAGAGAACTAGGACTGGGGGCAGGTAGTGAAGCTGAACAGGGAGAGTTAAGAGAGATGTGAGGAATTAATTATTCACTGAAAGGGAGGTAGACACCTGGACCAGACTGCCAGCAGAACTGGTGGAGGCAAAAACAGTGTGTGGGTGTGTGTTGGGGGGGGGCTTCAAAATAGGTGTGTATTAGAAAATATGCAAGGAGGAAAAAGGGTCTCCAGAGACCATTTAGACTCTGTAGAGACAGACTAGGGAGGGAACCTCTGGCAGACTGACTGGACCAGGTGGTCATTATTAGCCAGCAAATTCTGTGTTTCTGTGTATGGTTACATCACCAGTCCATAATCGTCTGGTCATAAGGCAGCAAACTACACATAAAGAATCTGAAATACCCTGCAGCTAAAGCACTTCGCACCATCCTGCACTCCTCTGTCATATCTGAATTTATGGATTTGGTAGTAGGTAGGAATAGGCTCCCCCACCTACATATCTGGTCAAGGATTGACCATTCAGTGAAATGAGTTTAATATTAAAATGCTGGAGTATAGCTAAGCCTGCAACTCCCATTAAGAACCCAGTCATCTCTGAGAGTCAGTGACACTGACTGTACAGGAAGTGGTTAAAGAACTCAGCTCTAGTCACTAAACATCCAGTACAAGGTGAATGACAAGAACATAATCAAGAGACTTCTCAGTGCTTTAAGCAGAGGATCAGAGTGCTACTGGGCCCCAACCCAGCTGATAGACATACCCTTTCTGTAAGTAACATGCCATGCTGCTACTAAACAAGCATTTGTCAATGCCAAATGTTGCTTGCTTCTATGTGCTGTTTAGGTATTTGGAAGTCATTGGAGTGTAAATATTGAAAATTTGCGAACTTACGGTAAATGCGTAGGAACTGCATAACGCTGCGGCTAAATAAAAACAGTCATTGTTAGGATTTTTTTTCACCAAATTTTCAACATAGCCATTTAAGACCTCTGGTCATGAACAGTGTCACTGTGATTTTGTTAATGTGTCCCATACATTGAGTTTGCACACTGACTGCGCCATTGTCGCTCGTGTGAGAACATGTTTTGAGGCAGGATATGAAAAATGACAGCTGTACTGCTCCATAAGGAGGTGTGGCAAAATGGCAATGTTGAAAATCTGGGTGGAAATATTGAAAGGTCGCAAACCTACGGCGTGTGTGGGGAACTGTACAGCGCACACTATTAAAACAGTCATTTTAGAATTCTTTCACCAAATTTTCAACATTGCCATTTTAAGATCTCTGCTCATGAACAGTGACACTGTGATTATCTTAATGTGTCCCATACACTGAGTTCGCACAATAACTGCGCCATTGTGTGCTACATGGGCGGAAACACATTTTGGGTGAGATGTGAAAAATGACAGCTGTACTACTCATAAGAAGGTGTGGAAAAATGGCAATGTTGAAAATCTGGAGTGGAAATATTGAAAATTCGCAAACTTCTGAGCGTTAGAAGGAACTGCGCAACACACGCTCATAAAAGTCATTTTTAGGAATTTTTCGCAAATTTTCAACATAGCCATTTAAAGACCTCTGCTCATGAACAGTGTCACTGTGATTTTCTTAATGTGTCCCGTACATTGATTTCGCACACCGAATGCACCATTCTGCGTTACATGCGCGGAAACACATTTTGGGTGAGATGTGAAAAATGACAGCTGTACTACTCATAAGAAGGTGTGGTAAAATGGCAATGTTGAAAATCTGGAGTGAAAATATTGAAATTTCGTGAACTTACGAGCCTGCGTAGGAACTGCGCAACATCACTCGTAAAACAGTAATGTTTTGGAATTTTGGCACCAAATTTTCAACATCGGGTTTTGAACCCCTTCTCATGAATGATGTCACTGTCATGGTGGTATTCAGGCCCGAAGGGTGATTTCACAGTCACTGCGCGAAATCACCCTTCGGGCCCAAATAACGCCATGACAGTGACATCATTCATGAGAAGGGGTCCCAAAAACCCCATGTTAAAAATTTGGTGCAAAAATTCCCAAAAATGGCTGAGATATGCAATAAAGTTGAACCCACCCCATCTAGCCCATTATACAGCTTACCGGCATTTCCTCAGTTTGCGGTCGGCTTTGAAGAGTGCAGACATGTTCCGGTCCACCGAAGATCATCGCGCCAGAGTCTGGAGGTAAGTATGGGGTGAGGGGGGTGTGTGGGGAGGCTGGGTGCGCAGTGGGTGGAGTGCGGGTTGTGGGAGGGGGTCGGAGGCGCACACGTGGACAGGTTTGTCTTACAGGTACAAAAAAAGACGCTGTGGACGCTTTGCCACGCTGGGGTGGGCTCCAGCATGGCACAAGGACTTTGGGGTGTTCAGCCGATGCAGATTGGGCACCCCTCACGGGCAAGGACTGGATTGCCACGCTGGGTGGGGCCCCCAGCATGGCAACAACTACTGGGGAGACGACACGCAGCTCAGCCGACGGGGATTGGGCACCCCATCGGCTATACAGTGCATCTTGAGGGGTGCACGCCTGCGGTGGGGGAGCTGCATGTGAGCAGCTTCTTATCACTGCTCACTCATGCGTAGCTCCCCCTTTCAACTGTATGCCACTGCATTTTGGAGCGTGTCATAGACAGCTCCAAAATGCATTGACTTACAGGGGCCGCGCCTGCCAGGACACTGCCTGAATTGGAGGAGGAGGTGACACACCTCTGAAATCTCCGATGATGGCACTATGTTTCTTGCACATGCGTGCAAGCAACATAATAAATGAGACCCCATATGATGTATGGCTTAGATTGTTGTGTGTGTGGAATCCATGCACTCAAAATCTCCTTGTACCATAATTCTGACATCACAACTGTGGCACAATAAACTCCATCTATGACATAAACTGCAGCCACTACGTTGCACATTCACCAAAATGGAAGGGTTCTCAGAGAAGATCATTACCTGGTGTGCTTGCAACAGTAATCATGGCTACTGTTTGTACTGTTTTACTGCTTTTTCCATGAGGTGGGTGTGTGGGTACTGAACAGCTGACTGCAGGGTGGAATTAAAATCAAAATTTTAAAAATGGCACATGGGTGTGGGTAATAACAAACCGACACATTTTGGAGAAGTGCATAACCATAACCATACAATATATAAAATAATATATGGGCAGCCATTCACAACTCAACCTGGGTTTCCACCTCGTGGTTGACATGAAAAAATGCACAGTACCTCTCGTACTTTGCTCTTGAGGTCCATCATACTGTCTTCTCAACCCTTTAATGGAAACCCAGCATTGCTGCTTATGGTCACCCATACGCTATTTTTTTTTTTTTTTTTTACTTGCTGTTTATACTCCCCCTGCTACCTAATCCCTGCACCATTGGGAGTCCTATATGGTGTCTGTCCCTATGCTCTCCACCTTACCTGGAGCCTGTGGGTGATTCCCCATAGAGCTGTGGCTATACCCCCCAGGTGGGTATGAGGTGGGGTCTGTACACCCCAACATCCTTTTTTGTCATTGGGCACCCATCAGGACAGGCAGGAGGGAGTTGTGGGGTCTGCACCAGGCGCTCCATCGCCTGGTGATCAGGGAGCTGGATTTTCCACTGTTCTTGGGGGCATGACATGTGCCTAGACATCAAGATGTAATCGTTGATGTCCATCATGCCCCATCCCCTCGGACTGGCTCTGGTGCATGCTGCACCTCTGGCTTTTGCCAGAGGCCAGTCATGTGGCAAGCCTTAACCCCCCTCCCTCCCTAGAGAAGATGAGTGGTCCTTGGATACTCAAGCATCCTCCCCCGCTGGCCCTCCATCACCCCAGGCACATTCCCGAACCCGGGTCGATGGCATTGCAAGTGATAGCACTACCACTATGCGGGGGCCAGCCCACCCATACACTATTCTATGTACAGTATAGTAAACTATAACTAACACTGTTAACTACTAAGCTCTTAATACTACTTCAGGTTTTTGTAGAAAAATAACTTGAACAGTTACCATCTACGTGTATTGACTATATAGAGAGCCCCTATGTTGGCCCATTGAATTGGTTCCATCCAACATATCACCAGGTACAGTAGGCTAGCTAATCACTCTGCCTCCATTTCATGCAGATTTCTGCCAGCAGCGAAACAAGGGTTTCCTGGGATTCCAATAAGTGTTTCATTTATTCATCAAATTTTCAACAACGAAAAAGAAACACTGCAATTCCCTTATTATGACAGTAGTGACCATCCCATAAATGTGGCATTAGTGCACAATCCCTTTCAACTAAAAAGAATTTCAGTGGTCTGCTGTGAGAAAAAAAGGTGTAGGTTGTGGGGCTACTGGCCCCAGTAATGCTGATCTATACAGACCAATGGTTGTATTTTCTAAATACATTTTGTGAGAACACTAAGCCTGTACAGGACTTGTTTACGTTAGCATGCGCACATGCGCGAGGAACGTTTTGGGAGAGTAGCACACTTTGGAGGTGTGCCTCTCCCTTTCAATCCAGTGCTCTGTTGAGCAGGCGTGGTGGTCCTGCACCAATGGGTGCGGGAGCTCTGTATGACAGCGGTGGTCTTCTGCTTCAAAGAAAACCACCGCTGCCATACCAGGCACTGCATCACGCCGCCCCCCTCGCGTCACACGATCCCCCCGTGCGCGTCACGCGCCCCAAAGCTTTGGTGCCACGCTGGGCCCACCCCAGCATGGCAAACATTGTTGCCAATGGGGTGCCCAATCCCCATCGGCTCCACGGCCCCAAGCCATCCTGCTGCCACGCTGAGGGGCCCACCCCAGCATGTGGCGATCCCGGCTTTGTTTTGCGGCCAGGGTGCCCAATCCCCGTCGGCTCCTCGGCCCCAGCGTGGTTGCTGGCGGTGCAATCCTCGTCAGCTCCTCGGCCCCCAAGCCATCTTCTGCCATGCTGGGAGCCCACTCAGCGTGGCAAATGTCCCACGCCATCGCTTTTTGTTTTTACCTGTAAAGAAAACGTCTCCGCTGGGCGCATCTCAGTCCCCTCCCACAACCCGCACCCACCCACTGCACACCCAGCCTCCCCACGCCCCTCACCCGTACTTACCTCCGGACTCTGGCGCGGCGATCTTGATGGACGGGAACACGTCTGCACTCTTTAAAGCGATCGCGAACTGAGGAAATGCTGGTAAGTTGTATAATGGGCTAGATGGGGGGGTTTCAACTTTATTGCATATCTCATGCATTTTTTGGAATTTTTGCACCAAATTTTCAACATGGGGTTTTTGGGACCCCTTCTCATGAGTAATGTCACTGTCATGGCGTTATTCGGGCCCGAAGGGTGATTTCGCAGTCACTGCGCAGTCACTGTGCAAAATCACCCTTTGAGCCTGAATAGCACAATGACAGTAACATCATTCATGAGAAGGGATCCCAAAAACCCCATGTTAAACTAGTCGCTAAGCTCATATATTTCTGAACATGCGTTACGCGGTTCCTACATACGCTCGAGGGTTTGCGAATTTTCAATATTTCTACTCCAGATTTTCAACATTGCCATTTTACCACACCTTCTTATGAGTAGTACAGCTGTCATTTTTCACATCTCACCCAAAACGTGTTTCCGCCCATGTAGCGCACAATGGCGCAGTTGGTGTGCAAAATCAATGTATGGGACACATTAAGAAAATCACAGTGACTCTGTTCATGAGCAGAGATCTTAAAATGGCTATGTTGAAATTTTGGTGAAAAAATTCCTAAAAATGACTGTTTTATGAAGCGTGCGTTCGCAGTTCTAAGCATGCAGAAGGCGTTTGTAATTTCAATATTTGCATCCAGATTTTCAACATTGCCATTTTACCACCTCCTCATGAGCAGTACAGCTGTCATTTTCACATCCTGCCCAAAACATGTTTCCCCTATGGCGCACATATGGCCAGTCGTTGTGCAAACTCAATGTATGGGACACATTAAGAAAATCACAGTGACACTGTTCATGAGCAGAAGTCTTAAAATGGCTATGTTGAAATTTGGTAAAAATTCCAAAAATGATTGTTTCTTGATGTTCATTGCGCAGCTCTATAGCACGTCGTAAGTTTCGCGAATTTTCAATATTTTCACTCCAGATTTTCAACATTGCCATTTTACCACACCTCCTTATGAGCAGTGTAGCTGTCATTTTTCACATCTTGCCCAAAACGTGTTTCCACCCATGTAGCGCACAATGGCACAGTCGGTGTGCGAACTCAGTGTATGGGACACATTAAGAAAATCACAGTGTCACTGTTCATGAGCAGAGATCATAAAATGGCTATGTTGAAAATTTGGTGAAAAATTCCTACAAATAACTGTTTTATGAGCGTGCATTGTGCAGTTTCTACGCACGCTCGTAAGTTTGCGAATTTTCAATAGTTTCACTCCAGATTTTCAACATTACCATTTTACCACACCTCCTTATGAGCAGTACAGCTGTCATTTTTCACATCCTGCCCAAAACGTGTTTCCGCCCATGTAGTGCACAATGGCGCAATCGGTGTGCAAAATCAATGTATGGCACACAGTAAGACAATCACAGTGACACTGTTCATTAGCAGAGGTTTTAAACTGCCAATGTTGACAATTTGGTGAAAAAATTCCTAACAATGACTGTTTTACAAGCGTGCATTACACAGTTCCCACGCACACTCCTAGGTTTGCGAATTTTCAATATTTCCACTCCAGATTTTCAACATTGCCATTTTACCACACTTCTTTATGAGCAGTACAGCTGTCATTTTTCACATCCTGCCCAAAACGTGTTTCCACCTATGTAGCGCACAATGGGGGTAAAAAAAAGGTCATGCTGACAATTTATTGTGCAAATACCAGGAATCGCACAGGGCATTAGGGTACCGCACCATGCATGCCAAACATCACTGCAAATACCTGCAAGTGAACGTTCGGCATTGACAAATGCTTGCTTAACCTCAGTCACATAGGCTTATAAAGTAAATACCAAAACAATGGATTTCATAAATGCCTCAGTATTTTTATAGGCTTGCATAGGTGAGTTATCAACATATTCCCTCCTGTTCATCCACAAAACAGGAGGATCTGAAGAAGCAGAACCACATCTGAATGTGTTCCTTTACCTGTCTGCGCTGGAGGGGGGATCTCTCCAAATTCTAGGAGCAGCATCACTGATAATGTTACTTACCACCCGTTAAATACAGGACCCCAGATCAGTTGGAATGTACTCTCAATCAGTTTGAAACTGATTTGTGATGACACTTTCCAACTGGGCACAAGCATCATGTTCAGTAAAAATGTTCAGTCATTTCCTCTGATTTGAATGGTTTGGACTTAGTTAGAGTCTCCGATGCCACAGTTTATTTCTGTCCTGAATGGCAAGGAGCTCATTAAAATCAAGCAGGAAAATGACTTGGAAGTGCTGAGCAGCAGCAACTTGAAGGGGAGCAGTAAAAGAAGCAGCGGCTGGCAAGGCAAACAAAAATCATGGCATAGATTACAACAGTAGTGCATGATAGCAGGAAATATGTTGACCTATATTTTTTACTTTATTTTAGACTGCCACATGTCTCCTGACTGGTATGATACCCTTTATTCCACATCTGGAATCTGCTTTGTCATGTTTTTTAGCAGTTGAAATAATATAACGAGCGTTCCTTTTAATATGGCTTGGACCAGGTTTCCATTGGTATTCTCTCTTGATTTGAGAAACAATTTCAATAAATAAATAAATAAAT
This sequence comes from Neoceratodus forsteri, assembly GCA_016271365.2. NCBI lineage: Eukaryota > Metazoa > Chordata > Ceratodontiformes > Ceratodontidae > Neoceratodus > Neoceratodus forsteri. The sequence continues at coordinate 22,581,731 of JADMNL010000034.1, read as the reverse complement.
TTGGAGTACCCATTGTTTATGATAAATTTTTGTGACTAAAATGAACTGGTATACAGAAGACACCGCTCACTGACTTCATGGGACAACAGGTGTACAAAAACAGTTGAGGATACTTATAAAAACCTGGTCTGAACCATATTAAAATGAGTGTGCTTTTATTATTTCAAATGTGAAAAAAACAGTGCCCTCCCAAAATAAATCAGGGCACTAAGTGAGGTAGACACCAACATAGAGATGTCAATAGGGAGAAGCGAAGAGGTAAATGGAGAAAGTGACAAACGCAATAAGGACAAGGATGGGGCAAAAAGGGATAAGGACATCAAGAAATGGAGGGTAATGAGTACCAACGCCCGTAGTCTGGGCAACAAGCTCCCTGAACTGGTGGCCTTGATGGAAGAGGGATACCTGGATATTGTAGCAGTCACAGAAATATGGTACACAGAGAACCATGACTGGGATGTTAACATACCAGGGTACACAACCTACAGGAGAGACAGGGAGGGCAGAAGAGGGGGGAAAAGCTCTCTATGTAAGGGAAGGGATAAAAGCAACTGAACAAAAGAGTAAACAGGGAGGAGAGGAGGCACTGTGGGTCACCTTAGAGATTGGAAATGGCACCACAATCCGCACAGGGGTTGTATACAGACCCCCATGTCAGGGGGAGGGAATGGACAAGGATATGAGAGAAGGCATACTTAGGATGGCAGAGAAAGGGGAGATATTGTTGATGGGGTACCTTAATATGCCAGATGTTAACTGGAGCACCTTTGTTGCAGCCACATCCAAAAGCAGGGCCATTCTTGATGCCCTTCAGGTGGTATGCCTCAGATAGCTAGTTTTGGAACCTACTCATGAGGGAGCAGTCTTAGACCTCATACTCTCAAATGGGAACAGTAAGAGGATCTCAGATCTAGAAGTGGGTAGCCATTTGGGAACAAGTGACCACCAAACAGTGTGGTTCATGATAAACTCAGCTACAGAGTCAAGCCATACAAAAGTGAGGGTTCTGGACTTCAGGAGGGCTGACTTAGGCAAGATGGGAGAGTGTCTTAGAAAAAGCACTAACAAACAGGCTAGAAGGAAGTGTGGGGCAATAATGGGGAAATATCAAAACTGCCATCACAGAGGCAACAAGCCTTTGTGTGAAGCAAATAAACTAATCAAAATGAAAGAAAAAGCCACTATGGTTCTCAAAAGAAGTGAGTGAAGGTTAGGGAGAGAAAAGATAGCATTTAGGTAGTAAAAGAGAACATAGATGGAGCAAGACAGAGAACTGTACCAGCTGAGGCAGAAGGAAGCAGGGAGGGTAGTCAGAATAGCAAAGGCACAAACTGAGGAAAAGATAGCCAATTCGGTTAAGAAGGGGGATAAAATATTTTATAGGTATATCAGGGAGCATAGAAAGACAAAGGGAGGGATAGTGAGGCTGAATAGAATGGATGGTGGGTGAGCAGAGAGTGACAGTGAAAAAGCAGGGATACTGAATGAGTACTTCTGTTCAGTATTCACAAAAGAGGAAGTGGGGGAGGTGCCTAATCCAATTAACAGAAGCACTCTGGGGGGGGGGGCGGTCGATCCCAGTCCTTTTACAGAAGAAAGGGTTCTGAAAGAACTCCTAAAACTGAAGGTGGACAAAGCAATGGGGCCAGATGGAACTCACCCCAGAATTCTAAAAGAATTAAGCAGAGAACTAGTGACACCACTGACTACCCGTTATAACAAATCATGGGAGGATGGTGTGGTACCTGAGGACTGGCAGAAGGCAGATGTGATTCCCCTTCACAAAAGTGGGAGCAAGACAGAGGCATGAAGCTACAGACCTGTCAGTTTGACCTCTGTGGTAGGGAAAGTGATGGAATCACTTTGAAGGAAAGAATTGTGAGTAGCTAGAGGTCAGTGGAGCACAGGACAAGGTAGCATGGGTTCACAGCGGAAGATCATGTCAGATGAATCTAATTGATTTTTTGACTGGGTGACCAAAGTAGTAGACCAGGGAGGGGTTGTGGACATGGCCTATCTAGACTTTAGCAAGGCACTTGACACAGTCCCACACAAAAGATTAGTAGTCAAATTAACCAGCCTTGGGCTGGGTCCCAGGGTGGTAGCCTGGGTAAAACATTGGCTGAACAACAGGACACAGAAGGTCATTATAAATGGAGTCCACTCTGAAGAAAGAGGGGTTGCTAGTGGTGTAGCGCAGGGTTCAGTACTGGGTCCAGTCCTTTTTAATGTCTTTATAAGTGACATTGCAGTGGGACTGGAAGGAAAAGTATGCCTCTTTGCAGATGACACAAAGATTTGCAACAGGGTTGATACACAAGGAGGTGTGGAAAGGATGAGAAGGGACTTGCAAGGTTGGAGGAATGGCCAGATGTATGGCAGCTTGATTCAATGCAAAGAAGTGCAATGTAATGCACCTGGGAAGCAAAACCCAGAAGGAAAATTACACAGTGGGGGTAGTAACTAACAACAAAATGCAAGCAATGAGAAGGCGGTAGGGAGGGCTGGGGGATACTGGGATGTATAGGAGAGGCATCACCAGCAGAAAACAGGAAGTTGTTATCCCTGTACAGACAGTTGGTGAGACCCTATCTGGTGTACTGCATCCAGTTCTGAGACCCCATCTCTGCAAGGACATAGACAGGATGGAGGCAGCCCAGAGGAAGGCAACTAAAATGGTGCAGGGTCTGCAAGAGAAGTCATATGAGGAGAGGCTAAAGGAGCTTAATATGTATACCCTTGAGGAAAGGAGGAGAGAGGTGACATGATAGAAATGTTTAGTACCTCAGTGGACTCAACAAAGTCCAAGAGGGTAGCATCTTTCAGAAAAGGGATGTGCAAGAACAAGGGGACACAATTTGAAGTTAGAGGGGGGATGGCTCAGGGGCAATGCGAGGAAGTATTTTTTCACAGAGAGGGTGGTGGACGCATGGAACAGCCTTCCTGAGGAGGTTGTGGGGTCTAAAACTGTGGGAGAATTCAAGAATATATGTGACAGACATAAGGCAATTTTTGTAGGGGGTAGGAAGAAATAGGCTGTTGGTTAAATAGGATCTGCAGCTTATCCTCTAGGTAGGGAAACAGGCAGACTAGGTGGACCAAGCGGTCCTTATCTGCCGTCAAAATCTATGTTTCTATGTTTTTATGTAAAGATTTAAAATGCAGAAAGAAGGGTGTCATACAAGTCAGGAGATAAGAGGCAGTCATAAATAGAACAAGCATTTGTCAATGCCGAATGTTGATTGTGTTGGTGTGTTGAGCTCGCTCACTGCCCTTCTGTCACTCACTCAGTCTATTTCTCCCGGTGCTGCAGGCTACTCTTTTGTACTGGGCTCCTGCCTGCATTGACACCTTGTTCTGCCCACTAAGAAATCTGCAGCAATGCTGACACAGGACTGTTGAGCTTGCTGACTCCCCCTCTCTCACTCACTCACTTGTTGCGTTTATGCGGGCGTTGTAGGCTGGCCTTTTGTACTGGGCTCCTGCCTGCATTGCCACCTTTTTCTGCCAACAAAGAAATCCGCAGCAGTCATGATAGAGCTCCATTGAGCTCACTCACTCCCTTTCTGTCACTCGCTCATTGTGTTTCTCCCAGCACTGTAGGCTGCCCTTTTGTACTGGGCTCCTGCCTGCGTTGGCACCTTTTGCTGCCCACCAAGAAATCCACAGCTATCCCGACAGAGCTCCACTGAGGTCGCTCACTCCCCCTGTGTCACTCACTCATTTGGTTTTTCCTGGCGCTGCAGCCTGCCCTTTTGTACTGGGCTCCTGGCTATGTTGGCACCGTTTTCTGCCCACAGAGAAATATGCAGCAGTCCCAATAATGCTCCGTTGAGCTTGCTCACTCCCCTTTTTTCGCTCACTCTTTCCGTTTCTGCTGGGGTTGTCGCCATTTGCAGCAGTTACAATAAGCTCCATTGAGCTTGCTCACTCCCCCTCTCTCATTCACTCATTCTGGTTTTCCTGCCACTGCAGACTGCCATTTTGTACTGGGCCCCTGCGTGCATTGCTGCCTTTTTCTGCCCACAAACAAATCTGCAGCAGTCCCAACACAGCTCCGTTGAGCTCACTCACTCCCCCTCTCTCACTCGCTCATTCTATGTCTCCTGCCGCTGCAGGCTGCCCTTTTGTACTGGGCTCCTGCCTGCATTGGTGGCTTGTTCTGGACAGAAAGACATCTGAAGCAGTCCTGACACAGCTCCATTGAGCTTGCTCACTCCCCCCCCCATCACTCATTCCATTTCTGCCCGCACTGTAAGCTGGCCTTTTGTACTGGGCTCCTGCCTGTGTTGACGCATTTTCTGCCCACAAAGAAATCTGCAGCAGTCACAATAGAACTCCATTGAGCTCACTCACTACTGCTCTATCACTCACTCATTGTGTTTCTCTTGGCGCTGCAGGCTGCGTTTGTGTAAGGGGCTCCTGGCTGTGTTGGCACCTTTGTCTGTCCACAAAAAAATCTGCAGCTGTATCGACAAAGTTCCATTGAGGTCGCTCAGTCTCCCTCTGTCACGTGCTCATTCTGTTTGTCCTGGCTCTGCAAGCGGCCCTTTTGTACGGGGTTCCTGCCTGCATTGGCGCCTTTTTCTGCCAACAAAGAAATCTGCAGCAGTCCTAATAGAACTCCATTGAGGTCACTCAGTCCCCCTGTCTTACTCTTTCGTACTGTTTCTCCCACTGCTGCAGGTTGGCCTTTTCTACTGGGCCCCTGCCTGCATTGACATCTTTTTCTGGCCACAAAGAAATCTGCAGCAGTCCTGACAGCGCCCGTGAGTTCACCACCCCTCCCTCACTCACTCACCTCTCGCTCTGTTTCTCCCAGTGTTACAGGCTGCCCTTTGTACTGGCCTGTTGTGTTGGGGCCTTCAACTGCCCACAAACAAATCCAGAGCAGTCCCGACAGAGCTCAAGTCGAGCTCGGTCACTCCCCCCTCTTACTCGTTCCATCTTAATCTGTTCCAAACTCTGATGTCCCACAGTGACTGTGCTATTCCCCGTCAGGAGTGCAAAAACATATTTTAACCAGGATATGAAAAATGACAGCTGTACTGTTCATAAGTAGGTGTAAAAGAATGCCACTATTGAAAATGTGGCATGAAAATATTACAAATTTGCGAGGTTACAAGGGTGCGTGGAAACAGTTGAACGCATGCTTGTAACACAGTCGTGTTATAGAGTTTTGTCACCAAATTTTCAACATAAGGATTTTAGGACCTCTGGTCATGAACAGTGCCACTGTCATTTTCTTAATCTGTCCCGAACACCGATTTCCCACAGTGACCGCGTTATTCTGTGCCGCAACTGTGAAACTACATATCAGTCAGGATGTGAAAAATGACAGAGGAGGTGTAAAAAAGTGCCATTGTTGAAAATGTGGCATGACAATATTACGAATCTGCAAAGTTACAAGGATGTGTGGAAAGAGTGCAACGCACACTTGAAACACACTCATTTGATGGTCTGTCATCACCAAATTTTCAACATAGGCATTTTAGGACCTCTGGTCATGAACAGTATCAGTGTCATTTTATTAATCTGTCCCAGACAGTGATTTTGCACAGCAACCGCTCTGTTCTGCCCTGGAACCTCAAAACACATTTCAGCCAGGATGGGAAAAATGACAGCTGCACTGCTAATAAGTAGATGTGAAAATGGCAATGTTGAAAATCTGGAGTGAAAATATTATACATTCGTGAAGTTACAAGCATGCATGCAAACTGTGCAACGACGCCTGTGAATACAGTAATTTTATGGATTTTTGTTACCAAATTTTCAACATAGCCATTTCAGGACCTCTAATCATGAACAGTGTCACTGTTATTTTCTTAATCTGTCCCAAACACTGATTTCACAGCAACCGCGCTTATTCTGCGCCAGAAGTGGAAAACACATTTCCACCAGGATGTGAACAATGACAGCTATACTGTTCTCAGGTGGTGTGACAAAATGTCAGTGTTGAAAATCTGGTCAAAATATTGCAAATTCACGAAGTTAAGAGCATGCATAGCAACTGTGCCGTGTAAGTCAGAAACAATCATTTTTGGATGCCCACTAAATTTGCAACATAGGTTTTTTGAGCCCACCATGAACACTGGCACTGTTGTTTTAGCACTGATCCCAAAAGGTGATTCTGTGCAGTGACTGCAAAATCACCTTCGGGCCCATTAACACATGACAGTTCAAGAATTCGTGAGGAGGGTATCAAACCCCATGTTGAAAATTTGGTGAAAAAATTCCAAAAAATGCCCGAGATATGTACTAAAGTTGGAAAAACACTATTTATTACATTATGCAGCTTATCAGCATTTCCTCAGTTCACGGTCGACTTTGAAGAGTGTAGACGTGTTCCCGGTCATCAAGTAATGCATACCGAGCTCTGGAGGTAAATAAGGGTGAGGGTGTGGGGAGGCAGGTTCGCAAGTGGGTGGGTGCTGGTTGTGGGTGGGGGTCGCTACACTACAAAGAACTGTTTGCTTTTTACAGGGCTAAAAAAAGACCTACTTTTGCTGGACCGCTTTCCATTTACTGGGGCATGTGGCATGCTAGGGTGGGCTCCCAGTGTGCCACCAGAGTCTTGCTTTTGGGGGAGCTGTAGGTGACAGGTGATTACCCTGTCAGCAAACAACAAAGGGGGATTTTCTGCCGATGAGCATTGGGCACCCCCATCGGCAAACAACGCGGGATTTCTTTCGCCAGTGGGGATTGGGCATCCCATTGGCAGACAATGAAGGGGTTATTATGCCGACGGGGAGTGGGCTCCCCATCTGCAGAAAAACATGGTGGAGGGGGGTAATATTGTTTGTGAACAGGGCGTCAACCCGCTGCCATGTTCACAAACAATATCAGGCTTGCTAGATCCCGCCCTGCAATGATGGGTCACTCCCTTATTGCAGCGGATGGCTGACGCTGCAATGACGAGGCAGCCCCTAATTGCAGCAGCTGATTTGTCACAAGTTGGTACAAACATTCCAAACATGTGTCACCAGCAGCCTGCCACAGCATTGGGGGAAGCGGGACAAGCCTTTGCAGGCTGTGGGGGCATTGGCCACAACAGTGCCGCGTCTCCACAGCCTGCTTCTCAGCAAGCTGTCCCAATATGTTTCTTGTGTTGCATGTATAGGTCAAACTTTTCACCATTGTCATGGACTGCAGCTTTAAGAGAAAAGAAAGAAACTTTCAAACACCAAAAAGTGCACATTTGCTAGTAGTATCCATCAGTTTATTTCCATTTCATTCAGATAAATTGTCCACCTTAAAACTCAAATGTTTCACGTATCAATTATGCTTTTTCAAAGAGAGTGGACCTATATGATACATATTAGAATAGTTTACAATAAGTATCATTTCATAACAAGTCATGTATTACCTCTAAAACATAGCTCTAATAATTTCTTGTAAATCACAAAAATTCATTATGTGGCAATTGGACAAGAAAGCCCAAAATACCCTCCCATTAAAAGAAGTTTTACTGTCAGGTTTCAAAAGGAAGTTTTTCCTAAAGCATGCTCAGCCTCACAGAGGTCTTCAAAATCTCCAAAATCCATCTCTGTGCCAGAAAAGCATGCTGGCTCAGTGCTGACCAGCTACTCCTTGTAAGCAACTTGCTGCCTCAAAGCATTAGTGAGTGATGACACGCTACACAGTGACATCATCAGGCCAAGCACCTGAGGATGAGCGCCTAGCACTCTCAGATAGCAAGCCCCAAGCATTCAGGGTTCCTAGACACTGAGCTGACTCCAGCCTTCTAGTCTTGATGTCAGGAATGTCAAACATTATAACTAGGTTGGAATTTAAAACTTCTCGTTAGAAACAGATGCAGTCTTTAAAAAGAGATTTACAATCAGTTTCAATTTTTCAGGCACAAGACCACAAAGGCTTGGAGAGGTCAGGTTACAAAGAGTGAACATTATAAATGAAGTGTATTCTTTTCTGTAACAAATTAAAGCACAGAAAACAAATTGTACAGAGAGGTCAAAAGGTCAGAGTGTGCATATTATTCATAAAAAACAAAAAAACCAAAACTGTCATATAATGCTCTGATCAAGCAAAGCACAAAATGCAAACAATCATCAACAAGATTAATAAATGACAGCAATACAACAGATGACCTTCCCCCTCTAGTAACTAACGGTCCCATCTACCACTTCTTCTAGGCATAAAGACCTTCTTCCGGCTGAAGAATCTCAATGATGGGATGGAATGACATTTAAGGAAATACTGTATATAATGTGTTCTCTTTGTAAAGGTGCTGTCTGCTCAGTATGTTGTAATCTATCTTTAAATGTGCATTTTTTGCCACCTTAACATTTAAAGATAGAGTTCAAGAGACTGAACACAGTACCTGAACAAAGAGAGTGGCATTTGGTACAGCACCACCTGGAAATTTCCCTTGAGGTTGCTGAGTGCAATGCTCGAATACTTGCAGACTTAAAAACTATCTAACAAACTTAACAACAAGGAAAAGTGATTAAACAGCATATAACATGTACAGCAACACATAAAATATTTACTTAAATGTCCCTGTGATTTAATCAATGTCAGAAAAATGACCAGGAGGTTTAAACAGAGAGCTTCTGAACATAAATCTGCAATTCAAACAACAGAGCAAAGCCAGATATTCAAAACTTTGCCCGTGGGCAAAGTGATTGTGCACTGTTTATGTGGGGAATACACCTGTGCAATATTCAAAGGGGATTTTGCACACGCAGAAAAACTAAATAAATAATGCATGTGATGTACAAAAGGAGGGGTAGGGTCATGAATAGCCACACAGCACAATATTCCACATGGTAGCACTGCACAAAAGGAATAGCACAGGTCACTTTGCACAGCACTATTACCATGTACAAAACTCCAGCTTACTCTGGGCAACCCTAGCAGCCAAGTTCGTGGTTGGTGGGCATATCTGGCCCCTGGTATCTAGTTGCACCGCTGTCCACTGATCATTGTCCCGGGTAAAGTATGAAATGTCCCTGGTGCCCAGTCGTCCCCCACATCCTCTAATCCCCATCCCCATTAGCAGAACATAACGCCTGATGCCTTGTGGTCCCCCACCTCCAATCCATGACCACATACAAAATAGATATACCCTTTGGTCAGTGGTCCCCACAGTCTCCAATCCCCAGCCCTCATGAAAATAATGTACCCTTGCATTTCGTGACCCCTCTAATCACCATCGTAATATAGGAATGAACAGTCCCTGGTGCCTTGTGGTCTCCCTTCACTGATCCCTGGCCCCATTAAAACAATGAAGTCCCAGTTGTTCAGTGGATCTCCTGCCCACTGATCACCATTCCTGTACATGAAAAGGTAATCCCTGGTGCCAGTGGTAACCCCACCCTCTAATCACCATTCCCATATATAGCACTGTAGTCCCTGGTGCTGGTGGTACCCCCATCCCTCGAATCACAATTCCCATGACAAGAAAGAACTCCCTGGCATCTAGTAGCCCCCGCCGCACCATCAGCACTGTGCAAACTATCCTGCCACCCCCCCATCCCTTGACACCAGTGCCACAGCTCTGCTATGGTGACCATCACAGACCCCCTTTTTTACCTCCTCAACTGGCCACCATATGAACAGACTCTGTACCATACAGGGTGCACTTTCTCTGTAGTGTGCACAGAGAGCATATACAGTCAGCATAATGAAATTATCACAGCAAAGACAGCTACAGTGACAAATATCACCAGATCACTGTAATGGTCACGCTGCACTGTTTCTCCTGGTGTTTTGCCCTCACCGAAAACAACTCTGACTCAGAGTTTGTTACTTTAAGAAGGGGATGTGGGGGCTTTTCCCCAAAAAATTTTTTTTAATCCTGATGGCACAATGCCAGCTGTTGGCACTGCGCTATTGCTGTGCCGATGTTGAAAGCTATGTTGTTGCTGCAGCATGATAGAGCCAGGAATGCATGACCTGTGTACAATATAAGGAGCATGTAATCCTTGTAGAGTACACAGGCCCACTCTCCCTGTACAGAACACAGAATGCTGTCCCTGTACAGTACAAAGGACGTATGCCCTGTACAGTACAGAGAATGCACGCTCCCTGTCTGTCCATACAGCGGCCAGCCAAGGAGGTGCGAGGAAGGCTGTGCCAGTCACTATATAGAGGCATGGCACTGGCAACAATAGATTGGGGGGGCCAGGTAGTTTGTACAGTGCCAGTGGTGCGGGGGGGGTTACTAGATGCCAGGAGTTCTTTCTTGCCACAGAAACAGCAATTGGAGGGTGGGGAATACCACTAACACCAGGGACTACAGTGTCATATAGGGGAATGGTTATCACAGGGTGCCACTAGCACTAGGGATTACCTTTTCATATGGGCGATGGCAATTGGAGGGTAGAGGGTGCCCCTGGATTCCAGGGAACATTGTATTTTGAACAGGGATGGCAATCAGTGGTTAGAGGGAACCACAGGACACCTGGGACTTCAATGTTTTCAACAGGACCAGGGATCAGTGGATGGGGAAGACCACTGGGCATGAGGGCCTATTCCATCCCAAACTGGGACAGTGATTGTAGGAAAAGGAGACCACTACACACCAGTGGGTTATTTTTCTCTACTCGGGCTGGCTACTGGAGGGTGGAGGGGTACCACTAGGTACCAGGGATGATGTAAGTTACACTGGGGCTGGTGATCGGAGGTTGGGAAGAGACCACCAGGCATCAGAGATTACTTAATATTACAGGACCGGACACTCAGGGTGGGACAGAGCCAGGAGGCAAGGGTGCAAACCCGCCATTGCTTCCCATGCAAATAGGCCCATAATGGGCATGCAAATGGCCCCTTAGTGCCTTGCATGCCCAATGGGCTCATTTGCGTGGAGCTGTCTAAATATCATTTCGGGAGCTACTGGCACTATTGGGTCTGGTGCCACTGTTCCCTGCACTGCCATGTCAGGGCAGCACTACGTGGCTTAGCACTGTGCTGGCATGCCCCTATGTTCAGTTGGATAGCCTCCTCAGGATCATGGGCAACGGGCAAGCGTAACACAAAACTTTGCACTCTGCTTTTGCCCATTTTGGATAGCGGCCTCCAGAAGTCTAACGTCAGTAGGCACTGGGAAGAAAAGGTCATTCCATCCCTATTAGATTTTTTGGGCCAGGAGAAGGTCTTTATGCCTAGAAGAGGTGGAAGCTGGAATCGTAAACTAGTAGAGAGGAAGCTATGTGATACAAAGATTTGGAACTTTGTCCTTATTATATGGACTTCATGAATCTACAGATTGGGCACCGATATTAGAAAACTAGTTCCTGTTGTTACATTGTTGCCAACTGCTGCATTACTGTGTTATTAATCATGCTGATGATTGTATTTTTTATGTTTACATTTTGTGTTTCTGTTGGTCAGAGCACTATATGATCATTTTTTCATGAATAATATGTGAACTATCTGACCTGTTAACATCCCCATACAATCATTTTTTCTATGCTTTGATTGTTTTGTTATGCCTCTGGCCCCATCTGGGTATTGGCAATGGAGGAAAAGTGTGCACTTCTTTCAATAATGTTCACTTCTTTGTGGCCTTTCCCCACCAAGCCTTCATGATCTTGTGTTTGAAAAACTGAAACTGATTGTAAATGTCTTTTTACAGCCTCTATCTTTTTCTAACTAGGTTTAAATTAGTCTTAAATTCCAACCCAATTACAATGTTAGACATACCTGACATTAAGAATATGACGGCTCAGGTCAGCTTGGGCATCTAGAAGCCCTGGATGCTTGGGGCTTGCTACTGAGAGCACTAGGTGTTCATCCTCAGGTGCTCAGTGTGATGATGTCACTGTGTAGCGTCGTCACCACTGACACTTTTAGGCAACAAGCTGCTTACAAGGTGTGGCTGGTCAGCGTTGAGTCAGCATGCTTTTCTGGCACACAGCTGGATTTTGGAGATTTTGAAGACCTCTATGAGAGGCTGAGCTCGTTTTGGAAAAGGCTTCCTTTTAAAAACTGTGAGTAAAACTTTTTTAAATGGAGAGGGCATTTTAGGTTTTCTTGTCCAATTGCCACATAATGAATTTTTATGATTCACAAGAGATTGTCAGAGCTATGTTTTAGAGGTAATACATGGCTTGTTATGAAATCATACTTATGTATACAATTCTGACATTTATCATATATATATATATATATATATATATATATATATAGGTTAGCCAGTCTTGGAGTGGGTCCCAAGGTGGTAGCTTGGATAAAAAATTGGCTGGACAACAGGACATAAAGGGTGGTAGGAAACGGAGTCCACAGTGAAGAAAGGAGGGTTACTAGTGGGGTACCACAGGGTTCAGTACTGAGACTGGTCCTTTTAATGTCTTTATAAATGACATTGCAGAAGAGCTGGAAGGAAAAGTATGTCTCTTTGCAGACAACACAAAGATCTGCAACAGGGTTGATACACAAGGTGCAGTGGAAAGGATGAGAAGGGACTTGGCAAGGTTGGAGGAATGGTCAAATGTATGGCAGCTTAGATTCAGTTCAAAGAAGTGCAAGGTAATGCACCTGGGAAACAAAAACCCAGAGGAAGAGTACACAATGGGGGGGGTGAGATACTGACAACAATAAAATGGAAAGGGACCTGGGGGTAATTATATCAGATGACCTAAAGGTGGGCAAGCAATATGAGAATGCAGTAAGGAAGGAAGGTGGGGGAATACTGGGATGCACAGGGAGAGGCATCAACAGTAGAAAACAGGAAGTTGTTATCCCTCTGTACAGACAGTTGGTGAGACCCCATCTGGAGTACTGTGTGCAGTTCTGGAGACCCCATCTCTGCAAAGACATAGACAGAGTAGAGGTTGTCCAGAGGAGGGCAACGAAAATGGTGCAGGGTCTGCACCAGAAGACATACAAAGAGAGACTAAAGGAGCTTAATATATATACCCTTGAGGAAAGAAGGGAGAGTGGGGACATGATAGAAACTTTTAAATACCTCAAGGGAATCAACAAAGCCCAAGAAGGTAGTATCTTTCAGAAAAAGAGATGTGCAAGAACAAGGGGGCATAATTTGAAGATAGAGGGGGACTGCTCAGAGGTAATGTGAGGAAGTATTTTTTCATGGAGAGGGTTGTGGATGCATGGAACAGCCTCTCTGAGGTGGTCATGGAGTCAAGAACAGCGGGGGAATTCAAGAATGCATGGGACAGACATAAGGCAGTCCTAGTGGGGGGGGTAGGAGGAAGTAAGCTGTTGGTTAACTGGGATCTGCAACTTATCTGTTAGGTAGGAAACGGGCAGACTAGGTGGGCCAAGTGGTCCTTATCTGCTGCCAAATTCTATGTTTCTGTGTTTCAATATAGGTCCACTCTGCTTGAAAAAGCATAATGAATATATGAGACATTGAAGTTTTAAGGTGGACAGTTTACCTGAGTGAAATGGAAGCAAACTGATGGAAGCTACTAGCAGATGTGCACTTTTTAGCTTCTGAAAGTTTCATTTATTGTGGATCGTCCTATTGCGGACCCAGAGTGCACTCGAACTGTTGATGAATAACCCCTCAAAGTTTGGGAATCATCTTTTCTTGCTACTACATGGATTAAGAGAACCAAGTAGCAACTGGAAAACCTGGAAGGGTACTTTTCCCGCTTCTTTGAGATGAGGTAAGTCCAGGGCTGCACTGCAAATAGATGCAACAAAAGAAAGTGGAGCAGATACAGGGGCCAGTCATAGCATCTAATAAATTTTATCTGTTGATGGAAAAGTGACTTTGCATGTGGCTGATGTATCCAGGGTACTGTAGGGTCATTTTCTTTGTTGCATGGATGAATAGAAACAGTGTACAGTATGTAGATCTAGGGATATTATAATGCCCTTATGAGGCAGTATAGCGTAGTGGTTAAGGGCACTGAGCTGCAAACCTGGAGACCTGGGTTTGAATCCCATCAGCCTAACTTGCATACTACGTGACCCTGAGCAAGTCACTTAACTTCCTTCTGCTCCCAGGTCACACCTGAAACAAACCCAGATTAGTGTACCTTTCCTGGTTAAACAATTCTCCTTCCTTCCCTTATACAGATCCCTGTTTCAGTCCCTTCTCTAGTACAGGACAGGGTGCTGTTCTGTTACCTGTGACAGAGACTGCACAAAACAGAGCAAGAAAGTTGGTTGATGGCTTTGAAAACATGGACTGTGAGGACCGACTGACAGAAATGGGACTGTTTTCCATGAAAAGGAGAAAACTCGGGGAGACATAATTACAGTATTCAAGTACAATATTTGAAGCAACAGTGCAATGAAACTAGGCATCATTTTTGACCCTATCTTTTTTCACCATAAAAGATTGGTTCACCCACATCCTTTTGACAGTTATTTTGTCAACACTGATGTGGGTGCAAGCAATATGCCACTGGCATGTCTGCACCAAGCACTGCAGCTCCCTGGACGGAGAGCGCCAAAGTCCCATCCCAGGGAATAGTTATGTTTTGCTGGGGGCTTCACCCCCCAATGCAGGAGGCTTCGCCACCTGCACCCCCCACAACTAAATATAACCTCCTTCAGGGTGGGCATGCCCTAGAGGGGGCAGACACTGTGTGGGCACAAAGGGCAACATGACCAAGGAGTGATCTAAAATCAAGATCGCTCCTGTCATCATCACCCTTATTGCAGCACCCTCACTGCAGTAACAGCATTCAGTCACCATTCTAACGGTATCCCTAAAAGATTCCAGGCAACTTCCAGTTTTATTTGGTGATAAGATTTTCTAGTTTCACCAAAATCTGAGTATTTTATGTATGTTTTAATTTAGTTTTGTTCTAAAGAAAATGACGGTCACCACATTATCCTAGAAATTCAATTGTTTATTTTTTTTGTTGTGTGGACCCTACTTCCAAATAATATTACCCTCACCCAAGTAGGATAGGGAAAGGGAAGAGAGAGGAACATTGTTTAACCAGGAAAGGCACACTAAGCCGGTGTGACCTGGGAGCACAAGGAAGTTAAATGACTTGCTCAGAGTCACACAGTATACAAGTGGGGGCTATGGGATTCAAACCCAGGTTTCCAGATTTGCAGCTCAGTGCTCTCAGCCACTATGCTATACTGCTACTCCCAGGCTGTAACATGTACTGAGACAAAACCACAGACAGAGGATTGTATGATCCACACTTCATAAAGTGTCCCGCGCTTCGCCTGTGGAGCTTTGTCAGAGGGCCCCTAGCTAAGCTCCACAGAGTAAAACACTGGGGCACGCATGGAGAGTGGTTTGCACAGTCCTGCATCGGCACAAGCTATATGCTCAATAAAGTCAGAATTTTGCACAGTTCATGTGTTTGAATCCCCTCTTTGTGTGCACCATCTTCTGTCCTGCTATCTTCCAGAGGGCTAGCCGGTCCCAGTGGTGGATCCTCCACACCTGCACTACAAGCACTAGCCCAGTTAGTTTAGTTGAGAAAAACAAACTACACATGTTCCACAAAGTTTTGGCTAATCCTTGTCAGCCTGCTGTGCACAAGGATTTGCAGACCCACAATGCCTTGCGCTTGGATTGAGGTTTCACAGTGTATGTGTGTGGTTTGAGAGACACTCAGAAACCAAACACTGTGGTTATTTCTTCTCCTAACACCCTTTTAAAGATTCTTGCAGACTACCTCTTCAGTATGTTAGGTCCAAGTATATGTAATTGAACAATATCTTGTTATGTTGCTTTACCTTTATCTAGATATAGTGTAGCAAGCTGATCTACAGACTGGTTGAGCCAGGACTGATATACTATATTGGTAGTTGAGTCACCTGGTAAAGATGATTGTGGGGGAATATATCTCTGAGGCACTCCACATTCATGACATCATGGGTCAGTAAATGCCCAAGTCCACTCAATTATTGCACAGACTACACAATTACAGAAACACAGACATCCAGAACTTCAAGCAGTTTCACAAGTACTGGGAGTAACATCATCATTGATAGACATAGTGCCATGGGCCAAGTGCAACATGAGCCCTTTTGTACCATTCTTGTGCAAACAGGGCACAGAGCATGACTTAGGCTTGGCACAGACATTAACACTTTCACCCTCCCTGATGGCACTAGCATCTACCAGACATGGAGGAGAACTACAGGCACACTCATGCAGACCAGTGCAGACTGTGCAGCCTAGTGGTTAAAGCACTAAGCTGCAAACTGAAATTCTCTTTACCTTTCCTAACATTCTACACTGACAGAATATCCCTTAGACCTATAATGTCATTCTGACCAATAGTATCATTGACAGCCACATCAACCAAACTATTGAAATATCTGCAGAACCCCCTCAGCTTACAGTGCTGGGTATGAAAAGGATACTCAGCACATTCCTATCCAGCACAGAGGAAATATACAAAACAGACTGTTTGCAATGCTGCATGGAAAAGGAAACCAGCTTCAAAATCATTGATTGCTATGTACCTTAACACAGCAATCACAGCACCATACAGAGTGAATAACTCAACTGCACCAAGTGCCACTACAGGGTTTCACTGTTGGGGTTCTGTGTTTTTTGTGTTCTCAAACAGGTAGGAACTTGTTTGCTGTTGTTTTTCTTCCCCAGTCATCAGAAATTTCACATACAGCAGATGTAAAACAATAATGCCAGCTTGCAGCCATTAAAAAGATTCTAGAATTTGACAAATCAGTACATAGCCTTAAATTTTCTGCTACACGGGAATGTTTGTTGCAGAGCTAAAGTAAAAAAAAGTTGATGACATAGTCAAACTGAACATTCAAAGATTGTATTTATGTAATTAAAGCATTACACTGCTGTTCAAATCCTGATGATTGGCCATGAATATCTAACTCTGTGCCCTGTTCCAATATATTCTCAGTTAAAAAGGGTAAAAAATCCATACGGAAACATCAGGTTTAAATACTGGAATCCTGTATTTTTTTCCATATTGCTTTTTCTTCCCAGTGGATGGTATAGCTAAGTGGCTCTGTGCCCGCAACTCCAGACCAATGACAACCCTCCCCGGGGCCTACCTGGTGTTCAAGTTCCTCCGCAGATTTCCCCATATGATGGGGCCAGAGAAGGGACGGCTGTCCTCCTACCCCCAGTGACTTTCAGCCAGTCCAATGAAGTGGACTATTGTCATTTTCTTCCCTTCTCATTCCCTGCCACTGCCAGACGTGTGTACTGTGTGGAGGCATACACACACACACACACACACACACCATGCAGCCGCCTCCCTTCTGCACCACCTGTGCCCACGTTACCGCCAGGCCTTCATCTGGTGGCAGTTATAAGTCAGGCTGACAAGCCACCCCTCCCCAGGAAAGGAGAGCAGTCTGTCAGACATGCAGTTCTCTCCCACCCTGGCTGACCCCCAGCAACCTGTGCCCATTCCTGAAAATGGGTTGCCGCATGTCAGGAGGTGAGGGGATCCATGCCTCAGCCCTCCATGGCAATGGGCTGGCCTAAATCCTGGAATCTATTTGGGTTAATCAGCTTTCCAAGGTATGGCGTTGTATTGTTGTGAGACCACAGGTATGACATCAAGTATCTGGAGCTTTCATTCAGACTTTGAACAAGTCCTATAAAATGCATAGAAGTAATCCCTTAAACCTGGGTGATAAAAGGACCTGGATAGCTAGGGGCTGGCCGGAGCAGGAGGACTGAACATCTGGAGGGCAGCCTCCTCCCTCATGGGGGACTGCATGTCCTGTAGCTTGTCTGCCACCTGGAGAAATCTAGGTGGTAGTACCATGGGACAGCAAGGGAGGGTAACCCATGCCTGGATGCCAAGGGCATCTCCGTAGAGGGGAAGTATGCACAATGCATCATTCAACATACATAGGCCCCACTGGGGAGAAAAATCCCTACAACTGCAGCATAGTGACAGCATGGTCTCTCACAGGCCCTGCACTGACAACTTGGCACCTCTGACCAAGGGCCTGTGGTAGGATCTAATGGAGAAGGTAAGTCCCAGGGAAGTCAGGTGACAGAGCCAGAGAGACCAGTCCAGATTGGGGCCAATCAGACCACTGAGAAGATAAACACACAGTGGAAGAAAAAATAAAAATAAAATGGGCCTAAAACACTCCAGTATGGGAAGGCATTTGGAGAATACTATCCCTAGCCCCCTTCCCCTCTCCCCCAACACCACCACCAGTTATTGAATGAGACTGGGCATTTGCTCTTGCCTCATAAAACATCCCATACATGTGACAGTATCCCATAGTATTACCAAGCCAGTTTTTCTGCTTTGACGCAATACTTTTTTTTATTTTCGTCTTTGGTAACCAGGTAAGGCCCACTAGGCACAAGTGCCTGTTTTCAGGGCGACCTGGAACACTGGCAGTTAAGTAACTTGCTCAGAGTCACACAGTATGCAAGTGGAGGTTGTGAGAATCAAACTCAGGTCTGGTTAGCTGGATGCATCAAGCTCATTCACACCTCATTCCTCTAACCTCTAGGCTATACTGCCAGCCCATGTCACTTAAGTGATGTAAAAATCTGCCTTACGTGCATGAACTGGTTACTCACCACAAGGCATGCAGAACTAATAATATGTTTCCATATGAGACAGCAGCTGACTTGGGATTTTGCTGAGGCTCCATCATTCTACACTGCAGTAAAATCCTTTAAAAAAAAGACTTTTCTTTGATGCTCAGTTACTAGCCTTTTCTGCTTACCCTCAGGATACCATACATACATCACATTAATTTGCACAGTAAATGATAGGCTATTGTATGGTCTTCGTCATATTTGCAGCGCCCACTGCGGAGGTATGAGATGAACTGTAAGGGTATCTTTGGCCTCCGTGAGGTAATATTCTTCCAGCACATTACATGGATTTGATGGCTCAGTAACCTGACCATACCCAAATGAATGAGCTTAGTATACTGAATGTGCGTAACTGCCGATTAAGCCAGAAATTCATTGACGGTAGGGGAGGGCTTGAGCAGACCATTAACATTGTACCTTAGTTAACACAGCATCTCCTGGAAAGGTAACCAGAAAAGTTCTAGACAATGAGTAAGGTCAGACTTTCTAACAGGAAAAACATCCAGAGAAATCATGACAAGAGTGAGCATGTATTATAGGTAGGGGACAGCTGAAATTGTGCTGTAATTACACACACACACAGAGAAATGTGATGGCAGAGAAAGGCCCCACGGCCCCATCTAGTCTGCCCAACACCCTCTGGAGTACAAGATTGGTACTCGTTCGTCCAATGGGCAAAGTGTGCTTTTAAAGGAGTTTCATCTGGGTGCTATCACTACACTGTTTCTGAAATGCACTGTGTCAAAACAGAGGACTGCCTAATACATAAGGGTGATTTAAGAGGCATGACAACTAAACATACAGCAAGTACCTGCTTGCCAATGTTGGTAATTAGCGCCACCAAAATAATGTGCATACATAACCTTTTTCCATAGGAGAGTTCAGCACAGGCTCCACACTTTACTGAAAGCCAGTTTATGAGGCCTGCATGATTCCATGAATTATGGGACCTAGATATCATCTATCTTTTCAGTGTCTCTCTCTTCTTCTCCAACAGCAGCTGGTTCAGTCAGAGTGTGTAATTTGGTTACCCCAGTTCACCATTTACCAGTAGGGGGTCTACAGATTGTTTTCTTATGATCAAAACTATGACCTTTCCTCCTCCAACACACACACACCTCAAATGAATGTTGATACAGAGAAAGATTTCAAACAAATTAATTTTTGCAGCCAGTCATGCTCACACACCGCAGTTGGTAGGGTTCTACTACATGGATTTAATATATACTGTAGATACATATATTTGCACCATGGGAGAGATAATTAACAGGGCAGAATAAAAATGGTTATTCACCTTCAGGGTAAATAGCATTATGTTCCCCCGGTAGCCCATGTTATTTTTCCTGTAGCCTCATTCCAATGGAAGTTCCATGGTATAACAAGCATTTGTCAATGCTGAATGTTGTCTCGCTGGCATTGGCATTGGTAGTACCAGAGTTAGAGACACATAATAGGAATGGCAGTGAAAGATTGAAGTGACACCAACCCCACCCCCACCCTGTAGAGACTAAGAGGCATTGAGGTGTGCCTTTGAGTCGTCAACTATAACGCTCATGGCATTGTACCTCATCCTACTCTGTAGACACTGACAAGTGTCGTGGTGTGCTTTGGGGTCTTTGAGAGTTATACTTACCCCTATTCCATAAGGAAATACACTGAGGTGGGTGCAGTATAGGAGAATGAGGTGAACTTTGTGGCCGAACAGTGCAAGGCACACCACGATGCCTGTCACTGGCTGCAGGATGGGGGTGGAATGGCATGAGCATTACAGCCTATGATCCCAAGTCACACCTCTGACTCCTGACAGTCTCTACAGGGTGGGGTGCTACAGCTGGAAACCCTAACATCGTAGGCATGTGTTGGTATTTTCACTCCAAATTTTCACCATGGACTTTTTGTAAGCCCACCTCATGAAAAGCGGCACTATCAGTTTGTTAGCAGAAAGGTAGTTTTGCACAGCAGCTATGCCATTTGGCGACACAGGGACAAAAACACATTTTGGGCAGCATGTGGAAAATGACAACTGTATTGTTCATGAGAAGATGTAAAAAAATGGCAACGTTGAAAATCTGGAGTGAAAATATGAAAAATTGGTGAAGGTATGAGCATGCATAGAAATTGTGCAACACACATCAGTAACCCAATTATTTTGGGGATTTTTTTGACCACATCTTTAACATAGACATTTTGGGACCTCCCCTCATGAACAGTGGCAGCGTGATTCTGTTAATGTGTCCAAAACGTTGATTTCGCACAGTGACCATGCCATTGTGCGCCACAAGTGTGAAAATACATTTAGGGCAGGATGTGAAAAATGACAGCTGTACTGTTCATAAGGAGGTGTAAAAAAATGCCAGTGGTGAAAATGTGGCATGAAAATAGTGCAAGTTTGACAAGTTACAAGGGTGCATGGAAACTGTGCAATGCACGCTTCTAACACAGTCATTTTATAGAATTTTGTCACCAAATTTTCAACATATGCAATTTAGGACTTCTGCTCATGAACAGTGTCACCACCATTTGCTGAAACTGTCCCAAAAACTGATTTCACGCAGTGACCATGCTATTCTGTGCCGGACGTGCGAAAACACATTTCGGCCAGGATATGTAAAATGACAGCTATACTTTTCATAAGGAGGTGTGAAAAATGGCAATTTTGAAAATCTGGAGTGAAAATATTACAAATTCATGAAGTTATGAGCAAGCGTGGAAACTGTGCAACGCACGCTTGTAAAACAGTCATTTTGGGGATTTTTTCCACCAAATTTCCAACATAGGCTTTTTGAGAGCCCATCTCATGAACACTAGCACTGTCGTTTCATTAATCAGTCCCGAAAGGTTATTCCGCACAGTGACCGCGAAAATCACCTTTTAACGCCATGACAGTGATAGAATTCATGAGGAGGGGACCCAAAAACCCCATGTTGAAAATTTGGTGCCAAAATTCTGAAAAATGCCTGAGATATGCATCAAAGTTGAAAAAAAACTATTTATTCCATCATACAGCTTACTGTCATTTCCTCCATTCGCAGTTGGCTTTGAAGAGTGAAGATGTGTTCTCGGTCCACCGAAGATTATCGCGCCAGACTCTGGAGGTAAGTATGGGGTGAGGGGGGTGTGGGGAGGCAGGGTTAACAGTGGGTGAGTGCGGGTTGTGGGAGGGGCAAGGAGCGGCAGGAACCGTTTTCTTTTCACAGGGTTTAAAAGAAAAACTTGTGGAGCAGTTTTTATTTTCAGGGTAATTTGGCATGCGGGGTGGGCTCCCAGCATGCCCGTGGTGTTTATTTTTGGGGAGGGATGCTGTAGCCGATGGGGGATTGGGCACTCCCGTTGGCAAACAATGAAAGCAGGGGGAAGGGCAAGAGCCGAGGGGGATTGGGCACCCCCCCTCGGCACATAACAAATGGGGGGTTGCATTATGCCGACGGGAGTGGGCTCTCCCATCAGCACATACATTGGGGCAGGGCACGCCAACAGGGGGATTGGACACCCCCGAGGTTGGCAGTATAGCAGGCAGTGTGCCACCATGTTAATCTTTTTTCACCACCATTGAAAGCACATCGGGAGGCCCACTGTGTATGACAAGTTTTGCTTGCATTGCAGCAGACCTTTAGTTTGATGTGATTGCCACATTAAGTACGCATGGTGTGGTTTCGGCATGCAGGCTGATTAGGGAATGAGGGACGCACCTACTGATGCATGAAACACTGTAATAACCCAATTTCAGGTTATTACGGCGTTTGAAACTTACCGTAATCCATTTGATAAATGGGGTTACCAGTAGTTATTATGTCTTTATCATTGGTCAGGAAATTTTCTCCTATGTGCACCACCACATCCCATCACCCTTCTTTCCAATGAGCTCAACCACATTCAATTTGAGTCTGGCTACCATAGCTCAAGGGCTTCACTTGTTTTTGAGTCAGGGGAACCATCTGTTCTGCCCTTCCCCTCACTGTGGTGTTTTCCACCACTATCTTTTCTTGTTCTGCTACCCCTTCCCATGACTCCTCCACAGATCTGCATGTTCTACCAGTGCTGAAGCCCCTTCAGAGGCACTACTTGTGGCAAACATAG
Source organism: Neoceratodus forsteri (assembly GCA_016271365.2). NCBI lineage: Eukaryota > Metazoa > Chordata > Ceratodontiformes > Ceratodontidae > Neoceratodus > Neoceratodus forsteri. The sequence goes on along the minus strand of JADMNL010000034.1, from coordinate 22,559,179 downwards.
CGCAGGGCAAAGGTTGACCCTAAGTTTTCAGTTCTAGAACTTTGTCTATGGTTGACATCCATCCACTCATGCCTGTCCTCTTCTACCCTCTGCTGCCATCCTTTACTACAGTAAAACATCCTATGTTGGCCTGAGGTGTCCTCCGAGGAATGGTACCTGTAGTGGCCCTATTTCCCATTCAGTCCTGGCTTTCAGGGCGCATATCTTTGTCTTACAGCCTGTAGCTTGACAGCGATGTTGTGAAGCTTCCTACAGCTGATGCAGCAACCATGGTCCCAGATCACCCTCTTAATCAGGACTGCCCTACACACCCCTATACTGGCCATTCCTTTCAGGAGTACAGCCCCTCAGTACATCCTCCCAGCAGCTGTATCCCAGAGAGGCAGTTGACTATTTCCTGTGGCTTTTACCCTAGATCGGAATAGTTCCTAAACTGTCCGAGGCTATATACCTGATAAGGAGTTATCCTCACTTCCTGTATGTTTACCCTAGATAGGAATAGTTCCTAAACCATACAAGGCTGTACCCTAGATAGGAGTTATTTCTGCTTCCTGTAGCTTTAATCAAGACAGGGATTAGTCACTAAACTGTAATGAGTGGCTTCTGTTCCCAGAAACAGGCTTGGCCCCTGCTGTCACTGCTACCTTGGATTGTATGCACCGTGGTTACAGGCTTACTCCCTATAGGTCTCCAGACCTCAATTTAGAGTTGTGTAGAATGTAGAGTTCCACTGGTGGAATTCTCATGGAATTGCAACTCCGCTTTTAGAATGCTTTTCAGAATGTCTTTTTGAATTCTATGGAACTCCAAAAAGCATTTCTGTGTAAACTGCAGAATATTTTCCACAGACCAAAAACTGTGGGATAATTTTATGTGCACTGCAGAAAAAGAATTTGCATTTTATGTACCTGGCAAATTATTAATCTGCAAGAGCCATTCTGCTTTTGAAATTTCAGAATTCTGTTACCATTGGAGTTTTCAAAATTATGTGGAATTTTCTTAAATTCTGCAGAATTTTGTTCCTTTAACATTTGAAAATTCTACACAGCACAACCTCAAACACTCCAGGTGTGCAATGATAAATCCAGGTGCTCCCGGTAAAGGGCATGGAAAATAAACTAGACAAACAGAAGGAGTATTAGACGACTGTAAGCCAGAAAACAAACAAAATTTAATAAAGTTTAAAGTTCAGAAAATACAAAGTGCAAAGTGCATGTAGCACACTGCATGCATCACATACATACACTGGGAAATCCCCAGTGCTTCCAGTTCAAACTGGCTGTTCATCAGAGAATGCTGGGGATTTACTTGTATGGGTGTGCTTCATGAGCAGGGTACTATATGCACCTTGCATTTTTGAATATTAAAATGTATTATTTTGTTTTTTGTTTTCTGTCTCATAGTGGTTGAGTGCTCCTTCCATTTGTCTATATTATTCCTTATAGGACCCTTCCCTGCATAGTGACAGGCTCACACAATCCCTTCTCTTTTTCCTACTGGCAAACCTGGTATACCAGTCAACAGTACATCACTGGCATGACTCTGGTACACATTCTCGCTGTATATGGCTTAAAAAAAATACCCTTGGTGGGTGACCCAGAAGCAACTTACCTTTGGTTGACTAAACTGGGCAGAGGTCCATGTGGAGCTGCCACTCTAGCAGATGCCCCTAAAGATGTTGTTCTCCTGTTCCATGGTCCTCATTCTCTGGGGTCAAAACACTTTGATGTTCATTGGGTCACCTGTTGCAGAGGTATAGGCCAGGAAGCATATGCAAGCTAGGGAAAGTCAAAATTAGCAAGCAGTGTTTTATTATTGTTAAAAACAATAAAATAAAATTTAAATTGTGCAGAATAGTGCTTATACAGGTAGTTCAAACAAAACAAAGTCCTTCTGCTGAAGATATTTCTAAATCTAATTTTGCTCTCTTCCTCTCTTTAATAAAAGATTGCTCTCTCTCTCTCTACGCTCTATATATATATATATATATATATATTCATGCAAAATCTTTGTTAATGCATCAGTTAGGGTTCTACAGCAAAAAGTGAGAAATTTGATTTTGGGGTTCCCACCCCTTACCCCCCCCACCCCTCCCACCAACAGGCATCGGGATGTGCGTTGAGGTCATCAAGCCCTAACTCTCACCCCATCTCATATGTAAATAAGCTGAGATGGTGCAGTGTAGGAGAATGGGGTGAGAGTTATGGCAGATGACCCCAACGCACACCCGGATGCCTGTTGGTGGGGCGGGTGGGGTGGGGTGCAAGGGTGGGAACCTTAAAATCAAATTTCTACTTTTTTCACTGTAGAAGAACCCTAACTGATGCATTAATGAAGTTTTTGCGTATAGAATTTCCTTACTTTTAAGAAAGAATAGAAAAGTAGAAAGTTGCTTAAGTTGGTGGGGAGCAGGGCTGCTCCCACCAACTATAAGTGACAGCCAAATTACACACTCAATGACTAAACAGTACATTCACAACAGCAAGGGCAGCCACCAAACAAATGTTAATCTAGTAGAACAACAGAAGGCGCTGTCCACAAAGCGAAACTGCGTCACACAATATCTCCAAAAAAAATATTGCCCGACACATAAACACCCCTATTAACATCTACAGGACATGCTGTCCACACCCTCCAAATTTCAAGTAAAAAGAGCAAACCGTGTCCAAGATATGACATGTCAAAATGTGAAATTTTCATTCATCAGAGTGGCACAGTCCCGCACCTGTTGACATTTAACACACACAACAACTGAAAACTACATCCATGACACTAAGGCTAGGTATCCTATCAGTTTCACCACCACCACTAGCAAAAGCGCTGTCCGAGAATGTAAACTGTGCTACGCATTTCTCCACCCAAAAATTTTCTGACATGGAAACACAGTAATTTACATTCACAGGACATGCTGTCAACACCCTCCAAATTTCAAGTGAAAAGACTAAACCGTTTCCGAGATATAACATTTTAACGTATGAGATTTTCATTCGTCAGACTGTCACAGTTCCGCACCTGTTGACATTTAACACACACAATGACTGAAAACTACATGCATGACACTAAGGCTAAATATCCTATCAATTTCAAGCTACCACCACAAGCAAAACACTGTCCGCAATATGTAAAGTGCGTCATGCAATCTCTCCGCAAATAAAATTTCTCTGACAAGCAAATACCATAATTCACATCTACAGGACATGCCATAAACACCCTCCAAAATGTCAAGTAAAAAGACCAAACCATTTCAGAGATATTCAATGCTAAAGATTGGTAAAATTTCCCTATCTATTCCATTATAAAAATCTGGCCATCTTGTCCTTCCCTCGCGATCAAAGATGGCGATCAAAGAATCTCATGATCAAAAATTTGCAGGCTCATGATCAAAGAATTTGCAGGCTCATGAACAAAGAATTAAAAATCTTATAAATCAAAAAATGATGGAATTACGGTATACCACTGCCATGGTTCAACAGAACGAAGCCCCTGAGTAAATCCACCCTCATTTGACTTCCTAGGACACCCTGGGCTGAGAAAATTGATTTTTAAATTGGACCATCTCGTCCCTTGCTCACGATGCACAATCGCGATCAAATAATCTCACGATCAAAGAATTTGCAGGCTCACGAACAAAGAAATAAAAATGGTGAAACGTGAATTTTTCACCGATTTGAACCAAACCAGTGACATGCCTTGATAGAACGAACCCTCCTGAGCAAAACCCACCCTCATTTGTGTCCCTAGCCCACCCCTGAGCTGAGATATTAGTGTTTTTAGGTCGCGATGCAAGATCGTGATCAAAGAATCTCACTATCAAAGAATTTGCAGGCTGGCAATCAAAGGTCATTAGCGAGCCACAAATTAAGATTTTAAAAGCTTATAACTCTATTTTTTGACCAAGTTGGATGAAACCAAAGGCATGGCTTGATAGATCGGAGCCCCCTGAGTAAAACCCATCCAAGTTTTACTTCAGAAGTGACCCCTGAGCCGAGATATTTGTGTTTTTCTGATTGGAAATTAAAAAACAAGATGGCGGACCTCATGATCAAAGAATTTTGAAAATTCTCGGGGATAAAGATTCTTGAACCATGAGGCTGCAAATTTTTTGATCGCCAGGCAGGACTAGATGGCCAGAACCCCATTCTTTGTTCACAAAACATACATATAAATTTTCCCATTGACTTATAATGGGAACTTAAAAGTGGCATAACTTTTGAATGCCTTAATATCTTTTCACCAAACGAAAAGTGGCATGTTCGGCCACCAAAGCTCTTTCAAATGAGCCATCTTGCAGAATGGCACACCACATGACGGCTGCGCAGGGCCACATCCAAAATCCCAAAAGCTGCCTCCAAAAATGGATAATTTTGCATTTTTCAGCGTTTTCGTACACAAAGACCGTAAGTTCAACTGAAACAAAATTTGGCAGATCAAGAGATCTACCATGCCCCACCACGCATTACAAATTTCAGGCAAATCTGTTGAACAGGGCCAAAGTTATTAATGCACAAACTTTTGACTTTAGTATGTAAGTGACAGCTGAACCCTAACTATATTGGTGCGACATGCCACTATAATATATATAAAACACACATATGTGTGTGTATATATATATATATACACACACACACACACACACAACACCCACCTATATATATATATATATATATATATAGGGATACATGATGGCATGATGATGGCAGAATATTGTCACTCCTGCAGAGTGAGCTCTGATATCTCACAGTGCCCAAGCTCAAGATGCAGGAGTGACAATATTTGCCATAGCACATGATATGCCCATCATGTATCCGATATATACAATAGGGCCAAGAGTTTCAGAAGTTTTGTTATGCTGTCTTGTGTTCTGTTCCTGTTAATGTGTTTGCTCATTCTGTGTGTGAGCTTTTCTAAATGGGCTGGCAGTGTTATAAACTCTGAGATACACATGAGTGTGTTTTGCAATGCTAAATGAGTTAGTTTTAGATAGGAATGAGAAAAATACTTTTGTGAAGCTGTATTGTTTAGCAGTCTGGCTGCAGTGAAGTTAAATGCATCACAGTAATTGTAATGAACTGAGAGGCAGAGTGTAAGAACAGCTGATACTGTTTTCAGTGGTAATTAAGTTAGCTGCAGGCAGAATGCAGAGTGTTCTGTGAAATTGTGGTCTTTAGGATTCTGGCTGCAGTGAAGTTGAAATTGTAATGGGTGAGAATCAGAGTTTGAGGAACAAGTGAGAATGTGTTTCAGTGGTAGTTGAGTTAGCTGCAAGCAGTAGTTTAGACTGTTCTGTGAAGCTGTGCTGTTTGGAATTTTGGCTGCATCAAGTTGAGAGCATCACAGTAATGAGCTAGAAGTTGGGGGGGGGATAGGAGTGTTTTGTAATGCTCACTGAGTTAGCTGTAGGCAGCAGTGAGACCTCTCAGGTAGTTCTGCATTTGGGTCTATGGTAACAGCACAGGTGTTTCTTGCATGCTGAGGGGAAAGCTGCCTAGGGTGATGATATCAGTGACCTTTTGTGACCTGTGTGTGTAAATGTCTCATATCTTCACAGTAGAGCAGAGGGTAAAAATATCACACTGCAGTGGATGATACACTGTTTTATCTCACTCATTTACCACTCACCCCATTGTGTGTGTGTGTGTATATATATATATGAACACTTGTGACACAACATTACATTTCATCCACTGTTTTATAAATTACACCAGCCATGCCCAGAAGGAGTGGTCATAAAAAGATTACGCTGAAAATTTGGGGTAAAAATGTAAAAAACCAACTAAGTTATGAGGAAACAAATCGTTCCAACATTTACTCATAACTTTATTTTTTGCAGATTTTGGCTCCTAATGTTCAACATATCCCTTGTGTTACCCCACCTCCTGGACATGGTAGGTGTCATTTTTCCAAATCTCCTTCAAAACTTGTTTCCACAGTTGCACAGCAAAATCATCTTTCGGATGGGATTTTTAAAATTTAAACTGTCGTGATCATAATGTCAAGTCATAAAAAGACTTGGACATTTGGAGTCAAAATGTGGGAGCCCATTTAAAAGTAGGTATTGCCTCTCAACTGCCCTATCCTGGGCAATTACAATCTAGCAATGTGTCAAAGCAGGACACCACTGAAAATGAGATATTGCATCTCATCTGTTCTATCCTGGGTAAATATATAGTAACAATGTATACAAGCAAGACCTGGTACAACAGCACTACCAGCAGTGAACATTCAGCTTTGGCTTGTTTTAATTATTAGTTCTAGAACCTACTGTAGTGACATCACCTGAGCAGAAGCCTAGAGTTAACCTTTCCATGTGGGGTTTCTGCTCAACAATTGCCACTGGGTTTTGATCTAATACTGAATTACCAGATATAACTTCTGTTACTATTGTTTTAATACATGTCATTCTTATGTATGTTAGACCAGCATGAATGTCAAGAAAGAAAACACAGCTATAATAGCCCCAAAGTAGATCAAAATCCAGTGGGTGCATCCTCCTCCGGTTATGACTTAGTACAGCCAGGTTGTGAAAGTGGGCATACTATACACTGCACTCACCCCTTTGATATTGCATAAAGTCTATAAACATAACTTAAATAAGAAGTAAAAAGAAAAAAAGAAGAAAATCAAGATATAAAACAAAATCAAATGAAAACAAACACATGAAAAAAGTAAAAACATTGCTTATTTTTTTGGCAAGAAACGAAATAAATGCTTGCAGCACTTGTTGTTTAGGTTTTGTTACTACCACAGAGACAGTGCACAGGTAAGTGGCAGTGGAACTGTCTGATTCACAAAACCTTTCAAGACCATAGCATAATGCTGCTTAATACGACGCCGTGTACTAGGAATGTGATTTATAGCGTGTATAATGTCATTTTGAGGTATTTTATGAATGTAAATGTGATAAAGAAATAAAACCAAATTTTCAATGAATACAAAGAAATAACTTGAAATTCAAGAAAATTTAAAAATTAAAAAAAGAATTTCATGGGGCTCTAATATCACACATAAACAAGCATTTGTCAATGCGAATGTTGCTTGCTTCTATGTGCTGTTTAGGTATTTGAAGTCATTGGGTGCAAATATTGAAAATTTGCGAACTTACGAGCATGTGCAGGAACTGCATAACGCCTTCGTAAAACAGTCATTTTAGGAATTTTTCACCAAATTTTCAACATAGCCATTTTAAGACCTCTGCTCATGAACAGTGTCACTGTGATTTTGTTAATGTGTCCCATACATTGAGTTTGCACACCGACTGCGCCATTGTCGCGCTACATGGCGAGCTGCGTTTTGGGCAGGATGTGAAAATAACAGCTATACTGCTCATAAGGAGGTGTGGTAAAATAGCAATGTTGAAAATCTGGGTGAAAATATTGAAAATTTGCGAACTTACGAGCCTGCGTGCAAGATTTCATAGCGCTCGTATAAACAGTCATTTTAGGAATTTTTCACCAAATTTTCAACATAGCCATTTTAAGACCTCTGCTCATGAACAGTATCACTGTGATTTTCTTAATTTGTCCGTACATTGATTTAGCACACCGACTTGCGCATTCTGCGCTACATGGGTGGAACACATTTTGGGTGAGATGTGAAAATGACAGCTATACTACTCATAAGAAGGTGTGGTAAAATGGCAATATTGAAAATCTGGAGTGAAAATATTGAAATTTCGCGAATTTACGAGCCTGGCGAGAACTCGCCAATGCATGCTAAATAAAACAGTCTTTTTGATTTTAGCACAAATTTTCAACATGGGGTTTTGGACCCTTCTCATGAATGATGTCACTGTCATGGTATTCAGGCCCAAAGGTGATGTCGCTGCACAAAATCACCCTTTGGGCCAAATATTGCCATGGCAGTGACATCATTCATGAAAGAGTCCCAAGCTCCATGTTGAAAATTTGCAAAAATTCAAAAATGCCTGAGATATGCAACAAAGTTGAAACCCCGTATCTAGGCCATTATACAGCTTACCGTCATTTCCTCAGTTCGCGGTTGGCTTTGAAGAGTGCAGATGTGTCCCGGTCCACGAAGATCTTCGCACCAGAGTCGGAGGTAAGTATAGGTGAGGGGGTCGGGAGGCTGGATCTGCAGTGGGTGGGTGCGGGTTGTGGGAGGGGTTGGGAGGCGCTCCAGGCGGGACCGTTTTCGTTTTCAGGTTAAAAAAAAAGCGTCGTGGGACCGTTTGCCCGACGCTGGGTGGGCTCCCAGCATGGCACAGGGCGTTGGGGGGTGTTCAGCTGATGGGGATTGGGCACCCCGTGTAGAGGACTCATTGCCACACTGGGGTGGGCTCAGCGTGGCACCTACAACTGGGGAGGCGAGCTCAGCCGACGGGATTGGGCACCCCGTCGGCTACGCAGTAGGTGCGGGCGCGCATGCCTGCGTGTGGGGAGCTACGCTTCAGTGGGCTTCTTATCTCTGCTCACTGAAGCGTAGCTCCCCCTTTCAACTGTATGCCACTGCATTTTGGAGCGTGTCATAGACGGCTCCAAAATGCATTGGCTTACAGGGGCCGCGCCTGCCAGCTCACTGACTGAATTGGAGAAGGAGGTGACACACCTCCGAAATCTCCGATGATGGCACTATGTTTCTTGCACATGCGTGCAAGCAACATAAAAATGGATATTTGGTGGGAAAAAAGAAACTTTAACAAGCACTCTAAAATAGAATAAAAATATAATTACTTCAAAACATACACTCAGACCAATACACTAGGGTTGTTAAACAGACTTCACTCTGACCAAATTTCTGATTATATTTAAAAATGTAAAATGTAAATTACAAGGTCTATGTTCCCTTCAGTTTCAGAAGTAAACATACGGTATGTCCTTAATGTCATGTTATTGTTCCATCTGTGTGATCATTGCAATCTATAGCATTAATTAAAAATAATTTTTATAAAATGTTAAAAAAGATTCTTTACATATAGTACATAACACCATCACCTATAGCATAATTGCTGAGTCTAATAAGAAAACAGTAAATCTAATATGTCATATTCAAAGACTACAGTAGATCTAATATGTCATATTCATCTGTTACCTATAAAATATTAAAATATTTTTCTTACTAAAAGTTAGTGTGTAAATGTAATGTTCTTAAGTTAAATCATGTTGTGTGGCATGACACATGAAAAAAACAAGATGCACACACTTTCCAAACAAAATTCTTCTCATATAAAAAATCTTGCCAAAGGATCTGTAAACCAAAGAATACATGATGGTTTGGTAATGCGTGCTAATCATTTTTTTGAGGGGGGAGGGGGACTGGGTCTAATTTAAAGACTTATCTCTGTCAGTTTTGACTGTGCTACTGTCCCAGTTATCTTTTTACCTCGATTTGCCATTTTTTGTACTCTCTTTGCTTTGATATTTTATGAAATGCTTAAATAGTTGCTTATCACCAAGTGTATTGGTCCACTCTTAAATGAATGATTGTACTTGTAACTCACTCCGAGTCTCCCCCTGAAAAACAGATCTTCGGGACCCAGTGGGCCTTCCCAGTTAACAAAATTGAAATAAATAAATAAAATAAATAGTTGCAGCTCAGTAATCTCTTAAATTGTGAGTAGGAATTACAAGTACCATATATTGAATAATAGTAACTGTGCACACCAAGGCTATGTTTCTGTCAAGGGGTTTCATGATGGAAACAACGGAACAGATTTTCAAAGGCCAGAGAATTGTACTGTGCTTGTGTCAACAGGTCTGTGTGCATCAGACTAGCTTGCACCTATGCTTAATAAAAACAACGGAAGGCGCCATGTCGGAAAGGGGGCCTGCATCCAAAAATTATGCACCATCCCTTGTTTGTTCCAGTCAGTAACATCGCAGAACAAAATAAAGTGGATAAAAATAGAGCGAAAACAGTGACACCATCAATATTGGCAGCACAAAATGTAGCGTGCCAGAACAATGCAGGCCACATGACATGCAGATAGCAAACAACGTCCACCGCATGGAGGCACTGCACTGGAGCAAAAAGGGCCAGGAGCACAATCCAGCGTGTCATCTCCCCAGTCTTGTGTGTTGTGTGTGTTGCTGGGGACATGCTGGCTTGTGCTTCTGGCCCTTTGCTTTATACACAGCCATCCACATGGTGGCCATGGTCCACCTGTCCTCCAGTGGTTACTCCATCACTCAACATTCTTGGTGGGGGTACCCCACCATGTGGGTGCCTGTGCCATTAGATTACCATGGTAGGTGTCCAGTGGCCTGCTTCCCCCCAGTGGTGGTTGCACCCTACCTTGTTCCATCTCCCTGCACCCCTGTGCTGTTCCTGTGCATGGGTGCCTGCTGCTGTTTGTTCCGTTCTAGTGCAGTGCCTCCATGCGGTGGATGTTGTTTGCTACCTGCGTGTCATGTGGCCTGCATTATTCTGGCAAGCTACATTTTGTGCTGCCAATATTGATGTTGACACTGTTTTTGCCGCTTTATTTTTGTCCACTTTATTTTGTTCCACGACGTTACTGACCGGAATGCCTTATCTGGGATTTTCAAAGCATGAAGGTCCAGTCAGTGATTAGACCAGCCTGAGCCAATATTCTCCTGTGGGACTAGTTTAGAGTGTTTGGAGGACATAAAATGCCGTTGTCTAGGCCGTTTCTTCAGCTGTATTTTTTTGACACAGCTTCCATCATTCTCACATGATGCCTCATATTTTTTGATGCAGCTTCCATCATTCACATCCCAGGTGTCATATTTGACATAGCAGACCTCTATGTCATTTTAGGGGACTTTGCCACAGTTCATGCTTTTCTTGCAAAATACGGAGCACAGTATTTGATGCACCTGGATTTGACACAGGCCGGATGTTTGCAGCACCTTGCATCAGTCTAAGGGTCCTATGAAAATCCGGTCCAATGCCTCTGCTGCGCAAAAGTTACCTATATGTTATTTTATATAGTGATTGATTAGAAACACAGTAGACTTGGTGAAACGGCAACCCTCTCACTTAAAACGTTCTGCTTTCTTCTTTATTTAAAATAAATAAATAAATCTACCTCACACCCATCTGCTTACTTCACACCCAGTGCCCATGTTTGTAGTCTTAATTTCTGTCAGTTTCTAATTTAATTTTGATCATAAGAAACTCCAGCTTCATGTAGCAGTCCTCACATAGTAAGTGCTTCCATCTAAATGATGCTAATTTAAATGGAAGTGCAAGGCCTGCTGCCTATTGCAGGAGTTTGTTTTTTACAGTCCAAATTATATTTAGAGATTGACCACTATAAAGAGACATCCATGGCACTGGATGGGTGCTAAGCTGATGGGTGGGTGGATTTATTTATTTTAAATACAAAAACAAATGGCATACTGTTGCCGCTTTTGTTTCAATTTTATTTTTCAGTTATGTAAGATTAGCGGAGCTCTTAATTTACATGGGATGAATTTTTTTTTTCATTTGTTTTACCAGGAGTGGCAAACTAAGCTGAAAGCTTGTTTACAGGTGCAACCAGGGAGCACATAGAAGTTAAGTGACTTACTAAGGGTCACACAGTATGCAAGTGGGAGCTGTGGGATTCAAACCCAGGTCTCCAGATTTACAGCTCAGAGCCTTAAACCACTGCACTACACTGCCTCTCAATAAAGGGAGACCAGGATTAAAACCCTTCTTTCCAACACCATTCTGTTGAGCTGCTCCATGCCTTAGTCCTCCCCACCACAGGAGTATCTCGGAATGCACAAGAATTTATAGTGAAACATTGGCAGCTATAGCAATGACTTTGATGCTATGGTAAAACAACTTGTGTGACCTTGAACTGTGATACAACAAGATTTGTAAGGGTATGGAAATCAATACAGAATAACACCTACTCATATACCATGGGTTTGTAGGGTAATTATAATGGTGGAAAAATCACTTAACCCTTGCTGCGCCAGACTGATATATCAGTCCAGACTTTTTATACATTCTGATTATGTTTGCAGCATTAGGCTTAATAATAATAAATATCTTGCCTTGATAATTATCTATTGGTGCCTGAAGTATCTGCTTATGCTACTTGTCAGTTTCATAAGCATGGTTTTGACCTCAGCTGATGATGTGCAGTTAATCTACAGCATGCATGCCACATCTGTCTGTGACCGTATCGCATCTACTGTAATATCACAGCCAATAATCAGAGCCATTGAAGCCACCCAGAGAAGGATTGCATTCAGATCAGCGTTATTGTTTTGCTACATTCAGATTTTTATTTGGTGAATGGTTTTCCTAGGAGATCATGGCTTAATAGTTTGGAAAACATATTAAAATGCAGTCCTATCGATTAGTTCAACTCATTATATCATGGGATTGGTTGAACATAGAACCAGATAAAAAGAAAACAAGCATGAGCAACAATTAATCCAGGATATGTTATATTTACAAAAAACAAACAAAAACTTTACAGTATCTATCAACTGTGACTAAAACATAGACTCACAGCCTATACTGTAACATGCAAACCTCAATATATTTTAAAATGCAATTCTGTCTGGATTTTAAACAGTGAAAAGCAAGGAAATTGGGCAAACAAATTTGATTCAATTCTGGTTTTTGGGGTTGTTTGTTGTTACTATAATAGATTCCAGGCATCTTCTAGTTTTATTTGGTTGTAAAATGTCTACTCACCAAAATTCAGTATTTTATAAATGTTTTAATGTATTTTTCAAGAAAAATGGCCAACACAATTGGCTTAAAATACCATGTAGACACTGGCAAGAGTTAGGATAGAGAAAAAGAAAAAAGAAAAACACAGTGCAAAGCACAGGAAGTACCTAGAAAGTAAATATGTCAGGTATGTTACTATTCTTATCAATTGTAGTCAAAACTAGCTTGTTTTGGAAACCAAACAAACAAACAAAAACATTTTGTTACACTGCAACTTTAATACAGAATGGGAGGTTTTCATTTTTAGGGATGACTAAAGGACCAACTCCACACCTTTCAACTATCCCTGGTTTTCATGGATGTCCAAACTACTTTAGGGCTCACCTGCCCTTCAGACTTATTTTTGAAGAGCAATTTCAAAGCATACACAAAAGCTAAATAGTGAACTCCCAGTTAATTAAACCTTTCAAAACGGCACTTATGCTCGTGACCAGAGTTTGTGATCTGAGATTGGGATGTCAGGGACTGGAATCAGCAAGGGAGGATCAGTTGGCTCAGCTGCAGATCTGAAAAAAGAGCTGTGCTCTGTGGTGCAGGTTTGAATGCCACTTAGGGGGTTAGCAGCCTCTTGGAACATGAAGTGCAGCTCAGTGGACAGCACACTCAGACAGGAATTAAAAAGCCACACTGCTACACAGTGCTGCTCTGGTTCAAATGAGCTCGAGTGATGAGGTACTCCTGATGAAAACCTACTTGAGTGGAGTGCCGCAGCATTCAGGCCCCGGTGTTTGTCCTCCTTTGCTTCATTGCATTATCAGCAATTCATTTTGTGGAAGCGTATTCCTAGTAAGCAATGGTTTGAGTGTACCTGGTCACTTGAGCTGGAGCAGCACTGTGCAGCATTGTGACTTTTTAATTCCTATCTGAGTGCGTTGTCCTTGCAGCCGTACTTCCAACTGGCTCAGCTGCCTCTAACAGCATGCTGAATCACTGGGTAGATCAGGATTCAGGGGATGGCTTATGCTCAGAGGATGACTTGACATCAGTCCCTGTGTTTGGGGGGGAGGGGAGGCATGCAAAGTTCATCCCTGTTATTGTATGATGGATTGCAGATCCATGTGCACATCAATTAGTTGATGCCGTCCTTCTCTGGTGTTCCAGACCACACTTGGCCAGTCACTCTACGTGACACTGGCCATGTGGGGACTGGCCTCCCATTAGGGATAGATGCAGACCTAGAAGATGGTTGTGGACCTTTAAGAGATCATGAGAAGGCTAGCCTAAGACACATGGCAGACATTGTGATACAGGAGGTAAAAAGCTTCAGGCATCATTTCCCACCTTGGATCTCACCCTTTTGCTCCTTTTCTGTGGGGTTTGTCCAGCTGTGACCAACCATGCCAAGGGAGTTTTCCTGTTTCTGTGTGACCCTCTCCAGCTGGCCCTTGGCTTAGTTTGCTTACATGGGTGAACTTTCATCTCTTCCATTTCAGGCTGAGGACCGAGGCCTCCAAAGTGTGACTGACTGGCACATGACTGAGGAGTCTTCCAGTCTTTGCTGGTCGGGTGGGAACAGTCCCAGCTGATCCCTTTGGTAAGCCAACTGGCCTACAGTATGCCAGCTGTTCCTCTGCCCTTGCACCACCCAAGACACATAATCAAACTATTAGAAGCTCATATGAAAGGGGAGGCTGGTCTGTCACACTTAAGAACTGAGACCAGGAGACAAGCCTCTTATAGGTGTGAAATTGTCTGTTACACATATTTTACTATTGGTACAATAGCATGAATGACAGTGAGATCCAGATTAATTATGATTGTTGCTTATCAGCGGACTTGGTGATTTCCAAGTGGGAGGGAAATACAGGAGACTTTGGCATGTTGGTGAAATTTACAAATGTGAGTTTGGGACTAAAAATAGGGCTGTAGGCATCAGGCAGTAGGCTTTGTGTGAACAGTTACAGACCTTCAAGCTTCTGAAGCCAGTCAATGCTGCGACCTGTCCATGGTTGTATACTGATTACAAAGAGAATTGTGCTGTGATATGTAAAATTTTGATCCCCTGACCCTTGGCATAGTCATAGCCCCCCTCTCTCCTAAACCCAAATCCATTACTCATAAGAGTCTAGTAGTAACCCCTTCCCTCTCCTGCACTCGGGCAGAGTAAGCGATGAGTATCATGGGACCTGGAACTGACACAAGCTAGAGCAGCAAAAAGCTGGTCTAACTTGTGGCAATTGGTGCACGGGATAGAAAATCCTGATCCCTGAATGAGTGAACACCACAAGCTCTGGGTGCCATATGTTTGGCAAACCCGGGGCTTATGACATTCACGAGTGTTAGAAAATCTGGCCCATCACTTTGCAATTTCCTGCACTTGCTCAGATTAACTTGTTTTCTCCCTCTCAATGCCTGTATTTATGTATATTGTCATACTAGTTACTGTTGTACTGCTCTGTGTGTTTGATTGTACATTTTTCTAAGTATTCATTTTGGTGAATTTGCTGATGCTGTACCCTTTTCTCCCCATTTCTCCTCCCTCTACCACTTTCTTTATTCTGACCCCCACATTACATCTCTAAATGAGTCTTGCATGATTCTCTGTATTGCTAATCTGGTAACTTAATTCCAATAAATAAATAAATTCAAACTGTTTCTGCTAATTGTTCTGGATCAGCTATTGGGTAGCACCAGCAAACTCTTGATTCTTTGCTAAAATATTTATCCAGGAAATACCACATTGAGACAAAGTCATTTAATTTCAGATTGGGTCAGGGTAAAGAATAAGTGAAGACCCAGCAGTCACACAAACTGTGTGAGAGGCCTTTCGGCACCATGCAATTTTGCTTAAAGTTGAACCAACATAACATTCTGTGGTGATTTGCATATGCAGCCCATGATGCTTTGCATTGTGTGGGCATGTGTGATTTTGTATTTTCTTGAAACTTGGCTTCCCAGCCAAATGCCCTTTGGGGTAACCCTTGCCTCAGTGTTTGCGCACAGAGGTTCTTTGTCTTTTAAACAGTTTTTTATTTTAATAGGTTCACCACACATAACCAAGACACACTGTCTTAGGGTAGCTGGTTCATTCCACTAGGGTGTCAAACAGACGAGGCATACTGATGAGTC
This sequence comes from Neoceratodus forsteri, assembly GCA_016271365.2. Lineage (NCBI taxonomy): Eukaryota > Metazoa > Chordata > Ceratodontiformes > Ceratodontidae > Neoceratodus > Neoceratodus forsteri. Next base: position 22,543,453 of record JADMNL010000034.1, on the reverse strand, counting down.
CTGGTAGGACGAAACACGTGTCTATGTCATCTGTTAGCACCCTTTGCAAACTGTGTGAGAGGCCTTTCGGCACCATGCAATTTTGCTTAAAGTTGAACCAACATAACATTCTGTGGTGATTTGCATATGCAGCCCATGATGCTTTGCATTGTGTGGGCATGTGTGATTTTGTATTTACATGCAATTGTTCTTACAGTGCAGGCAATTACTGTACATTATTCAAAAAGAATAAATAAAAATGAACTCATTAACATAGCAAGATCATACAGGTAACTAGGTACTGTACAGTACCAAAGATTATAAATGCTGAAAGTTAGGGGTATCTTTCTTAAATAAAGGAGGATTATTCTGTGCTGGTGTGTCACTATGTCCAGACTACTGTAGGTAAAGGTACAATATTTAGTCTTGCCTTTAGGGCTAAGAAAGTAAATGGATGTTGAGAATTTTCATTATTACTTTTGATAGTCTAACCCATTGTCATTTGAGCATTTTGAAGCACACAATAGCTAATCAGAGTCATTGGTTGTGATGAGAATGCAAACCATCCCAAATTATCCTCTGAGAAGAAATTACACATTGTTAAATTACACCGAGACACAAAGCACTGCCACATGGAATGATAAGCAATATCTAAATTCTTTCAAGTAGGAAAGGCAGCAAAATAAACAATGCTAGAAAAGTCTAATACTGATAGTGACAACTGCACAGCAACCCATTTACAAATGTAAAAAGCCATGCAAGATTCATTCTGGTACAGCGCACTGGCTGGCATGAATTGATTTCACTAATCAATATGGGGACTGAATGACAACTGAGGTCAATCTACAACCACAGACGCAAATAAATCTTGGAAAGAGTACAAAATAACACCAAGGGTTGCTCTACAGTTGCCCAGGATTTTTGGTATGTTTGTTTTGTTACCTGACATTCATATTTCCTGATGGGGCAACTACAACAACTGCCAAAGAGCAGTGTTTCCAATCACACAGTATGCTGATTACTTACGAGGAGGAGATATTGTGAACTCATGAAGATAAAGATAGGTGAAGATTCTGTCCTGCCTGTTTTGGGACAACCTTTAAACTATTCTGCATGGAAAGTGAACATGGGAGCACATCTCACTCCCAAACATGCTACTGTCCACACAACATTAAGGACAAAAAAAAAACAAAAAAAAAACAGTGTATACACAAAAATGATTAGCTCAGTTTATTGGTACAGAGTTTAGAGAACCAACCAAAATCTTATGTATCCCTCCAAATGAAGCTTCATCAGGAGGCCTCATTTAAGAGGTGATTCATAGGGAAACTCTGCACCAATAAATTGAGTTAACTCTTTTTGTGTGTGCATTTTTTCCTTCTTTTTGTCTGAAATTATTCTGCACACTTCTGTAACTGTCACCAAACTGCCTGCATTTTGAACTGTAATGCATTCTCTCAAAGTAATTTTTCCACTTATGTTTTCATATTTGCTTCTCATAAGATTGACATATATGGCTGGCAGTGTAACCTAGAGGTTAGAGTAATGAGCTGGGTACATCCAGCAAACCTGGGTTTGAGTCCCACAACCTCCACTTGCAGTGTGACTCTGAGCAAGTCACTTAACCACCACAGTGCTCCTGGGTTGCCCCTGAAAACAGGCACTTGTGTCTAGTGGGCTTTATTGCAAGTATTCATTGTCATTCTTATTTGGTTCCAATTTCCTACATGCTTTTTTCAGAAAACAAGTTTTCTACACCATTTTGATTTCAGCAATAAGACATGACAGGGTGTGAGTCGATGGGATAATGACACAGCTCATGTGTGCTGTGAGGCACGAGGCATTGCCGGGTGCCTCCCATCACCTGAGAAGTGCTATTATCCTACCACAAAGCACAACCTGGAGTGTCTTACTATCATTATAAAATTGTTCAAGATTTTTGAGGGGTGAAAAATGCACAAAATAAAAACAAAAGCATTTTGACTTTTTTTTAAAACATCCATCCACCCTGCAAAATAATCCCTGAACTGAACTGACATGTCATCTCATGTTCAAGTATGCACAACAAAATACATTTACTTTAATTATCAATTAAACTCTTTATCCCCCATTTATCTGTTTCTTACTGCTTCTTTCTTCTTTTTATACTATTATTCCCTTTTCTGCAGCTTCTTTTTCCTGGCTTTCCTACATTCAAGAGATAGAATGGATATGGATGGAATACAAAATTCTAAATCTCTGCTCAGTTCTACTGGCAGAATGTTTACCCTCACAGCCACACAACAGAAGGCCTCAGATGGAACCAGGGCTTTAGTTTTATCTGTAGCAGGATGAACAGCACAGATTTCCCTAGTAAGCAGGTGAGGGTAGGAGGAGGATTTTTTGTGGTCAGCAAAGAACCACCAGAAATCTCCTCAGAGTTCTTCTGTATGCCACATTTCCTTAAGAAAGAAAATTTACCTTTCGGATGACAAATACTACGTGTATGGCAGGCATTTATTATTAGTAGCATCTTTTTGTGGTCTCACAGTCCATCTGATAACTCTTGTTCAACACCACCCACCATTTCTCTGTTTGGGAGGAATATTTTAGTTACTTTTTGTGATCCATTTCTTAACTGCGATGGCCACAATAAAAATCATGGAGATGCAACTGCTTAATTCAGAAGATGCAATTTATCATTAAATATGTGTGTGTGTGTGTGTGTGTGTGTGTGTGTGTGTGTGTGCCAGCCCAGTGGCACTGAGGGTTAAGGTACTGGATGCCACACCTCTTGCCACACTGGTGACCCAGGTTCGGGAGCAGACTCGGGTCACCAGTGGTCAGAGGGGAAGGAGTAGGATCGAGCATCTGATGGACTGCTCTCCTCTTCTGGGGAGGGTAGGCAGTGCATGCCACAGTTCCAGTGGCTCCCAGTGGAGACTGGGAGCAATGCAACTTGTGGCAGGATGTACTCGGGGCAGAGGGGTATTGGTGGATGTCCTGCGCATGGGTACGGGAGCATGCCCATCTTGCACTGGATGTCACTGCACATCCATACCCCTGGGAGCACCAGAAAAAAGAGGAAATACCCTGGCAACCAGGAAGGCAAAAGCAGGACACATGGGACAGCACCCATGCTCACTGCTGGGCCAGTCTGGCTGACCTCCGGATCTCACCCTCACTCTGGCTGCCTACTAGATTATAGATAGAGCACCAGAGGAGTTGGCAGTCAAACCTCGAGGACTCAGAGCCAGGGGGTAAGTAGGTCAGGTGGGGTATAGGAACACCCTGGATGGGGATTTGGTTGGGGGGTCTCGGCAGAGTGGGAGAAAGCCAACCAAAGCATGTCCACACTGGAGAGAGTTCTATGTGGGCAGAGAGCAGGGGCATAAAAGAGTTCACAAAAAAAAAACCAACAAACAAAAAAATGTGTGTATGTGTATGTGTGGGGGTACCATAACTTACAAGCGGTGGAGCCATCAGTAAGACATAAAGTCCTGGGCCTTCACGATTATCTACATATTTTGAATCAGGCTATTGCATATCCAATTTATATGCCATAATTTTACTACTTGTAATGTTTATTTTAGGGAATCAGGATTGTTTATTTCTAATTATGAAATGAGTAAGAAGAATGCTGAATTCTGATTGATGAGAGGTACTTTCAGCCAGGCTGTTGACTCAGCATCACAGCCTGGCTGCCAGTAACTCAAACAAAAGGATCCAGCACACAGACAGAGAGCCATACCCACCTTCTGCCCCTTTGTCTGGAACCTCAGCATCTGCTAGGGCTAAGAAGTTACAAAGAGTGTCATCATATGACTACGCTTACAGATGACAGTCCAGTACATTTCTCTTCTCTGGATTACAGAACAAGCCTCAACACCTTGGCTCTCATTTGTGTCACAGCTTTTAAAAGGCAACAAGGAAAGCCCTACATGGTAAAAGACAGAGGCAGCAAGGGAAGCCAGAAATGGAAGGATTAAAGAATTCCAAATTTTAGAACTATTAGCATGGATCATCTCTTATGTTATAAGTGTCTGGAATGGTTAGAAATGAACAATCCTGATTGGCTAAGAATTATCTTATTACTGGGGTCTTGGAGTCCCAGAGCTTATTATCTTGGGGGCCTCTCATGCCTGGGAGGACTTCTCATCTGCATTTGCAGGAGATTTCCTAAGTTTAATGGAATTGATGAATTGCCTTCAGAATATAAGGACCCCTATGCATGTTGCTGGCCACTCTTGATTTGATTTTAACTTCTGGCATAAGAATATCTGAAGTATCCACTGAACCAGTTGCCTGGTCTGACCATTTCGTGTTGTGGTTTGAGATAATGGGTGATGTTATCATCACTCCACCCCCCTGCTGAAATGGTCCACATTCTTAGTTCGGAAAGTGTTGAACACAGTTATTTTTGGGCTCAAGTGGGCATTTCAGGGGTATTGTCTGCCTCCTCCAGGGGGTGCGGTACGGAGGCTTATAATGTAGCTGTCTTTGTTCTAGCTGGCTCCTGGTGCCAGTCCATCTCTGCCCATGTCTGATGTTGCAGCTCTCCATGATTTGATGATGGTTTAATGATGACCTCCTACCTCCCTACACCCTATCTAATATACCTCTATGTCTATTACATGCATGGTTGAAGCCCCCACTGTTCTAGCCTCCACCACTGCACTGGTAATGTATTCCAGGTATTCACTACCCTTTCAGTGAAGAAATATTTCCTCTCATCACTCTTGAATTCCACCCCCAGCTTCATTGCATGCCTTTTGGTACTGGTGCTTGTTCTCATTTGATAGAGACTCCCCACCTGTACCCTATTCACCCCTTTGAGGTATTTGTAGGTCTCTATCAGGAGACCTACAAGGAGGCAGTAGAGTGCAGTGGGTTAAGGCTCTGAGCTACAGATCTGGAGACCTGGGTTTGAATCCCACAGCTGCCTCGGTGCATATTGTGTGATCCTGAGCATGTCACTTAACTTCCTTGTGCTCCCAGGTCACATCTGGAAACACATTTTGGCTTAGTGTGCTACTCTGGTTAAACAATGTTCCCTTTCACTTCCCTCCCTTTCCCCTCTATCATCACCCCCTCTCTTTTCTGTCTTTCAGGATGTACGCGCTGAGATGCTTACAAAATGCAGTTCCCCGGGTACTCTCAGTCAGTAACAAAAGTTTGTGTGCTTCGGGGGCTGACAAAACTCCAGTAACTAGCAAATTCACAAATAGTCAGCCAAACACCAAGTTATGTTTCAAACCAAAGTTTCTTTTCTGTAATAGTAGCCTCAAGTTTTGAACATGACACAAGTGACCCCAGTCCTTATAAGGGCTTCCTCAGGAGGTCGTGGTCCTCATTTCAACTCCTAGGTTATAGTTTAAATCAATGTCTGTCTCGCATGGTAGCCATAGACGTGGTCAGATATTTCCTGAAATGTCTGTGATATCGCTGGAGAAATTCCTGCCTGACTACAGTACCACTATGGGCCACCAGAGAGAATCTCTTTAGACATATCATAAAATATCTGGAAATATCTCAATGTATCTATGGCTGCAACTGTAGGGATTAGTTTGCATTCTCCACATATGCAGAATAAACCTCCTAAGGATTGTCCCATTAAACAGCTCATTTATTTACTCCTGACTCCATAGTCGTTTGGCCTACATATAGTGTTTAGCATGGGCCCTAGTAAATGCCTGAGAAGCAAGCAGAACATGTTGCAGCACTATAGTTAGGCCTCAATGGCCACAGGGACAGCAGTAAATAAATGAGTTATTTAACCAGTGCAGACAAGCTCGAGCAATGTTTGATAACCGCATTGTGAGGGCTCTTTAATAAACCTGCCCAAGTAAAAACAAACAAAGAAACAAACAAACAAAAATAAAACGAAACAATTTCTTGATTGGAGGATAGGCCAACAACTGAAGGCACAGAGAGCTGACCCTGCTGGTAGCCCCAGCAAAAGCCCCAGTCCGCACCTGCTCATTGAGCTTGACTGGACCTAATCCTTGTCTAGGCACACAGCACTGATTAAGCTCCCAGAACAAACTGTGCAGACTGTCTCTTGAGTGGCATCTGAAAATCACTCTATGATTGCGTTTCAGTAGCCCTTCCAGTAGAAAAACACCTCCCAATTGGAAGATGGGCCAGTAGCTGAAGGCACAGAGAGTTGAAGATGTTGGTGGCCCCAGCAAAAGACCCAGTCTACAACTGCTCATGGAACTTGACTATCTCTAATCCTCCACTAGGCACACAGCACTGATCAGCTCCCAGAGCATCAGTCTGACTTTATTGCTCTGTTTGCTCCTGCAATGCCTCATGTCCCATGTGACAGTGATGCATTTATGAGCATTGATTCAGTGAGTGATATCTGCTGCAGCATCAGTCTGCTGTTAGAGGCCTGATATTCGGGCCTCAACTAAATAACTCTTTCTAATTAAAGAGCTAGTGTACTGCCTAAAACTAATATTAGTTTTTAAAAGCAGTCAGCCATTATCCTTTATATCTGAGGTACTTTTTCATTTCCATTTGTTTAATTAGATTATTTACTTGATGTTAATCGGTGTAATGTATGGAACAGTTCTCTGCCTGGTAGCTGACATATCTAGCTCTATTTTCCCCCACTACATCATCAACATTGTGACCTCACTGAGTGTGACATCACTGCTGCTTAGGAACAGCCACTCAGTGGTTACCAGATCAGTCACCTGTGATGTCACTGTCAGGGATCACAATGTTGATATTGTAGTAGTGGGGGAGAGATAAAGATAGCTATGTCAGCTGCCAGGCTAAGAGCTGTTCCAGACATCCAGCACAATATTATCATGTAGAAGACTTTCTAATCAGCAAAAGGGCAAAGAAAAATATTTCAGAAATAAAAAGTTACAACTGACTATTTCTTAAAATGTTTTATTTTCCTGTCTGCCTGGTTTGGTTCCACTAGCAAATATTTTGTTCTCAGTGTATGTGTCTAGGTCTAGACAGCAGGAGTAAATGTTTTGTTTTTGTTAAAGCTTTTTATAAAATGGCAAGAAAAATCTAGGAATTTCATTGGCTGAGAGACATCACCTGACTGTGTATTAAATCTCTATAAACATGTGGGCAGGTACCAAATCTCATTTTTCTTCCCCAAAAACTTACAGACATTTTATGAGTGTAATAAGCCTTTTCAGGGTGTGCCTAATAGGATTTTAATGCACCTCCCTGGGCATAAAGACACACGGCCTTTGGTCTTGTGCCTTACTACACCCTTGGGGCATGCAATAAAATCCTATAATGCATACCCTGTCATGCCTTATTACTTATTCATTTCATCAAACTACACACAGCTGTAAAAAGTGCACACATTACCCCAAGTCAGCAATGCTGTATTAAATGATGACTCTAGCCATTTCCTTACAGAATAGTGCACTCAGTTATCCCTCAGGTATCTGCCATATATAAATGTAGCCTTTATTATTGCCTGCTGGGTAATAGAATTACTTAAAATCACAGGTCTACTGCTCAAAATGTGACAGTAAACCAGCACTTGCTGAATTCATGGCCACAAAGGCATGACTGTCATGTGGAAAAAGAGGCACTGTAGGAAAAAGAAGAGCAATACTAACGTTCAAAATGGAGATTCCAGCGGCCATAACACTAGAAGGAAAATTTAGGGGAAAACAACTCCTAACCACAAAACAAAGGGAAGGACACACTAGGACTACACCCAAAAATCAAACACTCTACACTACATATATATTATTTTGTAAATTTGACTGTAGTTCCCCTTTAATAACTGGACCAGTAGCAAGTCATTATGGTGACTGGATTATGCAGCACCAACCATGGTTACCATCCTTGGGGTGTTGCACTCTTTGCCCCCTACACCTCAGACCTGGAGGTGATTAGATTATTTTTCCAGGGGGAGCGGGGGGAACCCCCCCCATGGTGGGGGGGGTGCCTGCATGTGCCCCGGTGCATGGCACGAAACTGGGGGTTGGGTAACACAAGTGCTGGGTGCGATGAGTGTTATTGGCATTTTAGTGTCGCCCTAATCACCGTCGCCCGGTTGGGTGTCACAACAGAATGGGTAAATCATGTGCACTACGGGACATGTGTAAATTAGTGCCTGTTTAGTGGTACTCTGGGAAAATACATTCCTTCCTACAATCAATAGCTTCACTCCTGTAGCACTGACCTTACTGTTACTGTACTTCTTGAGCAGAGTTATAGTATCTTTCACCAGGCTTCTGGTACCTGAATTAATTTGCATGCTGTGTGGATACTTTCCATTGTCATCTAGTTTGTTTCTTTCCCATGTAGAAATGTAATTTTCCTGATTCATTATCCATTCTTGTGGCTCTCTATTCCTCATTTCACTGACTGTCTTCTAGACTTCATTAAGGATGACATCTGAATCCATGTTCATTTTATCATCTCTTTTAGAATGTTGCACTTGTCCTGTAGTTCCTGCCTGTTCAGAAAACTGTCCCACTGCTCTCTTCACCATCCCAGTATCTTATGTATTCTTTTCTTAGCTGTTGCCCCTCTACATTCTGTACAGAATCTGTGCTGATTAGCTTTTCTGATCCTTGGTAGTTTCAAGTCCAATCTTGGCAAAGAACATTCTGCAAGGATGCCTTTTCCTCTTCCATTTCTTCAGCCATGCTTTTCTGGGGCTGCTTCTGTCCTCTGACATCTTCCATCTAAGGATACTCTCTGCTCTTTGTTGTCATGTCTTGTTTGATAGATATCAACCTTTCCATTGCATCTGCTCTTCAACTGCACAATACAGCATAGTGCAGTACAATACTGTAGTACAGCACAGTACAGAACACTACCATACTCTGTACCATATAGTTACTAAAGAGCTGCACATCTTTTGTGACCCATTGTTATTCTTATTTCACAGGTATGAAGTGGTAACTGAAATCTAAGTGTCAGCTCCTGATAGAAGATTGCAAATTTTTTTTAAAACATCAGAGTGGGGGAATGGGGTGGCTTAACTAGCTGGTATTTTAACTTTGCCCCCCTGTCATAGTTGGTGTCGGTGTGGGAGACAACTATTTATTAAAGGCAGTTTAGGGGATGAGGACATAGGCTAAGGAGGGGGAGTTCATTTTAAACACAATGTTAGTCAGCAATTTTTAATATTTGTGTAGTGTTGTGTGTATGTGTGTGTGTGTATGTGTGTGTGTAAGGGAGATGGTGGGGGGAGTAAAATGACTAGAGATCGGGAAGGTGGTAGCCAAGGGAGAAGCTTTGGCCAACTGACAAAGTTTACATGGGTGATAACTTTTATTTTCTTTGTCTCATTTGTTGACCATGCAAACTTTGCAACTTTTCAGACTGTGGCCAACATTGTCCCAACATTGCAAGGTCAGAATTTGTGGGGTTGCACAGCACTTATCACAACAATAATACTCGTTGCTAGAGTTAAAAGCCCCATATCATTGGGGAAAATTTTGAGAAATGTCAGATTCGGATGCAGTTCAGTTCAGATTTCATATACTGTATGTTCAGTAATTCTTTCCTCTTTTTCTTGATTACTGAAGACAGTCACGCCCAACAGGCCACTGGCCCCTAGACTTTTATCTGCTCTATCTGCTAGTCTAAACCTGACATCATAATCCCCATCAGTATTACATCATAATTATCTCCACAGCAACAGATTGTGATGTCACAAAATGAACTGTAAATCAGGTACAGATAAGAAGCCAGAGCATATGGGGCCGAGTTCCTGTTTTCATGTAAATGTCCTTAGCAATGCAGAAATAAGGGTGAGCATTACAGAGCAAAATATGAACTATAAGATACCATGTCCAAATATTACATTTTTCTAGAGTTGTACCAGTGGCTTCAGAGGCTCTTTAAAGAACCTCCATCAATCATCTCAAGGAAGACTAGGGGAAAAAACATTGTTTTGGGGCACATTATAGCATAATGTTTCATAAATATTTTGTACTTAGTTCTACTTTCCTCTTTATAATGTGTTCATTAACATGAGAACTGGGTCAATGTCTCCTAGACTTCATCTGGTCTGAATGACTATCCACACCTGACATTGCAATCCTCTGATTCTGACATCACAATTTGTTGCTATGGAAACAATTATGATGTCATAAACAGAGAATTATGATGTGAGGTGAAGACATCCAGAGCAGATTTTGTCTGATAGAAGGTGGGGCTTCCAGGCTCCAAACTGATACATAGTGAGGCCACAGCTGAAGTCAGGAGCATGGTATTAAAGAGCTAGTGTACTGTCCCCAAACTAATGTCAGTTTTTACAAGCGGTGAACCATTTCCTTTTATATCTGACGTAGTTTTTCTTTCTGCCTGGCAACTGACATATCTAACTCTATCCCCCCCCCCACTACACTACATCATCAGCATTGTGACCTCACTAACTGTGGCATCACTGTTGCTTAGGAACAGCCACGCAGCAGCTGCCAGGTCAGTCCCCTGTGATGTCACTGTCAGCGAGATCACAATGCTTATGATGTAGTGGGGGGACAAGAGATACCGTAGATATGTCAGCTGCCAGGCTGAGAGCTGTGCCACACATACAGCACAGTATTATCACATACAAGTCTTTCTAAGGAGCAAAAGGGAAAAGAAAAATACTTCAGATATACAGGTAGAAAGCTACAACTGACTAAAACATAACATTTCTACTATTTTCCAGTCTGCCTGTTTTGGCTGCACTAGCTCTTCAAGGTAAGGGGAGAAAAAAATGGTGTATTTGCATTTCATTTGTTTTACCAGGAGAAAGCTCCATTGAGCAATACTCATTTTCAGGAAGGTCCTAGATAGAACAAACAAATAATACAGAACTAAACTCAAATATGTGAATCAATGTCAGTGGTGTGTATTTGTGCTTGTAAGCATGGGTATGGCTGTTTGTGAGTATGTGTTTGTGTGTGTGTATATCTCTATATACTGTACAACTGAGGGTGGGTGTGAGTGCATCTCTCTGTCTTTTGTTGTGTGTATGCAGCTTCCATCCCAGCAAGTAGTGTGTACATTTATGTTGAGGTATGTGTACATGTGCTTCAGTGAGTGTGGTGGCAACAGTGAGCACAGGTTTTATTTTTGTTTAAGTTTATTTTTCTCCTCTTGGTACTGTGGGGATATACTCTTGGTTTCCACTGCCTGGACCACCCACCTGGCATCCCCTGAAACTGCCCAGTCTGGGAGGCCCACAGCTTACCCCTGTGATGGGGCTCCCTGAAGGGAGAGATCGAGATCTTCCTGAGGCCCCAGCTGAGGCTTACACTCAAGAAGTCTTTTAGGCAGAGTCCAGGGGCTTCATGCTGCGTCAGTCCCACAAACTTTTCTAGCATGTGTGGCACTGGGAGAATAGAATGTGCAATGATGTCTTGGTGATGTCATGTGTACTAAGACACCTGATACACTGATATCCGCCTATCCTCCAGTCCCCTTTTCGCACAGTCTGTGGCTCACTGACCTCCCCAGCTGATACTTGGGGTCAGACTATCGCCGAGCACCATAGACCACCTGCCTTACAGATGGAGCCAGATGCTCGCTCCTCCTCTCCTCCACCAACCCTCTGACACTCCAGGCTCATTCCTGAACCTGGTTGTTGGTGTCACAAGTGGTGGTGCTACCACTTGCACCAGTGGACCAGATCTGTGAGCATAGTGATGTTTGCATGTGTACTGTGTGCAGAGGCATCATTGATGGAGAGTACATCTACATATGTTTTGTACATAAGGAGGTGTGTACATTTACATAGAGAGTGTGTGTGTGTGTGTGTGTGTATGTTTGACTGCTACCCCAGGTAGGGTGCACACAAGTGCTTCTTAGAAAATGGTATTGGAAAGAAATGAATCTCATTGGTTGAAATGTCAAATGAGATTCATTTATTTTCCGATAAAACCGCATCAAATCTAGAGCCTCCTTGGGGTGTCCCATTACTCAGTGGTCCTTGGGCACCCCAAATGTTTAGAAGAGCCAGCCACCATTTATGCCCCACTCACCAAGCTAGCCGAAAAAATATCAGCTAGGCCGTTCTCTTCCTCTGACAGAAAGCAGGGGAAAAAAGCAATTATTTCAACAGCAAGTCACTGTGGGCAGCTAAGCCTACTTTTCAGTTTTCAAACTGTATACTGGATTACGTAGGAGAGGTAGTTGTCTCTAATACCACCACCAATCATGAGAACAGTGTTATTTTCTTAGATTTCCATACCGCAGATGGACATCCGTCTGTGGTCTGGAAATGAAGAGAACACCGCTTCTCTCTGGCACACACCTCACCTGCAGCTTGAAGTAAAGAACCACCAGCCCACTACCCTCACTCTCCCAACATTGCAAAGCATTTAACAGCTCCCATTCTTCACCAAATAGCAACAGCTCCTCACCCATCTGTATTTGCACTGTCTCTTGCCGTGTCCCAATCGTGATGGCAGCAACTCCCGAAAAAAAAAAATGAGCAGACTTCTATTTCCCAGTCTCACTTGCACCGTAAAGTAAAGAACTGCCTGCCCGCTACCCTCACTCTCCCAACAGCACAAAGTATTTCACTTACATTTCCCTTATGTCTTCCAATCACAACAGCTCCTCACGTGACTGTGCTTACACTCTCTTTCTTTAGAACTGTCCCAATCGCTCCCAGTGAAAAACAAATGCAAATTTCAACTACCACTTTCTGGATAAACAAAATGAAAATGAAGAAAAAATAACAAAGTGGAGTTGGGGGAGGCAAACAAAGCTGCTGCATGATGATTGGTAAAAAGACTGCTATGGTGAAGATTTTTAGGACTTTTTTTTACTTGTAATTGTCATGCTCCAACAGGACAAAAGTCCATTGCTCAAAAATTATCATTGTAATGTAGTCGGAGGGACTATTTCATTACAGAACTTATTTCAAACACATTTTTTTCCAACATTTATTTTATTAAACTTATTCTTTTAACAATGGCCACTTTCTAACTGCAATAATAGGCTCCAGCCTGCAGCGTTGGGCTTCATTACGCCCCTGTGCGGTCCGGTATTTCCCAGTAAAGCCCACCCTGTTGGGTGTTATTGCTTACTGAGATTGGGGGTTTGTGTGTGTGTGTGTCTTTGTGTGTGTGTGTGTGTGTAAAACCCCTGGGCGTCACCACCCCCCAGTGTTACACCCCTGCCTACTACCTTGGACATAGGCTAAGGGGGGGTTGGGTTCGCTAACTGATAACATTTTTTAAAACCTTTGCACACTGCCTCCACTCAGGGTGCTTTATGTGAGGTGAGATGATGCTGGGTGTAGCCCCTGAGCTGCTACACCACGGTGACCAGTTACCTTCCCTAGACATGCCCCAAGACACAGTTCTCCACATTTCAACATTTTGAATTAAAGGCTCTCTCTAATAATATGCTCACACAGGATTTCAAACAACAATAACAAGATATTTATTTTGGGGGGAAATAAAGGAGCTAGGAAAGGAAAACAGGAGGAGTAGAGGATATCTTACCGTATTTACACGTGTACAGAGATCATTTTGGATTTTGCTGGTGAACCCTCCAGCTGGGTGGCTACAGATTAAAGGCAGACATAAATCACATTTTACCATTCGACTTAAGACATCCAGAGCCCTGGCTATCTAGCTGCTGATAAATCGGATGTTAAACATAATTATTAATATTACCCACACTGGTACCAGTCCCAGATACAGCAGAAACCTTGCAATCTCATACCATACTGGTTAAACAGATACCACAGTCCAAGACATTGCAGGCCTGATGGAGTTGCAGCTGGTCGAGGTGGCTGGCTATTAATTTGAGGGTGGGGGCAACTTGAAACCAGATTTTTGTAAAGCAGCAAATTACTATTTACAACCACAGCAGGGATTGCCCTGCACTTTAGCAGACAAAGCAGGGATTGCCCTGCACTTGCAGACAAATTAGGGATTGCCCTGCACTCGCAGACTTCTGAACATTCCAGAACAATCTATGTGGATCTTACATCCAGAACATTCAGCAAAATATTTGAAAGTCCCATCCAATGCAATGAGAGTGATGCTTCTGTCAAGAATCCTAAACGCAGTTTAAACACTGTCACATCCAGTACTTTATATACCAAAAGGCATCCATCCAGAGTAAGTTGGTAATGACACTTTCATCAAGCATCCCATACTTTAGTCACAGGCAGTCACATCCAGTACCTTCTATATACCAAGAACATTATTCACAAGCAGAGTCCTATCCAGCACGTCTAGCCATTTAACACTTATACCAAGTGCTCTTAGACAAAATTCGGTGCCGACACAGGTACATTCTCTTTAAGGTATCTTAGACATTAATATGCTCTAGGGCCTCCTGTCTCAGGAAGTGGCAAGCACGTCTTGGCAGACAGCTCCATGATGGCAGGACTCTAACCCATAGCTACACATTTATATGATTCACTAAGCCCAGCATCTTGCTGCACCTGCAACTTAGCCATTTGGGCCACAGACAAGATGCATCCATTACTTGAACTAGGCAGTCTCTTATGGGGTTAGTAGCCCAGACAGATGACTTCAATACTTCACACTTAACAGCACACATTTCTTAAAGGGGCATGGAGCCCCATGCCCCAAGATTACTTGCTTAGCTTCTCCCTCACACCTGGGGGTATGGGGGTACTCACTCAGGTCCTCCACAGGTCTCATCTGCAATCAAAGGCATCCTGAAGATTTCTTCAGCTCTCTCACCACTGAGGTACTTGGTTAGCGCTCTCACCACTGCATGATGTCATCTGGTCTGGTCAGGGCTCACCGCTGCTGGACATCTGATTCTTCGTCCACATCTTTCCCAACGGGAGGGAAGGAAGGCTAGCCTCTGGAGGACAGTACTGGCAACCTCCGACCAGCTGTTGCAGAAAGCACAATTACTGTATCTGGTTAACTGTTAACTGAAGAAAATAAATGCCCTCTGAAGACTGAAAGGTGCTTTTGGGACTGCTGATTTCTACTGGTTTAAAAGATTACATTTTTTTCTATTTTAAAAAGCTACATCAACTTGGCATGTTGTCACCTGTTTGTTGTTGCTAAGCAGCAGATGTTTTGCATTGTGCTCTGGTTCTGTGATAGAATCTGTATTAGTAGAAGGCAGAATATATAGAATGAGTGGATGGGTGAACATCCACAACAGAATAATGTTCCATCGAGGAGTTGATGACATCACAGAGACCTCGGGGCGAAGCTTCGAGAGGTCTCGTTGATGTCATCAACTGCCTGAGATGACGCAGGCAGTTGTGATGTTCACCCATCCACTGCTTTATAGTATATGTTTTTTTTGTTTTTCATTTATTTTTTCATTACTTGCCATAGGCACTGCTCGTTCCCTCTGGTGCTTCTGCTTATGACCGTTCCCTCTTGGGCTCGTCCTGCTCCTCAGCACATCATTTTTTTTTTTTTTTAAATCGGTGAGAAAAAATAGAAACAATTGTTTTTAGAAAGGGAGCCATGTATGCTCTCTGTGGCCCGGTCCCGACTTCTCAGTCGGTGCAGGCTCACCGCCCTAACAAAGAGGCGCTCGCTACGTCACTTCCACCGATGTTTTTATTTTTTTTTCTATAGAGCGTCCTCTAAGCCAATCAGTCAGCAGGTCAAGGGTAAAAAGTTGTTGTACTGTCGATGTGATGTCAGAACGATAGTACAACAACTTTTTTGACCTTTGAACTGTACTACAACAAGATTTTAGCAGTTGCTGAAATCCATTGACAATAGGCAGCACCCATATACTATATTGTGATTGTAGTTACCTTTTGATGGTAATGGTAAAGAGCTGAGATTGAAATGTATGTATTTTTGAATGTTATAGAAGCCAGAAGGGGAAGGAAGCATATTCAATTCAATGCCTTACAGTAACTGGCAATTGCTGTTTTTCTTTTAGACTTGGATTGTGGGCTTTGGTGACACTGTACTTTCTTTGTTGTCTTTACTTAGAATTGTTTTTGGGCTATTGAGGATTTAAAACATAGTGGTGGTGTATTCTTTGCTGTCTTTGGTTGCTGCAAATTTTTGCCCCCCCTTCCCCCAACTCTTGATTATATGCACTGTTAAATCTGATTGACAGGAACTAAACACTTTGTATAGCAGGGGGTGTGGAGTAGGAGGGGCATACCAGGAAAGGAACAGCAGCAAGCGAAGAGGTGACTGCTCTCTCAGTGGAAGGGAAGTAAATGCAAATCTAGGAGCTTTCATTATTACTTCTTCACATTGTTATTGCATTGGGGAAAGGAGGAGTAGGAGTTTGAAGAAGGTTGTGCAATGGCTATTTAAAGTCTGTTTTGAGTGTGGATAGGAAGGATAGGATATAAAAAGCAGTTGCTCAATATATCTAAATGTGTGCAACAAAGGAGGTAAGGGAAATAAGAAATGTTTTGCACTGATAGAGGAGGAGAGGGGACTTGGGGAGTGTTTGGTATCCTGCATCTGAAGGGTGGGGGTCGCTGGTGGGCAACGACAGCAATGGGTAGGATGGTAGCTGCAACAACTGCAGTGCACCAATCTTTCTAAAATTGCCTGGAGTGTGGGAGGATGTTTAGTGTGCAACCACATGAAAAACTTAGAAAGGAGATTGAGGGTCTGCAGGAGGAACTAAGACAGGCAAGGCAGATGGGGGTGGGTTAGCCCAATACTGGAGGGAGGAAGAAGGAGATGAGGAGGGTGATTTAAGCCAACAGTGGTGAGGAGAGGGTCAGAAGAAGGAAGCAGAGACAAAGGGGCCCAGGCCAGGAAGAACAATTGCCGGAAACCAGGTCAGGAGACAAAAGACAAATGGAAGGAGGCGTGAGGGACTTGTGAGGGAGGCAAAGAAGTGGCAAAATCATGGAGTGGAAAGGAGAGAACAGGTTACTATGAAGAGAGAGGAGCGGGCATTTGTGAAGGGCCTTCAGAAAATAGTTGTGCTCTGCTAGAGAGGAAGAAGGTGGAGGAGGAAATGATGAAATTAGAGGTAATTGATAAATGCCTGGACCAAACTGGAGCAGGGGAAGTTCTGCTGGGAGAATTGCAACAAGGGTGAAAGGGGAAATAATGTGCAGGAGGAAGAGGGAGCTGGAAATGAGAGAGGAGATGAATGGAAGCAAGCAGGGAGTAAGAGGGTGGAATCTTGGTGTTGGGCGACTCAATACTAAGAAGGAGTTAGGTGGGGTAGCAGGGGAGGCATAGTCGCATTTGGGTGGAGCCATGCCAGGAATGACAGCGGAAAGGGTGGGACAGTCTGTTCTGAAATATGCTAGAAGGGGTAGGACAAGCCTCATTTAATTATACATCTTGGGACAAATGACCTGGCTGACAAGACAGTAGATACAGTCCAGAGGAGGTTTGAGGAACTAGCACAATATGTGAGGGGGCGGAAGATCAGTAACTTTTCAGAGATACTTCCAGTGCCAAAGGCAAGCACAACAAGAAAGCTGAGAATAGAGGAATTTAACAGATGGCTAAGAATCTGGTGTTGTGCTAAGGATATGGGCTGTTGGGGGTGGGGAGGGACCTGGGAGGACAGTAGTCTCTATGCCAAGGACAGACTACACTCGAGTGAGGAAGGAAAGAAAGTGTTGAAACAGAGGATGGAGCAGTACATAGAGGAAGGTGGGAATTTAAACTAGGAGTGTGGGGTGGCAGTTGGGAAGAGATATGCAGAGACCACAGGTTGGGAACCATATGAGCTTACCCCCCATAACAGTGACAAAGGACAAATGGCAAGTACTGTTGGTGATGCTAGGAAAGGAGGACAGGATGGGAGGGGGAGAAAAGGGTGGAAGGTGGTTATCCTTAATGCTAGGAGCCTTGGGAGGAAAACTGCAGAGTTACAGGTTCTCATGGCAGAGGGAGAGGTGGACATTGTAGCCATCCGGAAACATGGGCCACCAATACAATGACTGGGACCTGTCTGTACCAGGGTACAGGTTATTTTGTAGGGACAGGGTGATTGGGAAAGGAGGGGTGGCACTATATGTGAAGGAGAGGACTGAAGTGTGTGAGGAGGAAGGGGAGGAGGTAAATGCAGTTACTTTGGATGCAAATCCAGGATTCCAAGAATAGGATTCTTAGAATGGGAGTGGTGTACAGGCCACCATCTCAGATGGAGGAGTTAGACAGGGAACTAGCGGGACAGATCAGGAGGACCTCGAGAAGGGTAGTGTGGTGATTGTGGGGACTTCAACATGCCAGGAGTGGACTGGAGCACCCAACAACCAGGAACAGAAGGAGCAGGTACTGCTGGATGCCTTCCAGGACAGCTTCCTGCTGCAAATGGTCAGTGAACCAAGCAGGTTAGGGAACACCCTTGACCTTGTGCTGGCAAATGGGGACTTTGTGAGAGAACTTACAGTGGAGGAACCACTGTCAGGGAGTGACCACCACTCAGTATGGCTCACATTGGATATGGGCAAGGAAGGAGTGGAATCTAGCACAATAGTGCTTGTCTTCAGGAGGACCGACTTTGGGAGGATGGGGGAAGTGGTAAAAGGGTACCTTGCCAGAATTCAACCCAGTATGGACACTAACCAGAGGTGGGAGCTCATAAAGCTGGGGATAGTGGAGGCAACCAAATCTGTTGCAAAGCCCAGAGCAAGAAGGCTAGGGCTAAGAAACCGATCTGGTTGAGCAAGGAGGTCATGGAAAAGGTAAGGAGGAAAAGAGCTGCCTTTAGGAAGTACAAGAAAACAGGGAGGGGAGGACAGGGAGGAGTACTGACAGAATCGAAGGAGGTGACAAGGGCAGTAGAGGGAGCCAAAGCATCTCACAGAACTCAGGCTGGCACAAGGCATTAGAGAATGAGAAGGACTTCTTTAAGTACATCAGGAAAAGGGCTGTAAGGACCACATAGTAAGGATCAGGAAGGAGGGTTGGGTGGAAGCAGGGTGCGATAAGGAAGCATCTCAAATGAGTACTTCTGCTCAGTATTTACTAAAGAGAATAGGGGGTGACACCAAGGTGGGAGAAATGGCAGAAGCAGGGGAAGTGGTGACAGATGGGAAATCATGGAGAGCAGAGTTCGAGAGGGTTTGAAGGCACTGAGGGTGGACAAGGCACCAGGCCCAGATGGCATCCACCCCAGGGTACTGAAAGAGCTGGCAGAGGTCCTTGCAGGACCTTTGGCAGACCCATTTAATGCCTCACTACATTTGGGGTGTGCCTCAGGACTGGAGGATGGCTCATGTGGTGCCCCTCCACAAGAGTGGCCCCAAGGATGAACGGAAACTACAGACCAGTGAGCCTCCACATCCATCGTGGGTAAGCTAATGGAGACTATCCTGAAGGAGAGGCTGGTGGCCCTCCTAGAGGCCAAAGGACTACAGGACAGCAGACAGCATGGCTTCATACGTGGCAGATGCTGCCAAACCAACCTGGTGGAGTTCTATGACTGGGTAACTAGGCAACTGGACAGAGGCCATGTAGTGGATGTCCTGTATCTGGACTTCAGTAAGGCATTCGACTCAGTGCCACATGGAAGGCTGGGAAGGAAGTTAGTAGGCACAGGGGCGGGTGCAAAGCTGGTGAGATGGGTAGAGCAGCTGCAGTGGAAGGCAACAGAGGGTGGTGGTGGTGTGGGAGCTCTACACCCAAGGGCAGTGACACGACGGTGTTCCACAGGGCTCGTGTTGGGACCAGTGTTGTTTGGGATATTCATTGCAGACATATCATGGGGACATCAAGAGCAAGATCAGTCTGTTTGCTGATGATACCAAGGTAGGCGCGGTGGTGGATGACCTAGGGAATGGCAGGGTTGCAGGATGATCTGGCAAAGCTTGAAACCTGGTCAGACACTTGACAACTGCTTTAATGCCAAAAGTGCAAGGTGCTGCATTTTGGGATGAAGAACCAAGGAGGAGTTACCAGCTAGGGAGTGCAGCTACCCCAGACAGAGGAGGAGAAGGATCTGGGTGTGCTCATTACAGGGTCAATGAACAACTCGGCACAATGTGGAAGGCAGCTGCAAGGCCAACAAAATGCTGGGTTGTATTGCAAGGGTATATCCTCGAGGAGGGAGGAGGTGATTCTGCCACTGTATAGGTCATTAGTTAGACACACCTGAGTACTGCGTGCAGTACTGGCGTCCGGATCTGAAGAGGGACATTAAGTTACTGGAGGGGTGCATGCAGAGTGACAAAGATGATCAAGGGGCTGGGGGACTTATCATAGAGAGGAGATTGAAGGAGTTGAACATGTACTCACTGAAGGAGAGGAGAGACATGGGTGACATGATTGAAACCTTTAAATACATGAAAGGAATAAACAAGACAGGTACAGAGGGGCTGTTCAAAGTAAGGGAGGGGAGGGACACCAGGGGCCATGATATGAGACTGGAGCAAGGAAGGTTCAGGAGGGAGATGAGGAGACACTTTTTTACAGAGAGGGTGGTGACTGGGTGGAATGCGTTACCTGCTGAAGTGGGATGCAGTAGAACAGTGGACTGCTTCAAATGAGGATGGGACAGGACAAGGGGGAGGGTTAATAAAGGGGAAGGGTGGAAGGAAGGGGCAGCTGCAGAATAAGGGGTGTTAGCTGCACATTTGAGCAGACTTGATAGACCTCTAGGCCTTTATCTGCTGGCAAATTAGTATGTTCATATGTTCATATGAAAGGGATTGAATTAAGTGGCCCAGGCCTGATGGCATGGCTGGAGCCTGAGCCCTCCCCCCATGGGGCTCCCCAGCAGGCTGGAGCCTGCTCTGCTGCTCTGTCTCTCAGCTCTGCATCTCTGAATCTCTCTCTGAATCTCCAGACAAACTGGCAACATTGTCTCTTTATATAGCTCCTAGCTGGACTCCTGATTGGTAGCAGGAATGGGGTGACGTGTCCAAGTTGCTGAGAGACCTGTCAATCAGAACACTCGAGGCACAATTGGGTTATAGGATTGCGCCTAAAATAATGTCCCTGTAATCCCCCATAAGCACTTGGGTGCTTACCCATGAGATGCAGTGAATGTCCCACAAGTCCTGGCTATCTATTGCTGCAATTCCAATTGGCTGTACTGCTGACAGTGGCTGCTTAACTCACTGTCCCTTATAGTAGATTAGATACAGTCCTGAATAATGTCCTGGTGCAGCCAGAAAAGAAGTAATTATTTGTCCCACATGTCCCACAGTTCTATAGCTTAAAGGCTGTACTTGCAGTCGCTGCACAGATGAAAAACATGGCTTTTTTACTTTTCCTGTCGCTACAGCACTTATGCAAGCTCCCTTGCAGCAGCTGACAGGCTGACACACAGAGTCCCAGATACTGGAATTGCTAGGAAACAGTACTATTTTAACTTTAAACACTTTTCTCCACATGCACAGTATATTCCCAACAAGCAGCAACAGTTCCATTATGTAAACATTATGATTCTTTACTTTTTCGGCTGGAGCTGAACATAGCTACCCTGGAGGCAGCCAGACACACTGTTATGCATTATTCAGATGACCCGGGCCCCTGTACAGGCATACTTAAATGAGCCCCAGTCAAACTCTTTTAATTTTCATCTGAGCAGTCCCCCAGCAGGCTGTCCGTGGTCACTGGGTTCCAATTAGGTAGAAGGGATCCCGGGACCCACGGCACAGTTCCCGAGGTGACCACAAAACAAGTGGCTCAACATCAAAGGCGCTTAGCGTGCCGGTGCAACTCCTGCTGTCCTGGAGGCAGCACTTTTACAGCAGGAGATTGCGGTCAGCGTTTTAAGCCCCAAGGGGCTGGATTTTCATTTGACTGAAAGCTGGGGCACACAAAGGGGCAAACTGGATCTGGGAAGCCAGAAAAATTAGGGGCCAAGTCAGGAGAAGGACAGAACAAAATGGGCTAAGGTAAGCCCAGGCTGGCATTTCTAGGAACCCCATTTGCAAGGGGCTTAGTTGTGTGTGTAGTGTGTCTTTGTGTGTGTGTGTGTGTGTGTGTGTGAGTGTGTGTGTGCATATGTGTGTGTGTGTGAGTGTGTGTGTGTGTGTGTGTGTGTGTGTCTTGCATGCAATGGAATAAGACTGGAATACAAAAGATTTATTTTTTTACCTTGATGGAAGGGATCCTATGTTTATGGTAAAGAGCATAGTTATGAAAAACAGGAAGTCTCAGTAAATGCCGAAAATATGCAAACCATAATCTGAAAACATGTCTAGAAATTGTTTTTCCAAAGATGCCTCCATGATGTTAGTTGCTCTAATCTTTAAGCACTCAAAATTCCCCCTCCCCATGTTCTTTAAGTAACATGGACGGCAGCTTCAAGCAAACATTTTGTGTGCAATCTCAATATTTCAGTTAAGTTTAATGGACCTTATGTGAATGATCATCTAAACACTGGTGCCACTGGAGCGTCACTAAACGTTGCTTTGTACCGATTTGCAGCAGCAGTTTCTTTCTCTGGGCTGTTTCTATGGCCATCATGTTTTTAAACCATGAATGACCCACTTGCAAAGCTTTACTGATGTTTCATGCAGATGTTGACTGCTGTATGTATTCGCTGTTTATTGACACATGGAAAGAAGCACTACGTTTGGAGGTTATTTCCAGGCATGATCTGGGAGAGGGGATACAAAGGGGAAATACAGTACAGCGATAAAGAATCAAACGAATCAAACGCAAGGTGCAAAAAACATGAACGGAACAATATGCACATTTATTCAAATTTACAAAATGATGAAGGTAACTAGATGTTAGAATGCTGAAAATTGTTTGATGGATTTTATTTAATGAAGCAATAAGACATGCCCAGGGGTTATGTTAATGGTCTGTTAATTGGTAGCTGGTCAAAAGTGAAGCAATATGAGCGTGATAAAAAATACGAGTAAAATGAGCATGAACAAATACAGCTACAGGGCAAATATATCACTGGACATGACAGCATTACACCTGCAGCTGTGTTCACACTACTACTTCAAGTGTGTGACTGTGTGCAGCAGCAGTGTACTGCCATCATAGCATCTGTAGCTTGGAGGATAGAGTCACAGCCTGGAACGGCAATCAGACAAGGCATCAAGGGTTGATTCAAACCCTGTACTATGTGTTTTTGTTCTGTCATACTCTTATTTGTTTTTGATCTTGGCGCCTCCCACCCTTGCCGCCCCCACCCACCATTTTTGCTGTTCTTCACAAATTCTGCCCACATCCCAATTATTTCCCCCTAGTCGCGTGTGGCCCTCCTTTCAGAGTTGATTATGTTTATTAGAGGGGATGCAGGGGTTTTGGCCCCCCGCAAGGGTGGTAATATTCCCAATTGTGTGCTGTGTGCTTTGTGGTGTCTGGGAGCATGTGGAGTTGCCTGTTGGATCACGCGGTTTTTCACTCGCTGTGTTTTCTCACCATGGTCTTTTCCCATGCAGTTTTGTCTATGCTCATTTCGACTGCACTGGTATTATTTAGCAGTTTTGACCCTCAACCCCTGTTAATCACCCTCTAGGGGTGTAATGTTGCACGAGGCATAGCTGAGTGGCACATGCCCCTAGAGGGTGATTACCTGTCAATTAACATAACCATTGGGAGTGTCTTATTGCTATTATATATATAGGAAATTTAATTATAACTGAGTTCATCTACAATTATCAGTCTCGTGAGAGGAGTCTGATTAATGTTGGAGCCATACAGTGTGGTGAGAGCACAGAAGTGTGACTATACAAAAGACCTTGAACTCTGCTTTTTGGGTTAAACGAGGGTACTGATGAATGGGTTTTAAAGTGAAAGGCCATTTTTTGTGGTTTTAGGTGGTAAGCTCCTCTCCCCGCAGTGGTGAGAGTACTGTGGGTGGGGTAGAAATATAATATGTTTTGATAATTTGACAGCACTAGAATTGGTTAATAGATTTTGTATTATATTATGATTATTTAGTGTCCTATTTTAAGTTTTATTTGTAATTCTGTTTTATATAAGTTGAGTAGGGTTTATTATTATTAATTGTGGTGTGAATTATGTGCTGGAATGACAATAAGGCGGTCGGGTATTATTCCCCCTCTACGCTCAGGGACCTCCGTCCTTTCTCCTGTCCCCCTTTGTCACTGGGAGTCTACAGAAAGTGTAGGGCTCTGGGGATTGTGAGAGGGAGACGGAGGGTTGGTGCTGGGCTTGGGGGGGGAATGGAAAGGAGCGGGCGGATTGGGATAGTGGGGTCAAGGAGACGCCCTGGGGTGAAATGGGCACAGGAGAGGGGTCTTCCCTCTCTTGTGCCCATACCCAAGGGTTCTGATTTGGATCAGCCGGTAGGGCGGTCATTATCTGAGGTTTATCCTACTCGAGGCGGGTGTTATGCAATGCCAGGTCTATTAAAAAGAAGACGGCTGTTGTAGCCAATCTTGTTGGGTCATCTGACTGGCATGCATCACGAGACTTGGCTGGATGAGAATGCTGGGCCAGTTTTAGCTGCAGCAGTTCCAGCTGGGTACTGATGATACACCCGCCGAGGCTAGGCATAAGCAAAGAAGCGAGTGTTGCCATATGTTTTAAGTCAGAACTGGGCCTGGTGGAGGTACCAGCGGGAGTCACCAGATCCTTTGAGTGTATTTTGGGCGAGGTGTGGGGTGCAGGATACTTTGTATACCGTCCACCAGGTGACTTAGAATGTTTCCTGCAGGAAGTCGCAGACTTCATTGTCGACCTGACGTTGGGGTCCCCCAGATGGTTGGTTCTGGGGGATTTCAATGCTTGGGTCGACGATGAACTTTCTTGATTTGGTCAAGACTTCCTCCAGTTGATGATATCATTGGGCTTCACACAGGTGGTTTCCTCCTCGACCCATGTTGGTGGACACTCATTGGACCTGGTGTTCCTTCTGGGGATGGGGATATCCGACTTGGTGGTGGAACCGGTCAGATGGTCTGACCATCACTCCATTAGGTTCAGTTTTGAGGCCACCCTGTTAGGTTTGTCCCCTGGAGATGGCCCGATACCGCCCTTTGAGGGTGTATCCCAGATGACCTGATGGCGGTATTGGACCTATCAAGCCTACCAATAGATTGCTTAGATCCAGGTGACCTGGTACATGCTTATAATGAGGCAGTGACAGGGCCCTGGATTCTATTGCACCAGTTACGTGTTAGTCCTCTTACTCCTCGCCCCAGGTCTCCCTGGTTTGATGAGACCATGAGGAGTTGAGGAGGGTTGGGCAAGGCTGGAAAGCGTTAGCGAAGGTCCGGTCTTGATGATGACAGGCTTAGTTTGATGGACCATTATTTGGCCTATCAATCCGCAATCTCTCAATGAAGGCAGAGTTCCTGTCCAGAGAGATAGCGGCGCACAGAATAGACCAGCTCAGCTCTTTCGGACTGTGGACAGACTGTACAATCCAGTCTGTCTTCAGAAAAACCTTATCTCAAGAATGGTGTGAGGAGCTTGCTCTCTTCTTTGCGATAAGGTTG
This sequence comes from Neoceratodus forsteri, assembly GCA_016271365.2. NCBI lineage: Eukaryota > Metazoa > Chordata > Ceratodontiformes > Ceratodontidae > Neoceratodus > Neoceratodus forsteri. The sequence continues at coordinate 22,518,210 of JADMNL010000034.1, read as the reverse complement.
TCAAAATCAGATTGGATATTCGCTCTTCCCTCCCCAATGGGAGTGGACGGTCAGCAGAAGATGTCGAACACCCAGTTTAGATGGTCTGACTTCAGCCTTCCCACAATCGATGATGTTGTGATGATCATTCGAGCGCTGTGACCGACTAGCTGTGATTTGGACCCTGGCCCCACACGCCTTTTAGTGGGTTGTGTGGATAAGTTCAGCCTAGTCCTAGCTTTGATCGTCTGGAAGTCTTTGGAGAGGGGGATTTTTCCAGATCCCCTTAAAGAGGCTATAGTTAAGCCTCTATTAAAGAAATCCTCCTTAGATCCAGATTGTCTAGCAAATTACAGACCAGTCTCTAACTTACCCTTTGTGGGTAAAGTTATTGAGAAAGTGGTCGCAGTGCAGTTGGAGGATCATCTGACCAACAACAATATCTACGATTCTCTCCAGTCTGGATTTAGGAAAAGGCATAGTACCGAGACAGCGCTTGTACGGGTACTAAATGACCTCCTAATAGCGAGAGATCGTAGGACCCGATCCATCTTGGTACTACTTGATCTCTCTGCAGCGTTTGACACCGTTGACCATGGTGTGCTGTTAGAGCATTTGCGATCAGTCTGCGGACTGTCTGGTGCAGTCCTCAGATGGTTTCGATCTTACCTCGGTAGGACTCAGAGAGTGGTGTCAGGAATTTTTCCTCAGCATCACTTCCCTATCCCGCGGTACCGCAGGGATTCTATTTTAGCGCCTATGTTGTTTCGGTGTATATGCTACTGTTAGGGGTGATTATTAGATGATACGGTTTGGGTTTTCACTGCTATGCAGATGATACCCAGCTGTATATGTCTTTTGTGCCCGGCCAGGACGCTGCCTTGTCGTTATTTAATAACTGCCTTAAAGAAATCCAAGACTGGATGAATGGGAGTTGGCTGAGGTTAAACCTGGAGAAAACTGAGGTGTTGGTTGTGGACAAAGGCCGCTGTGAGGCGGGTCTGCCGGAGGGATCACCCTCAGGCTTATGGCTTGGAGGTGTTCAACTGGCGACCTCAGATCAGGTGCGGAATCTTGGCGTAATAATTGACGACCGTCTGACACTTGAATCCCAGGTGTCAGCGGTGGTCAAAACTTCCTTTTTTCATCTGAGGAATATTGCCAGGGTGAAGCACCTGGTTCCTCCAGAGGACCTTCCAACATTGATCCACGCCTTCGTTACCTCCCGTCTTGACTACTGTAATTCCTTATACCTAGGGCTATCGGGGGTTGAACTTCACCGTCTGCAGCTAGTGCAGAATGCGGCAGCCAGGTTGTTGACTGGATCTTCTAGATCCAGCCATATAATGCTGTGCTAGCGGACTGCACTGGCTGCCAGTGTTTAGTGAATCACCTTCAAAGGTCGGTTTACTGATCTATAAAGCCCTACATGATCTGGGACCTACCTACCTGAAAGAGCCTTTGCCCTACATCCCTCCCGCGCCCTCCGATCCACTGACGAGGGATTGCTAGAGATTCCCAGGGTTCGTTTGAAAACATCAGGCGCTAGATCGTTTAGTTTTATGGCACCGACCCTGTGGAATTCTCTACCGCATCAGGTGCGAAATTGCCCGACCATCCTTAGTTTTAAGGGAGCTTTGAAAATCCACCTTGTTAGCATAGCTTTTAAGGATTTATATTAGTTTTAATTTTATTGCATTTATTGTTTTGTGAATTTGTACAGGTGCTTTGATTTAAGAAAAGCGCCTTCTAAAAATAAAGATGAATTGAATTAAAAAAAAAATATTAAAAAGATGTAAACAGTGTTAAACCTTTTTTTGGCGTATGAGTAGGCTCTACATGTATGTTAATAACAGATTAACACAAGGCAGATAGAATGCTTACAGCCATTCAGAAAGCTGTATTTCTCAGACTCTTTTTTTATAATAATGGCTTACAATTTCCATCATGAATTTGCTATCAAACTCTGTGGACAGTGACAACAAGTTGCATTGTCTTCCACTATTTTATTGAGTTATTTTTAGGATTTGTTCCTTCTAGGATAATCTTGTTTCGGCATATAGGCATTGCCCCTAGCTTCTCTTCACAGTTCTCCCAATCATAGCTACAAGAGATTCCAGAACTGTGTTCAAAAATGTATACATGAAAAAGGGTGGATTTTAAGTAGCACCTGCAAATATAATTTTTTTTCATGTCTCAAACTCCCCATTTACTTGTAAGATTTTAAAGGATCCTTGCGTTCTCCCTCACCCCATCCATTTTTATCATGGCAGAAAACATGTGAACACATGGCTTCTCCCTCATCTTTCACATTATCCTCTTAATCACCCCCATCTTTTAGTTTTAGTTTAGTTTTTATTTCACATGCAACCTTTTAGGCAAGAGATTATTTTCAAAGGATTTAGACACAGGTGAACAGGCATTCAAAATACATAAGTACATACAAGGATTAGGCATAAAACAATGTTCAGTATTAGGTGAAGTTACAGGTTAGTCAAACAAGCGCAGTATACACAAGAATTTATTGTCAGAGGTACATACATCTCAGAACCATTTACATATGCCAGAGGCAGCAAGTGTGGCCATCAACTGGATTTGAAGCTAGGCATTAGAGTTACAACTTCTTAGTGTGTCTGAGGTGTCATTCCAAAATCTGGCAAATCTAAACGGCTTCTGGTAGCATATTTATGGCCTTTCGTATTTGAACATGGACTGCAGTCCTAGGGAGAGCAGATATCTCTCTCATCACTGTCCTATTTAGAAATACACAAGTTAATATATAGCAAACAGTCTGACTGGGGGGGGAGGAGGACCCTGTGCACCAACAGGTGCAAGTGTCCATAATCCTGGGACCCTCTCCCATGTCAGATGGGCATCAGCAGAACGGTTCACCACTGACCCAGCAACATATGTGCACCCACATCAACATGCATGTCACTGTGCTTGCTTGAACAATAAGCATGCCCATGCCAGACATAAACTGTAGTTTGTTTTGACCAGGAAAGGCACACTAAGCTGTGACAGCTTGTTTCCATGTGTGTTCTGGTGAGGGAGGGGGGAGGGGTTACATGGACCTGTTTTTATTGATGGGGGAACTACCCTACTCTTCACTGACATGTGCCATGGGATCTCTCACTTTCACCTGTACAGTGACTAGAGGTGGGCAGAGGGAAGCTCACTTTAACATCTCGCCCAGAGGCTTATTATGACTTTTTGATTATGTGAATGGTAGCTTCTCCAACACCAGCTTTTTAGAGCTTCTAATACACAAAGAAGACTTGCACTTACATTGAGCAGTAGTTTTTATTATGTTGATTGCGCATATGCGTAAGAAACATATTAACAGCTTTCTCCAGAAACAGGTCGTGGCGGTGCGGCATCCGTTAGTGGCCAATGCCCCCATAGCCTGTAAAGGCTTGGCCCACTTCCTCCAATGCTGTGGCACACTGCTGCTGAAACTAGTTCAGCCAGCATGCCACAACCTTGTAAAAAATTAGCTGCTGCAATCAGGGGCCGCCTCGTCATTGCAGCATCAGCCATTCGCTTCAATGAGGGAGCGACCCGTCATTGCAGGGCGGGATCTGGAAACATTGATATTGTTTGTGAACATGGCAGCGGCTTGCCACCCTGTTCACAAACAATATTACTCCCCCCCAATGAGGGGGTGCCCAATCCCCCTCCGCAGCATGTGCCCTCCGACCATGTTTATTTTGCTGACAGGGGCCCCAATCTCCGTCGGCTTCAGTGCCCCAATGTTTATGTTGCCGATGGGGGAGCCCACTCCCCCTTGGCATTATGTAAACCCCCCTGCTTTTGTTGTCTGCTGATGGAGTGCCCAATCCTCGTTGGCATAATGTCACCCTCCCCCTTTTGTTGTGTGCCGATGAGGGTGTCCAATCCCTGTCAGCATAATGTCACCCTCCCCCTTTTGTTGTGTGCCAATGGGGGTGCCCAATCCCTGTCAGCATAATGCCACCCTTCCCCTTTTGTTGTGTGCCGATGGGGCACCCAATCCCTGTCTGCATAATGTAGGGCCCCCTTTTGTTGTGTGCCGATGGGGTGCCCAAGCCACCATCGGCTACAGCTGCCCCCAAAGAAGACTCCGTTGGCATGCTGGGAGTCCACCCCAGCGTGCTACATGCCCCTGTATAATAAAAAATGGTCCCACAATGTCTTTTTTTTTTTAACCTGTAAAATAGGAAATGGTCCCTCGGCAGTCTCCCTGCCCCCCTCCGACAACCTGCTCCCTCCCACTGTGCACCCTGCCTCCCCACACCACCCTCACCCCATACTTACCTCCGGAGTCCAGCGTGATGATCTTCGGTGGACCGGGATCACGTCTGCACTCTTCAAAGCCGACCGCGAACTGAGGAAATGCCGGTAAGCTGTATAACGGGATGGATAGGGGTTGTTGAACTTTGCTGCATATCTCAATCATTTTTGGGAATTTTGGCACCAAATTTTCAACATGGGGTTTTTGGGATCCCCCTCATGAATTCTGGCACTGTCATGGTGTTAATCGGCCCGAAGGTAGTTTCCGCGGTCACTCCGTGGAATCATCTTTCAGGCTGATTAATGAAACAACAGTGCCAGTGTTCATGAAGTGGGCTTCTCAAAAAGCCTATGCTACTAATTTGGTAAATCTCAAAATGATTCATTTTTTAAGTCGTTGAGCAGTTGCTACTCACGCTGCATCTTCGTGAATTTGAAATATTTTCATGCCTGACTTTCAACATTGGCATTTTCCACACCTCCTTATGAACAGTACAGCTGTCATTGTTCACATCCTGGTCAAAATGCTTTTCGCACTTCCGGCTGAAATAGGCGGTCGCTGTGGGAAATCATAGATCGGGACAGATTAAGAAAATGACAGTGACACTATTCATGAGTAGAGGTCCTAAGATGTCTATGTTGAAAACTTCATGATGGTACTCCATAAAATGACTGTGTTGCAAGCGTGCATTGTGCAGTTTGCACGCATGCTCATAAGTTTGTGAATTTATATTATTTTCACTCCAGATTTTCAACATTGCCATTTTCCCACACCTACTTATGAGCAGTATAGCTGCCATTTTTTCCTATCCTGACTGAGATGTGTTTTTGCACTTCCGGCACAGAATAGCGCAGTCATTGCTGCAAATCACTATTCGGGACAGATTAAGAAAATGACAGTGATACTGTTCATGAGCAGAGGTCCTAAAATGCCTATGTTGAAAATTGGGTGATGTTAGCCCATTAAAAGACTGTGTTACAAGTATGTGTTGCGCACTTTCCACACACCCTTGTAACTTTGCAGATTTGTAATATTGTCACACCAGATTTTCAACAGTGGCATTGTTTCACACCTCATTATGAGCAGTACAGCTGTCATTTTTCACATCCTGGCTAAAATATGTTTTTGCACTCCTGCATAGAATAGCACGGTCACTGTGGGAAATCAGTGTTCAGGACAGATTAAGAAACTGATAGTGGCACTGTTCATAAGCAGAGGTCCTAAAATCCTTGTGTTGAAAATTTGATGACGAAACTTCATAACATGACTGTGTTACAAGTGTGCATTGAACTGTTTCCACGCACTCTTGTAGCTTCACAAATCTGTAATATTTTCACTCCACATTTTCAACAGTGGCATTTTTTTCACACCTCCTTATGAACAGTACAGCTGTCATTTTCCACATCCTGGCTAAAATATGTTTTTGCACTCCTGACGGAGAATAGCACAGTCACTGTGGGAAATCAGTGTTTGGGACAGATTAAGATTGAGCGACTGAGAGGGGGGAGTGACTGAGCTCAACTGAGCTCTGTCAGGACTGCTGTGGATTTCTTTGTGGGCAGAAAAAGGCCCCAACGCAAGAGCCCAGTACAAAACAGCAGTCTGCAGCACTGGGAGAAATAAATCGAGAGAGTGAGGGAGGGGGAGTAAGTGAACTCACCAGAGCACTGTCAGGACTGCTGCAGATTTCTTTGTGGGCAGAAAAAGGCATCAATGCAGCCAGGGGCCCAATATAAAAGGGCAGCCTGCAGTGGTGGGAGAAACAGTACGAGCGAGTAAGAGAGGAGGACTGAGTGACCTCAACGAGCTCTGTTAGGACAGCTGCAGATTTCTTTGTGGGCAGAAAAAGGCACCAATGCAGCCAGGAGCTCCATTCAAAAGTGCAGCCTGCAGTGCCAAGAGAAACAGAACGAGCGAGTGACAGAGCGGGAGTGAACGAGCTCAACAGAGCTCTATCTTGACTGCTGCAGATTTCTTTGTGGGCAGAAAAAGGTAGCAACGCAGGCAGGAGCCCAGTACAAAAGGCCAGCTTGCAGTGCCAGCAGAAATGGAATGAGCAAGTGAGAAAGGGGGAGTGAGCAAGCTCAATGGAGCTGTATCAGGACTGCTTCAGATTTCTTTGTGGCCGGAAAAAGCCGCCAACGCAGGCAGGAGCCCAGTACAAAGGTGCAGCCTGCAGCGGCAGGAGACACAGAACAAGCAAGTGAGGGAGGGGGAGGGAGTGAGTGAGCTCAACGGAGCTCTGTTGGGACTGCTGCAGATTTGTTTGTGGGCAGAAAAAGGCAGCAGTGCATGCAGGGTCCCTGTACAAAAGGGCAGCCTGCAACAGTGGGAAAAACCAGAATAAGCAAGTGAGGAGGGGGGAGTGAGCGAGCTCAGTGGAGCTCTATTGTAACTGCTGCAAATTTCTTTGTGGGCAGAAGAAGGCAGCAATGCAGGCAGGGGCCCAGTACAAAAGGGCAGCCTGCCACGCTGGCAGAAACAGAATGAGCGACTGAGAGAAGGGGAGTGAGCAAGCTCAATGGAGCTCTGTCGGGACTGCTGCAGATTTCTTTGTGGGCAGAAAAAGGCGCCAATGCAGGCAGGAGCCCACTATAAAGGGCAGCCACAGAGCCAGGAGAAACAGAATGAGTGAGTGAGAGAGGGGACTGAGTGACCACAGCAGACTCTGTCAGGACAGCTGTGGATTTCTTTGTGGGCAGAAAAAGGTGCCAATGCAGGCAGGAGCCCAGTACAAAGGCCAGCCTGCAGCACCGGCGAGAAATGGAGCAGTGAGTGAGTGAGAGAGGGAATGAGCACATTCAACAGACCTGTGTAGGAACTGCTGCAGATTTCTTTGTGGGCAGAAAAAGCCACCAACAGAGGCAGGTGCCCAGTACAAAAGGGCAGCCTGCAGCGCCAGGAGAAACAGAATGAGTGAGTGAGACAGGGGGAGTGAGCCACCTCAACGGAGCTCTGTCAGGACAGCTGCAGATTTCTTAGTGGGCAGAAAAAGGTGCCAACACAGGCAAAAGCCCAGTACAAAAAAGCAGCCTGCATTACTGGGAGAAACAGACTGAGTGAGTAACAGAGGGGCAGTGAGCGAGCTCAACGGACCAACGTAATCAACATTCGGCATTGATAAATGCTTGTTATGTAATTGTTTTGACTTTACCTTGCAGGTATATTGTTACAGTTCATACAGGATACATCAAGGGACCATAGGAAAATAATCTGCTACAAGCTTGGTATCTCATTGACATCACAGAATTCCTGGTAAAGTGATAGTCCAGAATTGGCAAGATAAAACTACTGCTTTTGACTGAAACAGTTTACCAACTGCACAGAAAAAAGTTACATGTCAGAGGCAGTGGCGGCACTGACTTGACACTTCACTACTAGAGCATTGTCAGGTGAACTGGCCTCTCTCCTGCTAGGGTTGTATCTGACATGGTTCACAGGAAGGGCAAACCTGAACGTTTACATTTATTCTGGATCTTGGGGTGTTGGGAACAACATGGCTCAAGACCATGAGGGCACACATCAAACACTCTATGTCTCACAAAAACAATGTCACAAAATACTTGGAACTAAGCAGGAAGACATTCTGAAATGTTGTCAGATCCCATCCATCAGGCAATACATCATAGGCTGGCAGCATCAGCAGAAGCTGCAGAGGAATCAGATGAGCAACATCTTTCTCCTGGTACCACCCCCACCTGATATGTGCCACCACCACTTATATCGGGTTGGGAGAGCTCCACTGGGAACTTGAGCTGTGCAGAATTTTCAAATTCTGTATCCACTGAAATTATGTGGAATTTCTGAAATTCTGCCTAATTCCATAGAATTCCAAGGGAAGCGGAATTCCAAAATTTTGAAAATGGAGTGTTAACTCTGGAATTGTATTCTGCAGTTTATATAATCCACGGAATAATTTTCTGTAACTGATTACATGATCCATGGAATATTATTCCGTGGGCTACTTAGAAAAGCTTTTCAGAATCCTGTGGAATTAAAATAGAAATTCTGAAAAGCGTTTCAGAAGTGGAATTGCAACTCCACATAAAGTCTACCAGTGGAATTCCACATTCCACAGAGTTCTATTGAAAAACTCAGTTGTACCCTCCACAGGGTTCTTAATGCTTCAGCTTCCATCACAGCAGCTGATGGGCACTTTAACCTTCTTTTCATTTACACACAGTGAGCATTGGCCGTGGCACAGGATTAGCTACATTCAGGAGGACCCCAATTCAGTGGTTGCTCTGGTGGTGGCCATCCAGCCACCCACTATTCACTTATCCAGGAACACAGGGACATTCATTTTGATTAAGCCGAGTCAACATCTACCTCCATAAAGGAGCTTAAAAAGGACAACTGGGTTTCCCTAATCCAGGTGACACTTAGAGGAATATATCCCAGGTCCCAGATTCTGACTGTTGTAATTTTGGGTTCTAAAAAGGCGGTGAGGAATGTAATTAAGCCATTTCAGACACAGTTACTAAATTAAGTACTAACCCAGCTTAAGCCATCTCCTTTAGCACATAGCATTCATGAATCTCTCAGGGCATCTGGTGTTGTCTTTATTCCACTTTGGCACTTTACTTTCAGTCAGCCAGGTTACACTTATATTAAGACTGGCTCTCTTATTGACAGAAAGAGAAATGGAGGCTGTGCACTAACTCTAGGATTCTACAGAACAATACATTTTCCAAAATTATTACCCTATCAATATTTTATGAAAAATTCAGTTTACTTGCATGAGCAGATTAAATGGTACTTATCAATAGCTCCAATAGGATTCTAAATAAAATTAAGAAAGTTTGTACAAGTGTGCAAGATACTGAAGCTAGTTATCACTGTGGACCGACTACCAACACAAACAGCGGGGGTGCACAGGGTATGTAACAGGAGCTGCTAGTTAAAGGGAAGGTCCCCTCAGCCTTTTATTCCATTTATCTGTGATTTGTAGGCATGAACAGTGATTGCCTTTACCGCACCCGCCCTAATTTCATCTGGATTGAAATGTACATGAAAGTATATAAATCTGGCGTGAAAGTTGTTTGACACCATCTCAAAGGTCATGATCTGACTCATAAAAGGCATGCTAGAATTGTATGTTTTAGTGCTAAACCTGCAGTAGTTATATTAACATACTAAAATGCCAGCAGAATAGGTCCTAACGGTCTTTAGCGTCTACTTTCGTTTGGTCAGCCCCACCCTGGAGCAGACCTTGCTGCCTGCCTTCTCTGGCTTCTCTCCCAGTTCCAGATATTCTCGCTGCATTGGATTTTGTTTCAGAACCCTTCCCTGTACCTGTCCCACCCCCTCTTGAACCCTCCACCGTCTCTGCCTCCACCAGCCCCTAGGCAGCGCATTCCATGGCTCCACCACCCTCTCAGTGATAGCACCTCCTCCTTTCTCCCTGAATCTTCCCCTTCAGCTTCCACCCATGCCTCTAGTGGCCCCTCCTCCTTCCTTGAAGCACCCTGACTGTTCCTCTCCTATTTACCCCCCTTCATGTACCTGAAGACCTCTATCATGTCCCCAGTCCCTTCTCTCTTCCAATGTACATATTTAGCTCTTGAGCCTCTCCTCATAGGTCCTATCCCCAAACCCCCAAATCATTTTGGTTGTCCTCCTCTGGACCCTCTCCAGGAGTTTAATGTCCCTCTTTAAGTGTGGCCTCCAAAACTGCACGCAATACCGAGTGCTGGCTTCACCAAGCAGTTATACATAGGGTATCACTTCCCTCCTTCTGGAGGTGATCCCCTAGCAATGCATCCCAGCATCCTGTTGGCCTTGGCTGCTGCCCTCCTACAAGTCTCCAATTGTTCATCTTGACATCCACCACCACCCCCAGGTCCTTCTCAGCCATCGAGACTTGTAGCATTTCCCCCCAGGATGTACACTTGGCCTGGGTTTCTGGCCCCAAGGTGCAGTACCTTGCATTTCCCTGCATTGAACCTCAGCTTCCACTTTCTAGACCATCTTTCCAGAGCCTCAGGTCCCCTGTGAGGCCACCTCCCTCCTCCCCATCCACCACTGCCCCCAGTTTTGAGTCATCCACAAAGAGACTCATCTCACTCCTGATACCTGTCCTTATGTCAGAGATGGCATTTTAACAGGAGGGGCCCAAGGACTGATCCCTGTGGGACCCCACTAATGACCTTCCTTGGGGATGAGACTATCCCGCCAACTACGACCCTCTGGGTCCGGTCCTGGAGCCAATTGCCTATCCATCTGATCATCTGGTTCCCCACCCCCATTTCTCCCAGCTTATCCAACAAGCCCACGTGAGGAACAGAGTCAAATGCTTTGCTGAAGTCTAGACAGAGGACGTCCACTGATCTACCCAGGTCCAAGGCACTTGTCACCCAGTCATAGAACTCCACAAGGTTTGTCTGACATGATTTCCCCAGGAAGAATCCATGCTGTCTATCATCCAGGCACCCTGACTTGTCCAGGTCCCCCCTAGCCTCTCCTTGACAATGCCCTCCATCACCTTGCCCACCACCGATGTCAGGCTGACAGGCCTGTAGTTCCCTGCCACCTCCCTTGATCCCCCTTTGTGGATAGGCACTATATGTGCCACCTTCCAGTCCTGGGGCACCCACCCTGTCCTCAGAGAGATGGTGAAAAGCTCCGTCAGGGGTTTCGCCAGGACATCCGCAAGTTCCTTCAGCACTCTGGGATGTAATTTATCCGGCCCCGGAGCTTTCTCTGTCTTAAGGGACCTGAGGGCTTCCCTCACTCTCTCTACTGTGATTTCCACTTCTGCAACCTCTTCTCCCCGCTTAGCCTTCCCCCCTCCTGCCAGTGATGCCTCCCCCTCTCCCCAGACCCACTGATCGGTAAGGTTCCCCCCTCCTCAGTATCACTGTCTCCTCCCATGTATGATGCAGTACCCCCATTTTCCTTGGTGAAAGCTGAGGTGAAGTACTCATTTAGTACCTCAGCCTGCTCCCCGGTCTTGTGCCCATCTCTCCCCTTTTTAATTCTGCTAATCTGCCCTTCACCCTTCGTTTTTCCCCAGTGTATCTAAAGAACCCTTGTTCCTCTCCTAATTTCCCTGGCCAGGTTCTGCTCCTTCCTGCCTTAGCCACCTCACCACCCTAGTGGCCCTTCTAGCCATCAGCTCATACTTCCCTCGATCCCTTTCACTCCTTGAGCACTTGAATTGCTATAGGCTGCCTTCTTTCCCGCACCACCTCCTGGATCTCCCTGGTCCACCAGCAGGGTTTTCGGGCCCTACAGCATTTTTGTCTTACTCTTGCACAGGTGCTGGTAGCATCCTGCACCCCTCTTCTGATGATTTCCCACCTACTATCAGCGTCCATGTCTGACCCAATCCCATCCAAATGCTCCTTAAGGATCCTTCCCATTTCCTTAAAATCCGCCCCCTGAAGTCAGTTACCTCCATCTTTGTGCATCCTTCTACCCCTCCTAGGTCCAGGCAGAACCAGACCATGGCATGGTCACTCCCTGCCAACGGGTCCCTTACCTCCAGGCTCCCAATCTGGTCACTGTCTGCCAGGACCACATCCAGTATCCATGCCTCCCTGGTCAGTTCCCCACCTGCTGAGTTAGGAATGCATCTTGAAAGACATCCAACAACCTCTGTTCCCTGGCCCGAGGATGTCATAGTCTCCCAGTCTGTTCCTGGCATGTTTAAGTCCCCAACACCACCACCCTTCCCTGCCCAGTCTGCAGTGTCTCCCAACATCTGCCACCAGACTCTCCTCAGCTCCTCCACCAGTGCAGGGGTCTATACACCACTCTATTTTACTCTCTTGCCCCCCTTGTTATCAAGGTGACCCAAATTGCCTCCATGGTTCCCTCTGCCTCCTCTACTCCCCTATGCAATGCAGTTTTGACTATCATTGCTACCCCTTCTCCCTTCCTACCCCTGTCCTTCCTGAACATAGTAAACCTCCAGGTTTCAGGTCCCAATCGTGTCCTGTGGTGGCCCAGATCTCATTGACCGCTGCCCATCCACTGCTCTCTCAGTTAGCATCGCCTGGAGCTCAGGCATTTTATTGCCGAGCTCCTGGCATGCTGGACTACCTTTCACCCTTTCCCTATCTTCCATTTCCCTGCTCTTGTTCCCATGGGGATTCTGTTTCCCTAGGTCGGCACTTTACCAGTCGGCCTTTTCGCATTCCTCCAGCTCCCGAGGTGGAACAGAGTCCCTCCTCTCCCCTCGACAGCCTTTTCTCCCATCCTCCCCTTCACAAGTTTAAACCCCACTTTTCCAATGAACCCTCTATTTTCAACTTGGATTCCCTCCCTCCAAATTGAGATGGAGCCTATCTCTAGCATACAGCTCCTTATCTCCCAGGTCTCCCCCAATCCCCCATCAACCCATACCCTCTGGCCTCACACCACTCCCTGAGCCACTGGTTTATCTCCTAATCTTCCTTTTGTGTTCCCCACTAGCCCTTGGCACTGGCAGGATTTTGAGAAAACTGTGCATCCTATGTCATGACAGACCCTGGCAAGCTCCCTGAACCTTGCCTGTATCTCTAGCTCGCTATTTCCCTCAATGTCATTTGTACCCAGGTGGACCAGTATGTCCGGGGAACCCTCACAATCCTTTGCCAGCTGATATACCTCATGCTTGGCCCTGTGCACCGTTAGTCCAGGGAAGCATTTTGTTCTAACTGGCCAGGCTTCTCCCTCCCTATCCCATTTGATACCCCTGATCATAGAATCCCCCAACAGGAGCACTCTGACCGCTCCTTTTCCTCCATTTCCCCACCTTCCATGTCCCTCATCCTTTCTACCGGCCCCTCCACCCAGCCAGCTCCTTGTTCCTCCCCTATCTGGTGCCACATGCAGCCCCTCCTTTTACCCTGGCCACCCCTCCCTCTGATCCTATACCTCTCCATCTCCCAAGTATCCTTCTGTACCTGTGAACTCCCCCTCACTGCCGTGACTGGTCCTTCTCCCCATCTGCTAAACTAGCCTGGCTCGTCCTCCCTTCCTTCCTGTCTCCGTTTAGTTCCTCCTTGCTTGTCGTGCTCCTCTGGCCTAAACCCTCAGCTCCCTTTACTGTATCCTCCTTGTACTTCTGGTCCTTCTCCTTGCCCTTTCCTCCCAACTGGTCCTTCTCCTTGTGCTTTCCTCCCTCTTCCCTCTGCCCCTCCTGCTCTGATTCACTGCTCCCCACATTTTCCTGCATTCCAGGTTACCCCCTGTTCCTCCTGCTTTCCGGCCCCTGCCTCCTGCCCCCCACTCCCTTTCCATCTCTAACCACCCCTGTCATGGCTACATCACCCCCCCATCTTCAAGCAGAAGAAGAGAATTGAAGTGGTTACTGGCGTGAGGTCCGATCCACCTCCCGCCTTACTTCCTGCTGTCCAGCCCTGGCCATCTGCCTACTTCCCTGAGAATGTTGTTCCTCTGGCCCCCCTTTGTGAGGATCCCCAGTTACCTGCCTGCTTCCTTGGTAGTGTCCTCCTTTTGGGCCCCCTCTTCCAGGGTCCCTATGTGACCCCTGAGTATTCTCCTGCATTCCTTCCCTATGCTCCCACCCTAGTGCTTGGTGCAACCCGTGGGAGATCCCCTGCCCCTTCCCAAGCATACTCCTCCCTTCCACCAGCTGTCTCCTAATCCCCACAACCTCCTCCCTAAGCTGTGCCAGCTGGTAGCACACTGGGCAACCACCAAACTTCCAAGCCCAGTCCAGTATCATGGCTGCTCCACACCCTGTGCACCCCACCACCCTCCCAAAGATGCCAGCCCTAATGACATGTGGTCCCATCCCCCTCCAAGTAGGTTTCATTGGGTGAGCCACCAGGTTCCCCACTAGTCCAAGATACACCCCTACTGCCTAATCAGGTCACCCACTAACCTTAGATACAGTCCCATAGTAAACCGGTAACCCTGTTAGTAGGTGCAGTACAACACAGTAAACTTATAAGGGAAGTGAACAACTCCCTAAGCTCCTCTCTCCCAGCCTTTAAATCCAACTCCCAGTGGCTAGAACTACATGAGCTGCACCTGCAGCCTTTTCCTCCAATTGCAGGGCAGGTGTTCCCCTTTAAATTAGCAGAGCTCTGGGGAGGGAGGTGTGGGGAAGGGTGGGTCTTGAGCCTACACCCAACTCTCGAGAGAGTGTATCAGCCCTGTGTCTGCCCCTCCAAGCCCTGCAGCCAAAGAACCAGCCCCAAGCAAATCCCACCAAATAGGTTTTAAATCAGAAGAAATAGGCCTCCACCAGCGCAGCCTTTTACACAGTGAAACATCCAACAAATGAGCCCACTTACAGCCACCAAACCAGTTTTCAAACTTCTAACAGCCCCAAAAACAATGCCCTGCTAGCCCCTTAGAAGTAAGAAAGAAAAGAAATAACCTTCTACCAAGTAAAATCCACAAGAAACCCTGTAAAAACAACAAGAAGCAGCTACTGTCCTGGAACACAGCTGATCCTACTGTATTAGCTAGTACTGTTGCTGTCCTCTGCAGTCCCTATGTCCTTGTCTAATGCTGGCCATGAAACTTTCAAGGCATAGTAAGTACACTGGGATGTCATGATAACATGATATGATGATATATCATGATAATTACCACTGACGATAATTTGTCATTGTAAAAAAAAAATATAGAGGATAATGTATGGTCATCAATGGTTAACTGGTTTGTTAACCATCGAGAGATTACCAGGGCGACCATGTAAACCTCAAGTGAAGCTCGAGAGGTTTACGTCCACCATGACAACCACCGAGTTGATAACAAAATGGTTAACTCATCGATATACCCCATACATTAGCTTTATAGTGTATGGTACCAGTTTGTTTTTAGTAAAGAAAGCAGTTCCTTACTGCTGTCTTTTCATGTCCCCACTGCTCTGCCCTCACCGCTGCGGTCGTTACAAGGCAGTCCGATCCAGCTGCGTGCAAGCCCTGACTGTTCCCGGTTGTTAACCCATCGATGTGACGTACCATCGATGGGTTAACAACATTTTTATGTCACATCGATGGTAAAACGTTGTTACAAAAAGGTAGATTTCTACCTATAACAATGTTCTACCATACATTATATTGTGATTATCGTGCAGCACGATATACTGCAATTTACAGTAAAGCACCTCAGCTTGCTTTTCCAGCAGCGTGTCCCTTTCCATTTATTTATTTATTTAACAGACTTTAGGATTACAACCTTTGAGTCAGGGGCTCATTTACAAAGGCTCCGCGTCAGGTGCAGCCATGAATCCTGATTCCCCCACCACCCCCCATCAAATTTTTACTATTTTTTCTTAACATTAGAAATGCAGCACAAGCCCTGTGGCATGGAGTTTTGAGAGCCTGGGCACAAACCAGGTTCAGGAATAAACCTGAGTCACTCAAGGGCTGGCTGCATGACAGGGGACTGAGCATCCATTTACAGCTGTCCTTCTTTGTGGAGGAGGGACAGCGCAAGCCACTGTTTGGTCACCATCTAGTGGAGTCTGTATAATGCAACAGTAACAGCTGGGGCTGAATACATGCAACATATTTAAGCCACACTTTTTTTAAAGACACTTAAAGACACAAGACAGTTTTTGGATACATAGGCAAAAAGAGAAAGACCTAGGGAGGGATGGTAAGGCTAAAAGGGGAAGGAGGGGCTTATGTGGAAGAGGACCACCAAAAATAGATATACTGAGCAAATTCTTCTGCTTAGTACTTGCAGAGGAGGGGGTAGGTAGTGGGCCTATGATAAAAGACAGGGGTATTAAGGGACAGGAGGTGGACACTAGTCCCTTTACAGCAGAAAGAATCCTAAGGGAACTGGTCACAGTTAAAAGTAGACAAGGCAATGGGACCAGATGAGGTGCACCCAAGGTTATTGAGGGAGTTCAAGGAGGAGCTAGCTGCTCCTTTGACAGCCCTGTTCAACCTGTCACTTGAAACAGGAGAGCTACTGGGTGACTGTAGAAGGGCTGATGTAGTCCCACTCCACAAAAGTGGAAGCAAATAGGAGGCAGGAAACTATAGGCCTGTCAGCTTGACTTAGGTAGTGGGCAAAGTAATGGTATCACTACTGAAGGGAAGGATTGGGGAATACCTTGTTACCAGTGGACTACAGGATCCAAGACAACATGGTTTCATAGGGGAGGCCTTGAGATAATACTGATCAAGTTCTTTGATTGGGTAACCAAGGAAGTGGATGGGGAGAAATTGACATGGTCTACCTGGATTTCAGTAAGGCCTTCAACACCATTCCACATAGAAGACTGGTGAGCAAGCTGAGAAGCCTAGCAGTAGGCCCTAGAGTAGTAAGATGGGAAGATAGCTGGCTAGACAATAGGAGTTGGAGGTGGTGGTAAATAGCATCCATTCTGGAGAAGGTAAAGTGATCAGTGGGGTGCCACAAGGGTCGGTACTAGGCCCAGTCCTCTTCAATGTCTTTATTATCTACATTGCAGAAGGACTGGAAGGGAAGGAATGTCTGTTCACAGATGACACAAAAAAATCTGCAACAGAGTTGACACACAGGGGGGTGGAAAGAAAGAGGGAAGATCTAAAAAAGCTGGAAGAATGGTCACAAGCTTGGCAGCTGGATTTCAAAGCAAAAAAGTTCAAAATCATGCACTTAGGGTTCAGAAACCCAGGGGCAATGTACCAAATGGGAGGAGAAGTACTAGCAGTCACAAAACAAGAAAGGGACCTAGGGGTAATCATTACTGATGACCTAAAGGTAGCTAAACAGTGTGACAAGACAGTGGGAAAGGCTAGCGGGGTGCTTGGATGCATAGGCAGAGGTATCACCAGCAGAAAGAGGGAGGTAATAATACCTCTGTATAGATCATTGGGAGACCTGACCTCAAGTACTGTGTACAGTTCTGGAGACCCCACCTCCCAAAAGGACATTGACAGGGTGGAGGTGGTACAAAGGAGGGCAACCTAAGTGGTGCAGACCCTGCATCAAAAGCTCAATGAAGAAAGACTTATGGAATTAAATACGTACTCCCTAAAAGGAAGGCGGGAAAGGGGAGATATGATTGAAGGATTCTAATATCTCACAGGCATAACAAAGGTACAGCGAGGGGGCATCTTTCAAAGAAAAAGATGATTGAAGGCAAGGGGTCACACTGTGAAGCTGGAAGGGGGAGGCTGAGAGGAAAAGTGCGGACAATTAGTACAAAATTTCCTGTAACCTTTAAACAAGCAAGTAAAAACATTTGCTCTTTCACATTTTAAAGTGTATTGTTGTACTCTGTGTGAATGTGTATAACATAGAGAATAATGGATGGGTAGGTGGTTATAATGAGGATTTTACACACCCCTGAGGGGTGGGATGCCACATAAACCCTGAGGCAAAGCTTGAGGGGTTTATTAAGGCATTCTACCCTGAGGGGATGTGCAAAATCCGAGTTTTACACACCTACATCCTTTATTTTGTATAATTGCTGGGGATAATTTTTTCGCCACAGAAATTAGACAAAATATTTTGTCTATGGAGTCGAGCTGCAGACTGTTGAGTCTGAGCGCAGTCTGTAGTGGCTCCTAAACTGAGGTAGTGTTTAGTTTTTTTTTTTTTTTTTTCAGTCCGAAAATAAAGATTTGTTGTGCCCAGTGATATTTTTGTTTCAAAAGAAGAACTTACCGCCGACTTCTTCTGTTGGGGAAATTTGTAGCTGAGGAGATGGGATGGTGGGAAATGGCAGCAGAGGTGATAAAGATCACGGTTGGCGCATGCGCTAAACAAGGAAAACCAGGAGCATGTTTGTTGTTATAACCAGCTGGTTATAATGACAAAATTATAACCTGGTTTTGTGACAGGGTCTGTCCCTGCCACTGAGACTTGGGACCTTTTCCTCTTCTTAAACCTCTGGTTGCAACCACTTTCTTGTTCCTTTTTATGCTGTCCCTATTTTTCTGTATGGAGGCAGGCCACCTCCTTACAAAATCCCCTTCTTAATTCCCTGCTGTTTAAATTTCTCTTCATTTCCTGATCCCTTGTCTGTTCATGTCTCCCTGAGTTTTCTGAGCTGGTGAACGGTCTGTTACACAAGCAGCACATTATGATTTAAAAGGCATTTATAAACTGCAGGTAGTTGTATTATAAAGATAGGCTGAAGAAAAGTCTTTATTTAGCAGATAACACCCCCAAGCAGTGCTCCTGCTTAAAAGTCTCTGTACTTTTAAGAACAAACACCACTTAGGCTCCTTTTTGCAAAGAAGAGGGAATAGCTAAATAGTTTGCTTAGCTTCTGTTTTAAAAAGGTGTATGTTTAAGGAAGTACAGAACAAAGCTGAAGACAGTTGTTTTGCCCCCTAAAATATGTTTGGAGATTTCAAACTGCAATTAAAGCAAAACTAACTCCTGTGTTGCAAACACCTGAAAAAGGAGAAAACAGTTACAGTTTTTCTGTGTTTTAATTACTCTTGTGACATAGTACACCTAAGGAGGGTTTGTTATTTCAGACCTAGAAAGTATTTAAAAAATAAACCAAACAAGGAAGTTACCAGAAAGCCATTGCTGGGCTGCTCCTTGGAAGTAAAGAGGAGGTCTGCTTGCTAGCAGCCCCTGCAGCAGAATGAGAGCCAATATAGAGAGTGAGTGGCCCCTAGTGGTCTATATTTAAAGAAAGCAAACTGTCACTCAACTGTGAGGTGACTGTTGATTATATAAAATCCTTTGTACAGAGATTTTATTGTATAGAAAATTAAGAAGGAAGTTTGTACTAATGTATAAAAGAAGGTTATGATATTTAACACTATTTTGAAAGGTTATTCATCGAATTTACCTTGTACCAAAGGAACACTGGCTCACCTGACCAAGGAGGCGGGTATATAAACCCTACCTCCCCACGAGGCAAGTGAGATAGGGTCAGTTCTTCCTGACCTAGCTGGAGGGAAGTAGTAGTCTGTGAGTGAAGAGAAGTCTTTGGAATTACCATTGATTGTTTATTATTTTGTTTCTTTTGTTTTCTGTATTTATTTTTACTTTTTGGTACTGTAAATTGTTTATGAAGCAATAAACATCCCACCAAACAAACAGTGGGTTGCACCTAAACTGCTGCTTCTGTGTACGTTATTTGTCTGTCTGTAGACCCACCCTATAACAGGTTTCCTTATGGGAGAAAACTCTCCCCAGTTATTATACATGTATTGTGTATTTTAATTTTTAGAAATTAAAATTGTATACAGTTCATAGATTTTAATGTGAAAAAATAAATATTTATTTTTAAAATATTTTGCACTCTACATTATTTCACAAAGACTTCAAAATAATGTGCATAAATGCATAGCATTGATTGAAAATTAGTTTTATATGTAAATTCTGTACAAAAAGTTGAATTTAAATACTTTTTCTAACATTGTTGCACAAGTGGTAAAATTATCATGATAACAAGGTTATCGCAATAATTTCATAACGGTTATCATACCATCAAAATGTTATCATGACACCCTAAAGTACACTGCTGTTTTCTGTGGTTTTAAATGTATCCAAGTTAGAAAAATGCTTTATAGACTATGGAGACTTCACAAGACATGTAACAGAACTGAATGAGAGCATAACTTCTGCTAGCTTGTGCAAGTACTCATCATCAACTTACATGGCGCCTTGCATGAGCGGGGTCATGGCCTCTGCAAAGGAGACAAAGCGTTTTCAAACCAGGACAAAACAGAGTGAAGCAACCTCATTTATAATTAAATTAGAATGAAATTAGGGGATGTAAGAAAGAGAATGATTTTCATGCCTACATGCTACGGTATACAGAAAATAGGTTGAAGGGACTTTCCCTTAATACAGTCATGAACCAGGCACAGTTCTAGAGCAAAAACTTCCATAAACACTGCTACATATGATGAAAAAAGGAGTGAAGTTCACTCCATACTTTATTTAAACATGCTTTATGATGGACATAGTACAGTAAGTGAAGAAAAATAGCTAAACACGATAACTGTACCTACTTAGCTCAGCACAGATCCCTCATTAACATTTTTGGCACACTTTACTTTGGCAACTGAAGTTCAGTTCAGTTTAGTGGCAGGAAGATACTCCATTGAGCAGACTCATTTACAAGGAGGTCCTGAACATACAATACATCATAAGAAATGATACAGCAACAGTACAGAGTAAAAAAAATAACAATAATTACAAAGTGGAGCATGATACAGTACTAATGCAACATTCAACAGCAATATTTACAAATGTGTGTGAAGTGCAGTGTGCACAAAACACTGTTGGGGTGTCTGTGCTGAGCTGTCCAGGTATGTGTGTTTAGCTGTCTTTTTTTTTCTTTACTTGCCATATCTATCATGAAACATAAAGTCTGAAGTGAGCTTCACTCCCTTTGCATTACACATCACAGTGATTCTGGGTTTTTTTCTGTGTGCACACTAGAAGTGCTTGGCCTGCTATCAATGTGAATAAATCCAAACTATAGTTATTGCTCAAAACCCCCAAATCTCTTATCTCTAAATGGCAGGGATTTAGAAGTAGTGAACAAATGCAATTGTTTGGATGGATGATTTCCATCTGACACAAAAATGGTGTAAGCATTTAAAAAATGCCAATAATAAACTCCAACTAAATTGGACCTTAATAGATTCAGAAGGACATTAAGGGGATCTTCTGTGCAATTAGTCATACAAGTTCTTAATGCAAAAAGATAGTCACAGTCAATTACAGTGGTGCCTAGTAGTAGGTTTCAAAATATCCCACAATCCCGTGACACTGCTGTCATGATGTCCTCAGTGATCACCAATCATAAGACTTGGAACTTATAGTTGGCAGGGAATTCATACGAAGAAAGGCTGAACATGCTTAACATGTATTCACCGGAGAAGAGGAGGGTCAGGGGAGACATGATTGAGACCTTTAAGTACCTGAAGGGGTAAACAAGGCTAATACAGGGGAGATATTCCAGATCAGAAGAGGGAGGGATACTACAGGACATCACCTGAGGTTGGAGAGGAGTAGATTTAGGAGGGAGGTCAGGAGACATTATTTCACAGAGAGGGTGGTGGAAAAGTGGAGCACTCTACCCAAGGAGGTAGTTTCCTGTAGGACGGTGGGCTGCTTCAAAAGGGTATGGGACAGAGTGGGGGGGAGGTCAGTGTGGAGGGGAGGGAAGAAGTGTGGCAGCTGCATGCCTTGACGGGCTGGCTGTACAATCGAGCAGACTTGAAAGATCATATAGCCTGTTTCTGCTGGCAATTCGTATGTTCAGTATGTGTCTGTTCTGCCAGTTACTCACTGAAGACCCTGATTGACATGACTAGACAAGGAACTTGGCACTTAGCACCATTGTATGCAGTCAAGGTAGGTACGGATTATACTGGTGATGAGGAAATGGACAAGATAATAAACCTCTCATAAAGATCTGTGCTAAGGTTTTCATTCATGGTTCTGTCACCTCATTTAAGGAACTGAATCAGGCCAGATATCAGTAAAAGAGACAGCAAAGATAAGGTTGCTAACCTATTGGTTAAATATACGTCACATGAAGGACAATTGCCTGCATGGACTCAGTCCTTGGGTGACAATGAGCCACAGTGCTTGGAGAATTGCTGTAACATTGACTCGGGAGTTATGTAGAAAAAAGGTTAAATGAAACAGGATTCAAATATTTATGGGAAACTGCATGTTACAAGAGCTTCTTCAAGAGTAAAAAAGATAAAACTGAAAGAACTGTAGAAATAGCCAAGACAATGGCTATAAGTCAAGCAAGTACTTCTAAATATATCCCATGGATCTCTATTACAAGAAAACTAGCCAGTCTTAAAAAAGAAAAAAAAGCCAGACAAAATAATTTCTCTGCCTAGAAAAGAAGAGAGGACATTATAATGTTTTTTAGAATGCTAAAGGGTGATAGAAAGGATGAATTACATTGCATTTTCTGATGTTAGGGATGATGTATAAACTCTCATGTTTTTTGCCTTTGGAGTTGTTTTTCCCCCTAGTCCATTTCTTTTCCTGGGGCCCGGTTGAGTGTGTTGGAGTATCAGTGCCCTAGTGTGAGCTGCATGTGGACTGTTTGGAGGTGGCTGGGTGTTTCAAGTGCCATTTGTTTTACCCACCAGACAGTTTTCCTGGTCACTGCATTGCAGTTTCAGGAGCAACATTCTGATATAATTGGACTTGCTGAAGGTCTCCCCCATGGCGGGGGATAACGATCATTGGCCACCCGGGCAGATTGCAGTATGAAAGACCTGAAGCCTATCAGCCAAGGGGTGTGGTCTTCTCAATGGAAGTGGCTTTATCTTGGCTCCAAACTATCAGCCCATTTATGACCAGGCTGGTATCCTTATGAGGGAAAATAAGACAATAAATAAATAGATTTGGGGAAAATCTTTTACAAGTGAAAAAAAAACTCAGTACTGAAGGTCTGTGAAAACTTTTTACAACTATTGAAATATACCCAATTCCTTAATGCTAGAATCATAGGGAGTTTAAAGGAGGGCCTCACTCCAAGGGCCTTTAAATGTGATGGGATTTATGATCCCCAGCTGGCAAGATGTGTGGCCATGTAGTTCTGTGCAAGAGGCAGGTCCAGCTAGGGGAAAGATCTAATTGGAAGCCACAACTGGGCACACAGTAGATTCAGTGCTCCCTGGGAGCAGGGATTATGAGATATGGCATTTTGCAGAAGGTCTGCCATGTCCCCTAAGCAGTGGTTTTTAACTGCTGTATTGGGGAACTGGGTCCTGCAGACATTAACTTTCCACAGGCCTCTGTGGCATGTTGGTGGGCTGGAGTCCTTGACTGTGGGAGTGGTATCAAGTCATTCACACAGCTGTTGGGCATGCATGCACCTGTTGTGACAATCCTGCTGCTGGCATAATGAACAGCCTCCCAGACACAGACCAGGTGGAGTGTAAAGGATATTGCGCATGCTACGTCCTACCACCCCATTTCTGGCATGCCCACTCCCAGCCCCTTCCCCCAAGGACCATGCAGTTGTATGGGTACAGGGGTGGTTGGGCCCCAGCAGGGACACTTAGTGGGGGCAGGCTGTTTGTGCATCCACAGGTGTCCTTTGAACAACTGGGATGAACATATCCCAACCTCAAATGCCACATACCAGGGTGCATAGGGGGCACGGACCTTTCTTCAATAGTGGCCACAGAATGTAAAGAAAGGTAACAGGTCAGGAAATATGAATTGGGAATGGCACAGTGCTTTCCTTCCCCTTTAAGGGAAAATTTCCCTCTGTCAAAATATGAGGATTTTTGCAAGGAA
This sequence comes from Neoceratodus forsteri, assembly GCA_016271365.2. Taxonomy (NCBI): domain Eukaryota; kingdom Metazoa; phylum Chordata; order Ceratodontiformes; family Ceratodontidae; genus Neoceratodus; species Neoceratodus forsteri. The sequence goes on along the minus strand of JADMNL010000034.1, from coordinate 22,494,797 downwards.
TTTTGAAACAACCAGCAGCTTGAAAAAGTCAAGTCCTGGGTGTACATAGACATACAGTACAAGAGGGAGTCTGTCAGATGCAATATCATTTAAACTGAAAGCACCGCAGGTAACGGGTATAGCTGGTATACAGTAACAGGAAGCTCTAATGACTGATATGTGCCACCATGATTATTGTCATATAGTCATCCAAGGCGATTATCCAAACCACAAACGATAACAATAGTCAGATATCCCAAGCACCGCCATCACTTCAAAAATACTAACACACTGAAGTGTAAGATCGACCTGTGATGAAATTACAAAAACAGAGCCTGTAGACTTAATTTTTTTCTGCTATAAAACAAAAAACTTGCAGATATTATAAAATGCTTCACTCAGTGAAAAAGGAATTTGGAACATTTTCTAATTCTACTGTTGGGAAGCAATTGCTCATCAAAAGTAGATTTTTTTTCTTACCTCCGGCATTCTACTGCAATAAAAACTGATTTCTTCTACTATTCAAGGAAATGGTGATAATAATAAAATGGCATGTAATAGCTTGCAAGGCCCCATGTTTGAACTGCAGTGTAAATGACATTTGATGCTTGCAGTGGGCTAGTTGTTAAACAGCTTGTGTTTAGGATATCAGCATTTACAAATTAGACTGTCAAAGAGGCTCATTTTACACGTGTTATGTGCAGCGTGGGTTCTGCTAGTCTATTGCTTTCACATTTTCTTTTGGCTTCTTATTGAAAATTTTCACTTGAATATATTTAGAAATATAAATGTAAAAATCATTAGGGATGTCACATTTTACGCATCACGATTCTTCCTACTTTAAAGAGCCTCTCTCTTTACTAAAGTAACAATCTTTAAATCATAAAATGTAAACAGGTACGTCAGAATCTAGTGTTTCCTCTTTCTACCGCATGTTTCAGTTGACCGAATTGAATATTTCACAGATTCTTGCAAAGAGCATCTGACCATCCTAAAAGTGACCTCACAGTCACTGTTTCTGACATCACAGTTTGGTGTCCTGGTGACCACTAAGATGTCATACACAAAGACAGTTGGGGAAAGGCAATTTTTTTTTTTTTTGCACAGGCAGTTTGGATACTTTACCAACATAAGTCATAACCCCTGGAAAGGAAAACTGAGCTGAAAACAACATATTCTCAGTAAATTATAATCGCTGAAACATCATGTTTATGAAATGCATGCTCAAAAGCATTGCTGTCCTTTTTAAACTTTTAAAGTTAACTAATGATATCCAGGAAGTTAAAGAGTGTGCATACATCTTATATTTAGGTTAGATACTGCACATACATTAAAAAGCTCTACTTTTGTAAAATAATCTATGGCGACCTGAGATGCCCAACCATTATGCCAGTCCATTCTCACAGTGGTACACAGTAAAACTTCCCAGCGTCTTATGCATCTTATCAAGACATATCTAAACCTTGACCCAGAACAAGCTGTCCATAAATCTGAAATAAACATTAGCATGTGTCTTGTCATTAAACCATAGCTTGCTTCCCTGATTCTTTTTAGCACTAGTGTCAATGCTGATGTCAATACTCAGAGTCACGGCTTTAAATTTCAGAAATCACTTTAAAGTGTTAGAGTGCTTGTTTTAGCACCAGACTTACTTTGCTATATCAAGGGAACTGTCCTCTCACTAGAAAGGATGTTGTATACAACATGTTAAAAAAAAATCACAAGTCATGCATGCATGAGTTTAAAAGAGATTCAGCACCATGTTTAAATGGCGCACATGGGAGGAGCAGATGGCCGAACATAAAGTCATCTGGGTCTGGGAACTATGCTAATTATTAATAACTCTCTAAATGTGCACAAAATGTCAATCGGGAGGTTGGTATTCATATTTCAACAATAAAGGTGCCTGCAGGTTTTAAGGGTAGTCAAAAAAAAAACAAGTTTAAAGACTGACAGTGTCCCTTTAAGATATACATCCTTACTAAGCACGTGCTCTTTAGGTTAGTCAATGTCTTAATATGGGAGGTTTGCACAGAGTAATTATAGATTGTGGGAGTGTTCTCTACCAATCACAGTACTTCCTTCAGTTGCATGTTGGGTACCCTTATTACTGTAAGTGTACCTCACATGCTAAGCCACTGCAAGGGGGCTTCTCTCTGACAGCTCATGCCATCTGCATTTTAAATAGGACTTTTTTATTCATTAAAGTTAATGATCTATAATAATTTCATGGATCCAATTGGTGGAACTCTCATGTATCTAAGAGTGTTGCATCTTGCATCCTTAGAACCACAGAACTGCTCACCTCTGGTTCATAGTCCTCTGTTCCTAAGAACATGTGAGGTGACACTCATATATCTATAAGAGGGCACACCAACTGGACAAAGAAACTTATATTATAGATTGCAGGAATGTCCCTGACCAATCACAGTGCTTCCTTCAGTTACATGTGAGGTACTTTTATAGCCATAAGAGACCTTCCAACTGGACCCATAAACTAATATAATGATCTTTTAGTAAGACCATATTTAGTAGGAGTGATGGAAAGCCATCGATCACTTAGGGTCAGTGACTGCATACAAGTATAGGGCTTACGGGCAAACTAGATGGGCTAGTGGTCCTTATCGGCCATCAATTTCTATCTATGTATGTATCTGTGTATTCACCTTGGGTACTGCCATCTGTCAGCATCCTCAACTGAAATTTTAGTCACTTCCTTGTGTATAAACACAATTTCAGATGTTTAAAAGACTTTGAAACAGATTAGATAAAGAAATAACCTAGTTTGCTTGTTTGGGATGTCTGAAAAGCTTAAAAATATTTAACAAATAGCAATTTTATTTAATAGAGGGACTGTATATTTATCTGTTACTAACAACAATATAGAATTATCTGTACAATGTATTTTTTCTGAGAAAGGACTGTATATCAGTCCAAATAAAGTACCTGTATCATCTACATCAAAAACTATAACAAGTTCATATGTTTCATTTTAGAGGCTGCATGCTATATGTAATTCCTGGAACAAATCTACTACAAATGTTGAATTTCTTGTGTCAGTGTACCCTTTGTGAACCAGCAGTTTTTATAGTTTAAAAATTAAGCATCTGCACAAAGGTATAAACAATATAGGTTTTATACCACTCTAGTAAAATACAAAACAATGATACATATTGATAATTTCACATTGATGAAAGTGTGTATCCTTCTTAGTGCCGTATAATATATTAATTTTATTTTATTATTTTTTTAATCAGATATACCACAGCTGGCATTACTGTTTCGCCAATATTTCCCTTGCTGTTGTGGTACATTCTCAGATGATATTAAGTTAGTGTTTATGTGTATCTTTGTATGTGGATAAATGTTTACACAAAGCCAAACCAACCAAAAAGAAGAACATGCTTGTTGGTTACAGCCTGCGTTTAGTTCATTTAACAGGTTTCAGGACAGCTTCTTAGAGCTGCAAGAGTGTTACCTTGTGGATTTGTAGGGTCAGTGAGCATCAAAGTGAAGGTGAGAAGTTCAGGACTGCTGTACGTGTGTGTGCCACCACAAGCCCCTTAGTCTGCAGGCTGTAGTAGTAGGCATATTCCAAGAATGCAGCTAAGCAGAGCTGCATAGAATTTTCAGATTCCATGGAATCTGACACATTCTGCCTATTTCCATGGAATTATGTTGGAAGCAGAATTCCAAAAATTCCAAAGCAGAGTGTTTTTTTAAAGGAGAACTGCTCTGAATCTATAAGTCATTTTCCCTAGTAGAAGCAATTTTTAATACAGATTCAAATTCTTTTATTGGTCTGGCTATCCAGGCTTTTGGGCTATCCTAGCAGGGGTTTCTGATCTACATGCAGCTGGTAAGAACCATTTTAGAACTGTATGGTGTAGTTTATGTCCCTGTTCTGCTCCTCTATTGTTGGCACAATGCATTCATGTTCTATTACAGAACTCTGTATGAGAGGGACATACACTACATCACACAGATCTAAAATGGTACTCAACACCAGAGTGTAAAGCAGAAACATCCACCAAGGTTACTAAAAGGCAGTATAGATTGAACAATAACAGAAATGTAACCAGTAATTAAAAACAGCTTCTACTGGAAATGACTTTAGGTTCAGGACAATTTTCCTTTAAGCAATGTATTAGTAATTCACAGTTTACACAAACCATATAGATACATAGACAATGACACTAGAAAAGACCTGTCCGCCTTACCTAAAAAGATCAGCACTAGCTCCAGTGTCATCCTTCCCTTGTTTGCCCCCCGTTGAACTAATCCCATATGCCTGCCCCATCCCTGCTTGAAGTTGTTCACTGATTTGGTCTGTACCACTTCCTCTTGCAGCTTGTTCCACTTGTTTACCAACATTTCTGTATTAATAGTAATAATAAAATAATAATAATAAAATAACACTTATGGACACCCCTTCTGAATCTTCTCCTTTCAAGTTTGAGAGTTCCCTCTTGTCCCTGTATTTGAGCTCAAGGAAAAAAGTTACTGTCTTTCTATCCCATGCAGGCACTTGTAGGTCTTGATCACGTCACTCCTTTCCCTCCATTTCTCAAGGGCATACATGTTCATGTCCTGCAGCTTCTCCTTGTATGTGTTGCCCTCTAGTCCACAGACAATCTTGGTTGCCCTGTGCTATACTGCTTCCACCTTGTAGCAGTTCTATATAGAGTCCTCCAGCACCTTGTGCAGTATTCCAGCTGTTGTCACACCATTGACCTGTACAGTGGGAGGATCACCTCCTGACTTCTGTTACTTATCCCCTCCCTATGCAACCCAGCATCTTGCTTGACTTGCCCACAGCTCTGTTACAATGTGCTTCTGTTTTTAGGCTTTCCGATATTATGACCCCCCAAGTCCTTTTCCTCCGTGGTGCTCTCCAGCACCACCACCCCACCCCCCATTTCATATCGCACTCTTGTATTTCCTTATCCCAGTGTGCATCATTTTATAGTTTTTCACATTGAAAAAAGAAGAAGAATAATCAGCATTTATTTAGTACTTTTCATACACATTGTATCCCAAAGCACTTACAAGCAATGCTAGACTGGTACTGAAGTGCCTGAATGTGTAGTGGCAGCCATATTGCACATCAACACCCTTACACAGCCTGGACAATTGCATAATCTAGTTTATGGGAAAAAGAATGTTAGCCAGGACACTGGGAATGTCTCCTACTCTTTGTGGAGAGTTCCCTGGGTTCTTTTACTTCTAACTGGACACCCACCAGGACAGCACCTGGATGGGTAGAAGGGACCTCAATTTAACATCTCTTCAGAAGGACGGCACACCCCAGCAGTACAGCACCCTGCTAATACTGCACTCAGGTGCCAGCATTTTAGGTATGAGTCCAATCCCGGTGTGGGATGAGAACCCACAACCTTCTGGTCCAGAGGCGCATGTGATACCAACTGAGGCACACTAACACCTATATGTCCAGATCTTTGCCCAACTCTCCAACCCACCTATATCCTCCCCAAGTTCCCTTATCCCTTCCTCTATGTCCACCCTTGCGCAGACTCTTTGTCTCATCTGTGAAGCAGCGTATCTTGACATCAGTGCTTCCATTACATCACAGATGACTATAATGATACCATGCAAAAAAATGTTGTAGGTGCCGTATTGGTCTTTTAAGAACAGATCCAGAAACAAATGATTTGATACCTTTTATTGGACCAACATGGATGTTACAGAAAAGAACAAAGTGCTCTAGCTTTTGAACCAACCAGGTCCTTCTTCAGAAGCTTTATGGCAGTTATTTTGAAAATCCCATACTATTAACACCAGATTATATTGAAAAAACAGAAATAATTCTCATCAGTTTAACATATACATTTAAAACATAACTGAAGATTACATCAGAGAAGCCAATTAACACCAGTATGCTGCTCAGTTAAAAGCATACTGGTGTTAATTAGCTTGTTCCAGTGGCTGTTTGGTACTAGGAAGGATATGGAGTGGGTGGTTGCTAGCTTTGTTCTGGGGGTGGGAAAAGAGCATAGCTTTTGTTTTTAAGATTAATGACAAGTCTGCACTCCTTAAACCAGGCTTTGGCATCATTGAAAGACTGCTGTAGGGTGTCCTGAAGGGAGACGGGATTGCAGTGGGTGGCAGAAATGACAGCATCATCCGCATACAGAAGAATTTTGCCAGGGCATGCACTGGGCAGGGTGTTCAGATAGAGTGAGAAGAGAAGGGGGCCCAGGATGGAGCCTTGGGGAACCCCAGAGTGTATGGTACAGGTATCAGAGAGTATCCCATTGATTTTAACACACTGTGATCGAGCGGCTAGATAGCTCGTGCACCATGCTAGGGGGCCAGCCAAGAGACCAGTGTGGCAGAGAGCATTCAGCAGAAGAGGGTGGGAGGCAGTGCCGGCCTTTGAGAGGTCGATGAACACTGCACCAGCTAGGAAGCTGGTATCCAGGGAGGAGTGTAGAAGTTGGAGAATCTAATTAGCGCAGTGCTGGTACTGTGACCAGCATGGAAGCATGTTGCTCTGGGCATAAGATGTTATGCTTAGCCAGGTATTCAGTGATTTGAATGGCCACCACTTTCTCCAGGGCTTTAGAGAGGGAGGAGATGGAGATTGGCCGGTAGTTGTTGGCCGACGACCTGTCGCCCCCTTTATGAATGGGCGTGATTATGGCTGTTTTCCAAGCAGTGGGAAATTGTCCCAGGCAGAACGATCGGTTAATTAGGCTGGTGAGTGGGGCAAGGACTTCATCTAGCACCAGCCTGAGGATACTGGGGTCCAGCGAGTCACTGCCGGGACTGTTGCTATTCAAAGCTTTGATTAGGATAGGTCTGGCTTCCCGGCAGAAACCTTGCGAGGTGGAAGCTGGGTGGTGGAGGACAGGGAAGGTTGGTTGGGGGGAGGGTCAAAGAAATTACTAGGGAGGACTGAGCTAAGGTCAGTGAAAGCGGTGTTGAGCCAGTTAGCTATGATGGCAGGATCGGTGGAGGTAGTGCCATCACTAGTGAGCTGGGATGGGGCAGGGGAGCGTGATTTTCCATTTAGCTGTTTAATATTATCCCAGAAAGTCTGGGCCAAACCCCAGGAGGAGGTAAGGGTGGCCTGGTAATGGTCAGCCTTGGCTTTCCGGATGGCCCAAGAGCACTTATTCCGGGCTGCATTGTAAGCTTGCCTATCAGACAACCGACCCGTTTCAGTGGCAAGGTGCCAGAGGTTATCCCGATTTCTTAGTAACTGCAGAAGGGCAGAGCTAACCCAGGGTGCATTCTGCTTTTGATCGGATTTTGGTGAAGGTGCAAAGAGATCACAGGCCATGTTGAAGGTGTGTGAGAAGAAGGCGAGGGCAGTGTCAGTGTCGGATGCACGATGAATGGGGGACCAGTTTATCTGGGTGAGGAATTGTTAGTTTTGCAGCCCACCAGGGCGGAGGCGCCTGTGGAGGGTGGTCTGGGCTTTGGGTTTGGGATTGGGACTGCCCAATGAAATAGGATAGGGAGTGGTCACTTAGGGAATCTGGTAGGACCTGGATGTTTTGGATTTTTGGGGTCGGTTGGTGATAATTACATCCAGAAGGGTGCTGGTTCCTCTCTTTGGGTTTATTCTAGTGGGCTGGGCGACGAGTTGCATCAGGTCTTGGGCAGCAAATGAGTCTTGGATCGTGGAAGAGGAGGTGCTGAGCCAATTTACGTTAAGGTCCCCAACTAGGATTTGTTCCACCTTATGGTGGAGGGAGGCCAGATAGTCAGTTAAAGATACCAGGGCCGGGTGCTGGTTCTTTGGGGGAACGTAGGCAGTGGTGAGATAGAGAGGGCCCCTAGAGGGGTCCGGGGTGAGTTTGAGGGTAAGAGCCTTGGCCCCATTTACAAGGGCAGGGGTGGGGAGCGCATGTCCAAATGTTGTGTCCTTAGTGTAGATTGCACAGCCTCCCCCTCATTTGCCTACTCGGTCCTCCCGGTATAAGGTATAGCCTGGGAGGGAGACAAATGAGTCAGAGGTGGATTTGGACAGCCAGGTTTCAACCAGGGCTATGATGTCTGGTTGATGAGCCATGGCCAGCACTGGAGGGCATCAAATTTTTCAGCAGGCTGCATATGTTCATGGAGGCTATATGGAAACCAGTGGGCCAAGTAGGTGGGTGGGAGGGCAGGGCCTGGGTTGGGATGTATGTTCCCCGTCAGGAGCAGAAGGAGGAGAACTGCTCTGGCCAGAGGGTGGCAGAAGGAGCGTTTACGCCAGGAGTGATAGGAAGAAAAGGGGGGTTTCGTAGCACAGGGGGTGGGTAGGGCAGCACAGGCTGAGAAGGCTTGAGTGATCAGAATCACTGAGGGGTGGTATCCCTCATTCAACAATCTCTCCCTTTCAGGAGCCAGGCTGTTACTTTGAGATTTGCCAGGTTGGGGTGGATTATGGGGCCCTGTGTGAGGATGTCCTGTCTGTAGGGAAGTATCCACGGATGATCCAAGGCAATAGCCACCACTGTCACAAACCAAGATCTCCTTGGCCAATATGGGGTGATCAGTATGACTCGCAGTCTGGAAGTGCGTATCTTTTTCAGGACCTGTGGGATCATTGGAATTGGTGGGAATATGTATGCTATTTGAAATGACCACGTTGTTGAGAGTGCATCCATTCCCATGGATTTGTGGTCCCGGAATCAGGAGTAGAACCTTGGGGACTGGTTGTTCTTGTTGGATGTATATGGTCCCATTCTATGGGTCCTCAATGTTTGTCGATTGTCTGAAAAGTTTGTTTGTGTAGCGTCCATTCGCCAGGGTGAATGTGTTGCCTGCTCAGCCAGTCTGCTGTGGTGTTTAGCTTTCTTGCCAGATGTATTGTGTTTAGACTCGCCAGGAATTTCTGTGCCCATGGGATAAGTTTTTCTGCCTCCCTCTGTATTCTTCTGCTTTTTGTTCCCCTTCGCTTGTTGATGTATGAAACCATGACTTGATTGTCTGATCTTATTAGAACATATTTTCCTCTTGCTAGGGTCTTGAAATGTAGTAGTGCTAGATGGACTGCTCTTATCTCTAGTACATTTATGGGAAGTTTGGCTTCCATTATGGATCATTTCCCTTGGGCTGTAATGTGACCGGTTGCGGACCCCAGCCGGTAAGGCTGGCATCGGTGTCTATTTGGAGATTTGGTTGTATGTCGAGAGGCATGCCTTTAGCAGATTGTCTCTATTTAACCACCAGTGTAATGATTGTAGTACTCCTGGCGGAATTTGTACGACTCTTGAAAAGTCTAAGTCATAGGTTGAACCCTGTTGAATGAGGAAGGACAGTAGTGCTCTCATATGCCATCTTGCCCAGGCAATGGTATCTATGCAAAATGACATTAGGCCTAATGCATGAGATATGGATTCTATGGATGCTAGTCCATTGTGTGTGAGTTTTTGCACTGCTGATATTAGAGTTTTTACTCTTTTTTCAGAGGGTTTTACCATTCCTTCGGCTGTGTTTATGAGATTGCCTAGGTGTTCTAATGTTTGGCAAGGTGTCAGCTGACTCTTCTCTGTGTTTATTACCCATCAGTGGGCAGTTAGACACTATTGCTGTAGCTGTTTCTCTTGCTGACTGACCTATTGACCTGGCCCAGATTAGCCAATTGTCCAGGTAAGGAATGACTTGAATTCCTGCTCTCTGAGTTTTGCAGCAAGTACTATCGACACCTTGGTGAAGACTCATGGTGCTGAGGCTAGGCCGAAAGGGAGTACCTGATATTGGAAATGCTGGCCTAGTATGTGGAAGCTTAAGAATTTTTGGTGTGACAGTCTTATGGGAATGTGAAGGTAGGCATCCTTCAGGTCTATTGATGTAAGAATATCGCCCGGTCTTATGGCCCTCAATGTAGACCTGATGGTTTCCATTTTGAACGGCTTGTAGGCGACACTTTTGTTTAGGTACTTCAAGTCCAGTACCGGGCATAGGTCCCCTGTCTTTTTTGGGACTGTGAATAGGATTGAGTAGACCCCTGACCCAGCTCTTCTAATGGTACCTGCCTTATGGCATTGATTGACACTGGTTGTGACAGAATGCATTGCATTTGTTTTGGGTTCACCTGGTGTCTGGCTACTGGTGACGTAATTAGTCTTCCCTGCCTTGGTAGTTGATTGAACTCTATTGCATAACCTCTTTGTATTATTTCCAGGACCCATCTGTCCTGGGTGTTTTTTTGCCATTCTTGTGCAAATAGAGTTAGGCGGGCCCCTATTACTGGGGCGAGGTAGTCATTGATTATTGTGTCCTCTCCTACGCTGCTGGTTGGTCCCTCTGGCTCTGTTCTGTGTTCCTCTTCCTCTAAACGTAGTGGTCTGGAAGTATAGCAGAAAAGAGGACCTTTGGGTCTGGCCCCCTGTATACATAACGTCCCCTGCGTCTGTCGCGAAAGGGCTGATTGTGGGTCTGTGAGCGTGCTGGAAGGTAGGTGGAGTTGTGTGATCATTCCTTCCCTAGTATCTTGCCTTCTTCTTTGCCCTTGAGATATTTGTCTAGGCTCTCGCTGAACAGTAAGTTGCCTCTGCGTGGTAGTTTAAATAACAGGGGCTTGGATTCGCTGTCTGCGTTCTACAGCTTCATCCAAATGCATCTCCTTGCTCTATTGATTAGTGTGGCTGCCCTTGCGTTAATCTTTAGAGAGTCTACTGCCATGTCTGCCAGATATTTTGTTAACAGTATGGCATTGTCGAGCAGAAGGGCCTTGGGGGATTTCTCTGTCAAGCTCTTCTGGGCTTGCTGCAACCATTCGATTTGTGCCCTAGTGGCATAGATGGCCATGGTTGCGGCTCTGGCCCCTAGGCCTGAGAGTTCAAAGTTTTTCTTTAGAATGTCCTCCAGTTTTTTATCTACTGGGTCTCTTAGGGCTGAGGTTGAGTCAGTGGGTAGGACTGTCTTTTTGTTGAGGGAAGTGATTTGAGGGTCAATGGAAGGGGAGTACACCAAGTTTTTAAAATGTCCGCATCCAGAGGGTACATTTTGTCCCATGATTTCCTTTCGGGGATGCAAGTCGGGTCCGCTGCATCCCATTCCTTTGAGACTACCTCTGAGATGGCATCACAGACTGGGAAAGTGTCAGCCATTTTTTCGGATGGTTGTAGGGAGGGAATTAGTTTTGACTGCGGCAGAAGTGTAGGTGTGTCAAACCCTACAGTGGACATAATGCTGTGTACCAGGGTAGGAATTTTTTCTGGAAAGCACCATTTTGCTGTTAAGGATTGTGGCTCATTGTCTGGATCCTCATCCTCGTCAGAAGTCTCGTCATTCTCGGCTTGAATAGTGTTGGAGGCTGACGGGTTATTGGCATCCATATTGTTAAGTGTAATCTTCCCAGAAAGTGTATTAGTGCTAGTGGGGAAAGCTCTTGGTGAGGTGAGCTCATTCAATTTGTCCCAAATAGCCGACATCAGCTGCTGTTGTAGCTGTAGTACTTGCTGATTTTGAATTAATATAGCATTTGTGTCCAAATGGGGAGGTTGAGTTCTGGGTAGTCTGTTAGGTGTCCTGGTCTGGTGTTTGATCGAGGCTGCCAGCTGTGTCATCCTCTCTGTGGTTTTCAAGAGAGGGGAAGGTGGATCCTCTGAGCAGGAGGCACATAGCCTTCCAATTTGTGAGGGTTGGCAATGAATGCTGCATAATCTACAGCTCTTTGTCTTCCCATATCTGGAAAAATGGAGACAATGAGACATTAGAGGTGGTCCATAAATGTGATGAATGGATATATACATTGAAAATGATAATTGTCATGTAGGGAGATAAACTAGAATATAAAGCATATAAAAGGACCATATGGCCAATGGGAGATGCTAGAGGAAGGGGCATATGAATCCAGTAGTAGACCTCCATTTCTGATGACTGTGGAGGAGGCTGTTACTGTCCCTCCCCAAGTGAAGTGTTCCACCAGGAATGCACCAAAAAGGCTTTATTTCCACTGTGTGCTCTAGGATTTAATGGACTTGCATGTGTGAGTAGGGATAGCTGTTTGTGGGGCGACCGCGGGTCACTATAGTTTAGAAAGCAGCTGCATATTTGCAGCGCAAGTGAATGGAGCACTGCCCTGCCTCACGCATGCTCACAGTAGACAGAGCGAGAGTGCATGAGTGCAGGGAGTGCGGGTGTGCAAGCATGACGCTTGTAGTCAGCGCATACGCGGGAAGTTGAGTCATGCAACTGACGCATCAGAGGAGCTCCAGGAAGACTGGAGAAGAAGTGATACATGGTGCACCTTCCTCCAATACACAAAAGAAGAGGAAGGTGTGAAAAAATGCCATTTTGTCTTGGGGAAAAAAAAACTAGGAGGCTGATGAACAGTTGGGAGATTGGACCTTCCCAGGAGACTCTCGTTAGATTGGGACTGCACACCAAGGGAGCAAACAACTCTGTTTCCCAAGCTGGGAGGTAAGGCAGCAGGCAAAATTTCTTTCTGCTTAAATTGAGTATATATCAGGAGACTCTGTACTGGAGTTGTAGGATACAATCTCCTATGGCTGCTAGCAGGAGCCATAGGTTGTTATCCTCCCCACCCTTTTGTAGTGGTGGGTGCAGGCATTTCTGGGACCACTAGCAGGGGTCACAGTAGACTGCAGTGGGCTAAATACATCATCCTAGACTCACTGATAGGGAGTCCAAGGGAGCCCAAGTCATTTCACTACAGTTGCTACTTGGTGTGCAGTGTCAGTTTGCTTGAGTTTGTAGTATCCGGAGGTAAAACATGCTGGATATTAGTTATAGTTTTAGTGTTGGAGCTAAAAAATTGTTCTCTTATACAGTTCTTAATGGCTATTGTGCTAGCTAACTATATAACTTATTCCAATGATGCAAACATATCGAACGAGTTTGTTTAGTTAGCTAATATTTCTGTTCCAACATTTGTTGTATTAGCGTAGTCTCTTACCTCTGTTTTAGTGCTGGAATATTTGGTTTTGTGGGAGCTATTGTTGAGTGCAGCAACCTGAATCGATGCACATTTAGAACTGATGGGGAAGGGGCTGTGCCACAGACAAAGGGGCTCGGACTTCTTTGAAGTCACATGTGCATCAAGCAACCTGTCAGGTGGACACAACCCATATGTAAGGAAGGGGAAGTGCCTCAGAGATTATCCCCCACAATTGGCTAAAGGAAAATTCTGAGAGATGGAGACTGAATGGCTGTTTGAATGTTTAATGGTATCCAGCAGACGGTTCAGAAATAGTGTCCAACATTATTGGACTACTTTTGCATCAAACTGTGAGACAAAAGTGTAAAGTAGAATGACTGAGTCAAGAAAACACTATGTAAGAGCCACAGACTGCTGGATTGGAATAAGTTTGGAGGCATCTGAAATATCAGCTATAGAAAGTCAGTCTACTGGATGACTAATTTAATAAACTGGACAGCATTGTCTGCATATGTAGACATCAAATAGAAGTTGGTAGATAAAACTAGAGAATCAATACTGATTATAAAATGGGCAGAACAAATCCTGACTCCTGCTTGGCTAACAGCTAGTGCCAAGTATACATTTACAGTACCTCAGTTTAATGCCCACAAAAAGTACTGGTGCCACCCTATTTAATAAAAAAAAGAAGATATTATCAATGTGTCCCCCATTTTGAAATTTCACATTCAAATCATGCCAGTTGTTGGTAAGTGAAAACGATTTGTCATACCACCTGTCTTTGACATGCTACAAGATCTTACAATTGAAGTAATACAGCTATGCAAAATAAGCTGGCGGTTTACAAACAAGACTAGAACTAGCTAGCAAATTAACATTACAAAAAAGCTGAATTTATAAAAGGATGAATAAAACACTAAAAAAGTTAACAGTACGGAAAGTAAAAACTGACAACTACAGCAACAAGTGGCATTTTGTTTTTATTTATTGCTTTGCCCACTCCAAACCAAGTACAACATGGGGTAAATACTAATGTTTTATTACCCCCCCTCCAAGTTTGGGAATACTGTTTGTTACCCTACACTATGCTTATTTTCTGCAGATTTATTAATGTTACACAATAAATCATTTAATGAACTGTTAATTATGTATTCTTCTCATGTTCTTTAAAGTTTCTAAACATTTTATAAGTGCATTTAGGCATTACAGGGTGGGCTTTAGGCCAATACCCACCCTTCCAGGGCTGTATGGCCCTCAGCATGTGTGTCAGTACTCACTAAATCCCTAGGTGGCCAGATATCTCAGCCTAAAGCCCACCCTGTCATGTCTTATTGATCGCAAGTAGACTTACTTAATTAAATAAAAATGGGTGACATGTAAAAAAAGACTGGGTGGGACAAGTGGTCCTTACTTGCCATCTGATTCTCTGTTTCTATATTTCTATTTTGTAATGCTTCAGGCAAAAAAAAAAGAAGAAAAACTGCAAAAGCACAGGGAGATTATGGGTAGTGAGAAGTAATGAGATGCATGTTATGCTCCTAGAGGTATTAGATGTGGAGGTATATAATTAATAATGTCAAAGATTATTATTGCATATATTGCAGCAGAACTAAAAATTTGAAAATAAGAGTTTATATATTTATTTTTAGAAAAGTAATGAACATCTCTATAGAACAGCTGAGCATGAATGCTGCACACCATCTACTGCCAGTGCTGATATGATGGAATGATGGAACTGCAAATGTAATGGAATAATATTCATGTACTGTGTGATATAGGGATTGTCTAACCTTTATATGTATTTACTAGGTATTGTGCAACCTTTTATACCTAATTAACAGAGTTCTCATGATGGTCACTATTAAAAATGAGCCTGTGTAATAAAGTGAGTTCACCTGAAAATTAGCCCTCAGCCTAGTGTGTTTTACCTAGTTAAAAACTTTAAGAGCTAGTGCACTGCCTAAAACTAATATTACTTTTTAAAAGCAGTCAGCCATTACCTTTCGTATCAGGTGTACGTTTCATTTCCTTTTGGTTAATTAGAAGATTTTTTTACCTGCATCTAGTAGGTGTGATGTGTGGAACAGCACTCTGACAGCTGAAATATCTAGCTCTGCCCCCCCCCCCCATTACAGCATCAGCATTGTGACCTCACGGATGGTGACATCACTGCTGCTCATGAAGATCCAGTCAGCAGCTGAGTGAGGTCACAGTGCTGATGATGTAGTGGGGGGAGTAGAACTAAGCGTGTCAGCTGCCAGACTAAGAGCTATTTCACACACCCAGCACATTATTATCACATAGGAAACTAACTAATGGGCAAAAGAAAAAAGAAAAATACTTCAGAGGTAAAAAGTTATAACTGACTACTTCGTAAAATTTGTATCATGTTTCTGTCTGCCTGTTTTGGTTCTGCTAGCTCTTTAAATAAAAATCTGTGGAATAAATTATTAATCTCTGTATATATAAGAAATACTAAGAAAGACCTCTTGAAACTTGTAAAAATGAATTAAGCCTCTTATATGATTCTGTAAAATTGAATCCAGTGCCTTCATATCTTGATTATTTATTAATTCTCCTTAGAGCTTTGTTTGTTTTTTTCAAGGGGAAACCTTAGACTCTACCTCATCCATATACTTTCTATTCTTGACGTTGGTTCGATATCTGAAGTCAGCAGATCCTATGAATTCCCAGAAGCATTGGGCTTGGAGAATTTGGGTAATCATTCAGGGTGGTTGCAGTGAGATATGTTTGCCCTTCTCATCTTTTAAATACTACTTTAGTAATTATAGATCTGAAGTTCTTAACAGATTTAGAGAGTATATTTTAAGACAGTGTGGGTTTTAAGAGTGCTGTATAACACTCCCCCCCCCCCAGTTATGATGATATTGGTACATTTCAAGGCTCACCTGTATATGTACTTTTTCTGTTAGATGTGTGTTGTGAGAATCCCAATGTATGTGCCTGCATGCCTTATTCAATGAGCTGCTGACACTTTTGGGGAAACTTTGGAAAACATATTTAAACTCAGTTTAGCTTGTATTTCACATATCGTCTATAGAATTCCCCTAACAGTTATTTATTATTGAGAACATTTGCATGAAAAAAGGATCTGTATCCCTGAGAGTTTATCTACGCATGCAGCTGATTCCTTTCTTGAAGTCATATTCCTTTGTTGTGATGTCACAGTCTCTTATGGTAATTACTGTGATGTCACAAACACAGCATTATGACATGAAGTTGGGATTAAGTAATAGGAGCTAATGAACCCTCAGGAAACAAAGGTCCTGTTTTCATGTACATTAATTATCTCAGTAATAAATAACAGAGCTCATGTAAAATTTATGCCTAATTTTACATTTTCAACATTCTCTTGGAGGCGTCAGTTGCTCTTTAAGCACTAATGCCTGAATAGCTGGCCATTTCCTGGAGATTTTGTTCAACTCAGTCTCATTAGAAATGTAACCATTAAGGAAAGCTCATTTGCAATGTGTCCCTTCAGGTACAGAAGTTACATATACAGTAAAAGTTTCAGTTACAAAAGTGAAGTGCAAAATGTATGCGTATGTACACATATTTATAAATTGGCTAGAAAAAAAATCTAGAAATTTCATTGGCCAAGAGATGTCACCTGACAGTGCATTAAATCTCTATAAATGCATGGTCAGGTGCCAAATCATATTTTCCTCCCATAAAACTTACTTAAAACCATTTTATAAGTGTAATAAGCCCCTTCAGGGTGTGCATGATAAGATTTTAATGCACTTCCCAGGAGGCATAAGGACACTCAGCCTTCAGCCTTGTGCCTTACTACACCCTTGAAGTATGCATTAAAATCCTATAACTCACACCCTGTCATGGCTCATTGTTTATACATACACACACACACATATATATACACACACACACACTGCATCATGTTAAAACTTAGTCTCCGTCACATTAAGATCTTTATGTCTGGACAAACCATGTCTTCAAGGCCCTGATAGGGGGACTCTTATGCTGAAGAACATGGAACTCTGCTGGCAAGGAATTCCATGGCTGGGGAATGAAGTAACTGTATGAAAAGGTGGCTTTTGGGGTTCTGACTAGGAGTCTCTATCTCTAAAAGTCCCATATTTCACAGGGTTACATTTTTGGATCTAACACTTAGCATTCTCTTAAGTAATCTTGGAGTAACCAATAGACACTTTAACAGCAAAAATAGTTTTATACAGTTTTATGCAATTTTGGAGTGATGCCCACCCAAGCATTTATACAGTGCACGGTGGTGAATTATTTCGGAGAAACCAATATGAACCTTCTAAATGGTTTGTATAGCACACAGTCTGTGCAGTCTCTCTAGAAGAGTGATAAATAATACATAGTAGCCCTCTCCTTTATTTCGATCTGCTCTTACAAAATTGTAACCCTGAATTCCCAAGTACTGGTTCCCAATTATGTTATTTAACCAGGTATCTGTGAATATGATTACATATGTTCACTTGTTAGCTGCAAATTCACAAATCTACCAAATAGGCTTTGAGTATTAGCATGTATAAATCAGAAGCCCCCTTTACATTTTAAAATCAAAACCCTGCGCATTAGAGATAGGACCAAGATTTGGGCTGACACAAAAATAAGCTAATAAAGACAAACAACCTGAAGACTGTCCTGGATTGCTTGAACACATTTTCTATTGTATTATTTCAATACAATACACTTGAGTACTTTCCCTTAGATCTGAAAGAAAGCTTCAACATTAAAAACTGGGGTGGAGGGACACCCCAGTTTGGAGCCA
Source organism: Neoceratodus forsteri (assembly GCA_016271365.2). Lineage (NCBI taxonomy): Eukaryota > Metazoa > Chordata > Ceratodontiformes > Ceratodontidae > Neoceratodus > Neoceratodus forsteri. Next base: position 22,477,176 of record JADMNL010000034.1, on the reverse strand, counting down.
TCGGGTCCTGTCTCTTTAGAGGTTTTAGACTCCAACAGTAGGAGTGTAAGGTCAAGTGCTCTGTTAATGAAAAATGGAACTCCCAGTAAAAGAACTAACCAATTATACAGATGGGGTAGTGCTTGTATATTTGGGCTGAGTAGGCCCTTTAACATTAAAGCCCAAAGTTTACACCTTAATAACTCTGTCCTGTTCAACCAATTTACTTGAAATGTTCCAGGAACTGAGAGAGTGCAAGGATCTCTGGGTCCTGAACATTTGATGGTAATCTGTTCAGTGGGGGCAAAGTAAGAGGTGCAAAAACATTACACTGGCCAAAAATAAGACTTTCTTTCAGTAACCTATAATGAACTAGGAGGATTTCAAACTTGAACTTACAGGTTTCTAAGATGTTGCCCCAAGGTGTATGCTTTTGTGCTTCTTAAGTCTCCAGCTTGCCCCGTGTTTGAACAAGCATTTGTCAATGCTGAATGTTGATTGCTTTGGTCCGTAGAGCTCGCTCATTCCCCCTCTGTCAGTTGCTCGTTCGGTTTCTCCCGGTGCTGCAGGCTGCCCTTTTGTACTGGGCTCTTGCCTGCATTGGCACCTTTTTTTGCCCACAAAGACATCTGCAGCTGTCCCAGCAGAGCTTCTTTGAGGTGGATCACTCCCCCTCTCTCATTCACTCATTCTGTTTCTCCTGGCACTGCAGGCTGCCCTTTTGTATTGGGCTCCTGCCTCTGTTGGCGGCTTTTTCTTCCCACAAAGAAATCTGCAGCAATCCTGACATAAGTCTGTTGAGCCTGCTCCTCCTCATCTCTCACTCGCTCATTCCGTTTCTGCGCGCTGCAGGTTGGCCTTTTGTACTGGGCTCCTGCCTGTGTTGCTGTCTTTTCTGCCCACAAAGAAATCTGCAGCAGTCATGATAGAGCTCCATTGAGCTCGCTCTCTTCCCCCATCTTGCTCGCTCGTTGTGTTTCTCCCGGCACTGCAGGCTGCCCTTTTGATACTGGGCTCCTGCCTGTGTTGGCGCCTTTTTCTGCCCACAAAGAAATCCGCAGCTGTCCTGACAGAGCTTCATTGAGGTCACTAACTCCCCCTGTCTCACTCGCTCATTCTGTTTCTTCTAGTGCTGCAGGCTTCCCTTTGTACTGGGCTCCTGCCTCTGTTGGCGCCTTTTTCTGCCCACAAAGAAATCTGCAGCAGCGCCAACAGAGCTCCGTTGAGCTCTCTCACTCTTCCTCTCTAACTCGCTCATTCTGTTTCTCCCACCGCTGCAGGCTGCCCTTTTGTAATGGGCCCCTGCATGCATTGCTGCCTTTTTCTGCCCACAAAGAAATCTGCAGCAATCCCAACACAGCTCCGTTGAGCTCGCTCACTCCCCCTCTCTCACTCACTCATTCCGTTTCTGCCGGCACTGCAGGCTAGCCTTTTGTACTGGGCTCCTGCCTGCATTGCCGCCTTTTTCTGCCCACAAAGAAATCCGCAGCAGTCCCGACAGAGCTCTGATGAGCTTGCTCACTGCTCCTCTCTCACTCGCTCATTCAATTTCTGATGGCGCTGCAGGCTGCCCTTTTGTACTGGGCTCCTGCCTGCATTGCTGCCTTTTTCTGCCCACAAAGAAATCTGCAACAGTCATGATAGAGCTCCATTGAGCTCGCTCGCTCGCCCCTCTCACTCGCTCATTCTGTTTCTCTAGCCGCTGCAGGCTGCCCTTTTGTACTGAGCCCTTGCGTGAATTGCTGCCTTTTTCTGCCCACAAAGAAATCTGCAACAGTCCCAACAGAGCTCCGTTGAGCTCCCTCACTCCCCTCCCTCACTCTCTCATTCTGTGTCTCCCAGCGCTGCAGGCTGCCCTTTTGTACTGGGCTCCTGCCTGCGTTGGCACCTTTTCCTGCCCACAAAGAAATCTGCAGCAGTCCCAACAGAGCTCAGTTGAGCTCAGCACTCCCCTCTCTCACTCTCTCGATCCTAATCTGTCCCAGACACTGATTTCGACAGTGACTTCGGTATTCTGTGCGGAAGCATGAGAAACACATTTCACCCAGGATGTGAAAAATGACAGCTGTACTGTTCATAAGGAGGTGTGAAAAAATGCCAGTGTTAAAAATCGGGCGTGAAAATATTACTAATTTGCGAAATTACAAGGGTGTGTGTGGAAACTGCATAACACACGCTCGTAACAGAGTCATTTTATGGAGTTTCATCACAAAATTTTCAACATAGGCATTTTAGGACCTCTGCTCATGAACAGTGTTACTATGATTTTCGTAATGTGTCCCAAACACTGACTTCCCACAGCGACCATGCTATTCTGTGCTGGAAGAGCGAAAACACATTTTGGCCAGGATGTGAAAAATGACAGCTGCACTGTTCATAAGGAGGTGTGGAAAAATGGCAATGTTGAAAATCTGGAGTGAAAATATTGCAAAGTTGCGAAGTTATGAGCATGCATGGAACCTGTGCAACACACGCTTGTAACACACTCATTTTATGGACTTTTGTCACAACATTTTCAACATAGGCATTTTAGGACCTCTGCTCATGAACAGTGTCACTGTGATTTTCTTAATGTGTCCTGAACACTGATTTTCCACAGCGACCGCGCAATTCTGTGCCAGAACTGTTAGAAACACATTTCAGCCAGGAAGTGAAAAATGACAGCTGTACTGTTCATAAGGGTATGTAAAAATGGCAATGTTGAAAAATCTGGACTAAAATATTGCAAATTGGCAATTCTGACGTAGCGTAACAACTGCATGAACACATAGTCGTAAAACAGTCATTTTTGGATTTTTCCACCAAATTTGCAACATACACTTTTTGAAGCCCTACCTCATGAACACTGGCTCTGTCATTTTGTTAATCGGTCACGAAAGGTGATTCCACTCAGTGACCGCAAAATCACCTTCCGGGACCGATTAATGCCATGACAGTGGCTGAATTCATGAGGAGGGGGCCCAATAACCGCAAGTTGAAAATTTGGTGCCAAAATTCCAAAAAATGCCTGAGATATGCAAAAAGATTGAAAAAGCCCTATTTATGCCATTATACTGCTTACCGGCATTTCCTCAGTTCGGGTTGGCTTTGAAGAGTGCAGACATGTTCCCGGTCCACGAAGATCCCACCAGACTCCAGAGGTAAGTATGGGGTGAGGGGTGTGGGAGGCAGGGTGCACAGTGGGTGGGAGCGGGTTTTGGGAGGGCCAGGAGACTCAGGGACCAATTTCTTCTTTACAGGTTTAAACAAGAAAAAACATTGCAGGACAGTTTTTTCTTTACAGGGGCATTGGGCATGCTAGGGTGGCTCCCACTGTGCTATCTGAATGTTTGGGGGTGTTGTAACTGATGGGGGATTCAGCACCCCATTGGCACAAGGGGCACTGGGCATGCTGGGGTGGGCTCCCAGCGTGCCACCTGAATGTTAGGGGTGGCTGTAGCTGACGGGGGATTGGGCACCCCTGTTAGCAAATATTCAGTGCTGGGGTGGAATAGAACCAAGGGGGATTGGGTACCCCTCTGCATAAACCGACCATTTTGGTGGTGGGGCCATTATGCTGACAGGGTGGGCTCCCCTTCGGCAACATGAACTCGCACAGGGACTGCAGCCGACTGGGATTGGGGCCCCGTCGGCAAACACACACTGTTGTGGGGGGGCACATACTGCCGAGAGGGATTGGGCACCCCTTTGACACTGGGGGCTCACTAATATTGTTTGTGAACACGGTGGCAAGTGGCCGCCATGTTCCCAAACAATATTACAGTACTAATGTTCTGCCCAGCAATAACGGGTTACTCCCTCATTGCAGCGGAATGGCTGATGCTGCAATGACGAGGCGGTCCCTGATTGCAGCGGCTGAAACGTTTCAAGGTGGTGGCACGCTGGCTGAACTACTGTCAGCAGCAGCATGCCACCCCATTGGGGATGGTGGGCCAAGCCTTTAAAGGCTGTGGGGGCACTGGCCACAACAGTGCTGTGCCTCCACAACCTGCTTCTGGCAAGCTGCCGCAATATGTTTCTTGTGCAGTGCGTAATCAACATAAAAATTAAGGAGAAACCATATGAATACTCAGTTTAAGAACTGAACATTCTAAGAAAAGCTGATTTTTTTTAAAATGACTACATTTCATCCAAATGCATCCATATAAGATTTTTTCTATGGGGTTGTCAACCCTAGTGCCCCACCCTGGCCCATAGCCTCCGGTCCAAAACACAAGGTACATCTCCAAGCCAGTGCCTCACAGGGACATACTCTTTGGAGGTAGAGAAGTATTGCTCACCACATGTTGTCAACAGAACCAGTCCTAGCTTTCCACCCTTGAAAACTGTCATGAAATTTTCAGGATCCATAGATCCTGGCACTGACGCAGTACCTGCCCAATTTCAAGTAATTTGGTTGAACAGGGTAGAGTTATTAAGGTGTGAAAATTGAGGTTTAACATTAAAGTGCTTACTCAACCCAAATATACAAGCGCTACCCTGCCTGTCTAGTTAGTTACTGTGGCATCCCCCCAGGATAAAACCCACTTTTAAAGCACTCTGCAGTGTGCTGCAGCAGACTTACTGAAAGAAGCAATGTAATTTTAATGACCGCGAAATCATCTTTCGGGAGCGATTAACACCATGACAGTTGCTGAATTAGTCCCACTTGTCATGCAGGAAACTGGCATTCACTTCATCCTGGCAGTGTCACATTTTCCTGCATGACAAAAGGGACTAATTGCCGTTGAAATTACATTGCTTTATTTTTTTTTTTTATTAAATATACTTTATTTGTTTTTCCTAGGTACAGACATCTTACATACAGGAGATCATACAATACTGTATATATGCTTGTTGAACAGATCTTCTGACCCCCATACAGTATTGTGTTATCACATTTGGTATCTGTAGCTCCCCTTTGCCCCCACATCCACCCCTACCATCCCCTCTTATCCCCCCTATCTCCCACTGCCACAAATATTATCTTTGACAATTGTGAATACGTATCAATAGAAAGTCCTATTAAAAGTACAGGTTAACTCATAAAGGGGCATTAGTGTTAATCGTTACTGTATTGGGCTGGATTAATAAATTGTAAAAGGGATCCCAAAGTTGTTTGTATTTTCCCATTCTTTGGGTTAATCCCACGATAACACGTTCCGCCTGTAGAGCAAACATAATTTCTTTATACCATTCGGTATAAGTTGGTATTAGGGCATCTACCCAATGTCTAAGTAATACTTTTTTGGTACAAACAGATATCAATGCCGTGTATGCTCTTTGGGTTTTGCCCTGGAGAGTCGTGTAGTCCCCTAAATTACAAATTTCAGGGGTAAATTTGTCTGAGAGAGCTAGTAGTGGGTTCAGTCAGGATCTAATACATTTCCATAATGGGGAGACTTTATTACATGACCATAACATATGCAGGAAATCTCCTTGGGCTTGAGAACACTTGGTACAAAGGTTAGACTGCAGGAAACCCATCTTAAATAATTTAACTGGAGTATAATACATGTTATGTACAATTTGAAATTGCATGTATCTAGACCTATCCTACTTGATGTATCTATATAGGTGTTTCCAAATGTTTAGCCAACATCTAGTGGGGTCAGAAGTTGGAAGAGATTGATCCCACCAGTAAGTTCTCTGTCCTTCTATCCCAGCAATCGTGGTCTGTAAGAACTTGTAAGTGTATGAAATTAAGTGAGTAGATGGGACTGACTTAAGATATGGAGTTAAGACAGTTAGGAGGGGGGTAGTCCACCTCCCAGTGCCAAAATACTGTATTAACATATGACTAATCTGCAAATACTTAAAACATGAGAGGTGGTCCAATGATACTGACTATTGGCTTCCTGGAATCGCATCAGTTTCTGGTTAATAATTAACTCCTCTACTCTTCCAATCCCCATATTGGGCCAAAAAATGTTAAGTTTTATTGGTTTACCAGAAATTAGCAAATTAGGATTATTGAAAAGGGGTTGTGTTACATCTTTATACCCATTAGTCCTTAGTAAGGTGTTAAGTTGGTATTGTGTAGCCAAAAGGGCATCAAGAGGGGATCCTCTCAGTTTATTTGGAAGATTTTTCTTATTCAGAAAGGGGAGGACTTCTGGAACCATATCATGTAATGCACACAAAGATTTCTCAATTCCAAGCCAGAGAGGGAAGTACATAGAATCAGATGAATGTTCTGACGGAAGTATCCAGTACCTCAATCTAGTTAAGTGCATTGCAAGGTAATATAAATATAGATTGGGGGCCTGAAGACCACCATCATTTTTTGCCCGTGTAAGCTTACAATAGCCTCTTCTTGATTTTTTCCCAGCCCACAAAAAAACGTTAATAATTTTACGTACCTGCGTGAACCAAGATTTGGGTAAGTCCCAATTGTACATTTGTAACGGGTATAATAAACGGGGTAACACATTCATTTTTATTATACTCATACGACCCCAAAGCGATAAGGGTAATAGGGACCAACGCTTAATATCCTCCTGTATGTGATTTAGGGTGGCATCAAGGTTAAGCTTTTTCATTATTTTAGGGGAAGGGTGAAGGAAGATACCCAGATACTTAAGTTTATCTGATCTCCACTGTAGGCCCAATTTAATTATCTCTGTTTTTTGAAAATACTGATTGAGAGGAAATACTTCCATTTTATCCAAATTCAATTTGTAATTAGAAATCAAACTAAACTGTGATATTAATGCAAGTGCAGCTGGGAGGGATTGCGAAGGGGATGAGATATGTAGTAAGATATCATCCACATATACGGAGAGTTTATATTCTGATTTCCCTATTGCAATCCCTGATATTAAGGGTGAGGAATTAAGTTTCCTGATGAGGGGTTCAAGAAATAGATTGAATAAATATGGTGAGAGGGGGCATCCTTGACGAGTACCTTGTCTCAAATTAAAGGGTGTGGAAAGTACTCCATTGCAGTGGACTTGTGTGGAAGGAGAGAAATACAATATTTTAACCCATGAGAGAAACTCTGGCAGAATACCATATCTGGGAAGTAGAGAAAATAAGTATTCCCAGGATACCCTATCAAAAGCTTTTTCTGCGTCCAAGAAAACTAAAGCAGCCAGAGTGAGAGAATCCTTGGACACAGAAAATAAATAAGCCAACTTCCTAAGATGGTCAGATGAAAGTTGGCCCTTAACAAATCCTACTTGTTCTGCACTAATTAGAGAGTCCCAGACTCGGCCCAATCTTAACGCCAAGACCTTGGCCAAAATTTTGAGATCCACATTAATGAGTGAAATAGGCCTGTAATTATGTACAACTAAGGGGTCCTTCCCAGGTTTGGGCAATACTACAATAGTGACTTGGGTTAAGGATTTATCTGAAATACCATTTTCATAAAAATATTGAAAGGTATTTAAAAGAATAGGTGCTAGTGTATTTTTAAGGGCCTTATAAAAATTAGGTGAAAACCTGTCTGGGCCAGGAGATTTGTCCAACGTAAGTGAGTCAATAGCTTCTAGTATCTCTTTTATTTCAATCGGGGCCTTTAGTATAGAGGATTGTGCCTCAGTAAGTGTTGGCAACTTAGCATCAGTGATGTATAGGTCCAACATTTGTTGGGAAGAGGAGAAGTTAGTGGGAGTGTATAAACTCTCATAGTAAAGTTTAAAATTTTCACAAATATCTTTGGGTGAGGTCAAAACTGTACCGGTGGGTGATTGGAGGGAGGTCACTATCCTGTCGGAGACCTGGGATCTTATTCTTTTTTTTTTTTAAACCTATTAAAGAAAGCTTTATTAGTTTTAAGCACCAAAGACAGATACATAGGTTTTTCCAACAAATGAGACAACATGTACAAGACCCCAAAACAAAAACTACCCCTCCCCCAACCCGTCCCCCCAGACTGCACACAGTTACTAATCATATAGAAATAAAATAAGTGCAGTCCCACATCAATTGGACTTCCAAGTTGTCAGGATAGCCTCCAGTCCACCCCATAACGAGGTAAAAGCTTGCACTCTATCTCGCATAAGTGCAATATGTCTTTCCAGCTGCAGTGCCAAGACACTCTCCCTGTACCATTCCAACAATGTGGGAGATTTCTCCTCTACCCAGTGCCTCATAATTACAAGTTTAGCCGTTGCAGCAATGAGTATCATGTGTGCTCTCCTGTTATTAGGATGCCAGCTGGAAAAATGATTTATTATACAGACTTCCAGTGTAAATAATTCTCAGGCCAAGGATAGGGTCCAAAGTGTTACTAATAGACTGCCAGAATGTCTTTATACAGGGGCATTACCACAGCATATGATATAGGGAACCGGTATCACTCTTACATTTGTTACATATTGCAGCAGCTAATGTCCCATATCTAAAGAGCTTATCTGGCATCAAATAGATATTATGCATTATATTATAATGGACTAACCTAAGTCTGTCTTGTTTAGTAAATTTATACATTGATATCCAAAGTTTTTTCCATAAGTTAGTGTCTTGGGGATATCAAGTTCTCTTAACAGAGGACAAGTCCCAGGTGGCAGTCTGTGTCCCAATCTTGTAAAGTTTATATATATTAGACACTGCATGTGGTTGGGAGGCAACCTGCATGAGCGTATTTAGATTTCTATTCCCTGTGTCCATTAATGGGGTTGCCAAGGAAAACGAAGTGAGGGCCTTACAAACTTGGAAATATTTAGAGGCTTCATTATCTGCAGCACCTATAGTAAGTTGCAGTTGACAAAAGGGAACCGGTTTCCCACTCATCCACAATTCTGAGACTTTGCGCTGGCTCAGCTGAGGCCAAAAGGTGGATGGTATTGGAGTGCCACCAATCTTGAAATGTGGGTTATTAATGATTGGCTGGTCAGAGGACTGTGACCAGTTCACAGCAAAGTATTTTTGAGCCTGGTGTGAAGCCTTTATTGACCAGCCCACCGGATTATTTCTGAGAGGTTTGGGAATGTGAGATGGGGAAACATATAAAGGCCCCTAGCGAGCACTTTACTTGGGATGCCAAATGTCTTTCTATAGGTAGCCAGAGTGGGGAGTATACTACATGTTCTGACTTTCTGTGCCAGAAGGAGAGTTTACTAATGTGCTGTGCAACATAGTATAGAAAAAAAGAGGGGGCTGCAAGTCCTCTCCCTTAATTTCAGAGCTGTCAATTTTAGGTAAGATCTTCGGACACTCTTTTTGTTCCACATAAAGGAGTTTAGTATGCTTTGCAGCCTGGAAAACCACATTTTTGGAAGGTATATCCCCAGCATTCCCAAAGGGAATAATATCCTCAGAAGCAGATTCATTTTAATAATACTTAGTCTACCCCAGAGAGAGATAGGGAGTAACCGCCATCTCTCCAGGTCCACAACTATTGTTTTAATTATTTTATCAATATTGTTTCGCATTATGGTCCTCAGTTCCCTGAAGATCTTAATTCCTAGGTAGTCAATAGACTTCGTTTCCCAAGCAAGGCCCAACATGGATAACTCCGCTTTATTCACTCTATAATTTAGCGGCATTACCTTTGTTTTATTCGATTTATCTTGTAATAGGATATCCTGGAATATTCCTCAATTTCCTCTAGGACAGCAGGAACTGAGACATCTGGCCTCTCTAAATGCAATAAAATGTCATCTGCATATACCGAAAAGGCATACCTCCTATCTCCTATTTGAATACCTGCTATATTGTTGTTACTTGCCATTCATAAAGCAAGGGCTCTAAATATATATTAAAGAGCAGGGGAGAAAGGGGGCATCCTTGTCTGGTACCCCGAGCTAGTTGGAAAGGGGGAGACAATAGCCCATTACATTTAACTCTAGCCGATGGGCAGGAGTACAAAACCTTAATCCACTTTATGAATTCCTCTGGAAAACCAAAGGAAGTTAAGGTGGTGAACAAAAAGTCCCAGAAGACTCTATCGAATGCCTTTTCGGCATCCAAAGAGATCAGCACCATTGGAACCTCGGAGTCTCTGGCAGTCTCAATGAGATGCAACAGTTTCCTCATATGGTCTTGAGATGACCTTCCGGCCATGAATCTGACCTGCTCGTGTCCTATCAGACTGCCTATGATTTTAGTGAGTCTATTAGCCAGGACTTTAGCCAATATTTTTGTGTCCGTATTTAATTAGGATATAAGGCGGTAGCTGCTAAGGTTTTGTGGGTCCTTCCCAGGCTTTAGAATTAAGGATATCACAGCCTCTTGAAAGCTAGGATCTGATACCCCATTATTGTACCAATAAGTAAAGAGATCCTTTAATATAGGCACTATCTCAGCTTGGCAAGTTTTATAAAAATTACTTGGTAAGCCATCAGGTCCGGGGGATTTGTCCAATGGCATCTGTTGGATAGCCTCTTGGATTTCACCTAGGGTAATTGGGGCACTTAATATGGCTGCTTCTGGGATGGTGACCTTGGGCAAATTCACAGAACTGAGATATGAATTTATATCCCCTTCCATGGGCCATGAGGATGGGGCCACTGCGTATAAATCCCGATAATAAGATCCAAACATTTCCATTATTTTTTGGGGATCGGTGCAGATTCGTCCATTTTCATTAGAGCAAATACCAGCAATAAAATGCGAGGTATCCAATTGGCGAATACGCATTGCCAGCATCTTACTTGCCCTCTCTCCCATATCTAGATATTTCATTTTGGTTCTGTGTAAGGATAACTCTGCCCTCTGAGATATTAACCCCGCATACTGGGCTTGCAGTTGGTATAGTCTAGTCCACGTCTCTGCAGGGGCAGTACGTGATAAGCTATGTTCTAAATTTTTAATAGATGCTAGAAGCGCATCTAACTGGGCTCTTTGTCTTAACCCTTTGGAGGCCATTTTGATAAATTCCCCTCAAGGAGCATTTTAAGGCAGCCCAAATTAAATCATATTTATCTACTGTCCCCTGGTTACAGTTAAGGAAGAAGGCAATGTGTTCCTTGATATATCCCACAGTAGCCGGATCTTTTAATAATTGGTTATTTAGGCGCCATTGTGGGGAACGTTGGCCCCCTGTCCCTAGCCTAAATTCCATGTCAACCAGAGCATGATCAGACCGTACCCTAACTGAAATTCCTATCTGCGTAACCTCAGGGATTGCAGTAGAGTTTACAAGTAGGTAATCTATCCGGGAATATGTTTTGTGCGCAGCAGAAAAAAAGTACATTGTCTTTCAGAAGAGTTAAAACTCTCACGCATCAACTAGTGCCTCACTATACATTAAATCTTTCAACACTCTCTAGCGCTGGGGATAGGCCTCTCCATGAAACACTCAGACCTGTCTAGGTCCGTCTGAGAGACTAAATTCCAACTCCCTCCCAATATTGTGAGTTTGGGTGGATTAGTTACTACTAGGTTTAACAATTTCACAAAGAAAGATGGAGAGTCACTATTAGGCCCATATATTGAACCAAGGAGAACAGGGCAAAACTCCAGGGATCCATGTACAATTATGTATCTGCCCTCTGGGTCCAATATTATTTCTTGAGCTAATTTAAACGGAACACTCCTAGCCAGTAAAATCACTACTCCCCCTTTGCTCGTGGAGGCTCCAGCACTAAATACCTGACCACCCAAAGTCTTCTAAAGAGGGGCGCATCCTCTCTTTTTAAATGTGTTTCCTGTAAAAAAGCTATTTGTGCTCGCATCTGTTGTAAGTGTTTTAAAATAGCCTGTCTTTTGACCCTATCCTTGGCTCCTTAACATTCCAACTCACAAAATGATAACTATTACTAATTTTCTATACTAATTGTGAAGAGGATAAAAATGCTGGATTAGCCAAACCAAACCTATATTGAGGTTGTCCTCCTGGACCTATGCACTAAGCCATCTGGGAAACATAACAAGTCTAACTGAAAAGTGAGAAGGCATCCTGACAACGTTTTGAACCTTCGCAGTTGAAAGTGTGTAGTCCTTTTCCCTCCCACAATAACAACTTTACTACCCATCCCTAGATATCTACTAAGATTACAAATTATAACCCATAACTTAATGCAATACCCCCAGTACCAGCTCACTGCACTCCTACCCCTACTATGCCACATGATTTAAACAATAAAGCAGACTCCAGCTTAACAACATTGCTCCCCGAAGCTCTCCCCCTTCTCCCTGCCCCATCGCTGACAGCTGTTCAGAAAAAAGTAAGAGAGAGAGAAAAAGAAAAAAAAAAGGGGGGTGGTGTCTGTTTGCATTACCAACAGGTATCTTAAAAGTTCAATACATTTCCTATGTCTAACATACATCTATTAAAGCCCACAGATGGAACTATGACTATCCGGGAATAAGAATAACAAACATCTATATATGTATTCATTATCTCTATCTAGAATGGAGAGCTTAGTAAGTATGTAATCAGCCTGGAAATAGATAGCTTGTCTAAATTATATTATCACCTTTCAGCTACTCATTGCAGCTCTATGTTTTAAAGAGGGAAAAGGGAGGAAACTATAATTCTACCATTACTAAATACTAAAATGTTAACATTTAAGCAGTACAGAAACGTTAAGCTTTCCCTAAAGCCTGTAAGAGGACTGTTTTAGTTACAGCATTGATTTATATCTGGGACAACATCCGATAGTCTAACTGCCCTCACTAGGCGCTACGGTCCTCTGAGGTGGGATTAATGGTGATAAAGGCGTGAGACTGACAGGTTGTCTGGGCAAAAAAAGTGCACATAACCAGGATTAAACCAAAGTCATTTCAGAGCGATCCAGTTTCCCACATCTAGTCTCATCGAGTTCTACTCCCGCGATCATGCTTGCAGTCAGATGAGTTGTTGTATTTGTTTATATTACATTGTCACCATCTGCATTAACTCTTAGTTTCAGTTAACAAATGGGAAATAGGCTACTATAGTAGCAGCGGGTCTTCATATCCACTTGCACCATTAACCTTTTATTAATTCACGTTTATCTCCCACTTCAAACCCGAATGCCGGGTGAATGTAAAACTACGGTTGTCTGGCAGATGCAATGGACTTAGACAGGCTGGTCTAATGTGGTGCGCCATTCCTGGCCATGTCAAAACTCTCTTACATTACTGATATCACTGGCTCGAAGCAAGACTTCAAAATAAACCTGGGTATATTCACGAAACCTCATGGGATCGCATTTAAGAACAGCTCAACGATCCTCTGTTCTGGCAGTTTGTGTCTAACATATGGGATCAAACTTAACTGTCATATGTTAAGAGAGTCTACACACAGTGTTGAAGGAAGCACTCCATAGCTATGAGTGCGTGCATTGCCATTCTTATTTCTAACTTGCCCTCACTTGAACAGGTCTGGAATTAGCTCTTTTAAGCCTTGCAAGGCTTGCGCAGGGGAGTCAAAGGAGACCCATTTGTCACCATATTTAGCCATCAGGACTGCGGGGTACTTGACCCTGAACTGCTTTGCCGCTGTGATCAATTTAGACACAATCAGATGGAATTCCTGTCTTCTTAATCCCACCGAGTGAGGAAGGTCCTGCGCAATTCAGATTTTCCTGCCCTCCCAGGTCACTTCTTGGATTTCTTTTACTTTATTTATTATATGCTTATCAATGAAATTTAAGAGCTTGAAGATCATTGGTCTCGGGCTGACCAGGGACTGGCGGGGCGAGCTCGGTGGGCCCTCTCAATCACATAGTCTCCACCATTCAGGGGGCCGCTATTTTAGTGCAAAACTTTTGCATGAAAATGATTGCTGCATTCCTTCCTCTTTCTCAGGAATGCTTATTACTACCAGGTTGTTCGATCTTGCCCCTCAAGTCCTCTATCTTCTCCTCTAATTTTTAAATCTAGCTCGATGTTAACAAGCGCTTAGGTTGGCCTTATCCTGCCTTTTTTCCAATGATGTAATTCTGGTTTTGGAGTCCTCAACTCTCCATGACAAGGATTCTACAGAAGTTTTAATTGCTTGAAGGTCCTCAGAGATCGTCGTAATTGCTGTCTGCAGCGGCTGCATTATTTCCATAAATTTCTCCTCTGAAAGTGCTGTAGAAATCGTGGCCATTTTTGGCAAGTTCGGAGCTTGCTGCCACGGACGTTTTGCGGCCTTGTCTTTCTCCGGGGTCAGCGGTGGGGATCGTCTGGGTAATGCTTTTTCATGTATACCCCCATTCAACATTCGATCCCGCAGATCCTAGTTCAGTTATCTTGCTGGTGACTTTCTCTGGTAGGGCAATTCTCACTTTTAAAACCAGTTATTAGGTTAGAGTCGAAGGGCAGGGAACGGAGCTCTGAGGAACTGCTGCTTTAGCTGAGGCTGCCATCACGTGACCCATCCTGGGATCTTATTCTGAGTGCTAATAGTTTTCCTGCTCTTTCCCCCTGATCAAAGTATGTTATTTTAGATTTAAGCATTAGAAATTCTGCCGTTTTGGCCAGCAAGTGATTATACTGGGCTTGAAGGGATTCAGCTTTTTCCCAGTCTACATCAGGGGACAAAGCTGAAAGGTTTGTTTCCACCAGTGTGATCTGGTCGATTAGGGAAGAAACAGCCTGATCCCTTTGTTTTTCATGTTTGACTGCCAAATGTATTAATTCACTCCTTAGAGCGCATATTAGTGAGCACCACAAGATATCCCTTTTGGGCATGGATGGGGAGTTATCTGTCATAAAGTTAGAAATTAAGGATTGTATAAGTTGTGTTTGATCTTCTGATTTTATAATCTGGTTATTAACCCTCCAAAGTTTATCTCGCTGAATATTTGGAGCAAAATCTATAAATAACCGAACCATTTAGTGATCTGATATAGTTTTCGAGGAATAGAAAACTGATGCGATACCAGGAAGGCAATCACTACTGACCAGAAAATAATCAATATGAAAAAATGTATTGTGAGTAGGTGAATGGAATGAATATTCTTTCTTGGTTGGGTAATGATTCGCCAGGGGTCAAGCAAACCTACTGAGTGCATTAGTTCCATCTGAGCTTTTGACCTGGAGAAAGCAATATTTTTAGAGGGTCCCATTCTATCCAGACTATTTGACAACACGTGGTTCCAATCCTCCTACAATTCTTGGAATTGTGGACCATGGAGCCAACATAAACATAAGATCTATGAAAAATTTTGGTTCGTCAGAATTAGGGCTATAAATAGCACCAGAATGACCTCAGAATGGCCTAATACAGCCCGTAATATAACATAGCGGCCTTCCAAGTCTGAGATCTCTTGTAACAACTGAAATGGGATTTCACGAGCAATTAAATTGCAGTTCCCCTTTTACGGGAATTAAAACCAGATCCAAAAACTTGTCTCTCTCAAAGCCTGCGGAAGTAATGCACTTGAGTGGGTAAAAGATGTGTTTCCTGCAAGAAAACCATGTCTGCTTGTATATTATGGAGATGTATCAGTATTTACATTCGTTTCGCTGGGGTTTGTGCCCCTTTAATATTCCATGCACAAAAATGATACCCTGGCATTTTTAGCTGTCTATAATAATGTTATGTTACAAATTTGTGGAGGCAAATGAAACCATTAAGTGATGTTACCATGTCACTTCTGATATTTGTGGCAGTACCTTCCCTCCCCAAAAATATTTTTTACCTCCCCCACCATCTCGAAAAAATACACCCCACAGCTTACCCTCCTAAGCTTCACATAAACAAGCCAGTAAAATAGCCATCTTGTTCCCAAATGCCCCATTAATTGTGGAAGCCTCAATCCTTTGCCAAGATGCAAATGTTCCACCCAGATTAGCGTAACCCGACTCGTCCCCCTCCCCCCAAAAACATAGACATCAAACAGTTTAATTGAGGAATGTTCTTCTTCCCCCGCTCTACCTTTCATAATGAATAGACCTACATGATACCCCATATTCTTATTAGCTTCTAAACTCAATATTGTGCAACAACCTGCTACAATAAAGCCCTGATCTATGTATTTATTTTTTGTTTATCAGCCTTTCGAGGCTTTAATAATCAAAATAACTTCTTTCTTGTCACCTGTCCTCCCAGTTCCCCTTAAATAACTCCAACAGCTATTCCCTATCGTATTCAGGGCTTAACCTGAACTCATTAAACCAGACAATTACACAGCCAGTAAAAGTCTTTTGGTTCTTCAGTGAAGTATAACACAGGCCATTGCATCCCGATTTATATAATGGCATCTGGTATGAAAGATCTTTATAAAGTCCCCGTGTTGAGTAGTAAATGAACTATTACATTTTCCTCTCCCAATGTCCAGATGTTGTCCCACAATCAAGATGCGAGAGGTAAACAAAAGAAGACGCCATACGAGGATTTGAGAAAAAAAGAGCTTCCTATGTAACTGGCGAACTGCCATAATGTCCATCAATGCTTCAACTTAGAGAAAAGCCAGTATCAATTTAACCGGAGCAAGGCCGTAATACTAAATTTGAACTAATCTTTATTGCTCGTTAATGAACTTCCAGGCATCATGGATCCACACTGAATGAATCAAAAAAAAAAAAGAGGGGAAGGGGAGGGAAGGGCTTCAGCTGTTGGTCCATAAGTAGATAAGGGTCCGGAGAAGAGGTGTACTGAATTTGAGCAAATTACAAAACTCTCCCATCAAGCAAATACCACTATGCAGAGTAGCCAGACTGGTAAGCCCTCCTTCATATACTCAACGATGAGTAAACAAGTCAGGGTACATAGTGGGTAATTCTTCAGCTGCCAGGTTTGCCTCTTCAAGCTTCTCCAATTACCCTGATGCTGCACCATCAATTTAGTCGGGTAAACCATCCGAATTGAATACTAGCTGCTATCAACTTTTAATGAAACTATGATAGGCAGCCCACTTCTGTCTGATGCTAACTGGCAGATCTTGAGAAAATCTGAGCTGGGCATCTTCCCATTTAATCTCTTGCAGCTCTTTAGCTCTCCCTAAGATGTGCTGTCAGTCAATATAACTTAAGAGCCTAATAATGAATGGCCTAGGCTTAGTCCTTGGGGGAGGTCAAGGTTTCAGTGAGCGGTGGGCCCGCTCTACCTGATATACTGTAGATTGTGGTGGAGGACCTGCTATCTTGGCTAGAAGCTTCTGTGTGAACTGAATTATGGCTGATCCTTCAGCTTCTTCAGGCAACCCAAAAACAACAATGTTATTCCTCCTGTTCCTCCCCTCCAGGTCTTCTAGTTTACTCTCTACTTTATTCAGCCTTTGCCTTAATGTCACCACTTCTGGCTCCAACCTTATCTGCCAGTTTTCTAATGAAGATGTACAGGCAGAAACATCCGAGATTTTCTTGTTTGTTTCTCTCAATTCCGCCTGAATGTTCTTCAGGTCCAAAGCGAATTCTTTGAAGGAATCTTTAATGCTAGCCAGCTAGGAATGTGTCCTCCGACAGGGGAACAGAGTTGCTAGCTGACGCCGCTGCCTTGTTGGGGGTTGCGGTCTGTGTTTTGGTTCTTTTTGCCGACTTGTCTGGTGTCTGTGGTGGTGTCCGGGCCGGGAGAGCCTGCCGCATTTCCGTAACCATTTTTATACCCTTGGATATTAAAAACTGCTTCTTTTTGCTTCTCTCAATTTCTCTTCACTTCAAACGGGTGTTAGCGATGTTTAAATAACCAATCTCGAACAAAAACTTGCTAATTTTATTATTTTGGAGAGTTCAGGGGACAGCCAAGTCGGAGAACGTCTGCTCAGGCTGAAAACATCACATGATCTCACATTGCTTTATTCAGTAGGTCTGCTGCAGCATTCTGAAGAGTGCTGCAAAATGTTGCAGAATTGGCTTTTATCCTGGGGGATGCCACTGTAGTTCTTTAATAGGAGTTCCATTTTTCATTAACATACCACTTGGCCCAGCACTCCTACTGTTGGAGTCTAATGTTCAGTGAAAGCAAACAATAGTACTATTTTTATTGAACACCCACCACTAATTTGCCAAAACTCCAGATACCCAAACTCTTAATGTTTTTTCATTTTCTCATTTTGTGCACTTTGGAGTTCTTCAACCATAATGTCTGCAGTAACATCATTTTTCTGCAGTGAAATATATAACATCTAACTTGGTTTCAAAGAAATACAAAATCACACATACCCCATAATGCAAATCACCTCAAAGTATTATGCTGGTTCAACTTTAAGCAGAAATACATGGTGCCAAAAGGCCTCTCACACAGACTGCAAAGGGTGCCAATAGAAGACACAGACACGTGTTTCGTCCTACCAGGACTCATCAGTGTGCCTCATCTGTATGACACCCTAGTGGAATGAACCAGCTACCCTAAGTTGGTCTATCTGGGTTGAGTTGTGGTGAGCCCAATAAAAATAAAAAACAAGTTAAAACACAAAATACCTTGGTGCTCAAGCACTGAGGCAAGGGTTACCCCAAAGGGCATTGGCCGGAAAGCCAAGTTTCAAAGACATACAAGATCACACATACCCCAATAATGCAAAGCATCATGGGCTGTATATGCAAATCACCACAACGTATTATGCTGGTTCAACTTTAAGCAGAAATGCATGGTGCCAAAAGGCCTCTCATACAGACTGCAAAGGGTGCCACCCGAAGACAAAGACACGTGTTTCATCCTATTAGGACTCATCAGTGTGCCTCATCTGTATGACACTAACTGGGTTGCATTTTTTCCCCCATAGAAAAAGCCGGGAGTAATTTGCCATTATAACCAGCTGGTTATAACTGAGAACATGTGCCATTTTCTTTTGGAAAGCTGCAAGCCACACTGTGGTTGGTGTTATCTGCTGTCTCTCACCACTGAGAGCGATATAGAGAGAGACAAGCAAACAGAAGGAAGAGGATGCTTTGCACCCTTCCATGGTTACTGGCAGCAAAAGCTAATGATCGTCTGCATCAGGTATAGTCCCACAACAGCTAAGACCATTAGGTTTTTAAATACAAAATAAATAACCCCATACTTAAATAGATGTGCAACAGACACAGCAGGCATGTGAATGAGGAAGTGGGCAGGGGAGCAAGTGGGTACACCAGATGGGCAAGTGAGTGGGCAGACCATGTGGATGAGCATGGGATGGAGATTAAGACACAGTGTGTTTCTGTACTGTGGCTGGAAAAACAAACAACTGACAAATGTTACAAGGAATGAGTGACCAAAGGGTGGGCAGGCAAGTCAGCCAGTGGGGCAGGTGGACCCGAGTAGTTGAGCACCGGTAGGAGGGTATTGCCGAGGCGAAAAAATGTGACCCAGCAATTATAAAGAATACAAGGTGTGGTGTAAACCTGAATTTTAAACATATCCTCAGTGTTGGATGCTTGATAAACCCATCACCCTGTGCTCTCATGGTTATGTAGCATCCAACACCTTTGGTGTGTGTAAAATTCTTGTTATACACACTACCCCACGTATTATTCTATATGCTGTACGTGTTTACATTTTTTTAGAAGGAGTTCTACAGTTGCTTAAAGAGCTACTGATGCCTCAAGGGAGACTTTGGAAAAAAATAATATTTAGGTGCAATTCACCTTGTATTCCATATACATTATCTTCTATAGCTTTCTCTTCCCCATTATTTATTACTGAGAAAATGTGCATAAATATGTGATTTCTACCATTTTTTATTTAGTTTTTTGTTGACCGGGTAAGTGCACTAGACAAATCCTGCCTATTTTCAGGCACGACCTGGGGGAGGGGGATACAGATGAATGCCAACTGACCTTGAACCAGATTAAGCTGTTGGTGGTATTTTGAGTGAATTTAATCTTTCTCTATCACTTATTCCCTACATCAAGTGGTAATCTTCTACTGTGACATTACAGCCTGTTGCCAAGTGAGTAACTGATGTCACAACCAGTGTATTATGACCTCAGGTAGGGAGAAAGCAAAGCAAGGCAAATTTTATTTAAAAAAGACGC
Organism: Neoceratodus forsteri; assembly: GCA_016271365.2. Taxonomy (NCBI): domain Eukaryota; kingdom Metazoa; phylum Chordata; order Ceratodontiformes; family Ceratodontidae; genus Neoceratodus; species Neoceratodus forsteri. The sequence goes on along the minus strand of JADMNL010000034.1, from coordinate 22,457,457 downwards.
CCATCCCTGAGGCTCTGGTGCTGAACATATTAAAATTTCATACAAAACTCAATCCATAAACTATATATACACAAATAACACAATATTGGACATAAGTATACAGTACTACAACAGTTATTATAAAATTGATAAATACTACCCTCAGCTAACTCAAAATAGCCATGGACCAGTTAAGGCATAAAAGTCAGGAATCAAGATAAATCTATAAAGCAAAGTCTGGGAAGGCCTGATTATACAAGAAGGTCTTGAGGTGGGCTTTGAATACCTCAACAGAAGGGGCTTCTTTAACAGCTGGAGAAAATGAATTCCACAGGACGGGGCAGCGACGCTAAATGCTCTGTCACCTGCTGTTTTTAGCCTCATCCTGGGAATCGCAAGGAGGCCCCTAGAGAAGGAGCGGAAGAAGCGGACCAAGACAGCAGGTGTAAGAAGGTCCTCTCAGGTAGCCAGGGCCCAGCTATGTAGGGCCTTAAAGGTGAGCAAGCCCACTTTGAAGAGGACCCTCCACCTGACTGGTAGCCAGTGCAGTTCACACAGCACCAGGGTAATATTACAGTATTTAGCCTGTCCTGTCAACAGCCCAGCCGCCTCATTCTGCACCAGCTGCAGTCAGCCCAGGGTACCCCCAGAGACCCCGAGATAGAGCGCATTACAGTAGTGAAGCCTGGATGTCATGAAGGCATGAACCAAGGTGGGGCGGTCCAGAGGCGGAACTAGGGGCTTTATCCTGGTGATATTCCTCAGATGATAGAAACTGGTACTGACAATGGATGACACCTGAAACTCAAGTGTCAGTCCACTGTCAAGAATAACACCCAGATCATGCACCCTAGAGGAGGCCTTCAATGGTACAGAGCCAAGAAAAAGCCCTGTCTCTGCACCAGAGGCCAACCTATCATGCCCTCTGTTTGACTTCACCACTAGTACCTCCGTCTTATTGGGGTTCAGTCGCAACCAGCTGGAAGCCATCCAGTCATTGCTCTCAGCAAGGCAGCTGTTAAGCACTTCCACTGTGCAAGATGTTCTCGGGGCAAAGGAAAGACACAACTGGGTATCATCAGCATAGCAATGAAAACTCAAGCTGTACTTCCTAATGAGCTCTCCAGGGCAGCATGTACATGGCGAACAACATCGGTGACAAGACCAAACCCTGGGGAACTCCGCATGACAGGAGGTTAGGGGAGGAGGAGAAATTCCCCATCACTACCCTTTGCCTCCTGTTAGACAGAAAAGACTCAAACCCACAGATGACAGTGCTGGTGAGTCCGCAGAATTCCCTTAGGTGGTCAAGTAACACATGATGGTCCACTGTGTAAAATGCTGAAGAGGGATCGAGGAGGACGAGAATTGTCCCTTCCCCTCGATCTCTTGCCCTAAGGAGGTCATTGTTCACCCGAACTAATGCAGTTTCTGTATTATGCTGTGCACAAAACCCAGACTGGAGCGGCTAGTATAGATCATGGGCCACGAGGTGCTCCTCAAGCTGAAGCACCACCACCTTTTCCACAATCTTACCCAAGAATGGAAGGTTGGAGATGGGACAGTAATTTGTCTTGACGTCAGGGTTCAGTTATGATTTCTTCAGAAGCGGTCTCACCAATGCCTCCGTCAAGACATCAGGAAAGACCCCCTCCAACAAGGAACACCAGACAATCAAGGCAAACACTGGGCCAATGGAGTCACCACATCACATTAAAAAATGAGTCGGCATCAGGTCCAGTTCACAAAAGGTGTGCCGTAGCTTGGTAGCAACCTCAATGACCTCAGACACCTCCACCAGTGTAAACTCACCCAAACCAGGCAGAGTGCTCTCTGGATGCCCATGGTGACCACTGTCATCCGAACTATGGCTTACTGACGGAACCCCCTGCCCGATGTGAACACCCTGTCTGAGAAAACAGAGCAAACTCCTCCCGTATTGTGTTCGAAAAAGCTACTTTTGGCTGTAGACAGGAAGGATGAAGAAGCCTGTCCACAGTCAAAAGAGCATAGTTGGTCAGTTCCTCCTAGCAGCAATCTCCATGGACAGAATTCTGCCTTCTTATGGTTGATTCCCCTGGTATACAACATAGTGCACAGAGGCCAGTTTGTCCACCTCAGACCAGACTTCTGCCAGCAGCACTCTAATCTCAGACCCACAATCTTCATCGCCTTGAGCTCTCTATCATACCAAGGGGACCTCAAGTGAGAAGATTTGGGTCGTACATGGACTAGTGTGAGGGAGTCGAGTGCAATAGACATTGCCTTATTATCAGCATCGACTGCCACGAACACCCCCCAATGCATGTACTGTCCACACTAGATAGATCAGCCACCGCCAAGAAACCCTCAGGGGTCAACTCCCTGAAAGGGCGTAGCTGACCATCTCAGCAGGTGGAGGGCTCTCAGGAGGCTCTGAACAAGAACTCCACTGTGTAATGATCGGACCAAATGACCCGATCAATCCTGAGACTATTTATCTCAAGCCTCAGTGAGAACACCAGGTTCAACATGTGGCCGCCCTGATGAGTCGCGGAAGAAACTACTTGCATCAGGCTCAGAGATGACATCATCTGGAGGAAGTTGTAACTGAGCTCATCGTTGGCCCAAACATTGAAGTCCCCCAGCACTAAACATCTGGGGGCCTCCAATGTTTCACCGACGATGAAATTGGATACCTCCTGCAGGAAATCTCCCGCCGCCCCAGAAGGGCAGTAAATCAGGAGAATCCAGCAACCTGCACCTGGACCCCCACAGATGGCCACACATTCAAATGAGTCTGGTGCTCTCACTGGGTGCAGGGTGAAGCCTAGCTCAGATCTAAAACAGATGGTAACCCCTCCCCACCCCTGTGTTCCACTCTGGAGCAGTGCACTGTGGTATACCTCTAAAACTGGGCCAGTATCATCACCATTCCAGGTCTCTGTGATGCAAACCAGATCAACTGAAGAAACCAAGTCCGCAATAATTGCTATTTTGTTTCTGACCAATCTGGCATTGCAAAGCACTGCCCTCAGGGGACTGGTGGACAGTGCAGCCCCTCTGGCTACCTGTCCACTCAGTCTGGTGGGAACCCTGGTGATGAGAACTAAACATGTCTGGCCTCTCCCTAAGACCCATGTAACCTCAGGGCACCTTCTTCAGCCAACTACCTCGATCCTACCACCCACCGCAGTGCATGGGGCACCCCAACCTGATCGAACAACACAGTTCTTCTTTATTCCAACCTCCCTACTGCACCTTGCTGTGGTGACAGAAACTGGGAGGTTGAACAAAAGCCATAAATCGAGCAATTGAGGTGCCCCATACACTATCCTAGCCCACCCCAGGCCCTCACACCCTCCCAGACACATCCCTCCTGACTACGCAGTCCCAGGCCCCCAAAATACTAATCCCACAAGCACAAACACACCCTACCAACACACACTACAACAATAAAGGGCCCTATACCACCCACTCCACATACACATACAAAATTAACTAAAACCCAAACCTACCCCGCATCAGTGGGTTGTGCATGGCGCAACACTGTTGCGCCATGTGCAACCCTTTTGAATATCTGGGCCCATGTATTTACAGCAGTTGTATTATAACTTTAATATATCCTGGGATTTTAGCTCTGTCTGGTTATCAGCCTTTTTAACAGTTCAGATTCAAAAGTACATAGTGTACTGTCTGTTTCAAAAACCTTGGACTGTTCGCTTCTAATCTTACCAACATTTAATGCTTTTGTGACATCATAATTTGTTGCCATGGTAAGTGGCACTGTACAAAGTCATAATATGTGTCATGTGAAGTCACAAAATCTGGATGGAAGTTTTTAATACAGGCTGGACTAATAAGCTAGCACCAGTGTAAATAATGAAATAAATAGCAATAGACTAAATCCAAGGAATGTGTTTAATGGGAGTGCCCGTGGAGTCTGCTTTTAAAAACACTGATTGATGGGGTCAAACCAGATCTCCTGTGCCAAATTATTCCACAGAAAAGGGGCAGCCTGAGAAAAAGCCCCATCTGTAGCCAACTTCAGTCAGGCTCGGGGGTGGATTTTGAGCAGTGTAACCCTGTTCAGGATCTAGGACTTCGGAGCTGAGCTTGGTCAAAAGCTCACAGAGATAAAGACTACCAGCTCATTCAGTGCTTTAAATGCTTAAACTAGCAGCCAGTTCACCATCTAATAACTGGCAGCCAGACCAGACAGTGTAGTGACAGGGTGACATACTCCAACCTCTGAACTTAGTTAAGGGCTTGGGTACTTCAGTGGATCCCTGCTCTTTTAGTTGGGAATTTGTAATCTAGTCTGATTTAAAGTAACACACAATTCCAGAAGCTTTACTTTTTTTTTTTGTCGTGTGTGTGTGTGCGTGTGTGTGCGTGCATGCGTGTGTGTGTGTGTGTGTGTGTGTAGAGTGTATTGTTATTTATGGATTTTGATATCGATTCGTAAGCTCAACTCAGAAACAGGATTATGCATATTTAAAGAGGCAATAAAAAATTAATCACTTAGTCAGACAGTGGAGAACACACTAATGACTAAACTTCTACAAATGAGTAAGAACATTATTAAGTGAGCTAAATTACCAAACAAAACTGCACGCCACCATTCTAGGCAATGGACAGGCCAAAGAAATCAGATCTGTAATGCTTACAACACAACAGTGTAATAGGAGGTGAGAGGACAGCAAATAATTTCTCACTAATGCACCTACTCTGAGTTAGTGTTATGGAAACCGTAATAAGAAAACCTACTGCAGTCCTCTCAGAGACAGCCATCCTGTATGGTATTTCTTTGTATACTTCAGAATTCTGCTGAAAACCAAGGGGCTCTGGCAGGGCTTAGATCTGATTGTTTCTACTGCTGCTTATACATGGCTTTACAGATATCCCCAGAACTGCTTTGTTGAATATGAAATTCAACACATCAATCCATTCTTTATTGTACGATGCCAATTTATGATGAGGATTTACCAGTGAGGCCTCCTGAGACAATCATTTCTCTCCTCATCCGTTTTCTTGTTTTGGTAAAAATCACACTATCCCTTTTTGTAAGGTGAACTTTCAGGAATGGTTTAGTCCAGGGAGACACTGTTTTCTTAAGGAAAAGGAAACAGAAATATGGGGAGACGCCAGATCTCTGCACAGCCATAGTTATCAAGAGACCATAATAAGAGGCCGCATTACTCATCAAATACATAACAAATATATGTGTTTCCATTTCTTTTCTCTTTTTTCTTTTTCATAATTAAATGTTTAGCCCAGGCACTGTGTGCCAGTGGGTTACTACCCCTTCCTGTTGACCTTCACACAGGTTAAGGGGCCTGGGTCCTACTATGGTGGTATTTGGGGTTCTGTCCCAAAGAAATATATAAAATAAGCGCAGTGCCTCCACCCAGAATAAATTGCAGTGGGCCAGGTGCATGACTGGTACAACCCCTGGGATGGTGTACCAACTCACCTCCCCTTCCAACCACCCCACACACACTGGATGCCAAACAGTTTCCCAGTACCATATACCACATGCACTTTACAGTTAGTTTCCACAAAGCACCCTTCATGTAGCAATTTCAAACAATAAAACACAGCTTTATTGTGGGGAATGGCTAGGGTAGGGGTGACTGGAGAGGAAATAGCTGTGCAAGTAAAAATGGTTAGAAATGGTTAGAAACAATTAATAACAACAAGCCCCGCAGGCCAGACCACCCCAGAGCCCAACCCCACTGGTACCAGTGACTGAGTGACTCTCCCTCTGTCCTAACTGGGTATCCAGGTTTCTGCAAGCTTGCTTGGTGCCGCTTTGGCCAGTGTTGGGACCCTAGGATCAATGCAAACTGAAAGTTAACAGTTAAGCCTTTACTCCCCTTGATTGTCAGGGCAAGCCCTGGGTACTCATGGTCGTGAAGAGCTGAGACATTCCTGGAGCAGAGGGCTTTCACCAGTTCAGTCTCTCTGGAGATTTCAGTTCAGGAAGGGCAGAACAAATGGGGAGTAGTAAGTATTCTGTAGACTTGAGCTTGATTGAAGGTCTCGGCCACTTGTCTCCTTGATTAAAGATCTCGTAGCTTGGCACCTTCAGCCTATTCAGGCCCGTTGCAAAGCTCCCACGCACGGCCCACCAAACTGCAGGGGACCCAGACCTAGGAGTGACTCCACAGGGCTCCCTCACAGGTCACGGTGCCCTAGCTCCCCCAGTATGTGCCGGTGGCCCCCTGTAGCCAGCAGACCCCACTTGGTAGGGGCTGGCAAGTTCCCCACCTGGCACTGAATTAAGCTGGAAATCTCCTGGTTTCTCTTTACTTTCAACAGAAAACAGCTCCGCTGTGCAGCCGGAACAGTTTCTCCAACTTTCTTGCTTTCCAGTGCCTCTAGGCAACAGATTCCAAACTCCAGCTCCAGAGCAACAGTTCCTTCCCTCAGCTGGATTTCAACAACAGCAACAGGCCCCTGAAGCACTGGGCACCTGCTTTCCTTTCTCTACAGTCTCTCTGATTCAACTCAGCATCCACCTTTTTTGCTTTCACACAGCTTCTAGAAAGCCTCTTTCCCAGCTCAAAAGTGTTCTCTCAGTCCCAAACTGGTGCAGGATGGCTGCAGCAGAAGTCTCCACTAAAGCAGCAAACTCTAACAAGATGCCTGGAATGATTAGCACAGCTGTACAGCCCCTCTGAACAACAAGAATTCTTTTACTGTATTCCTCTGAAAAACTCCATTTTAAGCTCTGTGAAAGGCCTTAGATGAATTCTCACACAGCATTGAGCCCTGTTGACTCGATCAGAGCCCAGCATAGACTGACCCAACTGTCCAATGTCCCCTGGGATTTCTGCTGAGAATCCTGCCCTCTGATTGGCTGGTTCCATACATCAGTCACCACCAAAAACCCTCCTTGATTATTGATTTGTGAAGTCTCTTGGTGCCTGAGAATAGTACACACCTTCTCCCATCAGCCTTTCCAACAGTTTGGGCACCTAGTTATCTGATTGACTGTCCTTAGTGGGGTCAAAGTATCTTAACGTGGCTGCTCTCATTCAGCCCAAAACAGTTTGTAAGGCAGTCCCACCTATCAACAGTCTCTGCAGCCATAGTATACAGTTTTAAAATATAGGTGCCCCAGTGTCTGGTAGCAGTCCCTGTCCCTTTTTAAGCGACTGCACAATCATAACAGTTAAGTCCCCTCACACCCCAAAGCCTGTAGCTAGAGCTGATAATCAGCAGTCTCCCTGGAGCAGCGATCGGGTTCATTAATATTCATGCCACCCTTATAAATATTTAAATTTAGATGCCTCCTGGAGCACTGATTGGCGCCGCTTGAACAAAGACAAGTTCAGCTTTTCCAGAGCCTTCTCCAAGCCTCCAGTCCCTGATTAGCTTAACAGGGGGTGCTGGGACCACTGGAGAGGCATTCATGCAGACGCAGAAATGGCCAAAAGCACCATGCGCTACTGCGCATGCGTGGGGATTCAAAATGCACTGGAGTGCAATACAGCTTCGGCGGCTCCCCGCTTTAGCTCTTCTGGACCCATTTTCAATAAAAATAGGTTTATGGGGCTGGACAGACACTTAGAGACACATTGGGGGACCTGGGAGAGCGGAGGACTAGATGGGGAAAACCGGGAGACTGGGCAGCTCTATGGGGCAATCAGGTTAGTTCCCGCATGGGGTTCACAAAAGTTTTTTGAAAGTTTTCCAAGGTTTACATGAATCAGAACACAAGTTATATCACAACAGTTATAATCCTGGCCAGCGCATAGCCCCTTAGAATTGTATTTCTGAAGAAGCACTAGTCACAGACTCATACAGTACAGTTGTACAGAGTCAAAAGTATGAAAGCTGCAGGAAGTCATAGAGTCCAGTACAGTCTGTAACACTGCATGTACAGGATTACATACAGTAGCTAATGTTCAGGCTAGTGTGAGTGAAATGTGACTGTAGGAAACTCCCAAGTATAGGTACAAAACGCCCTCTACAATCTGGTTCAGTATTTACCACAGCTGTCTTACAGTTCCTTTATAGTTATGTTGGCAGATGGCAGGAACACTGATATATGCTGGGAAGTTGGAGGTGAGGGGGCTTTCAGAAAAGCAAGCAGAGGGCGTCGGCCTCCTCTACTTCCTAGCCACATTCTGACATTTACCCCAATGGGGTATTCTTCTTCCCGCCACTACAGCTCCTCTCTCTGTCGCATTGAATTGTGTTTTGGGGAAAGAAACCCTTTGGTATTCTGCAATATTTTGAGTGTCGTAATTCTCCCCATCCCTCCCAGTATTGTCCAGGTGATCTCTTACTGTGTGTTGTACTCTTTCATAACTGGCTAATTTTTCTCAGCTCTTCAAGTAATTTCTCCACTTCTGGTGGCTCCTGCTGTTTCCAGTGGCACAGGATAATGCACTTAGCTGTTACCAAGGCCACGGTTAGCCATTTATCCATCCTGCTCGGTTTGAGCCCCATCTGAGGGCAAGGCCCAGTAGGATCCCTGTCAGGGTCAACTGCACTGGACATCGAAACAGGGTCACACATGTCTTTTGGATTGTGTTCCAATACATGGAAAGCTTAGGACATGACCACGTAACGGAGTTAAGGAGCCTCTTGTCTGGCCACATTGCCAGCAACTGTCTGGGGTATTAGTCCCACTTGTAGAGCTTCTGCAGCATTCTGTGCCAAAGGTGCAATATTTTGAATAGTGTGAAATGGTTCCTATGTCCTTTGACCTCCATGGTAGGATTGGTCCAACTATGCCACTGCTGTGGGGTGATGTTAATTTCTAACTCTTCACACATCTGTCCCATGTGGACATCATGTGATCTGGACCACACTGCCCCAAGTACTTACAAGGTATGCTGTTGGATGGAGTACCCCTAATTCCCTGGTTAACAGAGAGTCTGGCTTGTTATATTACTTGAGTTTATAATGCTGGCCAAGGCTGCCTGCAAGGCATGCCTTAGCTGCATATACTTCCAGTGCTGTTGTCTGAGAATATTAAAGCCTTCCTGAAGCTGTGAGGAAGATTTCATCACTTGGTATTCAACTTCAGGAGATCTGCTAATGGTAATGCGCTTCTTTTCCATGATCTCCAATGGATGGGATTTGAGTCTATGAGCACAGTGGGTTGCTCCAGATTGGTAGGTTCAGGGAGCACCATGGGTCCACCCGTGATCTTAGCTATCTGCTTCCATTCCCTTGCAGCATGTTGTAGTGTCAAGTGTGACTGTAGGTGCTTGGGGAGTTTCCTTGAACACAGTAGAGATGTATGTATGGTCCCCTGGCAGGTGTTGTTCTGGAGTTACCACTAAGGACAACTCTCCATGGGGCTCACTGGTGATGCCTGTCTCAGCTGGAGCAGTGCATGTCTGTGGGCAAAACCAGGTAGATGCAGCCCATCTCTTGCCTGATCCTGCTGAAGCTTATGTGCATTCAGCCTTCTTGTGTCTGTGCTCCAGAGCAATGATAGATGTTGTTTTTGTATCTGTTTTACAGGGTCGGAGAACAGCTGTAGCAAGATAGTTTCATATGTGAGGATTTTAAAGGGCTGCCATAGTTTTGTACACATGGGCTCAGCCCCAGTGTGAGATATTAGCAGCTTGCGTCACGCAGCCAGGTCTGCAGGTCTAAAGGTAGCAAAGGTGGGTTAATGTTTTGGGGGACTGTGGGTGGTAGGTCCTATGGTGAAATCTATGCCCAGGTAGAGAATATGTTCCTTAGCCAGGGAGAGGCCCCAGGGGAAGTCAGGTAGCATGGATTTGGAGACATTAAGCTTGTAGCCTGAGATTTCTCTGAATGTGGTTGTCAGTTCCAGCAGTGCCTGGATTGACTCCTGTGGTTCAGAGGTTAACTAGATATCATCTGCTTATGCCAGTGCCTTATGCTTTCCTCCCATCTATAATCCCATGGATCAGTGGGTGTTGTCAAATTGTCTGCATTTGGGGCTCCAGCACTAGGACCATAGGCATAGCTGGGGGGGTTCCTGGGTGGCCAGATCCTCCCCCTCCCATCTTGCTTCCAAAATGTTTTCATAAAAACATTTTTCTACAATGGGACTAAATTACAGGATTTCTTCAGTGGAACCCCCCCATCCCAAATCCTGACTATGCCTTTGAAGATACATAGCAGCAGGGAGCATGGGCAGTGTTGCTGGGTGCCCCTGTGGAGGAGGAGGAAAGACCGCAATGTAACCTTGTTGGTGCTAACAACAGCAGAGGCTCTGGCATACAGTGTGTGTATATTCTGGATAAAGGTTTCCCAAACCCAAGGCATCTCAGGGTGTAGGAAAGGTATATCCATTCCTCCCTGTCAAATGCTTTCCTGGCATCTAGAAAGACTAGGGTGGCATCAAGCTTATTGTTATTCACCTGCCAGATCAAGCTAGGTAAGCTCCTAGTGTTATCTGTTCCCCTTCTACCCTCTACAGACTCCAACTGATCATTGTTCACTGGTTGTCAGATAAACCCCTGGAGTCTGCGGGCCAGTATCTTAACATATATCTTGCAGTCTTCTATTATGAGAAAGATGGGATGATAACTGTCACAGCTGAGGGGCTCCTTGGGATCATTACCAGGTTTAGGGATCAGGGATATCAGGGCAGCATGACACGACTGGGGGAGCTGCCATAGGTTTTGCACCTCCGAAAGCAAGGTGGCTAGGGTGCCTGCTAGTCCCTGTTGGAAAAATTATATAGAATTCTTCCGGAAAACTGTCCACACCAGGTGACTTCTCACTCAGCATGCTCTAAATAGCCCTTTTGATTTCTGCCTTTTCAATGGGTCTGTCCAGGGCTGCTGTTTGAACTGGCTGAATGGTTGGAAAATGAAGGCCCATCATAAAGGCACTTACTTCCTTTCCTGAGGCCTGATATCTATTTATTTGAAAACTGGTGACTGGGAAATGCACATTGAGCTAAGGCTCATTTCCAGGTGTGATCAGGATAAAGGGGATAGAGAATACAAAGCACAGACACAGTTTGCAGTTACCGTAAAATGCAGTCAGAGAACATGAATAATATGGGAGTGAGTGCAAAATGAGAAAACAAGACAGGAGCAACAAAGTGGTTGTTTCAGCCGCACTTACTCCAGGACATGACTCAGTTGCAAGGGGAACAATCAGGGAGAGGTAAAACAGGAGTGGGGTAGGAAAGGGGGTTTCAGTTGATACCTGAGGGAACCAGGGGGAGGCAGACAAATGGAGGGAAGAGGGGAAGCGGAGGACAAGAAATCAGAGAGTCTGGTGCAGACAAGTTTCTCTTGCAGCGTAGCAAGAGAAGGGAGGAAGGAGACTGGCCAGAAGTTACCCAAGGAGGAAGGACCCCCCCTTCGTGGAGTGCAAGAGCTTTGGCCAACTTCCAGGAGTGAGGGACGGCACTGAGGAAGTAGAAGAGGTTGATTAGACGAGTCAGAGGAGATGCTATGGCAGGAGCACAGATTTGGAATAGTTTAGGATCCAGCCTGTCAGTGCTGGATTTGCACAGGATTCAGGTGGTAAGGGCAATAAGGGTTTCCTGGGGAGTAACAGAGGTGAAATGAAACCTGGCGGGAGACAAGAGGAGGGAGAGGGAACCCAGGTGGAGCAGTGGAGGATGGAGAGTGGTGGAAGGAAAGCACAAGTGATGAAAAACTTGTTGAAATGAGCAGCAACAGAGGAGGAGTCAGTCACAGGTGAACAATTTACCAGAAGGACTGGAGGAGCGGACTGGGTGGGAGGGTCAAAGTGGGAGTGAATTACCTTCCAGAACATTGAGGGGACATTAAGACTGTTCTGAATGTTGACCTTGAAATATTGCGATTTTGCTGCCCAGACAGCCTTTGTGCAGGAGTTTCTGATGGTCCTGTTTAAGAGAGTCAGGAAGGGAGTGAGATAATTTTTAATGTCCCCAGGTGAGATCTCAGGACTTGCACAGATCAATAATTTCAGGGGTAATCCTGAGGTGGTGTTGGGTTTTGACCCTGAATTTTCTGAGTGGGACATGCTTGTCCCAGACAGAGGAAAATTTTGAGTGAAACAGAGAAAGGGCAACGTCAATATCAGTGACAGATATTTAGGGGAGGAAAGAGGGTGGGTGCGAGATCTGTCTGACACCAAACATCATGCAGTGGACACTGAAAGCATCCGGCAAGATAAAGACACCTGCTGCAACAATTTGGTGGAGGTAGGAGAAGAGAACCCAGTCCAGTATGGAACAACTGTGAGAGTGGGGGCTGAGCCAAGTGGGTTCGATGATAATCTACATCAAATTAAGGGATTCTACCTTAGAGATGGTTGGCCTGGATGCAGGTAAGAACCAATTGACATTGAAGCCCCCTAGCAGGATGAGTTCACTGGTTAAGGAATGAGAGGTGATGGTAGACAGGGAATCAACCAGGGAGGAGGAGGATATTCTACTTGAAGCATAGAAAACTCTAACCCTAACGAAGATGGACACAGATGAGGGAAATGATAGCTTGACAAGGAGAAATTTGTGGGAGGAAAATACAACCTATACTATGGTGCAAGAGGGGCTCAGATGGGCATAGATGGCGACACCATCCCCACGTTTTCCCCTGCCCTGTCTGAAGTGATAATGCTCAAGAAGGGATAGGATAGTGTCTGGAATCCTGGAGGAGAGCCAAGATTCCAAGATACAGAGGATGTCAGGAGAATATTGTGAGATCCAGATAGACAGGAGGTCAAGTTAAGGAAGAAGTCTCAAAACAGTGAGGTGAAATATGCTCATCCTTTTTAGAAGCCGGGGAGGTGGAGAAGAAGGGAAGGGAAGGTCCATGGTTGGACTCCACATCCTTCCATCAATCAATCAATCAATCAAACTTAATTTAACCAGGCAGTTACATCATTGTGCATGCTAATTTTCAAAATGGTCCTGGACACATAGGACACATTCATTTACAAAACAAAACAATTCACATATACCAGGCAGTACTACAGAGCGTTATAAAATACAAGGCCAATAGGCATTGGAACTAAGGTTGGATGGCAAATACATACATAGACAATTCAGCATATACTGGTAAAACTCAATATGGTACAGGAGGAGGAGAGGAGGGGGACACAGGTGAGGTCAGAGGAAAATAGGGGGTATCGAGACACATACGGGAGAGGAAGGAAGGCAGCCTAGTAAGGCAGAGGCCCCCAGGGGAGCTAGTTAGGGGCAAGATGGTTGAAGGAATGGGGGGTAAATACCCAAGTGGGAAGCTGGCTGACAAAGGTGAATAGAGAGGCCAGGCCAATTGGGAGCTAGGGGATTGTTAGAACAGATGGACAGTACTTACCTGAAGCAATCACGCACCATATTCAGGCATTGGTTGAGCAGCTGTCTGAACATGTAGGAGCTAGGCAGAAGGAAGAGTTTAAGGGCTTTTGGCATGTTATTCCAGAGTGTTGGTAGAAAGGAGCTAATGGCAGTAGATCCAAGACGTGTCCTGGTCTGTGGTGGTTTAAGGAGGATAAGAGAGGAGTTCCTAGGTCGTAGGTACCTTTTCAGCACTCAAAGAGTTCACAGATATAGGCTGGTAGTTTTTGACAAAGCTCGGAAGAGCCACATAAGAGCATTTATTTACCTCCTCAGGGGCGGACGGCCAGTCTAACACTTGGTACAACAAGCAATGGTGAGTCTGTAAGGGCAGGCCAATAACAAATCTCAGTACACAATGGTAGAGTGTATCAAGCTTTTGGTGCACATGTTGAGGGCAGTGGCTATAAAGGAAGTCGGCGTAGTCAAGCAGGGGAAGAAAGGTTGTTTGAACCAACCTCTTTCTTGCTTTCAGGGTGAGTAGGTGTCTTATTCAATAGAATATACCAAGGGTGCTGTCTTATCTTTTTTGATAACTCACTTAGGTGTGCATTGAAGTTCAGTTTGGTATCCAACCAACTCCCAGGTATTTGAATTTGTCCACTGTTTCTAGGGGTTCACCGAGGAGGGTGATAATCTGGGGGAGTACCAGGGGTCATCATATTGAGGGTGGAGGACGGGAGATAACCATGGCTTTTGTTTTCTTGGCATTTAATAAGAGCTTCAGATTCAGCAGATTATGTTGGAGTATGATAAAGTCATGTTGTAGCTCCTTGTAGGCAAGATCAAGGGAGGGGTTGGTTGTGTAGAGGACGGAGTAATCTGCAAAGAGGTGAACACTTCCTGCTAGTAGGTCAGAGTCAATACGGTTGATATAGAGGGCGAAGAGGATGGGCCCCAGGATCGAACCTTGTGGGACACCTCGGGGCAGAATTTTTAGTGGGGAGAGTTCACCTTGGGTTTTAATTTGCTGTCTCCAATTTGTGAGGTAACAGCGAAACCACTTTATTGCAGTGGGGGTTAAACCGATGCAACCCAGCGAATCAAGTAGTATAGAGTGATCGACCGTGTTGAATGCTTTGCTAAGGTCAAGGAAGACATCACCAGACAGGAGAAAGAGCAGGAACAGAAGCAAGCGGGTGGAGGGGAATTTCTACTCATTAGAGTGGGGGAAGGCAGGGGGGTGGGGAAGGTAGAGGAGGAGGCAGTGGAGAAACTCCAGGTTAAGGGAGAGGGAAGAGATAAGAGCAGGGTGGATAGGAAGAGAGGAGGGGGGAGGAGGAGTGAGGGCTGGATGGATAGAGGGTAGAGGGAGGGAAATGGAGGGGAGGTAGGTGGAATAGGGAGGGAGGGAGGAGGAGGGTATGGGCAGAGAAGGGATAAGGTACAGAAGGGCAAGGTACACTGTGATCAGGAAGTGAGATGCAGTAGTCATTAATTATTCAGTACAGTAGCTGAGATAATGAATGAACATTAGGTTAAAAACACAAGATTACACTCACCTGGTAACAGGCCTAGGCTATAACTTAGGTGCGGGAGAAACAACAGGCAGGAGAGAGCTGTGATACAGATGTACACAACAAATTACTGACTAAGCTGAACAAGTACAAATAGCTGTGAGTAGCAGTAGTGGATATGCCTAACACAGACAACAACTTAAACGATAGATGGAAAATTGATGAGCAGACAATGAAAAATGGGTGCACCCAGATGGGGTTTTTCCGAGTCATCAAAAATGGCAAAAACTGAACTCAAGGCAAAAAGCAACAGTATGGGGGACTGGCTATCGACTAGCAATGAACAAGTAGCATGACTGGGCAGGTTATCTCTGAACATTATCGCAAGTAGGGTAAGGGTTAACAATGCAGTTCACCCTTTGGCAGGAGGTTCACAGAAAGTTATTTGGTACTCACTGAGCAAAGATGAAACAGCTGGGCTGGGAGGAGGCTGGTCCGGGGTGCAGCATGGCTGGCTGTCGGCTGACCCCAGGCAGACTCCTTCCTTGTCCTTTGCACTCAGACTTTAGCAGAGAGTGCAGCTAGTGAAGATCAGCTGAGGAACAGAGGAGAAATCCAGCCGTCAAGCCACCCAAGTGGCGTAAGTTCAATGCAAGGGCTGAAAACTTCAGTCAGGGCAAGGAAGAGGCAGGCAGGCTGGAGGCTTGTAGTGGGAGGGCAGGGTGGTGACCCAAAGATGGTGAGTGGCTTGCACATGACCCTGGAGCAGTGTAATGAAAAGTGGTTTTCCAAAAAAAAAGCTGGTTTCAGCTAAAGTTAATAAATTATTATTAGCATACCTGTCACGTTTACTTGTCTAGGTACCTCCTATATTGTGCACCATGAGTCTTTTGTATTGTCTCAGTCCTAACCCTTGCCAGGTCTACACTGCTATTTCTATGCAAAAGGTGTACTGTAATAGAAGGCAGCCTTTTTTTTAATTAAATGTTTATTAATTTCGTTCATCCAAAGTACATTATCCAAGTTGTATCACAATCAAGGCCCTCTGGAATTCTGCAGTTCCACAGTTGTGGAATTTTCTGCGGAATTTGAATCATGCCACAGAATTCATATAGTTCTGCCGAATTCATTGTTTTTGGTGAATTTTCATTCAGATATACAGTTTTTCCATAGTGCCAGGCTCCCATACCCATCGTTTTTATTTTGAAGCCCGTTCCTCAATGCTTGGCAAGTGATGTCATCAATGACATCACATCATATTTTAACTAATGGAAGGACTGCGTTCTGCCACAGAAATTAATAAATTATGCAGCAGAATTTCAGAAAATGCTGCTTTAGAGCACTAGGGGCCCTGATCATGATATATCCTAGCCTTGATTTCACCCTTGGATTACAGGCTATAATTATTGGCGCAAATTACATTAATTTAGTCTTTATCAGACACTGTATTGACACATACTAGATAGTAGGGTTTCTGTCTTATGCATTCTTTATTTGGAACATTGTGACTATCTTCATTTGTTTAACTCCACGTATATACACTAAAAGCTAAGGCACTAATGAAATCTAACTAAGTAAGCAGATCTTATGGATGCTATCAAATCATTATGAGTATAGAAGGCAACCTTTTTATTACTACCAAAATACTGAATAGGCAACCATGCACAGCAAGGCTGTGTTTTGATTCAGGGGTTGTGATGACATCATAGGGACCTTGAGAGCAACGCTGAAAGGTTCTTGATGTCATCACAATCTCCAAGATGGAAATATAGCTGTGCTGGTATGGTTGACCCTGTACTGTATTATTTTATGTAGTGCATTGTCCTCCATATACTGATCTTAGTAACTCACCCTGCCACTAGACCAGTAAACAGCCTGCTTGAATTCATGCTGTCCCAATAATAGTTTTGGTCCCATGTAGCCATGTAACTGTGCTGTGCATGCTTGTCTCTGTGACATACCTATTGTCGAACAAGAAGAAATCTTTGCACCACAGAAGTTACATCACTATTGTGGTACAACTAGGTATTTAAGGGTGTATGGATTTCCCTGACCATATGCTATATTAACAATTATGAAATGGGTAGAAAGGATGCTGGCTCCTGATTGGCCAAGAGGTACTCTCAGCTGGGCCATTATTCCAGCACAACGGCCCAGCTGAAAGCAGCTGAACAAAAATATGTTTAAAAACCTTATCCAATTTTCTAAAAAGGACCCTTTTCATAATCACAATAATGCTCTCCAGAGAGTGCATTTTGGTGGGCTAATGGCCTTTCTCGGGTGGTGGAAGTACTCAGCTTCACCTCATGCTTCCACCCACCAAGGTGAAACCATTATCCACTATAACACACCTATCATACCTTATTGCTTAAATAGAATGGTACTCTGTTTGGGAGTAATACAGAAACTGCTACTATCAGTGACATAAAAATGGGGTTGAAAGGTGGGAGCAAAACCAAGAAAGACCTATAAACAAGCTGACCACTCGGAGAGGTGGTCAAGAAGGCCATCATGAAGTGCAATATAGCACTGAGACGCAGTAGGGAGAGTAATCTCTGAGTATAGGTACTGGGTAGTGTATCAGGTATTAGATGAGGAGGAAAGCTGTCTTAGAATTGTGGCAGGGAAAAGACAGATTTGGAAATGATCTTGTATTTTGTTTGTAGCCATGAGAGATGGAGAGTTGGAAAATGCTGCCTCTCCCAGGAGCTTGCTGAGGAATGGAAACACAAAAATAGTGTGACTGCTGGAAACAGAATTCAGGTCACCTGGGTAACTGGATGGCTCAGTGGATTGGTAGAGGGTTAAGGAGCCTTTCACCTCTAGGTCATGGGTTCAAATACAACACAAGTTGGTAGTTGCTGAAAGTCATTATCACCTGAGGGCTGTCCAGTGACCTATGTGAAATAAGTTGTGATGGTCTCAGTCTAGTTCCCAATGGGCAGGTGTCCATTTCGCAAAACCACCAACATAATTGGCACTATTTTCACCCATGTTGGCAGTATCACATGACAGGCCAAGGACTGAATGGGCAGGGAGTCTGAACTACCCTCTCATCTATGTGGTAGTTCCTCCATGGCAGGGTTGAGGCACATTGGCAAGTCAGTGTGGGGAAGCGTGCACTGTGATTGCCCCTCCTGTTTCTTTCATGTGGATAAACAGGGGACTTCAGATGCCAGTGCAGTAAATCCAGCACCTTTCATGAGCACTAATAAAATTCACACCCTAAAACACACGCATGCACAGCTCACACACAAGAAATCAAGTCCCTGAAACTTTTTTTGTAGTGGAAAAAAAGTATCAGTCTTCAGAGCATCAGAAAAGGTACTAAAGATTAAGGAGAACTGCTCTGAACCGAAGATCATTTTTTCCCAGTAGAAGCTTTTTGTATGTTGATTGCGCCGCATGCAAGAAACGGTGTTAGGCAGGTTTCTCCACAAGCAGGTTGTGGAGGCATGGCACCGTTGCGGCCAATGCCCCTACAGCCTGTAAAGGCTTGTCCCGCTTCCTCAATGCCATGGCATGCTACTGTTGACACTAGTTCAGCCAGTGTCAACCAACTTGTAAAATAGCTGCTGCAATCAGGCGCCACCTTGTCATTGCAGCATCAGCTATTGCTGTAATGAGGAGTGACCCGTCATTGCAGGGTGGGATCTTGAAACCCTGATATTGTTTTGTGAACATGGCGGTAGTTGCCGCCGTGTTCACAAACATGTTAACCTTCCATGCCGGTGCCCAATCCCCTCGGCAGTACATGCCCTCCGACCATGTTTATTTGCCGACGGGGCCCCAATCCCTGTCGGCTGCAGTGCCCCAATATTTATGTTGCCGATGGGGAGCCTACTCCCTTGGCATTATGTAACCCGCTTTTGTTGTGTGCCCGTGAGGTGCCCAATCCCCATCAGCAAATGTAATAACCCCTTTTTGTTGTGTACTGACGGGGTGCCTAATCCCCATCAGCTACAGCTGCCCCTCCCAAAAGAAAGACTCCATTGGCATGCTGGAGCCCACCCCAGCGTGCCACATGCCCCTGTAAAATAAAAAACGGTCCGGGATTGTCTTTTTTTTTTTTTTTTTTAACCTGTAAAAAAGGAAACAGTCCCTCGGCGGTCTCCCTGCCCCCCTCCCACAACCAGTGCCCACTCACTGTGCACCCTGCCTCCCACACCTCCTCACCCCATACTTACCTCCAGAGTCTGGCGCGATGATCTTTGGTGGACCGGGAACACGTCTGCACTCTTCAAAGAACTGAGGAAATGCTGGTAAGCTGTATAATGGAATAAATATGATTTTTCAACTTTGCTGCATTTCTCAGGCATTTTTGGGATTTGGCATGAAATTTTCAACATGGGGTTTTGGGACCCCTCCTCATGAATTCTATCACTGTCATGGTGTTAGTCATTTAAAGGTGATTTAAAGTCTCTGGCGGAATCACCTTTGGGACTGATTAACAAACGACAGTGCCAGAGTTCATGAGGTAGGCTCTCAAAAAGCCTATGTTGCAAATTTGGTGGGAAAAATCCACAAAATGACTGTTTTACGAGTGTGCATTGCGCAGTTGCTACGCACATTCGTAAGTTCACGAATTTATAATATTTTCACTCCAGATTTTCAACATCGCCATTCTTCTGCACCTCCTTATGAACAGTACAGCTGTCATATTTCACATCCTGGCCGAAATGTGTTTTTGCAGTTCTGGCACAGAATAGCGTGGTCGCTGTGGGAAATATGTGTTCGGGACACATTATGAAAATGACAGTGACACTGTTCATTAGCAGAGGTCCTAAAATGCCTATGTTGAAAATTTGGTTATGAAAGTCCATAAAATGAGTGTGTTACGAATGTGCATTGCGCAGTTTCCACGTACGGTTGTACCTTCACAACTTTGCAATATTTTCACTCCAAATTTTCAGCATTGCTATTTTGCCACACCTCCTATGAACAGTGCAGCTGTCATTTTTCACATCCTGGCTGAAATGTGTTTTGCTCTTGCACACACTAGCGCTGTTGCTGTGGGAAATTGGTGTTTAGGACATATTAAGAAAATCACACTGACACTGTTCATGAGCAGAGGTCCTAAAATGCCTACGCTAAAAATTTTGTGATGAAACTCCATAAAATGACTGTGTTATGAACGTGTGTTGTGCAGGTGCCACGCACCCTTGTAAGTTTGCAAATTAGTAATATTTTCATGCCAGATGTTCAACACTAGCATTTGTTCACACCTCCTTATGAACAGTACAGTTGTCACTTTTCACATCCTGGCCAAAATGTGTTTCCGCGCTTCCGGTCCAGAATACCGCAGTCTCTGTCGGAAATCAGTGTTTGGGACAGATTAGGATCGAGTGACTTGGGGGAGGGAGTGACCGAGCTCAACCGAGCTCTGTCGGGACTGCTGCTGATTTGTTTGTGGGCAGGAAAAGGCAGCAATGCATGCAGGGCCTGAGTACAAAAGGGCAGCCTGCAGAGGTGAGACAAACAGAACGAGAAAGCGAGAGAGGGGGACTGAGCGAGCTCAACAGAGCTCTATCGTCACTGCTGCAGATTTCTTTGTGGGCAGATAAGGGTGGCTACGCTGACAGGAGCCCAGTATGGAAGGGCAGCCTGCAGCGCAGGCAGAAATGGAACGAACAAGTGAGACGGGGGAGTGAGTGAGGCCAACGGAGCTGTGTTGGGACTGCTGCAGATTTCTTTGTGGGCAGACAAAAATGCCAACAGAGGCAGGAGCCCAGTACAAAAGGGCAGTCTGCAGTGCCAGGAGAAACAGAATGAGCGAGTGAGATGGGGGAGTGAGCGAGCGACCTCAATGGAGCTCTGTCAGGACAGCTGCAGATTTCTTTGTGGGCAGGAAAAGGTGGCAATGCAGGCAGTAGCCCAGTACAAAAGGGCAGCCTGCAGTGCGGACAAACAAGAGAGCAAGTGAGAGAGGGGTGAGCAAGCCAATGGAGGTGTGTCGTGACTGCTGCGGATTCTTTGTGGGCAGGAAAAGGCGGCAATGTAGACAGGAGCCCAGTACAAAAGGGCAGCCTGGCTGTCAGAACTGGAATGAGTGACTGAGGGGAGTGAGTGAGCTCAGAGGAGCTCTCTCAGGACTGTTGCAGATGTGTTTGTGGGCAGAAAAAGCCGCTAATGCAGGCAGGAACCTAGTACAAAAGAGCAGCCCGCAGCAGTGGGAGATACAGAATGAGTGAGTGAGGGAGGGGGAGTGAGTGAGCTCAACGGAGCTCAGTTGGGACTGCTGCGGATTCCTTTGTGGGCAGAAAAAGACAGCAATGCATGCAGAGGCCAGTACAAAAAGGCAACCTGCAGTGGCGGGAGAAACAGAATGAACAAGTGAGAGAGGGGGTGTGAGTGAACGAGCTCAATGGAGCTCTATCGTGACTGCTGCAGATTTCTTTGTGGGCAGAAAAGTGCGGCAACGCAGGCAGGAGCCCAGTACAAAAGGGCAGCTTGCACTGCGGGCAGAAACGGAATGAGCAAGTGTGGCAGGGGGAGTGAGTGAGGCCAACGGAGCTCTGTTGAAACTGCTGCAGATTTCTTTGTGGGCAGAAAAAAATGCCAACAGAGGCAGAAGCCCAGTACAAAAGGGTAGCCTGCAGTGCCACGAGAAACACAATGAGCGAGTGAGACAGGGAGAGTGACTGACCTCAACGGAGCTCTGTTGGGGCAGCTGCAGATTTCTTTGTGGGCAGGAAAAGGTGCCAATGTAGTTAGGAGGCCAGTACAAAAGGGCAGCCTGCCGCGCCGGGAGAAACAGAATGAGCTAGTGACAGAGGGAGAGTGAGCGAGCTCAACGGAGGTCTATCGTCACTGCTGCGGATTTCTTTGTGGGCAGGAAAAGGTGGCAATGAGGGCAGGAACCCAGTACAAAAGGCCAGCCTGCAGCCCCCACAGAAATGGAATGAGCGAGTGACACAGGGCGAGTGAGCAACCTCAACGGAGCTGTGTCGGGACTGCTGCACATCTCTTTGTGGACAGACAAAACCGCCAATGCAGGCAGGAACTCAGTATAAAAGGGCAGCCTGCAGCAGTGGGAGACACAGAATGAATGAGTGAGAGAGAGGGAGTGAGTGAGCTCTACAGAGCTCTGTTGGGACTGCTGCAGATTTCTTTGTGGGCAGAATAAGGCAGCAATGCATGCAGGGGCCCAGTACAAAATGGCAGCCTGCAGCGGTGGGAGAAACAGAATGAACGAGTGAGAGAGGGGGAGTGAGTGAGCTCAATGGAGCTTTATCATGAATGCTGCAGATTTCTTTGTGCCCAGAAGAAGGTGGCAATGCAGGCAGGAGCCCAGTAGAAAAGGGCAGCCTGCAGCACCGACAGAAACAGCATGAGTGAGTGAGAGAGGGGGACTGAGCGAGCTCAACTGAGCTCTGTCAGGACTGCTGCAGATTTGTTTGTGGGCAGAAAAAGGTGCCAACAGAGGCAGGAGACCACTACAAAATGGCAGCCTGCAGCACCAGGAGAAACAGAATGAGCGAGTGAGACAGGCAGAGTGAACAACCTCAACAGAGCTCTGTCGGAACAGCTGCAGATTTCTTTGTGGGCAGAAAAAGGTGCCAACGCAGGCAGAAGCCCAGTAGAAAAGGACAGCCTGCAGCGCCGGGAGAAACACAATGAGTGAGTGATAGAGGGGCAGTGAGCAAGCTCAACGGAGCTCTATTGTGACTGCTGTGGATTTCTTTGTAGGCAGAAAAAGGTGGCAGTGCAGGCAGGAGCCCAGTATGCAAGGCCAGCCTACAGCGCCGGCAGAAACAGAATGAGCAAGTGAGAGAGGGGGAGTGAGCTACCTCAACGGACTTGTGTCAGGACTGCTGCAGATTTCTTTGTGGGCAGAAAAGGCCACCAACAGAGGCAGGAGTCCAGTACAAAAGGGCAGCCTGCAGCGCAAGTAGAAACAGAATGAGCAAGTGACAGAGGGGGAGTGACCCACCTCAACGGAGCTGTGTCAGGACAGCTGCAGATTTCTTTGTGGGCAGCAAAACCTGCCAATGCAGGCAGAAGCCCAGTACAAAAGAGCAGCCTGCAACACTATAAGAAACAGAATGAGAGAGTGAGACAGGCAGAGAGAGTGACTTCAACGGAGCTGTGTCAGGATAGCTGCAGATTTCTTTGTGGCCAGAAAAAGGTGCCAACACAGGCAGAAGTCCAGCGCAAAAGGGCAGCCAGCAGTGCCAGGACAAACACAATGAGCGAGTGAGAGGGGGAGTGAGCGAGCTCAACAGACCTCTATCATGACTGCTGCGGATTGCTTTGTGGGCAGAAAAAGGCAGCAATGCAAGCAGGAGCCCTGTACAAAAGGCCAGCCTGCAGTGCCGGCAGAAACAGAACAAGCGAGAGAGGGGGAGTGAGGTAGCTCAATGGACCTGTGTCAGGACTGCTGCACATTTCTTTGTGGGCAGAAAAAGCCACTAACAGAAGCGGAGCCCAGTACAAAGGGCAGCCTGCAGTGCCAGCAGAAACAGAATGAGCGACTGAGAGAGGCGATTGACCCACCTCAACACAGCTCTGTCAGGACGGCTGCAGATTTCTTTGTGGGCAGAAAAATGTGCCAATGCAGCCAGGAGCCCGTACAAAGGTGCAGCCAGCAGCACTGGGAGAAACAGAACGGCGACTGACACAGGGCCACTGAGCGAGCTCAACAGACCAACGCAATCAACATTCGCATTGACAAATGCTTGTTTAAGTATTGGTTTAAATTCTGTTATTGTTTATCTATACAGGCCTTTTAGCAACCTTAGTGGATGTTTCTGCTTCACAATCAGGTAGTAAGTACCATTTTAGAATTATATGATGTAGTTTATGTCCCTCTCAGCCACAGAGTTCTATAGTAGAAGATGGATGAATTGTGCCAACAATAGAAGAAAAGAACAGAACAGGGACATAAACAACATCATACAATTGTAAAATGGTTCTTTTCAGCAGCATGCAAATTAGAAACACCCACTAAGATAACTAAAAAGCATGGATATAGCAATAACAGAATCTGAACCAGCATTTGAGAAGCAGCTTCTACTGGGAAAACTGGCATATAGATTCAACACAGTTCTCCTTTAAGGAGTCATTTTAAATGATGTTGGCATGGGGGGAGTATGGAAATGGGAAGCGATAAGGTAGATGGAACAGGGGTATTTGTGGAAGTGCTGTTAATGTAAGAGATACATTTGGGAGACATGAGAGACTATAGATTAGATGGAAAGGGAATTTCGATTGTAATGAAAAGCCGTCAGCGTGGGATCTCAGGCTGTTCCTGAGGCTAAATGTAATAATGTTGCTACTATTGTCAGCAGTTTCAGAATAAATGAACGTGGCAAATTCCTCACATTTATAAGAATAAAAATAGATGAAGACATCCATGTGAGGTCGATGAAGGACTTAATTGATGGTTTTAAAGAGATATCTTGAGTCGCCGGCTCTGTTTAACAAGCCATGCATGCAGACGGCAGATCTGGCAGTATATATGAAGTGTCTGTAAAAGGCTTGATGATTTGTTCCTCCCCAAAAGCTTGAAATAAACTGAAAGGTGCAATGAACACCACTGTCTCTGGAGGCAATAACCAAGATTTTATTTGACAGTTGATGTACAGATGATTTTTCCATTGAGATGCAACATCATGTTTTCAATGGGGTTCCTCTTCTTTTGCCCAACTTCAGCCCAGCTCTCATCTTTGGGGGAAGGAGGGTGGCAGACTGCACAGCACTGCTGCCAGCTGGGTGTCCGCTGGTAACAGTGCAGCATTAGACAAAAAAAGAAGTGGGGGGTGTTGGCCAGGCGTATGGCTGGCACATTATGACAGCGTCCCAGGCAGGCTGGGAAAAACAAGAATAATGGCCCCAGCACCTGCAGCTCTGGACCATGGCATAGTCAGCACATGCACTTATGCTACAACACCTCCTGACATTCTAGAAGTCCTAGGGTAAAGTCGCCCCCAACCCTGACCCCACCTGGGGAGAGGGTAAATCAGGGCTGTGTGGGGGCCAGGATCTGCAGATAGGAGGCGGAAAGGCATCAGGTGTGCCCTGCGAGCTTCTGAGACAGATGAATACCAGAGACAGGGAGGGGGCTTGAAGTTAAAACAAAAAATAAGGACAAATGCATTGACAGATGTGTGTTACAAGGTTTGTTACGCACTTGAGGTGTGTGATGACCCATAAGCCTCAATAGAAAAGTTTGAGAGGTTTATGAGGTCATCACATGTAAAAAACCTCATAACACACTCCAGTCTATGCCTTTTCTTTATTTTTGTTTTAACTTCAAGCCCCTTTCGTCTGAAAGGAATTTGCATCATTATGGGACATGAGGATGGGAGCTACCTATGGCACTTGATTGCCTTTAGTTCCCAAAATCTCCTTCGTATGTGTCTTATTTTATATAATAACTAGTACTGGGAGTTTTAGGGGAAAAAACAAAGATATAAAGAAATAAATAGAGGAAAAACTTTCTGATTTATTTGTAATTGTATGTTGCACCTGACTTTGCAAAGACAAAACAGGAGCTATTTTTCCTGAGTATGCTGCTTGTGACAGGAGATTTATTTTTGTGGGGAAACTGTTAGTCAGCTCGTGCATGCAGGCTTGCACTGCTGCTGTTGTCTGGCAGCTATTTAAGTAATATGCCCGACAGGGTGTGTGGTGCTGGGATAACGCCACGCCTCAGGTGGTTGGGCAGGCCGTGAGGTCGAGTGCATCCAACAACTGAGGTGTGACGTTATCCCAAATGACACACACCCTGGAGGGCATTATTGCTATTATACAATGGCTTGTTGTTATATAGAATAAAAAATAATTTTAAAGATGTTTTTGTGTGGAAAAATATTTTTGAAGATGAAACAATCAATCAAAGGCTCCATAAAATGCTCATCTGCAGGTTCACAGTGAGGCTGAGACTAGAGCCATGTTGTTGTAATGGGATAACAGCATGGGGCCAGCCCCAGACTGACCAATCAGAGACCAGGATTTTTTCTTCCCATTGTATAATGGATGTTTGAAAATGTCAGAATGAAATGCCATAATAACCAGGTGTGACAACATACCCAGTCATTAACACATTTGACACAACTCAAAATGGGTTATTAACAAGGTCACCAGTTATTATATAGAGAATAATGCCTGTAGAGGTGTGTGTTATGAGGACTTTTACCACCCAAGGTGTGTGATAATCCATAAGGCTGAGAGCGAGGTGTAAAAATCCTCATCACACATAACCTTGAACAGGTATAATTTTTAATAATTACTGGTGACCCCTTTATAACACAGTTCAGAAGCCTCTGTCAAACACTGTAATAACCTGACAACTGGTTGTTATGGCATTTGCAAAACTTTCTTTTGCTAGCAGTGTCAATATCAGTATGTGTGCCACCTTATTGGGTCTTACTTGTGTGTAGGTGAGCTGAGCACCCCAACAAAGATGGCATTTCCATTTCTCCATATGCAAGGACGCGCTGTGGAGCCTTCCCTCTCACCGTTACTTCAGGTAACTTTCTGATGTTTACAGATATTTATCTGGTTGAGCCTGCTGCTCCTACTGTTCTGGCACGGCTTCAGCAGACAGCCACTTCGCTGAGAACAGATCAGAGTCGACTGCGTTAGAGTTACTTGCAGCTTGCAGTTTAAAGGAAAAAAGTAAACTTAAAACAAGCAAACAGTGTACTTGAGGGGCGAGCCTGTGTGTGTGTGTCAAAGTGTGTGTGTGGCAGAACTACACTAGTACCTTTTGCCACTTACTCCTTTGCACTAGTAATCATAAGTAAATAATGTTGACGTGGGACACGAAACTGCAGCTCTGTCGCTGCTGTCTCTGAGTTGTCAGAGCCACAAAAGGTCAAGGAACCAGCACAATGTCACTGCAGTCTCAGCACGGCGCTTCTTCTACTAAAAACAGGAACATTCAGTGCCCAGGTACACGCATATAGAAACTAGTCAAGTCACACTAAATTGATATCTTTTTAAAGGAATTTTCTTTTCTAAAGGGCTGCAGTAGGAATAGTTAGAGTCTAAGGACTAAAATTAACAGAATTTTCTTCTTTTTATTTTTTAATTTGTAAATTTTTGCCAGGAAAAGCACACTGAGTTGTAATGAAGTATGCCAAGAGATCTGAGGTCCTAAACCAACCAGTCAACCTGGACTCCAACTACGTCAGGTTAACTGAGCTGAAGATTCTGTGTCGAATGAGAATTTATCAAGCTGTCCACCTGGTTCAGGTGTGCTGTCTTGGTCAGTTCATTGGTAAGGTAGTTCTTTGACTGTTTGGCTACACGATGGAAGCCTCACCGAAATGGAAAGGCAGGAAACACAACTCACAAAAAGGGACCAGTTTATTGAGCAACTAAACCATAGAAAATGGAACAAGGAAAAGAGGAGTGAGCAATAAACTTTCACTTTTCTATCACAACAATTCTGTCACTATTACTGTACTTCTAAAAAATCACTTCACAAATACTACTGTTCTCTAATATCACTTCTATTAAGATTACTGCACACTAAAATCATTCTGTTACTCTGCTTCATTGTACACTATAACTTTAAAATTGTACAGTGCTACATCAGAGTCTATATAGATCCATTGGAAGCCGGAGATGATGTGGTTAAGAATATAAACAGAGGAACGTCCAAGCACTTGATTTCTGTTGGCCAGCCTGAAGAACTGACTATTACCAAGAACATAGGATTTGAAACCACTGGGTGTTGACACAACCCAGGGATAAGAACCATACAAACGTGTGTTCCACAGGTAGAGTGTAACCCCCCACCGGCCCCTTATTTAACTAGTAGGCACACCTCTCATAGTCTAGGGGAAAATAGAGGGGTGGGGATACAAAGCAATTTGCAAAAGCAGAAGAAAACACAGAATGTGTACTAGACACAAACAGACCTGCAAGTGAAACCCAGGTCCTGAGGAGAGAACATTTGCTAAGGACTATGCTAGGTCTGCACTTTTGGACAGGGTTACCCAGTAAATTCACACAGGAAGCAGTAACTAGATTGTCCATACCAGGCTGGGATTCTAGAGTGTGACTTTATTCCGAAATAAAGTTGGAAATACAAAAGCAAAGATGGAGCCCCCAAGGGTTTACACTTCATGGCACAAGCAATGCAGAACACATCTGTAGAAAACAGAATTCAAACCTCCCACATAGCATAGGATTAAACATCTGGAATTGTGGAACTAGCCACGGTGGACACACAAAATTCCTCCTGGAAAGTGGCACTTGGCCAGTACTTAGAACAGTTCCCATATGGCACAGGATTAGAAATCTGGAATGTGGAACTAGTCACTGTGAAAACACACAAACTCTTCTGGAAAGTTGCACTAGGCCATTACTTAGCACAGTTCCCATGTGGCATAGGATTAGAATGTGGCACACTGGCCACGACGGAGCACTCAAGGCTCAAAACTATAAAGAAACCCACATACAAGGGGTAAACTTCTTCAGGCATTGGCCACATGCACTGAAAGAAAACAGGCACCCTTACAGAACCCGAAGTGCTGAACTGGTCACTCCAGATGGGGGGGGGGTCTCCCACCTTTTGCTTCCACATCCATACCCAGCCATTCTTTTAGAGTTACATCTCACAAATACTGAAACTGTAGAAAATGATGCTGTCTTGAAATGTTTAGCACATTTAACATCAGGAACACCACTAGGGTGTAAGGTTAAAGTCCTGAACAAAGGTTAAGTCGCATATGGGATGTCCACTTTTGTCAGAGGTCTTTAAAACACAAATCTTCTTGAGGGGAATCCTCACAGAAATGGGTGAATGGGTCACTTTATCAGAGAGTCACCCAACAGAAAAAGGCAGGTACATATCCTGGGTAACTCAGACAGAAATCTACTCACAGTTTGTACAACAAAGGTAGCTTCACAAAAGTTCTGGGTTAGATCAGGGGATTGCCCCTAAAATCCTCTGCAGTCCCCCTCATCCCACATGGGATAAAGGCACAGGAACCCCTGAAGATGGTTTCCACCACTTCACAAGTCAGGAAAGGATGTCCTCCACTAGGGTGAGAAATACAGACACTGCTCACTCACTGAGCTCCTACACTGAACCAACTTCAGAATTCTAAACTCCCTCACTGTCACACAAGCTGTGTGGCTTATGTTGCTGCGAGAGTTCTAAATTACATCACCTCTTTGCTCTCAGCTGAAACCAAGCAGAAGAGAGGGGCAAGGTGAAAATTCATTTAACTAGATAGTCACCAGCCGTCTTTCCTACCTAACACGGACACTGATGGGATTCTAGTAACCCTAAGGAACCGGGGGGTTACAAGAGCATCAAAGCTGTCACAATGGACTCCGGGGAAGAAACAGAACACTTATAATTCCAAGAACTTTGGCAAAACTGAAGAGTTTCCAGACTGTCACCATGGACTGTGGGAAGAACTGTGAAGAACTGGCATTGCAAACTGAAGAACCTCTTGACCATCACTACTAACTCCGGGAACAAATCTGAAGAAATGGACCTGGACGAAGCTTAAGATCTGGAACCTCTCCTGGCTGCTGACCTTGGATAAATCACTGAAGAACTTGAAGCAAAACCCCCAACCCCACTGGGTATCGGATCCCTATCTGTGAACTGGTGTGATTCCCTGCACTGCCTAGCTCACGGTTAGGGAAGGGTTGGACTGAAGAATCTAAAGAAAGCAGGTGACAAGGAGTTCCTTTGCTGACTGTGCTATGACTGGCCTGAATTTGTCAGTATGCAGTTGGTTAGACTGTCTCTGGAACAGGCAGAAAGACTGGTGGACGTGCAATGGGCAGAAATAAAGATGAGTCTCCAAAGTGTACTGTCTCTTTACTTGGGAGTTGCTGGTCTTGGTAGTCTTTGGATCATGCAATCATTACAAGGCAAGTCAAGAACATGTATGGCACCTCAAGAACCTGCAGGGCAATTTGAGAACATGCAGGTCAAATAACAATTTTTGGGAGCATGTGCAATAAGTTTTGAAAGGGTTCACAGTATTGGAGCAAGCAGGCTCCATACAGGGCAAGTGAGGGCAATTTTAAATTGTCTTGGAGCAAAACCAGGCCACTGTAGGGCAAACAGGGCAAATGTGGTGCACCTGAGACAGTTGCACAGTCTTGGAGCATTCAATTACTTTTAGCACTGTCCCTTTAAATAATCAGTCCTGGAACAAAACAATTCACACCCTTCAAATCTGTTCTCAGACAATTCAGTACTGTCACCTAAAATGCACTGACACTTTCACTTTAAAATGTTTGTTCAAGATTCAACACAATCATTCTGAGTAACAGCTGCACTTGCACTTTAAAATGTTAGTGTGGTTATATAGCCGGGCACACACCACCTAAGGGGGAACCCAGATTAACTGGCGGAATATACCTAGGTACACGTGGTCCATGGGCTATACCTTCCCTCCACAGGCATACACTTTGCTTTACACAGCAGGGTGGCAGTTGTTTACATAATCTATGCAAATCTGGGACTCTCAGCCTGCTGCATCCTATTTCCTAACTGGCAGATTTGCATACACCATATGTACTAGAGCCCCTATGCTATGGGGCTACACTCTCTCTCTCTCTCTCTCTCTCTCTGGCCTGTGTGCTGGGAGGTTCCATGTGATAATGACGATCACAGAAAGGTGATCGCTGTTTGGGCGAGTGTTCATCAACGAAAATAAATTTCAGCAATGTACACTCATGGCGAACATTAAGAGGGTGCCAGAGACTTAGGTTTCCTGTTTTTAATGCATGGGGCTATCCCTCCCGCACCCCCCCTACTAAAGGATTCTCAACTCCAGGGGATGCATGTCGGGGGGGGGGTGCAAAAGTAAAAAAAAAAAGCAAATAAACTTGACCTGGTGCAAAAACCACAAGCGTGTCCAGAACCGAACCTGAACCCTCCCAACCCCAGCCTGCCACCAACCCACCATGCCATATGGCTAGCTTGGCAGCCCACTGCTGCACTATACCCCACAAAATGCTTCCTTTCCGCTGTCATGCACGCGTGGGTCCCCCACGCAGGTGTATACATAGTGACATCCCTTCGCTATATTCGCCAAACCCCTATCCGATTGTCCTCCTGCCAGGTAGCCCCTGCACAGGTGCTGTGACTGAGTCACCCTTTTGAAAGCGCCGATCGCGGTCGCCATTATCACAGGCTACCTGTTGTGCCATGTGGCAGTTATACTGCTGTTCTGGGAACCCGCTTCATTTCGCTCTCCCAACTCTAGGCTAAAGTCCAGTATCTTTAACTTGTGGCTACTTATTCAGTGACTGGGCTACTAGCATTTCTGCTGTCCTGACCCTTATTCTGCTGGCTTTACTACTGTGGCATGCCCTGCCCCAGGTTCCACTCTCTTGGTATGTGCTTTTTATTACAGGGAGCTTGTTGCCAAAAAAACACTGTCCTGGGTTTTACTTTATTTGACTGGGGCCTATTTTTATCCCTGTTTCTCTCCACCCATCCTGGGCTCCCTTTAGTCTAATAAGGGCCTGTGTTTCCCGTCTTGCCCACCTTCTGGGCATTTCCTAACTATCGGGGCCTGCTTTGCCCACCTCCTATCTTACTAAGGGCCTGTCTTGCCCTTTACCCCACCTACCTGGCATCTGTTCTCTTTCACTGGGGCTCTTCTCTGTTCACCAGACTGGCAAGGACACAGCGAGGGACAGCACAAGCCTGATTTAAGCCTCCACTCTCTGACTCCTACTGGTGAGCCTAGCACCTGACTACATGCTTGCCACTAGACCAGCATTTGAAAACTTATTACAGCATCATGTTGCATTGAAAAGCCAGCACACTGAAAGAAACACTGTTCACACATAAATGACTTTATCAACTGGCCGTGTCAGCTTCATCTTTACTTACAAAACTGAAATGTCATAACATGTGGTATTTGACTCCAGAGATGCAGAGTCCAGTAGTATCCATGTATACAGTATCGAACACTGCAAACGTCAATGTTTGAGATAATAATCCAAGCCTTGAGCAATTTACTGTAGCATTCTCAAAGTGCCTTAAGTGCAGTCATGAAGTGTTTATCTGTGCAAATAACACAGCAGTTATGACAATGCCTAGTGCAAAACATGGTAAAACTGCAAGGTCATTATTCCCAAGAGAACTCGGCATAAATGCAATAAAATATTCCACGCTTAAACAGCGCTTGGGATACTGAAGATCACAGTTCAAAATCTGACTTCATAACAATCGCTGCAAGAGCTATACTGATGTTGAGTTCAGAGGAATAAAGGAAAGGCAGAGGACATAAGGTTTTGAAAGCTATGCCTGCAAATGCCTTGTGTGAAAAGCTAAGCTGGGTGGGGTGAGGGTAGCGAGAAAGAGGGCCCCAGTACACTAGGTTACCAGACAAAGAGTAGTGTAGAGCTAGAATGTTTTATGGAGTGTTTAAAACATGGCTCAGACAGCAGATATAGGGGAAACTGCCTTTCTCTTTCTCTATACTTAAGTCCACTGATTTCACCTTCTGTAAACAGAGGTTGATTTACCACAAAAGATGTGGCAGAAGTGAAGACAGTTCATCTCCTTGAACGCTCTTGTTGCCACTGCTATACGGGGCCAGTTTTACAACAGCAGTGACATGCTATAAGTGCAGATAATGGCTATGTCTGTCTTCTCTTTGTAAGTCCCTCCTGCTGTCACTGGCCAACTTTCACTGGCTTGCTGCTTGTGCCCTACCGGGTTAATGAGAATGACTGGTGCTGTTTCATGTCGCTGCCTTCAATGGCTCTCCAATGTTTGGGATGCTGAGTCCCTGGCAATGTGGGTGGCAGTCAACAGTCCAGCATGAGCTGGACATTCTAAAGCTGGCACAGGGCTCGTACCCCAGCTGGGACTGTACTTTGGGTAACAGCTGGTTCCAAGCATGTCCCAGGCTAATTACTTGAACCTGTTTTACTGGCAAGGGAACGCTGGAAGACACCAAGGAAAATCTTATAAGCCTATGAAATCTACCATGTAATCTTTAACTTCCACCTGTTTAGGTACCAAAGATGGGCAGAAGGGACCTCGATTTGACATTTTATCTGATGGATAGCACCTCAACAGTGTAGCTGCTCCGTAGTGCTACGCCCACAGTCAGTACTGGGTATAAGCTCAAGTTCATGGCGTGAGACAAGAACTCACAATCTTCTGATCTTCCAGGCCCAGGGGTGAGCATGAAACCTAAGCCACTGACTCTGCCATCATCACAGTACTGTAGGCCTTAGAAAGATTGGGTAAAAAGCAGCAATGACAAAACATGTTAACGCAACCCCATGGTAAGTCTAAGTACCTTCTTTTTTTGTTTGCTACTTAAACATAATTTCTATTGCTAGTACCTGCTGTCATAAAATAATTAAATAACCTATAGTTAACATTTCTAATTATCTTTCAATAGCAGAGTCAA
This sequence comes from Neoceratodus forsteri, assembly GCA_016271365.2. Classification (NCBI taxonomy): domain Eukaryota; kingdom Metazoa; phylum Chordata; order Ceratodontiformes; family Ceratodontidae; genus Neoceratodus; species Neoceratodus forsteri. The sequence continues at coordinate 22,424,389 of JADMNL010000034.1, read as the reverse complement.
TCTGTGGAGCTCATATCTATTGTCCCTTATAGAAACACAAGTGTGCAGCATGCATGGCTCTTGCTTATTAAGCATGCGGCATGCATGCTGCACACATGCTGCGCATTTGTATTTCTGTAAGGAGTGTATGAGGAGGAGACCAAGATTTCTAAGCATCTTGCAATATTGTGCACAAATGATTGCAGCCTAAACTAAATCTGCATACTTTGTGTAATCCCTTTGTTACCCGGGGTTACTAGAATCCCAATAAGACCTAGTGGTAGGCAGGAAGGCAGCTTGTGAAACTCCAGTTAAATGGGTTTCACACTGTCTCACTCTGTCCTCAGTCACAGCTGAGACTTGAGAGATGACATCACTATAGAACTGTCGCAGCTGCATGAGCTACTTTGGAATCTACAGCTCAGGGAGTGAAGTTTAGAACTTTGGGAAATTCAAAGTCAGTCTTCTGTTTGTCCTTAAAGGAAGCATCAGTCTGCTGTTTGATCTCTGACTAAGAAAAAGGAAGTGTTTCTGTGTTTACCTTTTTAAAGTGGTGGACACCGCCTCCCGGTCTTCAGTGCCCTCCCTCTTGGGAGGAAAGTTCTCTGTGGGTTCCAGGGGCAATCCCCTTCTCCCACCATGGAAGGAAGCTGCTTGATTTTGTTTTTGTCTGTTCTTGTATAACAGCAAAGGTTACAGTACTTCGCCTGTGGGGCACCTGCAACGAATGGGTGAGTGTTTGGCTCCATTTGAAGGGGCAAACATCTTGTTTTCTTCAGTTGGGAAATAAATGTGGACTGCTATTTGGGAGGACTATGTCAACTAGGACAGACAAATAGAGCAGTCAAACAGTTTAAAGTTTTAAATGGATTTAAAGTTCGCTGTAGAGGGGGTGCTTCAGGTCATCCACCGTTCAATCTACATTTTAAAGTCTAAAGTTTTCTGTGTGTCCAGAGAAATGGCCGGGCATGGGCTGTGGGAGCTGGAGGTGGGGAAAACCCCCCATCTTTAGTAACCAGGTCCACCTCTACGGATTTCTTCTGTGTTTTTGCTACTTGCCTCATGCACTTGGCCAGTGATGGGGTGGGTACCCAGACGTGGTGCATAACTTGAAATCTCTAGGAGTCACAGACTCTAAGTGGTGGGGAGCCACAGGGTGGGAAAATTACCCTTGTTTGATGGGAGCTCGATTGGAAGTAAAAACAAATCTCTCTAGGAGTCGCAGACTTCAAGTGGTGTGGGGAGCCACAGTTTGGGAGTCTCCTTGTTTGATGGGATGTCTTTCCAAGTAAAGTTTGGGTTCATTCTTCAAGTGGACCATCAGTTGAGTGGCCGGCAGGGGAGCCGGGCCAGTCGGGCTATGTATCCAATGCGCATGCAAAGTCCGGGCTGAGTGCCTGGTGGGTCCAAAGCCAGACAACTGTAGTAATGTGTTCATTCCTCAAATGGACCGCTGTGTTAACCTCTAATCTGCACATACAGTAACGTAGCCCTTTGGGGGACCATGCAATGCTTTGTTTATGTTCAGTTAGTTAATAAATAAAGCCACACTGAAAAATCCCAATTCTGGTTCTGGACATTACAGTTATTGCTTCCTGTAGTTGGATTTACTTGGGTGCCCCTGTGCAGAGTAGCCAAACCTAGGTCCCTTGTGCCAGGTAACCTCATCCTTCCCAACCCGTAGATATGTTACATTTGTAATAGAAAATGTTTAGCATTTATAGAGAGGAGAAGTTTATGTTATTATGTAAGGACCAGGAGCAATGCCTGCTTTTGTTAGTAGTAACTTCCTGTATGCTAAAGTAAGGTAGTGCCTGTTTTTGTAAATTGCTCCAGTTTATGCATTGTCCTGGCCAAGCAGCTGATATGTATATCAAAGGGTAAAAGGTAGTCAGACCATCATCATCATCATCCTCATCTTCATCATCATTGTTTTATTTATATAGCTTACTAGTACAAAGGTTCATGGCACTGAACAGAGCATTTGGACAGAAGACAAGTGTGAACTGGTTGCTATCAGCAGCACTGCCTACAGTCAAGGATGGGCATTTGGAGTCAATGCTGGACAGGGGTTGAGGGAGCTGGGTGCTGGAGTGGGTGGACCAAAGAGGGTGTCTGAGGATTTGCCATAGTACAGTAAATTGGGGAACAGGACAGGAGGAGGGTACCAGTGGACTACCAGGGATTGTCACGCTACAGTGGGGATCAAGCAGGAGGAGGGCACCACTAGATTGCCACTGATTATTTATATTAACACAGGAACTGGGCAGGAGGGGGTACAACTAGACTGCCAGGGACTGCTTATGTTAACATCAGGAATTAGAGGGAGGGGGACCACTAGACTACCAAGGGTTGCTTATATTAACATTGGAAATTGGGTGGAAAGGGGTACCATTAGATTGCCAGTGACTGTTTATATTAACACTGTGAATCAGCAGGAGGGGGCTTATTACTAGACTGCGAGGGACTGCTTATATGAACATTGGAAACAGGGCAGGGGGGTTACAAGTAGAGTACCAGGGACTGGTTATATTACGATTGAGGACTGGGTGGGAAGGGGGCACCACTAGACTGTGAGGGACTACCTTGTTGATAATTGGGTGAGGGTGGGGTCAATGGGCGAAGCTCTGTGCATTTGTGCAGACAGGCATTGCATGGAGCTGTTACTGACTACAAAATGTCACAAACATGGTGCCTTGCATATCATATGTGGTCATTAGCATGCTGGCCTCTGAATACGACTCTAGGAGTACAGGCACCATCGTTAGGGATGAGATTTGCTCCTATGCCTGTTGCCAGCGGGGCAGTGGTATGCCATGTTGTTTATTTATTTATTTAATTTATTTATGTTTTTGGTGACTGGGTAGCAAGTTGATCCAAAGAACCATTTTCAGTTGCGACTGGGCCATGTAGTGGCAGACAATACAAGGTTGAAGCAATAGGCACAGGATACATTACAGAAGGAGCAATATTCACTGAGTAACATGAAATCAACAGCAATGAAACATTACACATCGAATCTAACACACAAGTCTCATAACAAATACAAGAGTGAATGCCTGGTCTCAGATACATGGTTGATCACACGTCGGAACGGTCTGATCGTAGATCCACACATCACTTGATCAGTCAGGATATGCGACAGTGCATGGTGGAATACCTTATGGTGATCCATGTGAACCCAGGAAGGGCAAGCAGTGCTAAGAGGTACAAACTAGTGGTCAGCATCCAGGTGGTAGTTAAGAGATACAGTATGGCTTCTATGGTGGCTGTTTGTCGAGAGGGTTGCCTAGGGAGCACGTACAGGTAGCCTGGGACTTTAGCCACTCTCTCAGTTGCAGTTTGAAGGACTGATGAGAGGGTGCATTTCTGATGACAAGTGGAAGTTTGTTCCAGAGAGAGGGCAGAGTTAGAGAGGGCCTACTCCCCACGACAGTAGATACATGGGGACTACAAGGAAGGAATGGAGGAGTCTCTGAGAGAATGAGTAACCACAAGGGAAGTGAGAATCAGTGAGAAAAGTGACTTGGAGAGTTTCTGAGAGAGGTGTTGACTAGATTGCCCAAGGCATATTCATAGCGGTCATGGAGGGATAACCAGCCAAGCTGACTGGTAAAGAGAGCAGGAGGGGTGGAGTAAGGAACCTGGAAGGATGAAGCGACAGATGGAGTTATATGTGGTACTTAGCCGACAGAAGGAGGGAGAGGTGGTGGAGAAAACTGGAGAGCAATAGTCAAAGAAAGGCAGGAGATTTCCCTTGGCGATAGCAAGGCGACCTTCAGGGGTCAGGAGGTGGTTGACCCAGAAGGCTGCCCCCAACTTCTGATGGACTCTTTTTACAATATTATCAATGTGGGCATTAAAAGTAAGGGAAGGATCAAGAGTCACTCCTAGGTATTTGAAGGAGGATACTATATCAAGAGGAGATCCAGCAGGAGTTTCTATCAAAACTGTGTCATTTGTATTGGCAACCTTTGTGAGGAATGTATTTGAGCCAAAGAGCATGACCTTTGTTTTTTTCTCATTTACCAGCAGTTTTTTTGACAGGAACCAGTTTTGTGCTGCTTCATAGTTATTGGTGAGGGTGGAGGATATGGTTTTCAGGGACCTGGCACTGTGGTGGATAACGAGGTCATCAGCACAGAGTAGGGTGTTGCATTTTATGCTCTCTGCAGGAATATTATTTATGAAAAGAGAGAAAAACAGATGCCCCAGTATGTAGTCCTGGGGTACAACAGTGTGGACTGGCAGAGTGGCAGAAATAACTTTGCCTATCGTGACAGACTGGGTTCTGTTTGCTAGGTAGCTGCGGAACCAAGCAGTCGCATCCATGGAGCAACCTAGGTTAAGCAGGGTGGCAAGTAGTGAGGTGGTGGTCCACAAGGTCAAAAGTTGAAAGATCCACAAACACTGCACCTGTGGCTAAACCAATGTCCATGTTTCTAAGCACATGGTTGGAGAAAAGGGCCAGGGCTGGTGAGGTGCTGTGGTGTTTACGGAAACCATGTTGGAGTGGGGTCAGAAGGTTGTAGTTTTCCAGATATTCGGAAAGTTGGTGGTGTATGATTTGTTCTAATAGTTTGCTTAGGTGCGGGAGGAGGGAGATGGGATGGTAGTTTTCTGGTGCAGTCAGGTCATCAGCTTTGAAAATAGGTGTTACATGACGTGTTTCCATGAGTCAGGCATCATGGAGGGTGAGAGAGTGAGATTGAAAATGTGGTAAGTGGGCCTGATGAGGGCTGGGGAGATGACTTTCAAAAGGAGGGATACAGGCATCACTGCCTCAGGCTGCCTTAGCAGGTAGCCCTCTTAGGAGTTTGCCAGTGACCCTGTGATCAATGGCTCTTAGGTAGAAAGCAGGGCAAGATGGATGAGAATGTATTTGGTGGTTATTTTGGCCAGAGGAGGACCGAGGAAGGATTTTGGTGGTGTAGGAGGTGAGGTCAGTGTACATTTTGTTGAAGGTATGTGCACTTTGCACAGCACTGTCATGGCCAGATATTCATTCAGGCAGCATGCACCAGACACAGCATGCTGCCTTCACAAAAATGTATGGCTGACGACCATGTGGATATTTCGGCACCACACTATATGTTGCATGGTTCAGATGACTGCTTTTGAATATTGGGCCACTGGTGAGGGAAAACAGGAGCTGGCAACATATTAATGATTCAACATACTCTACCAACTCTGTCTTGTAGAGTAGTGAATGAACAGGGCTTTAATAAATGGACTATGAAGACTGGATTTATGTAGGAAGGGTACGGCCTGTAAACCAGACTCAGCTGAATACAAGGTACAGAAAGAAGCACTGTACTGTAGAAGGCACTGGCAGAAAGGGTTAAAACTCTGCACTATGTACACCACAGTAGCTGTTGTTTCTTTTTTTATTTTACTCATTGTTTGAAAAAAGACTACCTTGGAGCTTTCTGCACTGAAGAAATAAAGTGTGTAAGCTTTGAGTGAAACTGCAGATCGAAAACTGACTAAAAGAGCTTAATTCCCCACATTGTTAGAATAAGCAAGTTCAAATGAAGTTCATGTAAACTCATTATATCACATATTAGTACTGGAGAGAACAAATTATTTACACTTCCACCCTGAGAAATACAACAGCATTTTAATGAAAAATAAACTGAACAAAGTCCTAGCAGTAAGGTGATAAAAAATTCAGCGTCGCGCCAAGAGCTTTAGAAGAGAAAAATGCCTTTTAATGCACTTTGTTAAATATGACTCCACCATCTAAATCAAGCGTCTGATAGCTCCTGTGTAAGCTGCACTTTGACTTCGGAGTGCTGCTCAATAAGAGGTCAGTCAGCCTTTGGAGAAGCCTTGCAAGGGATCAGTGGATTAGTATTGATTTTTATCTCATGTCCGATAGAAAAACAAATCAACTACTCTACATCGTCAATCCTGACTCCATTAACACCCCTATCAATCCATCTGATTAGGAGCTCTGGAATCATTTCCGAGATATTATCACTTATTAATTTAATTCACAGTTGCTGTTTTTAACCTGGAAATATTTCCTGCTTGCCCATTTGTACTGATTACCAGAACATTAGGAAAGGTAGAGTACAGCAAATGATATGAATCAGTCACCTCTCTTGCTAGCTTCCTCCTTCATTTTGCTCTCTTCCCTCCTCTAGATTTCTAAGTCACTGACCAACAATAATTACTAATTTATGCGTTACAATTCAGAGACACCACGGATTCCCTAAAGACTTGTTGTTTTTGAGAAAACATATAAAGGGTTAAAGCATGTACCAGGCTAACTCGGTGTCGTAGTACTGAGCATGCCTGCTAGCCATCTGGGGGGAGCTGGGTTCAAAACTTTGAGGCTATCGGCAGTAGGCCGAGTGCAGTCCACTTGGATGTGCAAATGGGTTCTAGCTGGTTCAATGATTTCAGTGATTTGACTGGCCAGTGAGGCCTGAACAGGTGTAATAAAATCTTTATGAAAGCACTGTTACCTTTTTGTTTTCACATTTATATACAGTTTCTGCCATTTTTAAGTGGGATACCACAGTCGGTGTGTGTGTGTGTGGGGGGCCTCAGTGAAATGACAGTACACGCACTTCTCATGTGGTTGAAAGTAGGGTTGTCAGAACCCTCTGAAGTTCTGGGTTCTAGTTCTAGTCTAGAACTTTTGGAAAAGTTCTAGTGTTCTAATCTTTTTTAGAACTTTTTAGAACTTGAACCCTATTTTTTTATTGTGCTGCCAGTAACGAAGATAGTAATAAAATGCATGTAAAGGAAAAACTGTTCAAAATAAGGGGGAGAGAAATTATCTTGTGTGACATTGATAGGAATACAACAGCTTTATCTATAGTTTCTTCTGTTTGCTAAAAGTCAGCAACTTAATACGTAACAGGCCCACCCACCCACCCATATGTTAAAGTTTTCCTGCTGCAGTTGCATCATAGTTCCTTAGTGAAAGAAAGAGGCACATTAGCCATTTATGTACTCAGCTATATATACTCATTGTCATGAATTAGGAGAAAAATAACTGATATTACCTAATTTCAGCTATTTGCTGCTTTCTGTTTTAAATGAGTGAATCAAAAGTTGCTATGTTTAAAAGAAAGCTTTTATAACAAAGTCAAGCCAAGTACTACAGCAGCAACATGTGGAACTGTTACAAAACATATTATGTCATAACATATTCAGTCAAGACATTGAATAAAAAAATATTTGCAGAAACCACAAGAAGGCTGCTCTAATCCTAAGTTGTAGCCTGTGTGAAAAGTTGAGACTAAGAACAAATATCAGCATCAATACTAAGTATGTTATTGATAGATAATAGTTAAACAGACAAAAGGTCCTTTTGTCTGTTTAAACTGTTTTGTCCTGCATGCATGCTTTCTGTACTGTGATGCTATCAGTTAAAACGCACAATACAGTATATTTTTGAAGTGAGGTGCTGTGTCTTTTGTTCTTAATAAAAAAAATATGCCAGTCATTGTTGCTAGCAAATGCATGCAATTTTCTAAGGTAATGCATACATATACCAACATTTTGTTGGCAAATTGAAGTAATACATACAAAAATTTAAGATGATGCATTTTTGCAGCTGATACTTCAATAAAATTTGTATTTCAGTCACATAAATAAAAACAGTGGTTTCTCACCACATACTAAGGAACATTTATGTAGCTGCAGCAGTTGGCATGTGATGTTTAAGGGACAGCGCCTGTCAACCCCATTATGTATCAAATTATCACTACTTATAAAGCAAAACACTATGATACGTCACATTCTGTGAAAACTGCTGATGCAGATTTTCTTTATTTCGATTCCTTTATTCTTTTTAAAGGGACAGGACAGTTGTGCTAGGTGGCAGCAGTTTGCAATGTATTTAATAAGAATATATATTATGTGTACAGTAGATTCGGTCTGTCATCATTTTTTTCCTCACCATCCCCAGCTGATCACGAATCTGTAAATGAAAGAACTAAAACAGCACCCACCTTTCACCCCATCACCCATTCCACTTTTCTTCCACCACCCTCATCTGTGCAGTAGCACCCATGCCACCCTTACACCCATGTTAAAACCAACCCACAACCCTCACCCATGTACTAGCATCCATTTTTCGTTTATGGCTAACATTTCTGTAATTGAAAAAATAATAAACAGCTACCAATTAGAACTCATTGTTTTGTCCTCTTTAAAATTGAAAAATAGACCGTCTCCTGTCCCAGCCCATGCTGATGCACCACAAAGTCACAGAAGGTAAATCCAAAAATATATGTTTGCACTTTAACTATAAATAATATGATACAGAAAGGATTGACGTGACAGTGTCCCTTTTATGCCAAATTTGGGCCTGTTCCCACTGATGTTAAAATTGCCCCGTATATAAAACTTGTTGACTTTAGTTTAGACCCTAGCTACAAAGCAGTTTGCCATTAAATGGTGAAAGTTTTTGGGTGTATATAGTCCAAGGTAGTAGATCGAGAAAGGAGAGAGATGACAACCAAAGTCATCACAGTCTGTAAAAGTTTCCTTTTTGGTGCAGAGAGACTCCGTCCCACACACTATTTTTACCAGCCACCACCATCTGAGTTGTCATCATCACCATCAACATCCACAACATCAATCACTTCAGGATCAGTTTGTATACTCTTGTAGGGATACGAAATCTTGACTTATTAACTTTAATAAAAGTTAACGTGTGTACATTTTCTGGCAGCAACCTATTTCTGGTGTCTGTCACAATATTGCCAGCTGTACTAAACATGCGTTCTGAAGAGACACTTGTTGCAGGACAACCAAGATATTTACAGGCTTCATCATACAGCTCTGTCCAAATTGACTTTTTTGATCTCCAGTATTCAAAAGGGCATGCATCAATAGGAATAGGCAGTTCTTGCAGGTAAGTGTCTACCATGTTGGACAGAGACTGCTCAGAAGAGGAATCAGCAGAAGCAGCTGGTATGGCAGCAATTTGGGAAAGGTTTTGCCACAGATTTAGCTTGCTACTAAGGGTTGAAGAAGTGGCAGTTGTGGAACAACTACTGTTAATGTTTGGTGACTTTTCCAGTTCTGTATCCCTTTGTGAAGATGAACCTGCATGTTGTGGTGATGACAACCTGATGGTACTGTGCGGTCTGTGTTTGACTCCTGTGAGTGCTGCAGCTCATCTAGCAGCATACATTTGTACTGCTCTATATCATCTGTTTTGGAAGATGTATAGCCTTGAACCTGGGATCTAAGAGAGTTGCAAGGATGTAGTGTCTTGATTTCGTCATTGCAACTAATTTGTCATTGGTTTTGAAGCTCGCTCATTCTCTTTCTGAGATTCCCATGATATAGGCGACATGTTGTCTGCGCTTCAGATCTGTCTTTTCTATTTGTAGATTTAGAACACTAAGATGATGTGAAATGAGCATTATGAGTGGGATAACCTGACTCACAGATGCACCTTCAGAAGACATGTCCCTTGTAGCTGTCTCAAAAGGAGCTAGGATACAGCACACTGTCTCCATTAATTTCCACTGCAGCACAGACAGCATAATGCCATCTCCAATAATGTAACTGGAGCAGTACTCATGTACAGCTTGCTTTTGCTCCAAGAGGCGCTGCAGCATATAAAGCGTTGAGTTCCAACGAGTGGAAACATTTTGAATCAGCTTTTGCTGGGGCAGCTTGTGTTTTTTTTGCAGTTCGGTCAATGTCCGTATTGCCTTGGTTGAATGTGAAAAGTGAGTCACAATTTTTTTGCAAACAGCAATCATACCATCCACTTGTGTTTCATTGCTGAGAAATCCCGTGACAATTAAGTGTAAGCAATGTGCAAAGCAAGAAGCATGCAGAAATCCTCCTTCCTGTATTGCTTTTAAGATGTTGGCTCCATTGTCACTTACTATGAAGCCACATTTTAGACCGTGAGAATAAACCCATTCGTCAAGGAGGTCATTTAGTTCCTGCAAGATGTTTGCAGTATGACTTTGCCCAAACTTCTTTATATGCAGCAGCACCATCTTTGGGGTGTCTTTGTTTTTGAAGAAGCACAAGAAAACGTGACCCAATGAGCGTGTAAGGGACATGTAATCTATGTTTTGAGTGCTGGTCCACATATCTGTTGTGACATGAATAACCCCACCCTCTGCAGTTTTAAGTGCAAGCATCACTGTCGCTTTTAAAGCCTGATAAATGTTTGGTATTTCAACATAGGAAAAGTACCTTGATGAGGAACATTATAGCAGGCTCTGCTAATGTCATGAGCTCCTAAAATCCTCATGATCTACCAAGAGTATGGGAGAAGGGCTCCGGCTAACAGTTCACCAATTCGGTGATTAAGATGAAGGGTCTTTGGATGATTTCTAGTAAAGGTATTCTTCCTTTCAAATGCCTGAGACAGTGTTAGCTGTTTGCAACATGTCCCTGCTGGTTTTATTATACACCGTGCTTGATGGGCAGATGGGCGCAGAGATGGTGGACTAGGACTTATACATTCAGTGCCATCACTGGATGTGCAACTGGTACTAATGGTGCTGGCATTGGTGGTAACAGTGATCCTAGGGCTGGCAGTGGTTCTGCCGCATCAAGTTCAGACAATTCAGTATCCATTTCAGATTCCTGACCCTTCTCACGCGCGGTCTGGAAGATGGAGGACATGGGTTTTGGATGATCAAGCAAACCGAATGCTTTTTCAGATGGCGTTTAAGAGCTGTAGTGCCAAGGCATGACACAACTTTACCACGGCTTACACTCTGTTTACACAGGGAACAAATTGCTCTGCATGGATCAGTTTTACTGACTGAGAAATAATTCCACACCTCAGATGTGACAGATTTTGTTCGAGATGCTAGGAAGATAGCTAAAGACTGTTTGTGTCTTTCACCTGTCCTAACAGAACCTGGGACATGCTCCTTGGTGCTAGAAGAGTGGACAGAAAACTCTGATGGATTTTCATTGCTGGCCAACACAGAAGTGGTGGATTCAATGGATATGTCCTTTTCATTGCCAACAGTGCTGGATGTATTTGCAAGTGCACTACCTGATTCATTGTCAGCAGACTTGCTCATTTCACTTTGTTGAGGAAGTAATGATTTGTCGCTAGACACAACAGTGTGGGACTGAGACAAAGAGCTACTGTCTGAGTCAGAGAGGGACTCACTGTCACTTGCATTATTGCTGCTAGTCACAGGATCTTAATGGCATGAATGGCATACCTTATGGTGCCTCTGTGTGACCCCAGCAGCTGTACAGGTTTTCTTAAAAGGTCCCCTTTACCACACTTCACTGTTGCTCTTTTGCTGTTTGTTGAATTTTATCACATGAAACATTTTGGTTATTTCTGTTAGCACCAGGATTACCACTACCACCAACACCTGCTCCAACACCAGCACTAAATGCTTCATCTATGTTGGTGTCAGCCATAACAGACAGTAAGTACCAGTACTACCAGTCCAGTATACTGCAGTGAAAACACCAACACCCAAACAATTCCTGTGTAACAAAGCAATGTGATCTGTAATCGCTGGCTACAACTCCAAAATTTTATTTTGGTTGTGTGACACTGTGATATGTGGACTGAAAGTAATTGAAGAATATGACAGTTTGCAACTAAAGGATCCCAGGTTCAAGGCTTACAGAATGATTGGGCTGCTGGGCATAGGCATACACATAGCAATCAAAAGGTGCACAGCAGCAGGGTGATGGGCTGACCACAGGAGACGGAGTCACATACACAACCCAGGGAATGAGAATTATATTTCTACGTTTCTGTCATGTAAGGTTAATGCCACCACACAACTGGCCACTGGGCTTCTCTCTGTAACACACACTGGGTAGGGTACAGTGCAGTCAAGGGCACACAGCAGCAGGGTGATGGGCTGACCACAGGAGACGGAGTCACATACGCAACCCAGGGAATGAGAATTATATTTCTACATTTCTGTCATGTAAGGTTAATGCCACCACACAACTGGCCACTGGGCTTCTCTCTGTAACACACACTGGGTGGGTACAGTGCAGTCAAAGGCACAGCAGCAGGGTGATGGGCTGACCACAGGAGACGGAGTCACATACGCAACCCAGGGAATGAGAATTATATTTCTACGTTTCTGTCATGTAAGGTTAATGCCACCACACAACTGGCCACTGGGCTTCTCTCTGTAACACACACTGGGTAGGGTACAGTGCAGTCAAAGGCACCCAGCAGCAGGGTGATGGGCACACACTGGGCTTCTCTCTGTGACACACACACTAGGGTTCAGAAAGATTTATTTGCCTTTTTCCCCTCTTGTATGCTTGTTGCTGGCAGCTGCTGTGTGCAGTGTGCTGCAGTTTCAAATAATCACATTTCACAAAGGTTCTTAATCTTCAGTCTTCTTCTTTTTTTTTATTCTCTCTCGAGTCCTCCTCCAGTCCTGATATTGGTCTCAATCCTCCCTATTCCCCAGTCCCTTCCCAATCTTGATTAATCCTCCTTCTGTCCTGAACCTCCCCTAGTCCCACTCCCAGTCCCCCGATTTTCAGCTTTTTTTTTGAGCCACTGGACAAGAGTAGCGGTATACGCGCTAACCGCTAATTGCTACAGTTTAGTGGGCTGCTGCCTGCTGCTGCTGCCTCTGCTCCGATGATCCTCAGCAAATGGCGCTCCTCCTCATGGCGCATCTCCTTAAATACCCCCACAGATCCCGCGGCTCGCGTAGCTTACTCGACCCCCACGTCGTCTCGCGGTGATTCGAACCCTTTTGCGAACCGTTTAGTGTTCGAGTTCTAAGTTAGAACTCGAACACCAGGGTTCGAGGAGGGTTTGAATCTTTACCGAACCTGTTCTGACAACCCTAGTTGAAAGCAATTAGTTATGCTTCTTGCCTTGGAACACACCTGAGGCATGTAACTTTATTTTTTGCATTTAATTCTATTTATTGAATTTTTAAAACTTATAGTATCTAATACGTTGGATTCTCTAACTGGCAATCCTATGTGACATACAGTATGGTACAGGAACAGAGGACGCAAGACTTTCCTTCAGAGTTTGACAGCAGTTAGGGTATAGCACATGAAAAGGGTGTATAACTGGTCTAATGGGGGGGGCCAAGATTAGCCACGCATTCAGGGTTGCTTATCAGCAACAATCAGAGAGGCCTCTGAGGGGTGTCTGAAGTGGCGTATGGAGAACCCAGGAAAAGGGCCACAACCTCATATGCCTCCATTGCTTGCCTAGCTTAAATTTGACATCCTGGCCATATTAGCCAGTTACAAACTGCTGACAGCCATTGTCACACAGAAGGAATATTTTCCATCCTCCAGCTCTGCAGTACTAGTCGCCTGACCTGTACATCAACGGTGAGGAGGCACTGCAACTGCAGCCTCTGCCTCACAGTGTGGGGAGGAGGGATCCCCGTGAGGACCAAAGCAGGATATACGGGGACTGTGAGATGTAGAATATTAGCACAGCATTAATGGACAGATTTCCAGAAAGGGCCAGCTTATCACAAGACCTAAGGACATGTAGGAGGTCAGCTCCTGGGCTCTGACATCTCCAGCCCAAGTCATGGGGCATTAGGCCTAAGCTTTGGAGTGGCACCACAGCACGGGTACCAATAGCATAACTTTGTTTGAATGAGCAGGCCCTGGAGTCTGGACAAACCTGTAAGCCAAGGCCCATTGTTGATGCCACTGCCTCTGTTATAGTGATACCCAGAGCTTGCTCCCACTTCTGTCTAGCTTTGTCCGAAGGATCAGGTACTTGGCTGGCAATAAATTTATACATTTTCCCAGCAGTGACTAATATGTAAAAAAAATACTGTAGAACTGTTTATTATTGTGCAAGTTATATTTAACGCATGACACTAATTGGTCACAATTGCGAAAATTTAATTTCATGCTCTGCAATTAGCTTCTAATTTGTGTCCTTGAAAACATGCAGTTTTGGCCAATTAGCGCCATTTTGTTTTAGCACAATTATCACTTAAGTGAATACAGCTATAATTATTTTACATCAAAAATAATCTGTTCTACAGTATATATATATATATATAACACACACATATATATATATATATATATATATATATATTATATATATATATTGGCATTTGGCAACCCACAGAACTTGGCATGGTGTTTCCAACTTAGATTTGAGATGACAGTGTGGACCTCTTGACCTTTGCTCTTGAGGTTCATATGCGGTCATCTCAACATTCAATGGAAATAGAGCCATGCTGGGAATGGTTACGCATACATTATTCTCTAAATTGTATATGGCGTCTTCTGGATATTAACATAATCCTTTGAGAATTCTGTCAGAAAATCAGAATGCTGCATTGTTACCCATTGTCCTGTAACGGAGTATGACTGTCCACTCCCTCGAGTGTTGTCCATTACTCAGTTGAGTTATTAGTAAAGGTGGCCACATGACTGCCAGTGGAAATGGGGAGGCAAAATAGTGGGGTCTTCAAGCATACGTGGATAGACACGGGGTATAGTAGTAAACAGGCAGGGAAGAGGAGGGCACCAGAGAACAGTTACAGTCCGGGTGGGTCAGGCAGTCCTTTTCTGCTGACAGATTTTATGTTTCTATGTTTCTAGTGCAGCACAGTCCCACAAACAGCACCCTTTCAATATCTGGCTCTTGGAACAGGTACAACCCGAGTTCAAATGCTTCACTGGTAGGTAAAAAGAGAAAGACGAATTCACATTCACTATATATTGCACCTTTCATCCTGAGATACTTTACAAGCAGCGAGAGACTAATAGCACGATGACTGCAAATAAGTAGTACAGCCATGTCACTCATCAGCACCTGCATACAGCCATGGACAGTTGCTTGAACTGGTTTCACTGGCACAGGAAATGTTGGCCAGAACACTGGGGTGGGGGGGGTCCCCTACGTTAGTAAAAGGTGCCTTGGGTTCCGTGACTTCCACCTGACACCCACCAGGACAGCACCAGAGAGGGGGGCAGAAGGGATCTCATTCTAACATCTCCACTGAAGGATGGCAGATCTCGATAGTGCAGTATCGTTGTCTTACTGCACTGGAGGGACAGCATTTGGGTTAGATACCAAGTCCTGCTGTTGGACTAGAATTCTGAACCTTCTGGGCCAGATGCAGAGATGCTATCAACTGAGCCATACTGATGCATAATGAAGTTGGGTTTTAATGCTTTGCTAGTGTGTAAGACACTTGGTGATGGCAGATGCTCAGTTTAGAGCAGCAGTATTTGTTAGAAAGCAAAAACCTTCATCATTATTTTAGCATTAATATGCACTATGTATTGTATGTATCATGTTATTCCAGTCTCTTGTGAGTGACTGTATACTTTTTTTTTCTCTCTCTTATTTCTACTCTCCACAGCCTGACCTGCCTACATACAGACACTGCCTTCACCCCCATTCAGCCCGCTGGCTCACTCACATACTGGCTGGCACATGCTGTACCTGCGGAGGGGATCCCCCTAATCCCCCTGCACCAGGCCGGTAACCACTACCTCAGTGCGCTTCCACGACAGGCTCCCTGGGTGGTGAACTGCAGCTATCAAGCTGCCCGGTCGTCTGCCATTTTTCCTCCTACTTTTGACCCCTTTAAAGTGCGGATGTGCAATGATGTCAAGGCACTATGTGCCAATGTCTGCTGCACTTCACCCCACAAGTGCACTGCTCATGTAGTGCCCCTGATCTCCATCGGGGCCACTACAGCATGATGGAGACCCCAGTCCCTCCCTAGGGAAAGGAGAGCAGTCCTTCAGATGCTTGATCCTTTTCTCCCTGCCAACCCCTGATGGCCCGGCATGTTCCCCAACCCCGGTCGCTGGTGTGGAGCGAGTGTGGCATCCAGCACCTCAACCCTCAGTGCCACCGGGCCAGCTATGACTGTATACTTTGTACTTGTTCTTGCCTGTATACAAGCCTCTAATTAATCCCAGATCACCCCTGAAAAGGGACCTCTGGTCTCAGTGGGCCAACCCACACCAAAATTTCAATAAATAAATATTTCTGCTATACTGTTATATGATTCCTCAGCAGTATTTTATTACCAATTTTATAATTAATCTCTCAAGTAATTAAAGATGGTCACCTTTAGCAATTTTAAACAAATTCTGGTAACAGCTGGTATGGCTGCTCAGAGCGGCGAGACCGAGTGAAAGAACACTCGGAAGTCTCGCCGTGTGAGAGTCTGTCATGCCCAAGATGGCCACTATGGCAGAATTGTGCATCTGTGAAACTCGCTGACGTGCAGTTTGATTCAGCAGTTATCTTGAGCATGGCCACCATCACTTCTGCAGTTGCAGGAGAAAAAGTAGTGCCCTGTAAAGGGTGTGTGTTTATGTGACCAGTGGAGGGGAAGGGCCGTTAAAATAAAATGCAGAGGAACTGTGCCACAGCATTGTGGAAGCCTGCCGGAGAGCTGTCCGGTCACATGCATCCGCAGTGCTCTTTTAAAGAATGTTAGCAATATGTCTGTGGAGCTTTGCCCACACAGCCATAAAAATCCCTTCCATTGAGGTTACTGTATGACATTACATATGAGAGTCATACTGTGGATGTATTATGAGAGTGCTAGCGCATATTGCTGATGGCAAATATCATAACACCACAGCAAGATAGAAGCCAAAGAATCAGCACTCACCACATTTTGAAGAAAAACGCAGTTCTCAAATATACAAACTGTGCCAATTTTATTGAGGTGCCAAGTTAAAAAGAAGAAAAAGAATAAAAAAAGAAAAAGAAAAACAAGATGTTTAAGTTATTCATAGTGGGCCCTATGCACTGAAAAGCCCAGTACATGCTGGGAGGGGCACACAGGCAATTGTGTACCGTGTATTCGTCTCTCACAGGATGCCGCGGGCTGGTATGACACAACCCCTGGCTGGCCTGATGCATGACTGCGCAGATCCACAAAGTGGTTGGGATGGCCAGGTGGTATAGACATGGGCCAGATTGGGGCATCCAGTCAGAACTATTGACAGGGCCCCATAGTAGATCCCTTGCTCTACAGGAGCAGGGGATCATGAGACATGGAAGCCTGCATATGGACTGCAAAGTCCCCAACAGTCAACAGTAACATTTACTAATTTAGAAGTTAGCACCCCACAGCCTGCAACCACCCCGTAACCTTCTGTGGCACTGAGGGGGGGCTGGGGTCCATGAATGCAGGGTGCCATGTTGCCCTGTGGCCTCCAGTTGGGAGGGGGACTGCACAGCCATTACAGCTTCACTCTGGTTGGCATAATAGAAAGCCCCACTGACACTGGCCTGGTGGAGTAAAATGGCATTGTAGTATGGCGAGTGGTTTAAGGCTCTGAGCTGCAAATCTGGAGACCTGGTTTGAACCCACAGCCCCCACTTGCATACTGTGTGACCCTGAGCAAGTCACTTAACTTCCTCCTGCTCCCAGGTTGCTCCTGCAAACAAGCTTTCAGCTTAGTGTGTCTCACCTGGTAAAAATAATTGGTGAAAAAAGAATGTCGATCCTCTGGCCCTCATTCCCATTCCCTGCCCCTGTCCAGACCATCCACATAGTTGGGTGGGATCACCTGTATGTGGACATAGGCAGGGGTATGGAGTGGGTGCTTGCTATTCGTGCATCTGTGGGTGTCTGTTGGACAGCAGGGATGTGCGTATCCTGGCCCTATGTACTGCATATCGTGGCATGTATGGCTACAATACCATTAATGCCTAAGGCCCAGAGGACATGACCAGAGACAAGGGACTTCTAAAAACTTTAATACCCCATACCTTAGTTCAGAAGTCAAATACAATGAAAAGAAACATGGATAAATGTATGTTTTTGTCAGAAATACATTATTATTATTAAAAAAAACAAACATATTGTACTGCTAACAAATGTTGTTACTTTAAATGCCTCACTGTGGAAAAGACACTTACGCGTATAGAATTTCAGTATTACTGCTGGTTTATTTTCAAGGACATGATCTGATTCATGCCACCTTTGGCTATGACTGTAAAGTTAATAGTTTTTAACACATCCAGTAACAGCTTTAAGCTGGGGCGTTAATGGTCCTGAGTTCTGAAGGTACTCAGCGCTGTATTCTCGAATAGTCCTAGCACCTTAAGACACAAAAACTTATTCAAAGGTTAAATTAACATCCCTCAGTTATGGACACAAAGAAACCAATAATTATGTGGGTGCTCTGGTGAGAGGCTTTTGCCCACACCTGACAACAAGTGTTAATGCAGGCATCTCATCCAAATGTCCATATTATTGACTTCTGGGTGTCCATAAATATAGGATGATAATTTAAAATCTAACTTAGCCTGTGTGACTTAGGAACTTCAAATAGTTTTGAATTGGACTATCTGTAGTGTTTTCTACACCACTGCCACCCTATAAAAGTAGCAGCTGTAGAAAATTGTCTGATAGGCGAGTGGCAGTCGCTGCTGGTTCTTTCCAGTCCTCAATCGACCCCCATTCTGAGGTTACTAAATGCATAAAATACGAATACACTTAAAACAAATTGTTGTTTCCTCATATTTCTTAAGGGAAACAATGGATACTACCCAAACTGCAGCAGTTGCCGCAGAAACACCCAATCAGGGCTTTTGCAATGAACGTAAAATTTTTATTTACCTTTGTGATATGCTGTTTCATCCCGAATGTCCAGCGCCGGTCGTCATGTTGGCAAAGCCGCCTGCGGTCATCCCGCGCACACCAGACAGCTTCCACCACATGGGGTATGCTAATGAGTGCTACCAACTCTGCCATTAGATGGTACTGTAGCTCTCATTAGTCTACCCAGCACGGCAGAAGCCGCATGGTGTGGAGAGATAGCTGCAGGCAGCTTGGCCAACATGGTGGTCAGTGTTGGACTTCAGGGATGAAATAATATATCAGAAAAGTAAATAAAAATTCTACTTTATGATAAAAACCTAACCTGTGGTGTTTCTGCAGCAACTGCTGCCATTTGCCTAATATCAGAATTAATTAGATTGTCAATCCTCAGAAGACATTATTGATTAAATTTTAGAATGTTAATCTCTAGCGTAATCTGTATATTTATTGTTATACAATACATTTAAAATTTTTGTATATTTTGTTTTCAAAATTATTTAATAAAAAATTTATGAGGAAAAAAGTACTCAATGACTATAGTTTGGTAAGTGTCCATACTGCCTTCCCTCATAGCCACAAAGCGAATCATTTTATTTATTTATTTTTATTTATCTTTATTTATACTTTTGGCTCCTTATCAAGTGACCTGCCCCCATCTGGACCAATTCATCCAGCCATGGCTTCTGACTTATCTGGGTCTCACCTCGTGCTGTGGCCCTCTGCCACTGGACCTATTGGAGGTGCCCAGCCAGCAGTGCGGGGCCTGTGGTGTACCGAGAAATTATCCACCCAAATCAGCATTTTGTCCTCCATTTTTGTCCATGGGGTCACTTGTGAGCAGTGATGCAATGTGCATGCGCCACCTCCGGGGAGATGTACCCAGTGTCTGGGTGTGGGAACCCTTCCCATGTACTCCTACTACACTGCCGTCCAGATTTCTCCAGGTGGCAGTTGACCAGTGGGGCACACTTACCCCCTCCCTGAGGGAGAAGAACTGTCTAAGGGATGCTCAGTCCTTAATCCCCTAGTCAGCGACCATGCAACCCGAGTCTGTCCCCAAACCCAGGTCACTTGCGCAGTAGGTGGCAACTCTCCCACCATGCTACCGGGCTGACCAAAGTTAATCATTTTTCAGAGAGGAAAGGAGCACTGCATTATTTCCATTTTATATCACCTTGCACTGTTCTCTCTCTCTCTGTATTTCTTTTTTGCTTTCTGTCTGTAAGGTTTTTAGAACCAGCTATGTATGTAGACCCTCTACTGAGCCATATTATGAAACGGGTAGAAAGAATGCTGTCTCCTGATTGGCTAAGAGGTACTTTTAGCCAGGTCATTATCTCAGCATAACAGCCTGGCTGAAAGTAGCTCAACAAAAATAACGTTTGAAAAATACATTCAAGAGGGTGCATTATGTTGAGCCCGCCTCCCTCCCTCACTCCTTTTTTACCTTCTCCCCCTCCTCACAAGTGTCACATAGGCACCTTCAAGCTCCTTGTCTCCTTGTTGCTTATAGTAGCAGGCGACACTGAGCGTAATCTCAGTCTCGCCCTGTAATATCCCTCTCTCCTCCCCAAAGGGTTGAGAGTGGCTCATGTCAGCCTCCGCAGTCTCCTCCCCAAAATGTATCTATTACAATGAATCATGGTTAACCTTAAACCTGATGTGCTGGTGATCTTGGAGTCTTGGCTATCTACCAAGATCCCAGATACTGCCGTTACTTTCCCGGGTTTCTCCGTCACCAGACAGGATCATGCAGAAAAGAGTGCTGGTGTTGCCATCTACCTTTCCTCTTGCATTCAGTTTGAACCTGTGCTGTCTGCCTCCTCCCTTTCTGCCTATGAGATACTCCTCCTCAGACTTTCCCTCCCCATAGCCATTGCTGGAGTTTACTGCTGTCTTGGCCTATTGTTTGTCTGTTGCCTCAGCTTTCAACTCATTCTTCACCTCCTGCACCCACTCCCTCCTTTCCTCTTCCCCACCCCTGTCCTTCCACCTCACACCACTGTTCTTCTGTCCTACCACTCCCACTGCTTCCCTTAAGGCCTTCTTGACTCTTAACCCCACAGGGTGTGAGTCCTGATGGCCTTGACCTCAAACAGCTCCATCTCTGCCCTTGTCATTGCTCTACCTATTACCTCCTTACCAATACCTCCTCCTTAGCCTCGATCCCTGACACTTGAAAACAGGCCACTGTCATCCCCATCCCAAAGGGGTGAATGCACACTACTGGGAACTACTGCTGTATCTCCCAGCTCCCTCTTTAGCACGATCCAAGAATACCTTGTGCTATCTCAGCTCTCCACCTTCCTTCATTTATCCTCCTTCATCACCCTTTTCTCACTGGCTTCCGGAAACCCCATTCAACCTCCACCTCCCTCTTCCAGCTTACTGACTCCATTCTATCTGGCATAGATCAGGGCTTGGTCACCTCTGCCATCTTTGTCGACTTGGCCAAAGCCTTTGACGCTGTTGCCCACCCCTCCTCTTGGACAAACTCAAGGCTGCAGAGCTCTCTGACTGCTCAGTCAGTTGGCTCTGCTCCTACCTTAAAAGTAGGTCACAAGCTGTCCTCTTTCACTTCTTTTGCAGTTTTGCTCTGGACTGTCCCCCTTCCCCAATACACCACTGCTCCATCTACTTTTCCCTATCCTTCCCCTCCCTTGAGGCCAGATACCTCATCTATTGTGTTTCCTCATCTCTAAATACTGGCTTGGCTCCCTCCTCTCCTACCTTTCTACCTTCATATCTTTCCCCCAGCCACTTCTTACCCCCTTCACCATTCTGGCTATCATTTTCTCACGCACCCCTCAAAGAAATGCAGTTCTGGTCAAGCTGCCTTTTCCTCTGTTTCCCCAAACTATGGGGTTCTCTCCTACTCATCATCAGCTCTGCCTCTCCCCACCACTCACTCTCCTTCCTCCTCTGAGACTTCACTACTCACTCCTGCAGTTGCACCAGATACTGGTCTGTGTTCTGCTGCCCACCGCCCTCCTACCTCTGCTCCCCCTTTGCCTCACACCTGCACTAGTGGAGTTCCCAATTGACAACCATTGCTCCCACCCTTAACTCAGTATTGCCTCTGCACATTGTAAATGTTATTATCCTCCTGCACTTAATTGTACTTGTACTCCTTGTCTTTGCACAATTATTTATGATGCTTGTTCACCTATTATTGTATTATTTGTTATTATTTTATTGTTCTTAGTGTTCCTCATTGTCCTCCCTGTCCTCTCCCCCAGGACACATCTGGAAATGAGCTGCTACCAGCTGAGTATGTCTCTCTTGGTGAAACTTTTGAATGAGCGAATGAATGAACTAACTAACTAACTAACCAACTAACTTGTCCTCTCCCCCGCAGGACACATCTGAAAATTAGCTGTTATCATCTGAGTATGTCTTTCTTGGTGAAACTTTTGAACTAACTAACTAACTAACTAACTAACTAACTAACATAGAAACATAGAAGTTGACAGCAGATAAGGACCGCAAGGCCCATCCAGTCTGCCCATTTTTTTCTACCTTATGAATGTGCCATATGCCTTTACTCTGTCAATGGCCTAGCTATTCATACTCATCTGTATTACTCCCTTGTGCCTGTCTCATGCCTGTTTGAAGCCCTGCACTATATTCATATCCACTTCCTGAGGTAGGCTGTTCCATGCATCCACCACCCTTTCTGTGAAAAGAACTTCCTCACGTTACCCTTAATCGGCCTCCTCTAATCTCATGCTGTGTCCTCTTGTCCTGCTATTTTTCTTATATTGAAACATGTTAGACTCATTCACCTTGATAATGCCCTTAAGATGTTTGAATGTTTTGATCATATCACCTCTCTCCGTCCTTTGCTCTAGGGTATACATATTGAGCCCCGTTAATCTGTCCTCATATGTTTTCTGATGCAGTCACTAACTCTCCCTCATTAGTCACTGAACTCCTCACTACTATAGCCTCTCAAGCCTCCTCTGGCGAACTGCTTATCCTAGGCAACCTAATCTCAATTGGCTCTCCCTCTCCCTTCGCAAATTATGCCAAAACATAAAGTCCCTCCAGCTCTCACAACTAATCTCTGATCCCACTTGGCTCAGTCACATATCCCTCAATGACTCCCTCCTGGACTGGGTCTTCTCCTTGTACTCCCATTGTGTAGTGAATGCTGTACCCTTCCTGATGCCCTCAGTGACCACCATAAGGTCTACTGTGTATGCAAAATACATTGCTCCAAAGTGCCCTCTAAATTCATACAGATCTGATTCCTCCAATCTCTGGACCTGTCCCCCCTTCATGCTGATGTGGCAGTTTCCAACTGGTCCCCCATTTCAACTGCCAGCAACATTAACACAGCCCTTGAATTCTTTAACTCCAGGTTCTTGTCTGTCTGGGATCACCATGACATTGCATGCCCCCCTGAAGGAAAAACTAAGGAATGAGGTTCTCACCTACTCTGGATCTCAGCTGCGTAGATGGCCTGTCATTGAGCACATGACCTTGCCCAGTGTACTCTCAAGTCAGCTGGTTACTATTTGACCTTACTAGTTACAGGGCCCTTCACAACGCTTGTACCAGAGCTACTAGGCTTGCGAAAGCTGATTAGTTTGCATCTATGCTCTGGAGTAACCTTAACCACCCCCTCTAAGTTCTGGAAGGTCATTCACTTCCTCTTCTCCCTTCCAACACAGCATCTGCCCTCCATTCTCAGGGTGCACGACACCCCTGTTGCCTCATCTTTCAATTTCTTTTTTATGTCCTGTGCCTTCTCCTCATTTTCTCTCCCTCTTCCTCTTCATAGGTATCATAGGTTATACAGAGCTAGTAGACCATGGTCCATAATGCTCGCAAGTATTAGTTATATCCCACTATGCATTTTTGTTGCAAATAGGTGTCCAGATATTTTTTAAATGTATCCATATTTTCACGTTACTACTTCCATAGGTAGACTATTCCAGATTTTACATACTCTTATTGTGAACCAACTACTTATTTTTTTTGTTTTGCACTGTTCAACTTTTAATTGTAGTGGATGTGCCTAGTTATGTAAATTGTATCCCTCAATTCAAGACCTAATAACTCCCAAAGGTGATAAATAGGTATAAAGCCTCAAATACTAGACATAAATCACCCCTCATTCTGCGATACTCCAATGTATACAGCCCTAGTTTTTGAAGTCTAGCATTATAATCCAAGTTACTGACTTCATGAATTTTTTTAGTAGCTCTCTGTTGAATTTTTTCCAGTGATTTTATAGAGCCTTTATCCTCTGGAGCCCAAAATTGGGCACAATACTCCAAATGGGGCCTTACCAGAGATGAATACAATGGGAGCAAAACATCTCTACTTTTACTGCTAATATGTTTGTTTATGCAGTGTAGCACACCAGCTGCCTTCTTAATAACAGCGTGGCAATGAAGTTTAGAGCTGAGATCATTGGATACTCTGATACTGAGGTCATGCTCATCGTCAACTGATTTTAGGTTTTCCACCAAAACCTTCCTACCTCCCTTCCCTCCCACCTCAACTCCACCACCATCCCCTTCTCCTTCTCCCACCACATCCTCTGCTTCTCTCAAAGCTCTCCTGGCTCTAAACCCTCACAAAGGTGGGAGCCCTGATTGTCTTGACCCCAAACCTGTCTCGCTCTGGTCCTGCCATTGCACTCCTTGTTACCTTCCTTCTCAACCTCTCCTTCTCTCTAGTCTCAGTCCCTGACACATTAAGCAGGTTATGGTCATCCTCCCAGGAGGTGATCCTCCTTCCCAAAAGAGGTGATCCCTCCTCCCTGGTAACTATTGCCCTATCTCCCTCCACCCTAATCTGGCTAAACTCATGGACACTTTGTTCTCTCCCAACTCTGCCCTTTCCTTTATTCCTCCTCTTCTTCTTCCCTGCCAGTTTGGTTTTAGGAAGTCCCACTCCACTTCCATTCTGCATCTTCCTGACTCCATCCTATCTGGTATGGATCAGGGGTTGATCGCCTTGGCCATTTTTGTTGACCTGGCCAATACCTTCAACACTGTTGCCCACACTATCCTTCAAGACAAGCTAAAGGCAGCAGGGCTGTCTGCTTACCCAGTTGAGTGGTTCTGCTCCTGCTTTGAGAGCAGGTTTCAAGCTGTCCATATTGGCAACACCTTATCCCTCCTCTCCCTATTTGCTTTGGTATACCACAAGGATCCGCCCTAGCCCTATTCTGTTCTCCATATTCTTAAACTGCCTTCCTCTGCCTGTTCCTCTGTGTCCATTCGTATACAGATGACATGGTCTTCTATGCCTCTGGATCCTCTACCCCATGGGCCAGCTCCAGCTGGGCTTCACCAACATCTAGCACTGGTTCCGGGCTGATCAGTTATCCCTCAGTGTCAAGAAAATGGACTTTTGTTATAAGGCAGAGACTAACTAAGCTCTCCATACCCTTGATGGGGTTGCAATTGAGGATGTTACTTTGGGGTCTCACTGGATCGTCACATCAATTTCTCTGTTCATGTGGATACCACCCATCAGAAGCTTCACTCCAAACTGCGTGCACTTTACAGGAGTAAAGTGAATATCTCACTTCCTGCCCACAGAGACATCGCCTCAAAGATGATTTTCCCTATCTTCGATTACAGTGACATTGTTTACCCTGCTGCTCCCAATCCACACCTAACCAGACTGGACCCACTGTTTCACTCATCTTCCACTTTGCCCTTGATTGCCCCCTAGAACCCCCACTTCTCCCTTTACTCCTCCTCTTCTTTCCTTCCTTGATGTCAGGCACCTCGCTCATTAGACTACTCTTATCTCCAAATTCTGGCTTGGGTTCATCCCCTTACCTTCTTCTCCTGAATTCCCACCCACTTCTACCTCCTACTCCCTCTGCGGCTCTGGCCTCACTCTCTTGTGCTCCTCTGTAAAATCCTCTATTGCCCAAGCTGTCTTCCTTCCCAAACTATGGGGTTTCTTCCCAGTAACGTTCAGATTACTCCTTCCTCCCACTCACTCATAGCTCTCTTCCATGAATTCACCACTCATTCCTGCAGTTGTCTCTGAAGCTGTGCTGTATTTTGCTGCCAAACAATTCCCTCCCCACTGCCCCAGCTCCTTCCCTATTAATTCTCTCCTGTTTCTCTATCCTTCCATGTTGAATGAAGTGCCAACAGCGCTCATTCACCCTTCAAATTGTTGCCATCTGCACCTAAATGCCGTGCATCTAGTAGGGCCTCGTTAGTACTCCAGTTGTATTCCGTTTACACTTATATTACTTGTTGCCCTTCAGATGCTCTGCCTCGCTCATCTTGTTAATTTTGTGGCTACTTAATTGTTGAACTTATATATATATTTTATTTTAATATTTATTTATAGATCAGATTGTGGTACAGAATATAAACATATGAAACAAGACCATGCACAGTGGCATTAAAAGAGAATATCAAGGACAACAAATTGCACAAAACTGTATCAGATCATTACCACAAATCAAAATACAGTATGGAGTATTCCATCTGTCAGGTTACAATTGCAGGTCTATATCTGGTAAAATAAGCCCCTTAGAAGAATATGAGGTCTAGGCTGCTCCTCTCTCACTCAGTCCAGATGGTTCAGTCATAGTAGCAGAGCTCCCCTGAACAGATCAAGTCTCTAAAATTATTAATAATAATAATATTTATTTATATAGCGCAATTCAAAACTTATTAAAGCGCTGTACAATAAGACAATAAAAGCAGGGATAAAAACTATAAAATACAATAAAACAAAACATTAATAAAATTTACAATGAACAGTATTCTTATATTTAGACCCCAAAGGCACGATAAAACAGGTCAGTTTTTAAGGCACAGTTGCACTTATATGTTTGATCTGTGTAATGGACTGTTGTGACTTATTGTTCTCCTCATTCCCCCTACCCCAGAACACGTCTGAAAATGAACTATTTCAGCTCAGTATGTCTTTACTGGGAAATCTTTTGAGATAAAATTGAAATAAATAAAACCAGGAATTGTTTAAATTCCCTTCCCTCGGGGTTACTATCTGACTTTTTATGCTGGATTCATACTGTGGCTGTATTGGGGCTAACACATTTCTGATGTTAAACAGTGCATCACTGCCCCAAAATGTTACATTTATTCACAGTAGGCATGGCCAGAGAGCAGGGACTTTTAAAAACTTTGAAACCCTATGTCTCTGTTCAGGAATGAAATACAATGTATACATTGATGTATTTGCCAGAAATACATTATTACTAAAACAATATGATGAAATGTCTGGGCTGGCAGTACAGAGGTTAGAATAACAAGCTGTGAATGAGCTTGGTACATTCAGCAGACCTGGGTTTGATTCCCGTGGCCTTCACTTGCAAAACTTTGTGACCCTGAGCAAGTAATGTAACTTTCCCAGTGCTCCAGGGTCACCCCTGAAAACAGGCCTTGCACCTAGTGGGCCTTACCTGGTTACCAAAAAGAATAAAAAGAAAATAAATAATTTCTACTAACAACTACTGCCACTTTAAAGTATTCATCAGTAGCCTGAAGCTGGCTCACTAGTGTCTCTAAGGCCTAAAAATGTTTTGTACCTACTATGACACCATCTGCACTCGAAGGCAACAAGAATGGAATGGAAACACAACTATTCCTGAAAATAAAAAGTTGTTTTTACCTGGAAATAGCACTGCTCATCATACTCTTATACGTCTTCCTTTCTCTTTTACACCTGACTCCGACCCTGGCTCTGTTGCAGTTCTCTTCATTGAGTTCTTCACAATCTGTAGCCTCCCTTCTGCTCCCCCTGTTCCCCTTCCCCAGAACTCACCGGGTTTCCAATTCCCCCCTTTCACCATCTATGAAGCCCTGCTTGCTGCTTCTCCCTCAACCCACTGACGCCCAACTCTGACAGTCTGGACCCCAAGCTCCTCCACCTCTCAGTGCCTGCCATTGCAGCTCCTTCTCATGCGCCAACTCAGTCTCCCTTCTCCCTCAGCGATGTTCCTCAATCCTGGAAGTTCAGCATTACTGCACTTCAGAAAGGGAGTATGTGTCTGCATGGGTGTTACCAGAGCAAGGAAAAGCATT
This sequence comes from Neoceratodus forsteri, assembly GCA_016271365.2. NCBI lineage: Eukaryota > Metazoa > Chordata > Ceratodontiformes > Ceratodontidae > Neoceratodus > Neoceratodus forsteri. Next base: position 22,396,839 of record JADMNL010000034.1, on the reverse strand, counting down.
AAGGCTTCTTTTGTCTAGGCAGATTTACTGTATGTTGTTATTTATATTTTGTACTCACAGGGATTGTTACTGTTTGTTGGTAACATTTTATTGCTTTATTTTTCTCTGATTCAAATTGTTGTTGCTGGGTATACCTTCTGCTGCATTATTACAGGGTGTGCCTACAGGTGTGTACTTACAGATTACTGCTGTCATCTTCTGATTCAAATTGTCTTTTGCAAGATAAATCTTCTGTTACTGCTTTTTTTCTTGTAGCATAATGTTTCTTACAGGGTATATTTCTGTGAAATTATTACAGGTGGTGCTTTACAGGTTTTACAGTTTTATCTGACATTAGGATAAGCTGTCAGGGCTACTGCATTTGTTGCTGGCTGACTGTTTCTGCTCTTACCTTCTGTTTTCTTTCATTTGTGGTTCTTCTTTTCATCAGGAAGGGCCCAGCCAACCACCCCACACTACACTCCTTTTATAGGGTAGCACAGTCGTGACATTTCCTGTAGCAGAGCAGGAAGGGGCGGATCAGAGGGGTATCCACACAGTGACCTCATTTACAGGGGCACTAGTAATTTAACTTGTTATAACAAGTTATACAAAAGCAAACAAACAAAACACAGTATCAAACTTTTGCTTTCATTTTCTTCCTTCTAATTACTCTGACCAGGTTATAAACCCAGCAACTTATCTGGAATGGATATCATTAACTGCAGGTACTGTGGAACACTTTTCAGAAGGGCAGTTTTACAGGATTTAGGACACTGTCCTACATGCTGGGCCACTGGAGATCTAAGGGGCTCAGCTCCAGGTAGCATGGGCAGAGATTGTGTGCCTCAAATTGCGTATTCAAGAGGAAATATATTATAAGAACTGCCCACCATTTCCCCAACATCCAACAGAACACCTCAACCGCAGAGGATAGTTGGTCCAGGAGGTTGGCAGGTGATTAGGAGGGGCAAATCAGGAGCCCCATCACTGGTGCTCTCCCAACATATCACCTCCACAAACAATATAAAAACTATAAACAGATATCTGCCTCTATCTCCGAAATCAAACAAAGGGGCAGAGGACACTGCAGAGCAGGACACTGCAGCACAGGAGCTAGCACAACAAAACTCACCCAAAACAGGAACCAAAACAAAAAAACCAAAAGGAAATCCAAAAAACTTCTGATCATAGGAGACTCCATGATTCGGGGAGTTGATACCTATCTCCAGCCAGGGGTAATAGTCAGATGTCTCCCAGGTACATCAGCATGGAGAGATGCTGACTGCATTGCTAAAATTGTTCAGGAAGCAGGAGAAAACATTGCTGTCCTGGTACACATAGGGTCTAACGATCTCGCCAGCTGGTCAGTTGTGGAGACCAAGGAACACCTGACCAGGCTGGGTGACAAACTATCATCCATTTTATCCAGCATCTCCTTCTCTGAGATCCTGCCAGTCTGGGAGAGGGGGGGGGGGCAGATGGGCAGAAGGTCAGAGAAGGGAAGATAGCTGGTGAGATCATTAGTCCCTATGTGTACCAGGACATCAATGTTTTCTCCTGCTTCCTTCCTGGGGCTGTCTTTATTGACCTCACAAAGGCTTTTGACCTTGTTGATCACACTTTGCTTCTCTCCTCGCTTCGACACCTGCATTTCTCCTCCTCTGTTGTTGACTGGTAAGAAAGCTACCTGACAAATAGAACTCAAGTGGTGAAATTTAATTCCTCTCTATCGAACAGTACCACCATTAACATTGGTGTATCTCAGGGCTCCATCCTAGGGCCCCTCCTATTCTCTCTTTATACAAGTAACATTGGAGCTGCTCTAAAATCCTACTCTGCTATATATGCTGATGATCTTGTCATCTATACAAGTTCTACTAATATAGACACTATCAATACAACCCTTTCCTCTGACTTTAACAATATCCAAAACTGGCTATACGACTGGCTGTCAACACTAGCAAAACTAAAACCATGCTGCTTGGATCGGCCCCAAAGCTCCGGGCTTGCACAACAGCACTGGCGGTGCAGGACTTAGAAGGTCAATTACTGGAATGTGTGACCTGTTTCAAGTACCTGGGCATCCTGCTAGATCAATCTCTTGATCTTAATCTTCATGTACAGTCTGTTTGCAGAGCTGTCAACTCCAAACTGGGTGTTGCATATGCTCATGCCATCGGCTAAAATGGCCATTGCGAGGGGATTCTGCTACCCACCCTAACCTATTGGGCTTCCTTATTTGGGGCTGCTCATAAAACTGACCTACTCAGATGGGATATTACGTATAACAACACATGTCGCTATGCCTCTTCTGCTCCTCGGCTTAAACACCACTGTCAACTTTATAATGATCTTGGTTGGCTATCTCCATTAGCTAGTAGTAAATACTACCTTGGCTGTCTTATTGATTCGATAATTCAAAATCAAACCCCTAGGTGTCTTGCAGCTATGCTTGTTCCTCAGGACACACTCCATGGTCTACGATCAGCTGATAAATCCTTTCTGAATTTGCTGAGGTGCCACACTAGGAAAGGAACTGTTGCATTTGAGCATGCGGCTCCACAGTTGTGGAATTCCCTTCCCCTTGACATTAGACTTTCTAGCTCCCACACATGCTTTAAAAGAAAACTGCGCTGAAATTTGCTGATTGCTGATACCTGTTCCTGATTTCACCCTACCTAATGACTGATGTCTCTTGCCATACAATAGTATTTCCTCACCTCTATATAAACCCTCTTACTACCTCAGCCTGTCCCAGCTCCCTTTCCCTGTCCATATACAATCTTGCAGTGCAGGCATCTCCCTTACATGTACATATACTCATATGATCTAATGTCATGGCTTGCTCCCCTTTTCCTCACTTACTGACCTTTTCCTTAATGATACCCCCTGCTCTCAATGGTTATTTCTTCCTGTTGTATTATCTGTTTTTGTATACCTTGTTCTATTTATATGATATGTCACCTGATAATTTATTGTCCAAGGTCTTCTCTATTCATTGCATAGGTAGGCACCTATGAACTTATGAATGGTCTACTCTGCATGTCTCTGATATACTGTGTCCACTTTAACTCATTTTATGTAAAGCGTTTTACTTTGTATGTTCTGATATATTGTATCCACTTTAACTCATTGTATGTAAAGCGCTTTACTTTGTATGTTCTGATATATTGTATCCTCTTTAACTCATTGTATGTAAAGCACTTATAAATTGTTATTCTGTTAAGTTTATGCATGTCTGTACTCTCCCAGGTCGTGCCTGAAAATAGTGATTTTATGGCTAGTGCACTTACCTGGTTAACAAAGCTAAATAAAATAAATAAATAAGATAAGATAAATAGGGAGCTAAACATGTGGCTCAAGGGCTGGTGCTAGGAAAAGGACACAAATTTGTAGGAACTGGCAACAGTTTTGGGAGAGAAAGTTCTTTAATTTGATGGACTGCATCTGACTAAGGAGGAGTCAGTGCATTGGGACAGAAGTTTGATGTCTTTGTAGAATATTTAAACTAGCAATGGGAGAGGGTGCAGCACCCCATACATCGAATGGGAAGAACACCCCTCCCCCCTCAGCTAGTGGTCAAACAGGAGTTCAGCATGTTTGTAATTCATTTGCATCACCAGGTAAGGAAAAAGGTCTGCCTCACCATATGACGCACAGGGGAAACGCCAGACCTCACCTAACAACTAACACACTGAAATCTGGCCAATGGAAAATCATGTACACAAATGCTTGCAGTCTGGGAAACAAGATCCCAGACCTGCAGGCAATAATGACAGAGGCTAAATTGGACATAGTAGCCATTAGCAAGACATGGTTTACCAGTAACCACACTTGGGAGACTTCAGTACCTGGTTATGTACTGTTCAGAAGAGACCGAGGTGCAAAAGTTGGGGGTGGAGTGGCCCTTTAAGTCAATGAAAATATCAAAGTTACAGAAATTCAGAATACACATAAGGAACCAGAAGAACTGTGGATCACCCTGGAATGGGACAACCATATGAACTGGGGTTGTGTACAGGCCTGCAGACCAGGGGTGGACATAGACACATTATTTTTAGAAGATATACAAAACATGGCAGCTAAAGGGAGGTTCTGATAATGGGAGATTTCAACATGCCAGATACAGATTGGTCAATACCAGCAGGAACATGTGCCAGAACTAGACACATAGTGGATTCCCTGCAGGGTGAGGCCTCAAACAACTGGTACAACAACCCACAAGAGACAGGGCTATCCTAGATCTAGTACTGACTAACAGGGAAGGATCTCAGATCTCCAGGTAGAAGGTCATCTGGGGCCAGTGACCATCACATGGTTACTTGGTTGCTTGGTAGATGGACAAAGAAGGTCAAGCCCATCGAGGATGTCCTCCACACATTGTGGACCATTGATAAGTTATGTTCTTTCCCAAGCTATTTATCAAGTTTGACTTTAAAGATATTTATATTCTGGCAATCAACAATATCCTGTGGCAAGGAATTCCAAATTCTCAGGGCTCTGACAGTAAAAAACTGCTGTCTTTTGTTTGTTCTTGTTCTGTCGATTCCTATTTGTTTATTGTGTATTCTAGCTACAATTTTTCTGGATGTAAGGGATAATCCGCATAAGCTCATTAGCGTAGCTGATTGAGAGATCTTAAATAACTGAAGGAGATCACCCCTTAATCTTCTAAATTCGAGGGAATACCCTGTTCTATGAAGCCTAGTTTCATAGTCCAATGGAGAAAGATGTGGTATAATTTTTGTGGCCCTTCTTTGAACTTTTTCAATTCTTGTGATGTCCGTAGCCAGATAGGGACTCCAGAAAGGTGAACCATAGTCCAAGTGAGGTCTAACGTGGGTTTTATACAGCCCATGATGCACTCCTCAGTTTTAAGGACTAAAGTATTATTAATTCTACTAAAAGGGCATTGGCATGATTAGCAACCTTTATTACAATGGTTTGAAAAGACAACTTGTTGTTAACCAGTATACCCAGATCTTTTTCCATGGGAGATTCCTAACTATCGTGTTGTTAAGATAACATGTTTGTTTAAGGTTATTTTACCCATATGTAACACTGAACACTTAGACACATTAAATGACATTCTGTTAGTTATTGCCCATGATTCAATTCTTTTAAGATCGTCTTTAAGAATACTCCTGTTGGTATCGCTATCGATTGGTCCTCCTAATTTAGTATCATCCGAGAACTTTGATATGATATTATTTGATGAGATGGTAAGGTCGCTAATGAAGATACCAAACAGTGTAGGACCCAGCACCGAGCCCTGGGGGACACCACTTGACACCAATCTTTCATCTGATAGTTCCCCATTTACCCTAATGGTCTGGGTTCTATTATAAAGCCAGCTATTGACCCAAGACACAATACAATTAGAGAAACCTAGAGTTACAAGTTTGTTTATTAGTATGGAGTGTGAGACTTTGTCAAAGGCTTTACTATAATCAAGCAGAATAACGTCCACTGGAATGTTTAGGTCGAGATTTATACTAACTGAGTTGTAAAAAGATAGCAAGTTAGTTGTGCAAGAATACCGGGTTTTAAATCCATGTTATGTAATATCGTTTAAATTCAACGCCAGCATCTCTTCTTCGATTAAGTGTTTAATCTGTTTTTCTAGTAATTTACATGGAATGGAAGTAAGACTGATAGGTCCATAGTTTTCAGCTTTATAGTGTAACCTTTTTTTAAAGATTGGCTTGACAGTAGCTGTTTTCCAATCTGAAGGAACATTAGACTCGCTAAGGGATTTATTAAAAATAATGGTGAGTGGAATAGCGATATCATTGTATGTTCCCATAAGAAATTTAGGGGTTATATTGTCAGGACCTGGACTTGTTGTTGACTTCAATGTGTCTAAGAGCTTGAGGGTATCAGAGATGGTGATGGTGTAGCTAGGTGATGTACCAGAATTGGCGTATGTTAAGGATTCGGTATCTTGTTCAAAAACAGAACAGAAGTATTTATTAAACTCAATTGCAGTAACCTTATCTGAGAGGATGGTAGTATTGTCTATAATTAATGGGCCTATTTTTTTTGTATTTCCCTTATGGTATGGTTCAATTTGGCCACTAGAACTAAATCATCCCATTCCAAGGCAAACCTATGGGACTTCAGAGGAGCTGACTTTGATAAGATGGCCAACAGGGTTAAGTTAGCCCTGGCAAAAAGAAATACAGGTGAGTGGGTACAGGCAAAGTGGGCAAGCATTAAGGATGCATTACTTGAAGCAACATTCCATTGTGTTAGATAGAAAAGGAAGTGCAAAAGAAGAAGGAAACCACTTTGGTTCTCAAAGACAGTAGCAGGAAAGGTTAGAGCCAGAAGGCTGGCCTTCAGAAATATAAGGGAACACAGTAGGATGTAGATAGGAGGCCATACCAAACTTTCCTAAGGGAGCAGGGAAGGCAGTAAGACTGGCAAAGGCCCAGACTGAGGAAACACTAGCACAAACAGTAAAAGAAGGTGACAAGACTTTAATATAGAAACATAGAATTTGACGGCAGATAAGGACCACTTGGCCCACCCAGTCTGCCCATTTCCCTACCTAATGGATAAGCTGCAGATCCTAGTTAACCAGCAGCCTACTTCTTCCTATCCTCACCCCCTAGAATTGCCTTATGACTGTCCCATGCATGCTTGAATTCCACCACTGTTTTTGACTCCACAACCTCCTCCGGAAGGCCGTTCCATGCATCCACAACCCTCTCTGTGAAAAAATACTTCCTTAAATTACCTCTGAGCCACCCCCATCTTCAAATTGTGCCCCCTTGTTCTTGCGCACCTCTTTTTTTGAAAGATGCTACCCTCTTGGACTTTGTTAATTCCCTTGAGGTACTTGAAAGTTTCTATCATGTCCCCCTCTCCTCCTTTCCTCGAGGCTATACATATTAAGCTCTTAAGTCTCTCTCTTATGTCTTCCGGTGCAGATCCTGCACCATTTTAGTTGCCTCCTCTGGACAGCTTCCACCCTGTCTATGTCTTTATGAGATTGGGTCTCCAGAACTGCACGCAGTACTCCAGATGGGGTCTCACCAGCTGTCAGTACAGAGGGATAATAACTTCCTGTTTTCACTGGTGATGCCTCTCCATGCATCCCAGTAATCCCCACCCCTCCTGCTGCCCTCTCACATTGTTGCCCACCTTTAGGTCATCTGATATGACTACCCCAGGTCCCTTTCCATTTTGTTGTTGTTAGATCTCACCCCCACTGTGTACTCTTCCCTGGGTTTTGTTTCCCAGGTGCATTACCTTGCACTTCTTAGCATTGAATCTAAGCTGCCATACATTTGACCATTCCTCTAACTTTGCCAGTCCCTTCTCACCCTTTCCACCCCACCTTGTGCATCAACTCTGTTGCAGATCTTTGTGTCATCTGCAAAGAGACATACTTTTCCTTCCAGTCCCTCTGCAATGTCACTTATAAAGACATTGAAGAGGACCGGTCCTAATACTGAACCCTGCGGTACCCCACTAGTACCCCCTTTCTTCAGAGTGGACTCCATTTACTATTACTCTCTGTGTCCTATTCTACAGCCAATTCTTTACCCAGGCTGTCATCTTGGGACCCACTCCCAGGCTGGCTAACTTGTATATTAATCTTTTGTGTGAGACTGTGTCAAATGCCTTGCTAAAGTCTAGGTAGGCCATGTCCACAGCCCCTCCCTGATCTACTACTTTGGTCACCCAGTCAAAGAAATCTATCAGATTTGTCTGGCATGACGTTCCCGCTTTGAATCCATGCTGCCTTGGGTCCTGCGCCCCTCTGACCTCTAGATACTCGACAGTTCTTTCCTTCAGAAGTGATTCCATCATTTTCCCTACCACTGAGGTTAAACTAACAGGTCTGTAGTTTCCTGCTTCTGCCTTGCTCCCACTTTTGTGAAGGGGAATCACATCTGCCCTCCTCCAGTCCTTGGGTACCACCTCATCCTCCCATGATTTGTTAAAGAGGGTAGTCAGTGGTGTCACTAGTTCTACCCTTAGTTCTTTTAGAATTCTGGGATGAATCCCATCAGGCCCCATTGCTTTGTCCACCTTCAGTTTTAAGAGTTCTTTCAGAACCCTTTCTTCTGTAAATGGGATGGTATCAACTTCTGTATCCAGAGTGTTTCTACTGTTTGTTTTAGGTACCTCCCCCTCTTCCTTTGTAAATACTGAGCAAAAATATTTGTTTAGTATCTTTGCCTTTTCATAGTCACCCTCTGCTCACCCTCCCTCCCCTTTATTAAGCCTCACTATCCCTCCCTTGGTCTTCCTTCGCTCCCTGATGTACCTATAAAAGGTTTTATCCCCTTCTTAACTGAGTTGGCTATCTTTTCCTCGGTTTGGGCCTTTACTGTTCTGACTGTCTTCCCAGCTTTCTTTTGCTTTAACTGATACAATTCTCTGTCCTGCTCCTTCTGTGATTCCTTGTACTTCCTGAATGCTTTCTTTTTCTCTTGAACCTTCACTGCCACTTCCTTTGAGAACCATAGTGGTTTCTTACATTGTTTTGTTTTGTTTATTTGCTTCACACAAAGGCTTGTTACCTCTGTGATGGCAGTTTTTATTATTCCCCATTGTTGTTCCACCCTCCTTCCTGCCCATTTGCTAGTGCATTCCTTAGGCACGCACTCATTTTGGCAAAGTCAGCCCTCCTAAAGTTCAGTACTTTTGCTTTTGTATGGCTTGACTCTATTGCTGTGTTTATTGTGAACCATACTGTTCGATGGTCGCTAGTTCCCAGATGGCTACCCACTTCTACATCTGTGATCCTCTTCTTCATCTCCATTTGAGAGAACCAGGTCTAAGATTGCTCCTCTCGAGTGGGCTCCAATACTAGTTGTCTAAGGCATGCTCCCTGTAGGGCATCTAGAATAACCCCACTCTTTGAAGTGGCTGCTGCAACTGCACTCCAGTTAACATCTGGCATATTCAGATCAACCATCAGCAGTATCTCCCCTTTTTCTGCCATTCTAAGTTTCTATAAACACATTAGTGAAAGTACAAAGTCCAGAGGGGGTATTGCTAAGATCAAAGGGGATAAGGTGGCATGTGAGGAGGATCACCCATCAGCAATATCTCCCCTTTTTCTGCCATTCTAAGTTTCTATAAATACATTAGTGAAAGAACAAAGTCCAGAGGGGGTATTGCTAAGATCAAAGGGGAGAAGGTGGCATGTGAGGAGGAGGACCATGTAAAAGCATCTATCCTAAATGGATACTTTTGCTCAGTATTTACTGAGGAGAAGGTAGGGCAGGGCCCACAGCTCAGCACCATGGACACGGGGGGGGGGTAGGGAGGTGTGCACTAGTCCCTTCACAAAAGAAAGGGTCCTACAAGAGCTCGATAAGCTCAGGGTGGACAAGGCAATGAGATCTGATGGCATACATCCCAGGGTACTAAAGGAGCTCAGGGTGAATCTAGCAGAGCCATTATCAGAACTGTTTAGTGAGTCTCTGAGTACAGGAGAGGTCCCAGAAGACTGGAGAAGGGCTCATGTGATCCTGCTCCACAAGAGTTGTAGTAGGGAGGAGGCAGAGAACTACAGACCAGTCAGTCTTACCTCAGTAGTGGGCATGATTATGGAGGCACTACTTAAGGAAAGGATAGTGCAACACCTGGAATCCATAGGAGCACAGGATCCAAGACAGCATGGGTTTACAAAAGGAAGGTCCTGCCAAACTAATCTCATAGATTTCTTAGACTGGGTAACCAGAGTGGTGGACCAAGGGGGAGCAGTTGATGTCACCTACCTTGACTTCAGCAAAGCTTTTGATACTGTTTCACATAGAAGATTGATTAATAAGCTGGGTAGACTCGGGTTGGGTCAGAAGTTGGTCAACTGGGTTGCAAACTGTTGACGGGCAGAAAACAGAGAGTGACGGTAAACAGTATAGCAGTCAGAAGAGATGCAGGTCACAAGTGGGTACCTCAGGGATCAGCCTGGGCTAGTCCTCTCTCAATATCTTCATCAGTGATGTTGCAGATGGACTAGAGGGTAAGGTTTGTCTGTTTGCAGATGACACCAAGATCTGCAACATAGTAGATGATCCAGATGGGGTGGGCAGAATGAGAAGAGATCTGTATAAACTAGCAAAATGGTCAGAAGAGTGGCAATTGGGGCTTAAAGCAAAGAAGTGCAAGATCATGCACATAGGGAAGAGAAACCCTGAAGCCACCTATAGGCTGGGAGGGGAGTTGCTGGCAGTCACAAGGGAAGAAAGAGACTTGGGCGTCATCATCACCGATGACCTGAAATCATCCAAGCAGACCACTAAAGCAATAGGTAAGACTAGGGAGATGTTAGGGTGTATTAGTTGGGGTATCACAAGTTGGAAGAGGGAGGTAATAATCCCTCTTTACAAGACACTGGTTAGGCCCCATCTGGAGTACTGCGTGCAGTACTGGAGGCCACACCTTCACAAGGACATTAGCCAAATTGAGACAGTCCAGAGAAGGGCAACCAAAATGGTGCAGGGACTGCATCAGAAAACATATGAGGACAGATTAACAGAGCTCAATATGTATACCCTAGAGCAGAGGAGGGAGAGAGAGGTGATATGATTGAAACAGTTAAAAACCTTAAGGGCATAAACAAGGTGAAAGAGTCTAGTATGTTTCAATATAAGAAAAATAGCAGGACAAGAGGACACAGCATGAGATTAGAGGGAGGCCGATTAAGGGGTAATGTGAGGAAGTTCTGTTTCACAGAAAGGGCGGTGGATGCATGGAACGGCCTACCTCAGGAAGTGGTGAATATGAATACAGTGCAGAGCTTCAAACAGGCATGGGACAGGCATAAGGGAGCAATACAGATGAGTATGAATAGATAGGCCATTGACAGAGCAGAGGCCGATGGCACATTCATAAGGCAGAAAAAGAAATGGGCAGGCTGGATGGGCCTTGCGGTCCTTATTTGCTGTCTACTTCTATGTTTCTATGGACATGCAGATCCTGGGGAAAATGCTGGAGGCATATATTTGTTTGACAAACTAGCAAAACAAAATAACAAATAAAAGACTGGAGTATTGCAGTAACCGTAATCAATGTCTGGCAATGGGGAACCTTTCTGGGATACTGGGTGGCAAGTCCAAAGTCTTTGTGAAGAAATCCAAGAGTCACAGTTCTATCTTTCAGTGCCTTCAGCAAGCAACCCTTCCTCTGCAGTGACCAGACACCAAAACTCAAGTCCCAATCAGAAGGATTTCCTTTAGGAGAAAAATCCGCCTCCCTAATCCCCACAGGCTCCACAGAATATTAGTCTTCACAGAAAGTACTAGAACGTGCACAGCAGTAATAAGGCATTGCATAACAAACATACTATGCATTTAGTATAATCAGTGTTATTTAATATCAAAACTATGCCTTATTACTATAAATATATAAGAAATAGGCAAACACCTAAGAGACATTTGCTGGTTTATCTCAATTATCATAATGTTTCTAGAAAATACCAGTATTTCTGCTGTAATTCTGCTGTACTGTTTTTCTTTGCCAAGAGATGGCACTATATCTCTAGTTACTGCTCCACTGTTTCTGCATGCATTATCCTCTTTCTTTTTCAGTATGTTCCAGGCAACAGAGAGTGAAAACAGAGGCAATAGGAGAGAAAAGATGTTTAAGAGGCCCTCTCTGGCCAGACCAGGGATGAAACAAAAGGACACCAGATAGAAAAAAGGATTCCACTGCCCAAAACAGGGGAATGGGGGGGAGGATGCTCAACCTCTCGCTTTCTCTTTTTTCTGTGTTTCTAATTACTTTGACAGTGATGTCAGATGTCAGATGTCAGGCCTCTTATAGGGTGACCCCCCCCTTCTCCCCTGCAACTTCTGCCATATCTCCCTCCTCCTATCCCTCTCCAAGCTGGAGTGGAGCAGAGACACATTATGGATGCTATTTTCATTGATCTGGCCAAATCTTTTGATTCAGTGTCCCACGCACTGTTGGACAAGCTGAGTTCAGCTGGCTTCTCAGCATCTGCCATTGGTTGGTTCCATTCCTTTCTAATGGGCCATCAACAATCAGTACAGGCTGGAGGCTGCCTGTTACCTCCTCTTCCAATCCAGGCTGAGGTCCCACAGGGCTCCATCCTGGGTCTCCACCTTCCTGAATGACCACCCCTCTGCCTGTGTTAACTTACATATACACAAGTATGCAGATGACACAGTCCTCTTCACCTCCTGTCTGTCCACCATAGCTGTAGAAGACCTGCTCCAGACGGACTTCAGCAGTGCTCTGCAGTCTGCACTGGTTCCAATCCAACCAGCTCAGAGTCAACATGAAAAAAGGTGTCTGTGATCTTTGGTATGAAGCAGAAACTGGCCAGGCTCCCAGTCTCCCAGTCTTTATCACTCTGGATGGCACACCCTTTGAAGCAATTCAGTCCTTCAAGTATCTTGGAGTGTAGTTGACTTCTCACACCATATCAATACCATCTATACAAAACTCCATCCCAAGCTTGGTGCCCTGTACTACAATAAAGACTACTTACATCTGTATGTCTGCTGGAAGCTTGTTACCAAGACGGTGGCCCATGTCTTCAACTATGTGGCTGTGGTCTATGGCATCGCCCCTTCTGCTTCCCTAGCCAGACTGGACACCCTCTGCAACTCCTTCTGCCAGTTTGCTACAAACTCCACCCTTTGAACCCATTATTGTTCACTGTGTTCATCCCTATCCATCCTCCCTTTGCCCTCTCATTGCCAGGCTCACTGCACCTCCTTCATATACTGGTGTGGTTCCCTTCCTCTTGCCTTTCCTCTCATCTCTCCTCTCCCAACTTCCTCCTGCTTCCTGTTCTATCGATTCCAGGAACCATCCCACTTTTGTTACTCCACCCCCCCCTCGATCCTCTACTGGGCAGTCTACCTTCTCCTATTGACTTCCTTTCCTCTGGAGCCAACTCCCAACCCCCCGCACCTCTCTCCATCCCCTGGCTCCCTCAGGTACCAGCCGAAACTCCAACTCCTCCCCATCTGTTTCTGTTACCATTCTTCATGATACAACTATGGTCGCGCTGTTATCATCAGAGTAAACTGTCAGCTGGGTCACTGCCTTCATTAAACCTCAACGTCATTAGAGTTCTCTTTTCCATTATGAGGACAGGCAATTATTTCCAGGTCAATTGTTCATTCTTCTATATTCTTTCTCACCAAACATTGCTGCCACTTCTGAATGTGCACTTGCTAAGTGCTTCTTACTGTGCTGCTCTGCACTTTACTCTTTGCACATACAACTGTTTAATATTTAATATTTATTCTGTTTTGTACAAATTTGTACCATGTGCTGTTTCAGAAGTTTTGCTTACATGTATTGTGCTGCTGTTCTTTACTGTGTTCTCCTCCCCCAAGTTGCATGTGGAAACAAGTCTTGGCTCAGTGTGACTCTCCCAGTTACCAAGTTTCAAATAAATAAATAAATTACTTGTAGATAATTGAATTATCAGCCCATCAACACTTTTATGTCAATGTTTTACACAACTATTGCTTCATCAGGATTGATTTTTGATTATCTATATAGAAAAAAGTCATAACACTACTGTACGTAATAGTAAATGGTTTTTATCATAATGTCATATTAATAAAACAACATTCAAAATACTGCTGAATAATTCAGTCTCTGAGTACTAATTCAATTGTACAGACTTTCTTTCATTTAATGTACTTTATTCTTTAAAAAAAATGGTTTACCACTATAAATGTACTAAATGAAAAATGACAGCAAAAACAGTGACAGGTTGCCTATGAGTGACCAATCACAATTCAATTGCCGTACCTACTCCTCATTCCAGATGTAGGTAACTATAGAAGAGAAGCACAGAATACCACTGTGGCTTTTTTGCATAACAGCCTTTTTGTCATCACATTTCCAGTAATCAATCAGTCAATCAATCAGCTTTCATTAAGAGTGCACCCAGTTAGGACAGGCTCCCAGGGTACATTACAGAGTTCAGAAACGAATATACAGTCAGTGTTAGAACAGTATAGGAGATCATAATACATCATACATACATCACCCGTCTTTCAGATGAGACATTAAACCGAGGTCCCATCTGCCTGGACTGGTGGTAGTTCAGGTGGATGTTAAAGATCCCATGGCACTTATCGAAAAGAGTAGGGGAATTTCCCGTGTCCTGGGCCAAATTTCCCTCATTCACTAAAAATACCACCAATAGCTTAATCTGGTTCAAGGTCAGTTGGCATTCATCTGTATCCCCCTCCCCCGGGTCGTGCCTGAAAATAGGCAGGATTTGTCTAGTGCACTTACCCGGTCAACAAAAAAACTAAATAAAAAAAATAAAACATAAAAAATAAAAACAACAGGATGAGTAGTCAGCTCTGATAAACTGTATGCACACCTCTGTGGTGATGTGAGGCATGAGGGGAGGTCAAGTGTCTTCAACGATTCAAGAAGTGCATTTAGCAGAGTGCAACCACACTCCTAAAGTGTGCTAAAGCACTTACAAAATGGACACAAAATTTATATGCAGGGGAAAAGGCACACAAACTGGTGCAGGTGTGGGATCATTTGGGAATAATGCAATTTCATGTGATGTGCTTGCACCAATGGTAGAGTAGGATTTTTCTTAGAAATTATGTCCTGGGACTCCTGGCAGCTTCCTCACGATGGTAGCTTAAGTCTTGAGCTCTCCAGTCAACTCCGAATTATCAGACAAAAGCCATATTCAAACTACAAATTTTAAAATATCAAGGACATTAACTTATGGCTACTACTAAAAATAAAGGAGGGGCAACAGATTTGCAGCCATCTGACCAGATACAGAAATCTCAGATGAAGATCTCTCCGACCGGGCCTCCGAGCTGCCTTCTTGGGCTCAGGGCAATGCTCCACTTAAATAAAAAAAAAATAAACCAGCCAAGGAGAGGAAATGAACCTTAAACTTGACAAAATATCACGGAGCTGCAGGAATTATAAAGCGGACTTTAATTCCTTTAAGCAGACGCAGGTATCCTTCGCCCGATCTCGGGAGCTCCATGAGAGGGTCCAGGGCTTAGAGCAGCAATCGCAACAACAGGCCTCGCTTATGCAACAACAGACTCAGACCACAATGAGCCAAGTCATTCAGCTTTGTCATCTCATTGCAGCTAGGCAGGAAGATGCCAAGAATCGCAACCGAAGAAATAATCTCCGCATTTACAGGGTCCCGGAGGGAAGCGAGGGTTCTGATCTGTGAACACACATGAAGTCTCTACTAAGAAAGGCCCTGGAGCTGGATCCAGGCTACGTCCTAGACATTGAGAGACTGCCTAGAGCGCACGGCCCATAACCTACCCAGCTGAATGCCCGTCCCAGATCCATTAAAATATGATTCCTTCATTTCCAAACGAAAGAAAACATCTTAAAACAAGCCTGGTCACACAGTAAATTGTTTTTTAAGGGAGATCGTATATTCATGGATAACTATTATGCACCAGCCACCATGCAAAAGAGAAGAGCTTACATTCTACTGTTCCCTGGCTTAGACAACAGAATTTGAAGTTTAGAACCCCCACCCAAGTAAGTACATTTCCATTGGGCAGCAAGTCATGAATCCTTTGATGAAGCTTCATACAGACTTTAAAGCAAAGGGCTTTACGCCACCTGTTTGGGTGAGACTCCCCCTGCGGTCAGTATTTTCTCGAAGCTCCCCCAAGACCTCAGATGGAGAGATCCCAGATCAGCAGGCCACGATCAACTCCATTAAGAAGATGTTACAGCAGTTCACTGGGCCATCTACCTGAAGGACGTTTTGAAGTGAAGCTGCTGTGGATGAGAGGTCGCAGTGAGTATGGGTTAATACCTGGGGCTACGGTGGGATTACCTGTCTTTCGGTTGGGGGAGGGTCTGAGGTGGGGGGACCGGGGGGCCCCGAAGGATGAGTGGGGGTGGTCCTCAGTTTTAGGACACTTCACGGAGACATTTGAAGCTCTGTGATTTAATACAGGGAGAAGAAGCTCCCCTGTATGGACACCATTGTGGGGAGAAGCGGAGGACTGGATGGGACTGTCTGATGCTCACCCGGTTCATCCTAAGCAGTGAATAGCAAACGACTCCCTTCCCACTCGTATTACTTTCTTTTTCCTTTTTTGTTTTCTTCCTACTAACCCTGTACCTTTTCCCATTTAGGGGCAGAAGTTTCCCCAGGGTATACTCCTATTTGCTGGAATGGAATCCCATACTTAGACGGTCAGTTGACCAGTCTCAGTCATGGTTACGTATTGTACCCATGACTATGGAAGTCACCCAAGTTACTCGACATAGAACATTATACATAGTTATCAGACACTCAGTTTAGCCCAGTTGGCTCATGTTAGTGTTTAGCAGTTTTATTCTTTCTTGCCCATGTTCTATCTTCTCCCTTTTTCTTCTCCCCTGGATATGGAGCTTTAATTGTGATTTTACTCTTCAGCAGATCATAGATTTACAATGTAAATGCTTGCTGGACGTGTTTTGGTTTGGGGGGACGCCCCCGGGCAGAGGGGACCTCATATACAACAAATAGATATCAATGGCTGACTTTAAAATTATTTCCCATAATGTGAATGGCTTGACCAACCCCATAAAGAGATACCGCACACTACAAGCTCTTAAAAAACTTCGCCCAGATGTCCTCCTATTACAGGAGACACATTTAACTTCTTTAGAGCACCACATACTACTTAAGTTTGGATTTTCCCATATGGTAGAATCTTCCTGCCAACATGGTAGGAGGAGAGGGACGGTGGTCCTCCTCCAAAAACATTCCGGGGCTCAAGTTATAGAACAATATTCAGATAGAGAGGGTAGGTTGTCCTTAATGATAATTGAGCTGAACAGTCAAATTCTAACTCTTTGTAGTCTCTACATACCCCTTGCTCGGATGCCTCTTCCATCCAGCATCTGATGGATGCTATCCTAACTAGGAAACACAGTGTTCTGATTTTGGGGAACGATCTAAACTGCCAATTAAATCCTTCTATGGATTCCTCTTCTGCCAGACCCTCTCCCCAGTCACCGGGCCAGAAACATCTTAGACGTATAATAAGAGATGTGGGCCTGACAGATACGTGGAGGCATTTACACCCCACCCAGAGAAAATTTACATACTTTTCTAATGTCCACAGACACTATTCTAGACTTAATTACATATGCATAGGGAGAGAAAATATGGAGTTAGTTAGCAGTGCGGATATTTTGAATATCTGCCTCTCTGACCATGCGCCTACGGTGCTGGAACTAGCTCTGAGGAGTGAAATTAAAAGGATGCAGTGGAGGTTTAATCCTTCTCTGCTTAGAGATCCCGGATTTCGAGACCTGCTAGAGAAACGCATTCCAGAAATTATAGGAGATAACTCATCCCCCCAGGTCTCCCCACAATTACTGTGGGACATGATTAATGTAGTCCTGCATGGACATATAATTTCATATGCATCGTATAAAAAAAGACAACTTTCTCTACATCTTACTACTCTACACTCACAACTGCGAACTCTCCAAGAGGCACATATGTGGGGAGATGAGGATGTAGCAACTCAATTGTCCCAGACCCAAGCAGAAATTCAAAAGTTATTAACTACCAAGACAGAACAGGCTCTTGCATGGCTGAGGCAATGGTATTATGAGGGTGGAGCTAGAGCATCTAAACTTCTGGCGTACCGCCTAAGACAACACACCCAACAATCAACTATCTCAAAAATAAAAGCCCCAAACTCTGGCCAAATGTGTTACATGACACAGAGTATTTTGGAAGCTTTTAAAAAATATTATCAATTGCTGTACACTAGTCAATCAGATCCTTCTTCTGGCCAGCTCTCATCTTTCTTCTCTAAGCTCACATTGCCCTTGTTGTCCGAATCTCAGCAGGCCAAATTAACAGCCCCAGTCTCTGAAACAGAATTACATGCAGCTGTTAAAAACCTTAAAAATGGGAAGAGCCCGGGTCCTGACGGTTATGGGCCAGAATTCTATAAAGGTACATGGGACTTGATTAGCCAGCCACTTCTTCAAGCAATACAGAGGAGCCATACTACCTATACTTTTCCCTTATCATGGCGTTAGGCAGTGATCTCGGTAATACTTAAACCCCAAAACCCCCCACAATTGTGTGACTCATATCACCCAGTCTCTGTCCTTAATCAAGACTATAAGTTATATACTAGTATCTTAGCACATAGACTGGACGATATACTCCCCACCCTTATTCACCCAGATCAATCGGGCTTTATTAAGGGCCGTCACACTACGGACAATATTAAACGGACTTTATATCTAATAGAACACGCCCAAACAACGAAATCCCCTTTACTTCTCCTAAGTCTAGATGCACAGAAAGCATTCAATATGGTCTCCTGGACCTTTCTCCAGGCAGCTTTAGACAAATTTCATTTTCCCGCACTTTTTAAGAACATAATCACAGGTATATACATGAGTCCGGAGGCAACAGTTAAGGTTAATGGTTCCCATTCAGACAAATTTAGTTTGCACCGAGGCACAAGACAGGGCTGCCCACTCTCCCCTTATTTATTTGCGATTTTTGTAGAACCAGTTGCACAACTTCTCAGACAGGATGCTCATATTCGTGGATATAGTGTACGTGATAATCGCATAAGGTTGCGTAATACGCGGATGACCTCCTCCTGTACATTATTAAACCAGAAGAATCCTTCCCTTCTCTGATCTCTCTTTTGACAGAGGTGGAATTGCTGTCTGGTTATACTATTAATCTGAACAAATCAGAAGCCCTGATGATACAACCTCCAATTTCTCCTGACCTGCTGACTAGGTTTCCTTTAAATGGAATAAACCATATATACTATATCTTGGTATTAAGATACCACAAAAATAAACAGCATATACTCACTAAACATTAGTGCAGTACTCTTACAAATCAAAGAGATCTTGAAAGATGGAGCCCCGTCCCCTTTCTTTCATTCATCTCCAGAGTTCAGGCTATCCAGATGAACTCTTCCAAAATATTATATATAATGCAAAATATTCCTATCCCTCTGAAGACACAAGATATACAAACTTGGGAACACCTTATCAGGAAATTTATCTGGAATGGTGCCCAACCACGTATAGCTCTGGGCAAACTTCAGCTCCCGAAGGAACATGGTGGTTTAGCCCTACCAAGTATATGTGGATATAACAAAGTGACCACCCTAGCCCACATAACCACCTGGTTTAGCAAACAGTCACTGACACCATTCTGGCTTGCCCTGGAGCGAGGGATGGTGGATACTCCATTGGATGACTATCTAATTTTTCAACCCAATTCCTTAAACCGTCCAAAGGATTGCTCTCAATTCAGTAAAGCTTTGCTGAAAATCTGATCAGCCTTCCTCTCACTCTCGACAAATAGATTCTTGGCAACCTGGATGGGTGTCCCAGCCATGGACCATTCCTGGGGTCTCGCCAGAGAAGACGTCACATTTCTGAAATGGGCCAGGTCCGGACTAAAACAGACTCTTCATTTTTTTTTATTTTGATGTATTATTTCTTCCAAGCTCCCAGCTTCTGCCTTCAGTTGTCCTCCAGCGCGCCCTCCCCCGAAGGTTAGACCCCTCTCTTGTGCACCCCACGACTTACCCTTCGTGGCAGGGTGGGGGGAAGCGACTCAACCCACCCCAAATGGATCCATGCCAGGGAGGTGCCTTCTTGTGAGGAAGCAGGGCATGCAATGACGCCTGTGTTGAGAGCACGCACACTACCACACACGCTCTCACCAAGCGTCTGCCTGTCTCCTCCCTCTTCAGCTGTAGCATCAGCGCGCTGCCCCCCAGCAGCCGCTAGGGGCCAGTGGAGCACCAACAGCTAGTGTCCCCCCACCCCGTAGAAGGAGAGCAGTCCAATGGATGCTCAATCCTTCTCCTCCTGCCAACCCCGACAACCCATGCTCATTCCTAAACATGGGTCGCCGGGGCTTGAGGTAAGGCATCCAGCCCTCAGCCCTCAATGCCACTGGGCCGGCCGACTTTTCATTTTTGATAAGGAATATTTAAATCGTTTACTCAGCTAAGACAAGACTATTCCCTACAGCAAAGTGACTTTTTGCTATCTTCAACCGTCACCATATAAAGGCCCAAAATAGGCCTTGACGTATCATCTCAGATAGTGCCCCCCTCCACCCTCTTATACTACAGGTGGCAGATGGAAATAATCAGCAACATTTGGTGTTGAGGTTTTATAAATCTTTACAGAACTCTTCTTCTCAGAGCATGGAAGCCACTCAGATACACTGGGAAACTGAGTTACAAATAGAGCTGACCCAAATAGACTGGCTCTCTATATGGAGGAGACAGCACAAGGTGACTGGCTGATATTCCTGGAGAGAGTTCTCTTGGAAGATAGCCTCTTGCTACTTCCGAACCCCTCAGATAGTTGCTAAATATAAGTCAAAGGAGAACTCAGAATGCTGGAGACACTGTGGACATAAAGAAGCCACTCATTCATACGTATTCTGGACATGCCCAGTACTGACTCCATTTTGGTTGGTGATAAGAGATAGGTTCAGCGATCTCTTCCCAGAACTGGGCTTACTCTCTCCTGAGACTGCCCTCCTCCTGCATTATCCCAAACAACTTAAAACCACACAACAAATATACCTTCCCAATATTCTTCTAAGTACAGCAAAAAAATGTATAACCCGACTCAGGCTACGTCCAAAACCCCTTAGTATTACCTCCTGGGAGAATACAATTTATGACATTTATAAGTTGGAACATATGACAGCTCATCTCCAAAATAGGCTTCCTGAGCTAATGAATAGATGGATTAGAATTTGATTCTTTTGATAGCCCAAATTAGACCTGACCTAATCCCTTAAAGAAAGATATATCTTTGAATATTGGATATGCGGTGCCTCAGTGGGTGAAGTCTTAGCTCGTCCTTCTTCCCAATGTTTAGAGCCAGCCTCCTTGGAGGATGGTGTGTTGCTTACCCTTACCTCCAATATAGCACTTGTCAGCCTGGAGGTTCCTCCTGCTCGGGGCCTTCCTCTTTCCCTATGCGAGTTCCGTCGATGATTTCTACTGCTACTATTCAATATATTACTTGAAGACTCGAATATCTTATCTCTACTGGCAACATGCACCTTCTTATACAATATGTATTATGTATTGCCTAGAATAGACTGGGTGGACTTTGTATCATGTAAGTTCGTAGAATTACTCAACAATGTAAAAACTTTTATTTTCCCTGTGTATATGACGTGCTGTAGCCATTACCCTTTCCCCTTTCTCTGTAAAAAAAAAAAGAGAAAAGGTGAAATAAATAAAAGTTATAAATAAAAAAGAAATTATGTCCTAGCAGTAGTACAAGATAAATGGTAATCAACAACTCTGATACCTCTGGTAACCCTACCACTGGTACCCAATGCCTTGTAGATTAAAGACTATTAAACTCTTCCTGACAGAGTAGTGTCTGTAACTTGCTCTTTAAAACTGATAGGGATGGTGCCAACAGACCCTCTAGCAGCAGCCTATTCCCAAAAAATCAGTGCTGTAGCAGAGTCTTTGTTTCCTTAGCATGTAAAGGAGGGAGTGCAGGCCTTTCCAGCAGTGAATTGGTCACTTAACAAAGTGAGTGAGCTGGCTGATATGATATCAGCAGACACCCCACAAAGTGGGGACCTAATCCAGTTGTGGTCTTAAAAGCCACAAACAAAACCTTTTTTCTACACAGCCTTTTACCCATAGGTTCCAGACAGGCAGTCAGGCTCTCAGCCCTGTCCCTTCTCCTACTAACTGACATCCGCCTCCCTCGAGGCTACCAGAGCTTTCTCCCCCATGGATTTCACCCCATGGTGGGGCCAGGAGGGGGTGGTCCATCCCCTTCCCAGTGTACATAATCCAGATTGCTCTGGGGACTCCCGGTGACAGCACGGGCTTGGAGAAAGAGTAGGCAAGTCTTCATGAAACTAGCCTGGTTCCCTTTCCCTGTGTTCTCCCTCAAGCTCCTGTCTCAGTGGTGCATACATCTGTGTGTATGAAGGCATATATGCATTGCCACACCACGGCCTCTCCCTACTAGTTGGCTCACACCTGCACTACCTCCGGGTCTCCACCTGGTGGCAGTTAGAGGTTGAGATGGCTTGCCTACCCTCCCAAGGAGAGGAGAGCAGACCTTGGGATGCTCAGTCCTCTTCCCCCAGCTGCCCCCCAGTGACCTGAATCCGCTCCTGTACCCAGGTCACTGGCAAGGGGGGCAGTAGCTGTACTGCTGAGTCACTGAGCCAGCACATTCACAGAAACAAAACCCTGACGCTAATCCCTTGCCTCACTGGCAGTCAGAGTGTTTCTTGTAATACCACTGGTATTGGTTCTCTCAAGCTAATGTTCTTGAGGATTCAAGCATCTGTATTTTGCATGCACTTAGGGTAGCCAATTTACCATCCAGGTAGTCCCACATATAACGCATTTGTATAATTGATCCTCACACTAATGAATACATGATCCAGTGTTTTTAATAACAGCACTAGGAATAATGGATGCAATGTAATAATGTTATTATGATGATGTCAGTAATCATTCTGGACCACTACACTGATTTCCTTTTCGAAGGTCAGGCTGGGATTTGAACCATCTGTGCCGAACATCAACCCACCACACTGACGACAGGGAGAGGGATGACATCATCAGAAGACATTCAGGTCCTCTCCTTACTAGCAGCTGTATCTCAATCTTTTCTCTGTGTTCTGCCTGAGCCAAATCTTTTGGCACCTGAAGCAATCTTCACCATGCAGCCATTTAGAACAGAAACAGGCCTTGGGAGTCAGCTGAAAAGAGATGCTTAGCTAGTTCACATCTGCATAAAAATGACAGTAAACACAATCACAGGTTAGAGCCACTTTGCAGTTGCTATGGCTGTGCTACCAATAAAAGTTCATATTCATACTCTCAGCAGGTATGGTGCGCCAGCCTCCTGGACCCCTGTGTAGCACTCCAAAAAACTGGCCGAGTCTCCAAGATAAGGTCTAAAAATCTTCCTTTATTTCACAAAGATGTATTGACATCTAAGAGACACTCTAATGATGCTCCCATGTCGGAGAGTGAAACGTTTGTTTTCTTTTGCCCTTTCATGGGTTCACTGCTATACTCTGAGTAAACTGTTAGGCTATTATTTTCAGACTGAACAAGATTTTAGATGTGGATGCATCTTGGTGAAATGAAAGGATGATCTTAAGACCTCATGTTGGAGACTTTTGAGTGCACATATTACACACAAGGCTCCGGAGGCTGCTGTTCTATTACCTGTTGTGAGCACAAATAGCAATGACAGCCAGCACCGTAACTGTCTATGATTTCCCCGGGCAGCATTGATTAGGCTGCACAGTACATACATTGAACAGAATAGTTGCTGCAATGGAACCTTGCCAAGTCCCAAACTCTGCAATGGACAACACGCCAGGAGGACGAGTTTCCATAAAACCAATGTTATTGGGCTCTCAAGGTAACTTTCTTGAGGATTCAAGCAGCTGCATTTTGCATATGCTGTGCATAGCCTACTAACCATTCAGAAAGGCTCATACACAGTATAATGCATTTGCATAATTGACCCAAACTAAGTAATTGCTTCCTGCCCTGGGGGTAGGAACTGAATCAGTGTAAGACAGTCCCAGTCATACCCCATATACCTGTGGCTGTTCCAACAAAATGCCATAGTCAACCTTTCAACTATTGTGCCATGGCACTGTGTCTGGGAGTGGCAGCTGGGAAACTGTTTCCTGAGACATGGGGTTGAGTACTTTCTTGGGAGTGGAGCTCACAGAGTAGAGGTGATCCATATGGGCTGTACAGAGATGAATGTGCGGGTATGAAGACAATCATCAATAGATATGAGGCACAGAACTCCAAGGTCTTAGAGACATACCATCCATAACGGTGTGACACTAGTTACTCTTACGTCACTTTATAAAATGGGATATAAAAAACTGACCAAATTAAACAACTTCGTTGGTTGAAACACAGCAGCTGGACATTGATTATTTACCTAGAAATGTACAGTTCATAAAGTACCTGTCCTATGCTACCTAGCAACAACCTAACTAAATAATAATGCAGTGCATTTCTGCTTAAGTTGAACCAGCATAATATTTTGTGGTGATTTGCATATACAGTCCATGATGCTTTGCATTATGGGGGTAACTGTGATTTTGTATTTCTTTAAATAATAATAAAACCTTTTTCCATTAAAATAAACATTTTTCCTGCTTTTTATCATAGAAACCCACAATGGGGCATAGGTTGCTTTAAAATAAATGCAGTTCCCAGGTTCATTCGAAGGCACAGAGCCTTTATTACCAAACTCATTTATTCTACCTAGCAACAACCTCACTAAACAAAAATTAAACCTTTTTCCATTAAATAAAGTGTCCATTTTATAAGGACAACAACCCACTCCAGGCATGGGTTTCTCGAGAATTAATGCACTTCCTGGGTGCATTGAAAGTCACTAGGACGTCAGCCTTGTGCCTTCCAGTTCACGCCGCGTGTTTATTTATTTATTTATTTGCACATCAGTTTACAACCTTTGAGCCAGAGGATCATTTCCAAAGGTACTTCATCAGATAGAGGACAAATACAAATACAAGCATTCATGGTTCCAGGATGTAGGTTACATAGTTTGCAGACACATCTGATAAAGAACATGATAAATACATAAACACGCATTTTGGTTCCAGGATATGAGTTACATCGATAGCAGGCACAAGTGATGAAACAAATACACAGAGAGGCCAGTTTGGTTACAGTGGCACATAGTAGTACGACAGTATGAGTAGTCAATAGAGCAGAAGCAATTTAACCAGAAGAGGTACATACTTGCATGGAGAAAGGGCAAGCAACAGGAATAATGTCAGTACAAACATCTGTGGTATGAATTTAAACAGGTGCGGTAAGGTTGCTGCCCAGTGGGCAGTGTCAGGGCACAGAGGGTTGTGCCTCAAGTTATACAGGTGCAACTACGTGTGTTGAATAGTTCACTTCTGAGTGCAGTTTTGAATTTGGAAATCATGGGGGCATCTGAGATGGGGAGAGGGAGCGTGTGCGTTAATCCTCTAGAATGGCAGGCCCTGTTGTGGGTTATTGCTTACCTAGTCCACAGTTTATCAGTAGTGAACCAAAGTTAAGATGACATGGTGCTCAAAGAAGCATGTTTGAAGAAGTGTGGCAGAACCAGAGAAGATGATACAGCTACAATGGGTAATAAATATTAGAAAGGACATGTAACTGTAGAAAACTGCAACAGATTCTGATCACCTTCAGGTAGAGGTTCTGAGGTGGTACAGGACTGAGAATAATGGTACAGTGAGGACATAACTGAAGCAACTTTGAAAATTAAAATACAAACTTTGGTGCCATACACAATCACAATTTTGTTACACAAAGTGTTTGGAATCACCATTTCGTACCCCAGTTCTCCTGTAGACCCTATTGTGATACTTACAACTGGGTTGGCAGCCATTTTTCTGTACCATCCCATAGATCAGTGTGACATCACAGGGAAAGGGGTGGGGCCACCATGCTAATCTTGTGCTGTACTATACACACATGCTCACTGGACCCCAAACAGCCTGGTCACATGTCCCAGCCATGTCTCAAAAACAGTGGGGGAATTCAAAGAATGCATGGGACAGACATAAGGCAATTCTGGTGTGGGGGGGGGTAACAAGAAGTAGGCTGTTGGTTAACTAGGATCTGCAGCTTATGCAATAGGTAGGGAAATGGTCAGACTAGGTGGGCCAAGTGGTCCTTATCTGCTGTCAAAGTCTATGTTTGTATAGTTCAGTGTTTCAGCCCCACCAACCATGTAGAACTGTTTGATGCAATTCTTCATGCAGGTGCAGTTGGGTGACTGGGAGACAAAGATCCAGTGAGGGGTGGAGATCAGTGTGGGACCCAACCATGATGATAACACCATGGAGGAAAAGTGCTAGGGAGGCAAAATCCATTGAATGCCAGGGACTCACAATGGCCAGGGGTTGGGAAGATGGGGGCACTGGACCAACAGAGAATGCTGCAAGAATCAATGAAAAATAGGTTGGCAACCAGTCCAATAACAGACTGAAAGGTACAGGATGGGTAGGAGGGGGGGTATGACTACCACTGTATCATTGTTGCCACAGAAGAATGACATAATGTGATGGGACTAGTGCTATGCCATGCACAGATCATTGTGGTGGTTGCAGTGCATATATTTCCAGTTAGGTAGCGAGGGGTGGGTTCTGACCACAAATATCTGGCAACCATTATTTGCACTGTGACTTAGTCACTGAGCAGACTCCACCTCTGATGACTATGTCTTTATTTTGTGCATAACAGTTTTTGAGTTGTGGTCCAACCTTTGCATCCTGATCGAGCATACCAACTGTGGTCCAACCTTTGCATCCTGATTTTGTGCTACCACCAACTGCAGCTCTGTATGGGGCCTCATAACTTCTGGTTACTGCATCATTTCACTTAAAATATCTATTGGTATGGTACACTACTGGTCACCCAATTTGCTCAACTGAGGTGTTGTTGTTGGCCAGCCTGGAGATAAGACTTTCTTGGAGGCAGCCCCTGATATTTGGAACTCTCTACCACTCCAGCTCAAGAGTTCCCCCTCACTGAAGGCATTTAAGAATGGGTTGAAATGTCACCTCTTTGCACAAGTGCCCGGCACTGTTTGTCTTAAGAATTATGTATTTATTTATTATTCAGCCTTCTGACTTTTCTTGTATTTATTGTGCTTTTAGCCTTCTGTCTTATTTTATTCTGTACAGGTCTCTGAGCCCCATAGGGCGCTATAAAATTGCTTGCCTTGTGACTTAAGTTATTAAGAAGATTCCTCCCAATGTGCAAGTTTTGCTTTTGTGTATAGCAGTTTATTATTTATTTATTTAGGAAATCGGAATTGCAACCCTTTGAGTCATGGACTCGTTTCCAAAGGCTCCACGTCAGAATAAAACACAGACATTCAAACAGTACATACATAGAATAAATGTGGGTGAGCAATCATACAGAGTATAAATACAATGAGCTTGGATTAATGCCTATACATTTGGTAACTAAAACAGGGCAGAGCTATCGACATGTTTTCCTAATGAGCAGTTAAGACCTATACAATTGGTAGTTAAAGCAATGCATGATATGAGTTGGTAGTAAGTCGCCTCAGGGGAAGCCTTGTCTTATACATAATACAATGCATTCATAGTCCAGTGCAACTATATGGTAACCGAGGGAGGTGAGGAGCCTGTAGGCTAGTTTGTGGTGGCAGGGTAACCTTTTACACCCCGATTTTATGGTGCTACCAACTGCAACTATATAAGTGGCCCCTAAACTTCTAGAAGCTTGTTATTGCATACTATTTATAAATAAACAAGCATTTGTCAATGCCGAATGTTGTTGCGCTGGCATTGGCAGTGGCAGAGGTGGACAGGCATAGCATGTGAGTTTGTTAATGTGTCCCAAAAGGTGATTTTTGCACATTGAATACGTCACTGTGTGGCAGAGCTGCGGAAACGCGTTTTGGGCAGGCTGTGGAAAATGGCAGCTGGACTGTTGATAACGAGGTGTGCACAAATGCCAGTGGTAAAAAATGTGGCATGAAAATATTGCAGATTGACAAAGTTACAAGGGTGCATGGAAACGGTGCAATGCTCGCTTGCAACACAATCATTGTCTGGACTTTCGCCACAAAATTTTCAACATAGGCATTTTTGGACATCTGATGATGAATAGTGTCACCGTCATTCCTGAAAGTGTCCCGGAAAGTGATTTCACATAGTGATCGTGCAATTCTGCACTGGACGTGCGAAAACACATTTCAGCCAGCTGTACTGTTCATAAGGAGGTATGGAAAAATGGCAATGATGAACAGCTGGAGTGAAGGTATTACAAATTCACAAAGTCCACGAGTGTGTGTGCAAACTGCACTAGCGCGTGCGTCAGAAACACTCATTTTATTGACTTTTCGTCCTAAATTTTCAACAAAGGTATTTTAGGACATCTGCTAATGAACAGTCTCACTGCCATTTTCATAATGTGTCTCGAACATGGGCTTTCCACAGCGACCGCGCTATTGTGCGCCGGAACTGAGAAAACAGATTTTGGTCAGGATGCAAAAAATGACAGCTGCACTGTTCATTAGGTGGTGTAGAACAATGGCACTGTTGAAAATGTGGAGTGAAAATATAAGTTTGCGAACTTACGAGCGTGCGTGCAAACTGCGCAATGCACACTCGTAACACAGTCATTTTATGGAGTATTGTCACCAAATTTTCAACACAGGCATTTTAGGACCTCTGCTCATGAACAGTGTCACTGTCATTTTGTAATGTGTCCCGAACACTGATTTCAGACAGCAACCACTCTATTCTGTGCCGTGTGCGAAAACACATTTTGGGCAGGATGTGAAAAATAACAGCTATACGGTTCACAAGAAAGTGTGGTAAAATGCCAATGTTGAGAATCTGGCTTGAAAATAATGCGAATGGGCTAACACGAGCGTGCATTGTGCAGTTGCTATACCACGCTCGTAAAACAGTCATTACCCCAGGATTTTCCCACAAACTTGCAACATAGGCTTTTTGAGAGCCCCTCTGAACAGTGGCACAAACGTTTACCATTACTTTTGTCTCCAAAAGGTGTGATTCCGGCAGTGACTACGAAATCACCTTTCGGGATCGAATAACGCCATGACAGTGCAAGAATTCATGAGAAGGGGTCCCAAAAACCCCATGTTGAAAATTTGGGGGCAAAATTTGCAAAAATGCCTGAGATATGCATTAAAGTTGAACAACTCTTATTTATTCCATCATACAGCTTACCGGCATTTCTTCAGTTTGCGGTCAGCTTTGAAGAGTGCAGAAGTGTTCCCAGTCCACAGAAGATCATCGCGCCCGGACTCCGCGAGATACGTATGGGGTGGGGGGTGTGGGGAGGCAGGGTGCGCAGTGGGTGGGTGCAGGTGGGGAGGGGGCATCGAGACTATGAGGGACGTTTCATTTTACAGGAAAAAAACCCAAAACCCATTGTGGGACAGTTTTTTTTTGCAGGGATTTGGCATGCTGGGGTGGGCTCCCAGCGTGCCACTCAACTGTTTGGGGAGGTGTCTGTAACCGACGCTGGATTGGGCACCCCGTTGGCACACAACACGGGGAGGAGGAAGTAATGCCGATGGGGATTGGGCACCCCCATCGGGTACACAAAGAAAGCTGGGAAGTAAGTGTAGCCGAGGGGATTGATCACCCTCGGCAGGGGTTTATGCTTGATGGGGAGTGGCCTTCTGTCGGCACACAAAGAAAGTGTGGGGGTTAATAGACAGGGGATTGGGCACCCCTGAAGTTGGCAGTAGTTAGGTGGGCGCCTCACCCGAACATGCATATAATGGCGGTGAGCACGGCAAGAAAGGACCGCTGTGTGAGCTTTGCTGTATTGCAGCGGACCTTTTCTTAGATGTGCTCACCACATTATGATGCATGGTGTGATGCCGGCATGCAGGCTGATTGGGAAAGCAGGACGCACTCTACTGGTGCGTGCTTTTGCATTTGCCCAACAGTGACCCCCGCCCAAAGCTACACCAGTCCCATCGATGCTGGCTGCCAAGCGCGCCAACATAAAAAGGTTTATTAAAGAGAATTTAAGGTTTTTGGCAAGCATTTCACAGATGGCATTAGCAGAAGTCAATTCCCCAAGATCCCCCAGCAATTAAAATTTTAGGACTTTCCATTTTTTTATTACTGAAGACATTTTCATTAAAACAGGATCTTTGACCTTTAGACTTCATCTGCTTATGTTGCTGATTCCTGTTGTGAAGTCATAATCCTCTGCTCACAACTTAAAGGGAACATGAACTTTGCATTTTACATTTTTTACTATAATAAAAATGTGGGCATGTGTAAAGTCCGTTTAATACTGCCAGGGCAGTAGTTTCAAAGTGTTTGTGAGGCACAAATGCGATTTGCGAGTTGCAAAAGGGCCAGATTAATACATGGTGCTACAAATACTAGACTCAGAAGTCCAGTTTGTGATTTGTAAATCAAATCACGCTCCAGTGCTAGTGCAAGAGTTGTGCCTATTCAAATGAGGGGGAGGTGCTTGCATATCAGGTGGCATGTTATTTGTAAGGTCCTGCCCAAGTCAAGCATTGCTGCTTGCACTGCACTATTTGGGTGGGGGATAATGGGATCAAGTGCTAGCGAGGGAGGATCAGGTGCTACTGAGGGGAGCATTTTTTTGCTTTCCCAAGGTAGCAACCCTATCTCTGGGAGAGATGTTGTAGCTCCACAGACTTCTGGAGGCCTGCTCAATATGTTTCCGAACACTCTGATGTTTTGTCAGTGTAATCTGCCTTGGCCCAATCAACATGCAGTGGGAGCAGGTTATGGGTCCCCCATGTGGGAGGCAGTATAGCGCAGTGGTTTAAGGCTCTGAGCTGCAAATCTGGAGAGCTGGGTTTGAATCCCACAGCCCCCACTTGCATACTGTGTAACCCTGAGCAAGTCACTTAACTTCGCTGTGCTCCCAGGTTGCACCTGTAAACAAGCTTTCATCTTAGTGTGTCTCACCTGGTTTAACAATTGAAAAAAAAAAAAACTATTTATTGCTTTCGAAAGCTATGTTTTACAATTGTGCAAAATGCTGCAGACCATCACAAACAGCTTACTGTTGGCAAATAATGGTCCCTGCAGCTGTGGTGGCGCTTCAGAGAGAGATGGGGGACCCATAGTCTGCTCCCGCTGCATGTTGATTGGGCCAAGGCGGATTGCACTGACAAAACATCAGAGTGTTCAGAAACACATTGAGCAGGCCTCCAGAAGTCTGTGGAGCTATACCATCTCTCTCAGAGATAGGGTTGCCACCTTGGGAAAGCAAAAAATAAATGCCCCCCCCTCAGCAGCACCTGATCCTCCCTCGCTAGCACTCGATCCCATTATCCCCCACCTGTTAGTACCCAAGTGCCACCCATTCGCTGCCCCACTAGACTGACTGTCACACATGGGCTGCATACTCAAAACCTGAAAAAGAATGAGTTATTTGTTTGAACGCACCAGTTCTCCCACTCTGCTCTCTTGGACACTAGCTACACTCACACATGACATGAGTGCCTCTTCTAGAGACAAGTTAGCAGTTGAAATATTAAATGCCATACCTCGCACTCACCACCTTGCATCTCCTCGCTCCCACTACACTGTCACATCAGTGTTCAGTGATCACATGGGTGCCAACTGAGTGTGCTTGCATGTTGTGACAGGCAGCGTGGTACGTATACAGGTGCAGAAACGGTACATGTCACTGTAAAAAGAAACAACTCCCCAGCAAACTGTTTAACCAGCAAGTCATGGAAAAAAAGCTATGTTGATTGAAAACTGGATAGGTGGCAACCCTACCCAGAGATCTTAAAATACACCAGTACTGTAGGCAAATGTATATACCCTAAAGTTGTGACAAAGTTGTTAAACACCCTTTGTAATACTCTTATCAGATGCATTAGATTCCCTGGAAAGCTGACAACCTTCCTCCTTTGAGAGGAGCAGTATTTCGTCTTAGTGAGCGGTTAACGATATGTCCATGAAGTTTTAAGGCCTTGCGTGGTGATGGGACCATCAGCATGTGCAGCCTTGTATATGGTATGAGGGGTAAGGGCATACCTCTCAACTGTCCCTGATTTTCAGGGACGCCCTGATTTTGCCTCAAAACATTCCTTTGTCCTCGTAAAATTTGTGTTTTTATGACAGAACAGTGGGGATTAAAAGCACAAAATAATGTCAAACATTAAGGTAACAGACTTGTTCTTCTTCAGAAAATGCATCTTAACACAAATCCCTTTATTCTATTAGCTTTGACTGAATAGTACCAGTTTTAAGATGTGTTCTTATTTGGGGTCTTGCCCCTGATTTTTAAGCCTTGTCCCTGATTCACAAAGCAAGAGGTTGAGAGGTATGGGTAAGGGAGATGCAGAGGGACCTGCAAAGGTTAGAATGGTTGTCCAAAGTCTGGCTGTTAAAATTCAACACCAGAAAATGCAAGGTGATGCATATAGAGAACAAGAAGTAAGAACCACAGGAAGAAATCTGGGAAGTGAGGGGTTAAGCTGGTCACTACTTCACTGGAAAGGTACATGGTGGTCATCAACAATTCTCTAAAACAAACTAGCCAATGTAATAAGACTTACAGCAAAGCAACCAGAATGCTGGGGTGTATTGGAAGGGTTTGGATAGCAGAAGGAAAGATATGATATTACCTCTCCATAGATCGCTGGTAAGCCCCATCTTGAGTAATATGCCCAGTGCTGGAATCCTCACCTGAGGAAAACAGAGCAGGCTAGAGATGGTACAGCACAGAGTAACCAAAAGGATGCTGGGCCAACAGTGCAGATCCTGTGAGGTTTGACATAGGGCACTGAACATATATTCAATGGAGAACAGAAGCGAGAAGGACAACATGATAGAAGCCTTCAGGCTCTTGCAAGGAATAAAAAAGCACAAACTACAAGGAACTATTTAGCAGGAATTTGGGGTCAAAGAAGGAACCACGAATGAAGCAGGTGGGGGTGGAAGATTCAGGAGGGATGTGAGAAAGTTTTATTTTGCAGAGAGAGAGAGAGAGTGTTTATTTATCTCCTTACTTAGCTTTGTTGACCAGGAAAGAATGGCTAGGCAATTCTACCTATTTTCAGCCTTGTGGGTAGTGGTGGGTGATTGAGCTGTGACACAGCCTACCAGCTGTGATGGTGGATGCAAAACCCATTAATGGGTTCAAGCATGGCTGGGACAGAGTAAAGGGCTTAATTGTTACTCGGGGGGGGGTAGCAGTAAGGCAGGGAGGGGGGGAGGAGATTACGGTAAAAAGCTCCATCTGGACCATAGGTTATGGGGTAGAGTAGGGTAAAACTGGGCAGATTGGAAGGACCAATGGTCTTTTCCTGCTGAGAGTGTCTTTGATTATATGATTACTGCTCATGCAATAACAGCCTCACAAATACATGACTTGTGCCCTCGGCTCTCCAGCTTTACTGTCCTGGTAGCACTAATGGGAACGTGATTAGTGACTGCCTGATGGGTATATATTTAGGCATTTTAGTGCTAGCATTATGTTGCGCTATTTGCATTGTGAATGTCTGACTGTAACACCCCCATTATACCCTCACTATTTTGCGTGTACTACATTAGCTCTGCATTTCATGTCAGCTTTGAATACCATGACCCAAGTGCACTGTTTAATGCATTTGTTTTAAAATAGTTGCATTTCATCCCTATGTAAGGTCCCATATTAATGCTGCCTTGTTCCTGTCCAGTCCTTATTTTTCAGTTATTTATTAGTTCTGGAATGTGGTGATATCAGTTGAGCAGAAGCCCTGCATAGAAAGCTTCACTCTAGGCTTCTGCTCAGCTGATGTCACTGAGTTTCAGAACTCATAAATAATTAGAATATGAATAGTAGGTTAAGAAGAAGGCAGCATTATACAGAGCCCTAAATAAAGTACAAAGTAGACTATTTCCAAACAAAAGCACAAAACAATACACTGGGGGTATTAGACTTCATGCATGCTCCAATTTCTAATTATATCAAAAAATGTAACACACGATTTATATTCTCTTTGTCTGAACAGGCCCCATCTACTCCCTCCTTTCCCTGGACACACCACACTGGACACCAATCTTGGAGGAGATGATGACAGCCATATCGTTATTATACAAGGTACATTTATAGAGGGTCAAACTCAACCAGCTAGGGAGTCTCCCCAGGCCTCCCTGTCCTCTGCAAATCTCTTCCCCTCTGGACTGCAGGGACCAAGAATATACTCCTTTGAGGGACCCAGCATCTGAGGAAAGGGGGCCCACAGACTTGGTTGTTGGCACCCTGCCCCCTTCTCATTCACAGGATAAGCCCACTTAGGGAGCCCTGACAAGTGTGGACCAGGCCGTGGGTCTTCTGGCATCACCTGTTCATGCTGATCATGGGGGACCTGTCCAGACAGAAGCAGATTCCCTTTCTCTTTGTACTATTCATTCCTTTTAGACTCCTGTGTGCCCATTTTACAATGACTGTAACAATAATTTGCAAATCCTGCTATGCCCTTCAGAGGAGGTGAAAACCTCAGGGAAAAAACAACTTTGGGGGAACTGGGAAAAGCCCTCCCAAGCCCTAGCACAATCCCCTCTATTGTGTAGAAAAGGGGCTCCCTATTCTGCTTTGGTCCAGCATAGCACCCTGCTTTTATGAGGGGCTGGCAGGTGGTAACCCTAGCTGCTGGAAGAAAGTGAAACAGGAGCTGGGTGTTCCCATTTAAATCTCTCCAATCCCAACTTCCCCAGGCCAGTCATTCCATGTACCATGAGTGGCCAGTACTGGCGCCTCCTCCATCTCAGTATATCACCCATCTCCGTGGGGAAGGGGAAGTGACCTTCAAACTGCCCTACAACCAAACTGTGTGGATTGAGACCCCTGACCTAAACCCATGGAAGTTAGAGGAGGGGCCATCCAACAAAGCTCCACCTTTGCTGCAATCCTTTGTCTTTTGCGGTCTGGGAATTGACAACCTGTTGCCATGAGTAAGATTCTGCTGTCACAAACAGAGGATTATAATTTCAGAACAGGACAAGTAGCAGGAACTCATAAATCCAAAGGGGCAAAAATTCTAGTTGCATGCAACTATCTTTACTAATAAAGAGTGAGATGTTTGAAAATCCAGATTTGTTTTCACTTTATGTAGTGTGGGATGTCCAGGGATGGGGTTACAGTCAATTAATCGAACCTGAGGCTGAGGGTTAATGAGATATCAGGTAAGGGGTTAGATTAACAAAATCACCCAGCCGCTAGAGTGCCTCAGTTCCGTTATTAAACTTAACGCGGAAGTATTTGTTACTCGCTATGCAATTTTGTTTCAGCAGTAATGGAAGTCTTGCAAAAACATCTGTACTACCATTTTTCTTTTCTTTCTTTCTTTCTTTCTTTCTTTCTTTCTTTCTTTCTTTCTTTCTTTCTTTCTTTCTTTTTCTTAACTGCTCTACCAGATTTTGATGTTTTTAAAAGTTCCTGCTCCCATGTCTGCTAGGAACACATTAAGTCTGTTGGTGTGCTGCCAAGCCATTTACCTTCAGAAACACATGGCAGCACCATCCTAATATATCTGCAGTATGAATCTGGTACATACATTCAAAAGGTCACCTCACAACTGTGGGCGGCAGCTGTCTTTAATGACTTGACTCATTACTTACAAAATTAGTTATAAAAGCTGTTTTAAAAATATCCCCTTCAAGCATGTCAGAAGTATAGTTTTAGTTAAAAAAAAATGTGTAATGACATTTTTTCTCCCAACTAGCAAATACTGATGCTTTAACTATTGGTATTTTTTGTAAATGTATGTTTTGAACTACTGCAAATGCAGGTACTGTTAAAGGAAGCAGCTAGCTGAATTTCTGTAGTTTTCACATACATGTGTAATGAACCCTTTGGGGGATGTCCCAGATGATTGGAGGAAGGTGGAAGCAATACCATTGCTCAAGGAAGGGAAGTAAGAATAAACCAGATAATTACAGATCAGTCAGCCTCACCTCTATTAGCTGTAAATTGATGGAGACCAGACTGAGTGGCTATTTAAGGGTACATTTCATAACTTTGGGAATAACAAATAAAACAGAACATGGATTCAATAAAGGTTGATCATGTGTTGCAAATTTGTTGTGTTTTCATGAAACGGTCAATCAGGCCCTGGATACTGAGAAATTGGTGAACGTTACATTCTTGGATTTTCAAAGGTTTGTAATACAGCCCCACAGGATAAATTGATTGGACAGCTGACCATGTTCAGATATGTAGCACATCTGTAACATGGGTCCATGAATGGTTTCAGAACTGCTCTCAGTTAACAGTTGTAACACGTTGTTTTCAACTCTATGTATTTTCATGTATTTTCAAGTGTACTTCCCCCCAACCGGCACATCTGGAAACGAGCTCTTGTTAGTTCAGTATGTCTTTCCTGGTGAAACTTTTAAATAAATAAATAAGTAAATAAATACATATAAGTCAATGGCTTTGAATCAAAGAAATGCAGAGCAACAAGTGTTGTACCGCAGGGCTCTTTTCGGGGTCCACTACTGTTCAGTATCTATATGTCCAATAACGGTGATAATTTAAATAGCAAACATTAAAAATGTGCAGATGACATCAAATTGGGGGATTGTGTTGACACACATGATGAGCACACCAAACTACAGAATGCTTTGGATACTGGTGTCTAGCTGACTGGGCAAATGAGTGGGGTATGTCTTTCAACGTAACAAACATACTGTTCTACATTTTACTTTTATTGCTGCACTGTATGATGTTAACCTTTCCTTTTAAAATAAAACTTATAAAACAACAAAAAATATTTTTTTGTACAAATAATCAGAAATTCAAATACCATATAAACAGTATGACCCAGGTGTGTCTATCAAGAAAAACCTTGGAGTGGTAATGCCTCCAATTTCAAAATTAAAAGTCAAGCTGATGCAGCAATTCACAAGGCAAAACATATACTTAATAAGAAGACAGTTTGTCCATAAAAGAATAGATACACTAATACCACTATTCAGAAGATATGTAAGGCCCCATGTGGATTACTGTTCACAATTTGGGGGAGGATTGAATGAGTCGGATAAGAACAAACTAGAGAGGATACAGAGAAAGGTGACACAAATGGTTAAAGGTGGATAGATGATATGGATTATAAAAGGACTGAGCCATGGGCTGGCCCATCAGTGCAGTAGTTGGATTTCCGCTCGCGACGCCGGTGACCCAGGTTCAAGAGTGGACCCGAGTCGTCGGAGGGCTGGCCGGGGGAGAAGGATCGAGCATTCCAGGGACTGCTCTCCTTCTCTAGGGGAAGGGAAGGGACACGGCTTGGTGTGTGCTGACTCCTGGTGGAGGCCAGGGGTATGGCAGCATGTCGACACCTTGGGCTTGTCTGGCCACATGCAAAGGTCTGGGATTCTGCAAGCTCCAGGGCAGACACTGCAAAGGAGGATGTCACAGATGGTGCTTGTGCCTGACATCAGGGTACTCGCAATACCCATAGAGAAAACTGGAAAATGCCCTCCAGTCTCAAGTAGATGGAGCCCCAGAACTAACCCTCATGTGCCTCCACCTGCCATTTCCCTGCGGGACTGACGAAATAAAGATGTGTTCGGGGTACACGGGCCCCACCTCGATCCCAACCCGGGGGAATAACTGCGACTCCATGGGGGACCGTATTATGGATCAGGTAGGTGGAGATCAGGGGTAGTTTCTTAGGGGACTCTTGAAGGTACGAGGCTGGAGGGGCATAGGAGGGGATAAACAGATATAACAAAAAAAAAAAAAGGACTGAGCCACTTCGTTTACATTGCCTGCACAGAATAATAATCAGGGGAGACAGTTTACTCTTTAATATTCTAAAATATATAGATCTTATCTGTTACCTTGGACTAACTTTCAAACATGATAGTCATGGTA
The DNA here is from genome assembly GCA_016271365.2 of Neoceratodus forsteri. Classification (NCBI taxonomy): domain Eukaryota; kingdom Metazoa; phylum Chordata; order Ceratodontiformes; family Ceratodontidae; genus Neoceratodus; species Neoceratodus forsteri. Next base: position 22,359,430 of record JADMNL010000034.1, on the reverse strand, counting down.
TCAGAGGAGGCAGTACAGCGCAGTAGTTTAAGGCTCTAAGCTGCAAATCTGGAGACCTAGGTTTGAATCCCACAGCCACCACTTGCATACTGTGTGACCCTGAGTAAGTCACTTAACTTCCTTGTGCTCCCAGGTCACATCCAGAAAAAAAGCTTTCAGCTTAGTGTTTCTCTCCTGGTTAAAAAAAAAGAGGGCACGGCAGGCAACTTTGCTCTGGGCACTCTAGGACCATAAAGAGTATAACATTCTTTAAGTGAAGAATTATAGATATTTGGAATCTCTAAAAAAAATTAGAAAAAGGAAGATCCAGCACAGCCAACCTCGATGGAAATAAAAAAGAAATAAAATTAAGGGGAGGAGCTAGCTACCAATATGGCTATAGACCAAGAAAATCTAATTGGTAGACAATAAAGCCCACTCACCCAATAGTGTATAAAAATAGATGAACTTTTATTGTCAAAAAATAGTTTCTTCTTGATTTTCTTTCGAAGACAATGTACAGTGTATTGTTTCCAACAAACGTTTCAAGCAATCTGCTCTTCATCAGTGTAATACACTGTGTCTGTAAATATATATAATAAATATTATTTCACACTGGAAATATATCCATCATTCAATGATATAGTGATTTAATTAAATATGGTATTTCAATCTTATCAATATCCTCCCTTATTCTGACTAATGCGTAAACACGCCAAACCTCATACGATTAATTTGTATCTTCTATTTAATCTGTAAAAGTATTCAAACAGATATTCTTTAACATCGACTCATCTTAAGTGAGACATCAATTTGGTCATAACAGAAACGCAGTAGTTAACTTTTTTATTCTTAACTAAATAGTACCATATTACCACGCTTATCGTGCTACAGCACACCAAATCAGGAAGTAACCCAATACAGTACTGAACTTAATATTTATAATCCAAAATTGGATAGCAAAAAAATATATGTACACATGTAATAGGGGTTGTGACCCCTCCCCCTCTTTAGCTTTGGCTCCTGTATATGCTGGAGTTCAGGAATGTACTTCGTTTTGCCTTTGAGAATGCTGAGGTATACTTTGAAACACATGTGTGCTGTAAATACCTTCTCATATATTTGGCCTTTATCTACATTGCCAAGCTTTACAGTATGAGGTGTTTACTGTCCAGAGAAATGGCCAGGTATGAATTGTGGGAGCTAGAGGTGGGAGACCCCCGGATTTGCTCTGTGGCAACTTCACTTTCTCTCAGGTACTTGGCCAGTGCCTGAGGAAAGTACCCAGATGTAGGATTAAAAGGAAAATTCCCTGACAGAGCTGAGGTGCTCTTAGGTGGTTTAGGGAGCCACCAGAAAATGTTTCCATGACATATGGAAGGTGTCCGAGTGGCCAGCAAGGGAGCCAAGCCAGGGAAAACCCAGATCAGTGTACAAGTTCGGGCTGTGTACCCAAAGCAGTGTGCAAGTCCGGGGCTGTGTGCCCGGTGGGTTCAGAGCCTGAGGGCTGAAGTGTTGAAGAAGTGTTCTTGATTCTTTTAATCTGCATTACCAGGAGTGTAGCCCCATGGGGGTCCATCTATGCTTTGTTGTTCTGCTGGATGTGAATAAAGCCACACTTTAGAATCCCTCTTCTGGTATTGGACATTACAATTGCTTCCTGTGTTTGGAGTTACTTGGTGCCTCTGTGCAGAGTAGCCAAACCTAGCCTTTGTGCTGAATGACCTATTCCTCCCTGAACCCAGTCCCCATCTGGTACTGCTGTCAGATTCAAACAGCAGACCACCTGTCATTTGCAAAATGATGGGGGTGGGGCTTACACATGGAAAAAGGGTAAATTAATTAAATACTAGTGGATTTCAGTTACAAGATACTAGAATGGAATAAAAAGGGGTAAAAAGGGATTAAAATGCATTGTAAAGCATATTTAAAGTTATTTTGCACTCTGAATGTAAGAATTATGCTGTTTAGGGAGGAGCTACCTGAATCATGTGATCTTCATTCTGTATAAAAAGGAGAATGTGAAGTAAATCAGCAGAGTGTGGTAGGAAGGCGACCCTACCAGATGCCTAGCCTGATTCTCGGTACTATTCTACAGTGATGTTAACTGTTGAAATATGCTAAGCTACGTTCATCTGTTTATTTAGTTCTTTTATTTTCCGCTTTAAGTCCATGTTAATTTCTTCTGCTTAAAGAATAGATGTTATTTTGAATTTCTGCATCCTGGTTGCTTCTGGACTCCATTTGTTTCCCGTGCACAACAAGCATTAAGGCTTACACCTTCAAAATGTCACCGATACACATACTCTATTTATTTAAGGTTTTCATGTGCTGTAGAAGCTGGAAAAATACACCATATAGTAAATGAATCTATTAAGCTTATCATACTTCTTTAAATGAAGCCACAGCTGATGAACTAAAAAATGTTGCATTCCCATATTACCTTACAGAGGTCATAAAACTTATAAAAATATACATCTCTTAACTTTTAAACAAGTCATCATACCAAAATTGCTTTTTTTTTTAAAATGATAGTTGAACAAAAAAAATCTCAGTTTTGTTTGTGCACACAGGAACATACCTGTTCCTGGCGGCGATCTGTGTAAAGAGCTTTTTCTGTAAAAAACAGATATTTTAAACTTCTAATTAAACCTTTCAAAAGAACCAAAATGTAATAGTGAATCATTAAATTATGTATAGCCTGACTTACTAAAAGTTCTCAAAGTATGCCCACTGAGTATCGATTTGGCGTGTATTAGTGCTCTCTTACTTTTAAATAAAAATTCAAAAATGACTCATTTGAAAATCAGGTGCAACAATAGGTGTGACCAGCTCACCTATTGTTGCACCGATTCTCAACAGAGTCATTTTGAACTTTTTATTTAAAAGTGTGTAGAACGCCTAAACTTTTACTCCAGGACGTTCAGATTTTCTTCTTGGGAGCACTAATACAAAACTGAGATATTTATTATGTATATATTTACAGACACAGTGTATTACATTGATGAAGAGGAGGTTGCTTGAAATGTTTGTTGGAAACAATACACTGTACATTGTCTTCGAAAGAAAATCAAGAAGAAACTATTCTTTGACAATAAAAGTTCATTTGGAATACCCTGCCACAGCATGTTGTTGGATGTGACACTATAAATACTTTTAAATCAAGGCTGGATATTTAAAAAAACAGCTTACTGGCTCTTACCACTGTTAAGTGACATGACAGCTCCATATGGATGCTTGTCTTCTGTTGTCACCCATAAGCAAGTCTGAAACCAAAGGTCTGTTTGCACTTGTAAATGTGTGAGTGAGACCAGCAGCATGTATATCAGAAGGGGTGAGCTGTAAAGGTTAAAAGCGCAAACCAGAATTCGACATACCTCCCTGAGAACAGCACAAAGCAAAACACAAGCCCAAGTACAAGTGCAAAACACACTTGGGACTACGCTTGCAAACCACCTGGCGGGTGTTGTCCTGTGAGCAAGCTGAGCTGTTTGCAGGTCCGCAGCCTTTAGCCCTGCTGCACAAAGATGCTATATGGGTACGAACAATGCTAGTGACCCTACTCAGCATGCAAGGCACAAACTCCAACTTAACATCTCCCTGACTGCAATTTGCATCTCATCAGACAGAAATAATTCCTATTGCAGTGACTGCAGGTGCACTCCAAAGTGTGGCAGCAGCAGTACTGCAGGCATGGGATGCTGTACATTCAGAGTGGAAAGGGAGAATGCACCTGCCTGAAAAGGGAGGTCACAGGTTCAAACCCCACCACATGCCACATACTCACTGTGTAACCTTAGAAACATGAATTTAACGGTTGATAAGGACCGCTTCACCCACCCAGTCTGCCCATTTTTCCCTACCTACATTATTACTGCAGACAGTGCTTGATCTACAGCTCTTGCTCCCTCAACTCTTCCGTTCCACTATGATTCCCTTATGCTTTTCCCATGCATTCTTGAAAATCACCACTGTTTTTGCCCCCACCACCTCCGCTGGAAGGCTGTTCCAGGAATCCACCACTCTTTCTGTGAAGTATTTCCTCACATCTCTCCTGAGTCTACACCCCTCCAGCTTCATAGCATCTTATCTTCTGAAAAATACTTCCCTCCTGTAGAGGGGAGTACACAGCCTCTATCCCTTAACCTTTGGTGTTACAATCCATCCTGGTGCAGACGTGGGTAGATGCTGGACCCAAATGAAAATGAGATGTTGGATAACACGTGTGGCTATCCTGGTATGATCACCTGTTACAATAATAATGCTGTGACAATGAACTAGTGACACAGTCATGTTCTGAAATATGTACCTGCCCTGTCACAAGCTGCCTAGTTGCACTGATTTCCCATGCAGTGATATCATACTCCAGTTCCAGGCCATTTTACTCTGCTTGCTGGGGTCCACAGCCATTTAATTTTTTAATAAAACATGTTTTTTGTGCTTCTTAACTTTGGGAGCACAAATGTCATTCAGTGCATTGGCTGGGGGTTCCAATATACTAGTTGAGCTCATATTAATGGCTCCACCTCTCATTAGCACATGCTGCAGGCCTGCATTTGCACATTCCACTAACTGGTTTGTGCCTCACAGATTTTGCTTCCAATATTGCTCTTGTCTCACAAACAGCTGACCGGCACGCTTCTAAACCAGTTGTGAGGCACAACTTAGTTTGCGCTTGCGCAGAACATATTCCAGTATGCAGCTCCTTATTGTTTTTATTGTACATGTGGATTTTCAGCCATTGACATAACCCTGTTGGAATGCTGTCAGCCAATCAGAATACTCCATTGCCAACCACCGTATTATGATACAGAATGTCTGAATGCTGTTGTTGTTGCTACCTTTTTTTTTATATAGCCACTGCTGAGTACTCAGTGTAATAGCCATCTCACTTAATTTAATTTGCAAGAATAATGGAAGCAGACTTCCTGGAATCTAGGTCACCCATGATGAAAAGGATGATAAAACATGAGCGGAAAGGACAGGTGCTGTTTGAAGGCTGCAGCACAGTGTACCTCTGTACATTCATGCTTTACATGTGTTGTTTTAGGTAGATATGTGCTCTGATGGTCACCACAGACATGCAAGACAGAAATAAAGGTAACGATGTAGAAGAGTTAGAATTTATATAGTGTTTTCCATAAACATCGTGATGCCAAAGCTCTTTACAAGCAATGAGAGCTTGGTAGTGAAGTGACTGTAAATGTGTAGTGGCAGCCATTCCACACATCAACACCCAGACACAGCCTTGGACTGTTGCATGAACTGGTTTTATGAGAAGGGGAATGTCAGCCAGGGCTATGAGGAAAATCCCCTACTCTTGCAAAAGGTGCTCTGGGTGCATTTACTTACACCTGGACACCCACCAGTTATGTGCAGAAATTAGTGAGATCTCGGTTTCACATCTTATCTGAAGGGTAGCACACCCTGACAATACAGCACCCCCCTAGTGCTGCACTTGGGGGCCAGCATTTATGGTATGAGCCCAGTCCTGGTGTGGGACTAGAACCCACAGCCATCTGGTGCAGAGTCAGATGTGCTAGCAACTGAGCCATGCTGACACCATGTAGATAAAGCTGCTGTTCTGAATCTTTTTAATTAGATCTGTGAGTTCGGTTCTATCAAAGAATCAAACAGATTGAACTTTGTGTGTTCTATACTTTTGGAAACTTGCACACTTTTGGGTCAAAACACAAACTTCCAGTTTGAGTGGCTCAAACAGCGAAGCTCAGTCTACCCAGCTGAATGGCAAACAAGTGAACCCAGATCATGCACTACTGTGATTATGAGATTTCCAGAAAGGCAGTCACATGGTACACAGCTTTGATTTGGTGCCATCATGGTGCTTCTCTACAGAGAGAGAGAGAGAGAGAGTTCACTTGTGTGTGGGGCATCGGACTGATGGGCAGCTAGACAGGGATCTTTGATTGTAGTAAATAGTTTAGGTTGCCTTTCTTTGCAAAAAGATAAAAATTAAAAAAGGCAAAACTTTTTGCAACAGGATGATTTGCCAGTTGCTCTGTGTTTCAGGATGCATAGTGCAAACCCCGAGACCTGCTTGGCAGGGATGGGGGGGGGGGAATTAGAGTGTAGGGATGGACTGGAGTACATGGAGAGACTTGGAGCCTAGGTAGTGGGCATCAGCCAGCAGCTGGCATGTGGGTGTAGACTGGTAGCCTGCCAGTGCCCACTATTAGAGAGAACGTTTTCTTTGCAATAACAAATTTAAAAAAATATATTTAAGACATTTATTAAGAAAAAGTTATCTTCACATTCAGTAGAAGTGCAGCATTTGTGTGTGTCCGGCTCAGCTGTGCCTACCCTGTAGTGTAGAGAAGGGATCTGAAGCCTGGGCAGTAGACAGCAGCCAGCATGTGGGGGTCGGTTGGCAGCCTACAATAGCCTACTACCAATTAGCCCTTTTTCTTTGCAGAAACAAAATAAAAAAAAAATAAACATATTTTTATTTAACAAATAAAGTGTTCTTCATGTTCAGTAAAAGTACAGCATTTGTGTGTGTCAGTTTCTGCTGTGCCTGCCCTGTAGTGTATTGAAGGAATTTCAAGCCTGAGCAGTGGGCAGAAATGTGCACGTGGTTATTGAATGGCTGCTGGAAAATACTTGCTCAGTACATCAGAGTGTTTTACTACAGTCGAACCAGGGTGAACTAGTTCAAAATTAGGCAGACTTTGGCAAACTATGTCTTATGCATCATGTTCGCATGAGCCACCTTTGGGAGGTTCACAGATCTATTTTAATATATTTGTAAAATGTGCATGAAAATCCTGAAACCTAATTAGTCTAACCCATCAGGTGACCATTAATTAGTTTCTGACAACTGCACACCTTACCAGAACTACATATTTTTTAACAAATAAATACAGAATAATACATGGGGTGGTGCGTTTAATGAGAATATAATTACTGGTGATCAATTTTTTTAATTGGATCACCGAGTTGATATTTGCCATAATAACCAGTTGGTTATTACGGCATTCACGCGCTCCGTCTATCAAAAGGGAGTGCTCCCTCATTGGCCCCTATTTTCTGTGTGGGCGTGCTAAACAGTTCTGAAAACATGGCGGCTCCGCAACATACGGAGCCGCCACGTTTACATCTTCACATAATCGATCTTTTTATTTATTTTGTTGCTCCTATTTTTTCAAAGTATCTGGTTGATCCTGCATTTTGCTAGCTTTGAGCGACACACACCGTTGGTGGGAATGAGTCTGTGGCTGACACAGGTAAGCGCGAGCGTAATCGCAATGCGGTTTTAGCCGGTACATTTAAAAAATATTTTCTGAATCTGAGTGTACAGTGAGCTGGAGGGTGATGTGGGGCAAGAGGGAGAGGGACTGGGGACTGCTGCACAGCTCAGCTGGGTAATTTAGAGTGGGAGCTGGGGGGGGAGAAAGGGAGCTGCTGCATTTGGTGCCCCAGAGAACTACAGTAAGGCTGCCATGGGGATTTCTTGTTTTCAAAGTGTATGTATATGTGTGTGTGTGTGTGTGTGTGTGTGTGTGTGTGTGTGTGTGTGTGTATATATATATGTGTGTGTGTGTGTGTGTGTGGGAGAGAGAGAGAGTGTGTGTGTGTGTGTGTGTGGTGATCACAGCACTAGGGTTGAAAAATTGCTCTCCAGCAAATTATATAAAATAAAAAATGGGAAGTATGTATCCTATGAGAATTTAATGAGCACCCTCAGTGTGGGATGCTTTCATAAACCCCTCGGGCTTCGCCCTCGGGGTTTATGTAATATCCCACAGCTTGGGTGCGCATTAAATTCTCATAACACACACTCCCCCATCCTTTATTCTCTATTTTACACACGTCCAAGGCATTGGATGCTATATAAACCCCGAGAGCAAAGCTCGAGGGGTTTATTCAAGCATCCAACACTGAGGGTGGTGTGTAAAATTCAAGTTTTACACACCACCCCATGTTTTATTTTATATAATTGCTGGGGAGCATTTTCTCGCCACAACAATTACATACATACATACAAATCTGCCAGCAGAAACAAGCCCTATAGTCTATCAAGTCTGCTCAAAGGCTAGCATCCCTAGATTGCAGCTGCCCCACCCCTTCCCAATCACTCTCCCCAGCAAACTCTCATTATTACTTACCCTGACACCCCCCCCCGCTCTATCCCATGCCCTTTTGAAAGAGCCCACCATCCTACATGATTCCACCTCCCTAGGGTGTTCCATTTTGACACCATCCTTTCTGTGAAGTAATGCCTTCTCATCTGTCTCCTAAATCTGCCCCACCATCTTAATCCGCGTCCTCTTGTGTCCCTTCCTTTCCTTAGCCTAAATAACTCAGCTGTGCCAGATTTATTGAACCCTTTCAGATACTTGAACATTTCAATCATATCCCCTTGATCCCTTCTCTCCTTCAGGGTGTACAAACTCAGATGCCTCAATCTGTCCTCGTAGGGTTTGCCTTCCATCCCCTGTATCATTTTTGTCACCCTACGCTGCAGCCCCTCTAATAGCCTGATATCTTTCTTCAGATATGGCAGCTAGAACTGCACACAGTACTCCAAGTGCAGTGTGACCAAAGATCTGTAGAAAATTATATAATTATATAAAACACAAATACATCAGTGTTCAGCAGTGGTCCGGTTGGGATGAGGCGTGGTCTGCTGTCTGCGGCTGCTAGAAGCTTTCCCTTCCTTTTTTTTTTTTTTTTTTTAAAGAGGTTTAAACGAGGGAGCACCTGTTTCAGTGAGGAATTGTGACCGCTTATGTGAGAGGTGAATTTTTTTATTTACTTACCACTGGTGCAAAGTGCAACTTGTGGTGAAGTAGCACTGAGAAAGTGAATCCTGGAGGCTTGTGCATGCATACAGCAAGGGAAACCTGGCATGTGCTTACCATGATAACATGCAGGTTATAACGGCGAACTATAACTGGGTTTCTCTATGGGAGGAAATTCTCCCCAGTCCCCGCAGGTGGTTGCGGCACTTGGCTATGCCTCATGCCTAACATTCACCTGAGGTGTGTATGATTCCCTTCTAACTGGGGGTTCATGATTAAGGTAGTCCCATATGGCCCCCATATTCAAGTGCTTAGCATGGCACTAACAAAAGTAGTACCGTGTTCAGTGGATATGGCGCATCTGATAGAGGCTGTAGCTACACTCAAAGAGCCCCAGTTGTGTACTGTCCACCATCTCTAGGACAAGGGTAGAGGTGGGCTATAGAGGATGGCACTGGGATGGGACTGGGACTCTAGACTACCAAGGAGGGCTTGATTACTAACAGGGATCAGGTGTGGGGAACTACTAACACCGGGGCTCCAGGGATATGACAGTAATGGGTATCGGTTGGGGGAAGGGGTACCACTAGCACCAGGGACAGACAGCAATGGGGGTCAGTTGAGGGAGGGGGGGCTGCCACTAGAATCAGGGAATGCAACATACATGCATAATGACCACCACAGGGGCAGGGTTCACTGAACGCTGCTCTGTGCAATTCTTTTGTGTATACTATGGAGTGGATGCATTCTTTAGGGCTGCTAATAGCCACATCATGGCATGCAAATGACCTCTTAACACTTAACACGTGTTATGTGATCCTTAGCATACTGGCTTTTGAATATGGCACTCACGAGCAGCGATGATAACCCATTTGGAATGTGCTAGCACCCTTTGCTCCTGGGTGTCTGTTTCCAGCAGGGGGCTGGGGTGCTTTGTTCCTCTGCACTTTGCAGAGCGCTACCAAGGTTGCATATTCATACATGCAGTACACACTTGACAGGTGCATTATGCATATAGGACTATATCACCATGGCACTATCACCCACATCTGAATATGGGGGCCAATATCTGTTATGGCTCTGAGAAGATTAAAGCACAGGGAAATCAAATGGCTTGCTCATAGTCATACAGCGAGATAGTGACTCATGCAGAATTTAAACCAGGTATCTTGTTATAGTATATGGTTGCCTCTTATTGTGCACTGAAATCAGAGGTTCTCACAAAGTTGTTGTACGGCAGTTCAAAGGTCAAAAAAGCTGTTGTACTATTGTTCTGATGTCACATCGATAGTACAACAGCTTTTTAGCCTTTACCTGCCACCAGATTGGCTGACACAGTGGGACGTCCCAGAAAAGCAGCGTAAACATGGCGATAGGATTTAGTGAGAGCCAGCAACGGACCCTCCGGAGTGAGCGAGTGGCAGCGGCACCACCGATTTTTTTTGGAAGTCGGGACTTGAATAGCCACACACATCTCTGTGTGGCAATTAATTTTTTCCCCTAAATTTTAAAATAAATGTTGCAGTCACAGTTGAGGGCAGTTGGAGAGGAGTGAGCGTACCAAAGGAGGGAAGCAGCACGTAAACGAAGGGAGTGAGAGCAGTAGCAAACAGTAAGGTAAAGGATCTCAAGACGAAACCACACAAAGAACCATATACTATACAAAACAGTGGATGGGAAACCATCACAATATAGTTGTATTTCCATCTCGGGAGTTGATGCCATCAAAGATCTCTTGAGCTTCGCCTTGAGGTCTCTATGATGTCATCATCACCTCGATGGAAATACAGTTTTGTTGTGGATGGTCTCCATCCACTATTCTATATGTTCTGTACCCAACTAAGGGACTACACAGCCTCCTTATATACCAACACAGAATATAATACTTTATAAACACCAGCAGAGATAAAATTACTAGAGAAAAAGCAATGTTTTATACCCGACTCACATGATACCCTGTTAGTATGAGAGCTGAGTATGTCACTGATGACATAGTGACCTGTTGGGCACATCGCATGCATACTGAAACAATCAGACAGCAGCTTTCACAATGCTGATGATGTCACAATAGCTACATGCAGCACTGAAGCCAGCAGTTGAAATCAAAGAGAAACAGTTAACTCTTCAGGATAACAGCACATTTAAAAGCTATAACTAATAAACTGTTGTATAAATAAGGGGCACGCAATGGAGAGCTTTGTGATACATCATTTATCTGCACAAGGGCAGTTTTTCCTCTGTTAACCTCATCAGTGGTGTAAGCCACAAGTCATGTGCCCGAGGGCAAACTGCCCAAGTGCAGATAAATGATGTATTACACAAGCTCCCCATTGCATATTTAATTTATGCAACAGGGTTTGAGCTTGTGTATTTTAAAATAGTGTTATACTGGTTTTGTAAAGAATGCTTTTTTGTACATCTTAATTGTAAATCTGTATTTTATACCAACATGTAACAAAGTGTATTCTGTGTTCAATGTCTGCACCTGTAATGTTGTCCAATGTTGCATCTGCACAATGTTCTATTGTCTTGCCCTCCCTGCGACGAGGTGCCTTTGTAAATGAGTCCCTGACTCGAAGGTTGTAAATCCGACTTGTTCAAATAAATAAATAAAGTTTTGTTGCTTTATTTTGAGCCTGTGTGTTCATGCGTGTTCCACTGCTATGGCTATAGCTATGGCCCAACATCAGGATCGTATGTCATCTGGACAGGGTTTCCTCTGATTGGTGGAGCTGTGTGAGCTCCTGAAAAATTCAAAAACAATGGCAGACTCGCTTAGTGAGAGGTAGGGAAGGAGCAAGCCTTGCTTTGCTTGCTAGAGTTCTGCATGCCATGCTTTACCATTTTAAAATGTTGTATTTTTATCGGGACTGCTGTGATAGAGCGAGTGGCATCAAGTGAAAGAGGAGATATAGTGAGCCAGAGTGAGCAGACACCAGAACCAGTGGCAAGGGTAAATGTGGGTACTTCTGTGTGACTGAAGAAAAGATTGCCTGATTTTTTTTCTGTGTAAGGAAAGGATAAGTTTCTGGAGCAGCCAACAGGAACAGCAAAGGAGCGGGAGTTGAAATTGTGGCTCATTTGTTTTGGTGCTTATATTTCAAGTCCCCCCTTATCAAGTTTCATTTGCAATGGAGCCAGCTGGCCAGCAACTGAATGCAGGAAGGGAGACTCGAGTGGTTGGGCTACTCAGCATTAGGAGGTGCGACAGTTTTACTGTTAGGTACGGAATGTAGATTAAAAAAAGGTACTGCCTTTTTTGAGGGGTATGGAGAAGTGTGGAGCAGTTGCTTCAAATTCATAAACAGGGAAGCTGCAAGTTGTGGGGATTGGAAAGTGTCTTGAAGTAAAGTGACAGTGGCTGGATGTAATGCCAGCAGACGGGGATGTGATGATGTGTCTACTGTGTAGATAAAAGGCGGATGATGTGTCTACTATGTGTATAACTGTGAAATTTCATAGCCATTTATCACATGATAACAGCATTTATCTGGAGATTTATCTCCACCCCTGTTGCATAACGTGAATATACAATGGTCTGATTCAAAATATGCAGTTTATTTATTTGTTTTTTAAGTTTAGGAATTACAACCCTTTGAGTCAGAGACTCATTTGCAAAGGCTCCGCATCAAGATATAGTTACAGACATGGTGTAGAAAACAGGCAATACTATAAGACTTAGGATACAATGATTACATCATAGAGTTACTTATAAAATGTGCAAAGGATTTCAAGCAATCTGATTGGTTGTTAGCCGTGCATTAGATGTATCTAATGCACAGCTAAAACTAGAACCCCCATTTAGAATACACAGGCCCATTTTATAAGCGTGATAAGCCACTCCGGGGATGTGCATTAGACAGTTCTAATGCACGGCTAGGGGACTGGACGCACTCGGCCGGTGGCCTCGTGCCTCACTTCGTTCCCCTAGCCATGTATTACAACTGTCTAATGCACACCCCATCATGTCTTATTGCTTACATATAAGGCAATAACAATAAAGTTGTACAAAATTACTTATTTCCATTACCCAGTTGGGTAATCAGTCAGCAGCTGTGGGGCAACTGGATAGCAGTCCATGGGATGTTGTCAGTTACGAGGTGGGAGTAGTGATATGCAAGTCCTTCTGAGGGGGTTAGGGGTTTATCATCACTTGTGAGAGAGCAAGACTTTTATAACTTACTTGTGGCTCTGCCACTCATGAGTTATGGTCCTGCCCCCTCACAAATGAAACTGCATATGTATAGTCAACCTACTGTACATCCATATATATATCTATATATAGCAGTGTAGTATACTACCACTGGGTTTGCCTTAAAGAGATATACTCATCACCACAGCCAGGTTTTTGCCACACAGCATATCTTGGCTAAAGTCCCTTGTTCTAACCATGACAAGTCTTATATTAGCACCATGCAGTGTACAGATGTACCCCAATATCGTAACAGAACATGCTATGTATTACATTTGATGCACGTTGTATTACTGTCCATGTATTCACATCATATTTCAGTAGATAAAGCCCTTCTACTGGAGCCTGTGGTTCATTATTTATCCTGACATGCAAGCCAGTTAGTCAATGGAGTCTGCAGATAATAAATTATGAATCTTAATCAGACATCCACCCAGAGATGTTTGTTTAGTTGAATTTTCACGCTCGTTGAATTCCATTCCTGGTAGACGTTTATAGAAATAGGACAGCTACCCTAATGATGATGTCAGTACGAATGCTGACAGTTCATAACTACTGTAGAGCGGGTTTTCCCCACACTGTGGATTGTACTGCCTTCTGAGCAATTGGATGTTTTTTGCCTAACATATCACTAGCCACGTCTTCATGGAACTATAACTGTACCTGCCACTTTGATAGCAAACCATGGACTAAAAACTCAGTTACTGATAATGACTTAATGGGGAACATTTTATGAACAGTATCCATCATAACATGAAAGCCCCATAAAAGCTCTTTTGAATGAGGTGTTGAGTTTAACTGTAGCTGGCAGCAGTCCTAAGATGTCCTTGACTAAATCTGTCTTTTAGTGATACTACTATACGGTGCTACCACTGCTAGACATTTGTGATGTCACACAGGGTGCAGCTGTACCTAACTACAATATGGTTAGGCACTGTTTCACCGTGCATGACATCACAGATCATTAGCAGCAATGTAGTATCAATACAGGACAGATGTAGTCAGAGACGTCTCAGGTCTGCTACCAGCTATAGGGAAACTCGATGCCTTAATGAAAAGAGCTTTTCCTAGACTTTTCTAACCATGATGGCTATGGTTCATAAAGGTTCCACTTTTAGGAAATGTGGAGCTTCAGTCAAAGTGAAGTCAGTAACTTGGCCTTGTCACTGAGATTCAGAGAACCCATTTGCAAGCCTACCTGAATGGAAGGCACAGTATACCTGAAACATAAAAAACTTGTTCACGACATGCAGTTCCTATTAATTTGGTTCTGGAATCATTGACCAATAGTCTGAGAACAATTAAAATTGGATTCTGATATGACCGAATAATTGAACAACGTAGATATGTTGATAGCTTAGGAGAAGGAATACCTCTCTCTTTCTCGCTCTTCTTATGGCATACCCAACTGTACATGATAAGAGCATAACCACGTGTATACCAGGGATTCTGGTGAGTTTAATAAACCATAACACAAATGACACGTTACCTCTTCTGTCTTGTTTACTGCAGAGCAATTGCTGGGTGATTTTAAAGAAATGTCAGGACTTTTATACACCAGTCAGCCCATTAACAGTCAGACTTTTTTTTAAACGGGGAACAATTTATTTTAAAGAATGCAGTTCCCACTGAGGAGTGACACCCCATCTGGTTTGGATCAGACATGGTACAAGAAAGGAAAGCACTCTACTCTACAGAGTAACTCTGTGCCTTAAAAATAAATGACCTTTAAAAAAAAGTCTATATTCATTGAATTAGAACCCTAAGCAAATAGTGGCATCAGTGTCTGGAATCGTTCAGAAAGGATGTGCTAATATTTGTTTTTTAGTTTTTCTTGGCAAGGAAAGGAAGGCTAGGCAATTCGGGATGGGGTGGGTGGAGGGAGAGATGCAAACTGACACAGAACCAGATTAGCTGTTGGTGGTGTTTTTAAATGACCCCAGGGCACTGTTTATCATAAACAAAGCAATACACATTACTTAATACTGTATGTAGGGCAGGCAGAAATATTAGTCAAAGGCGTCACCATCAGTGGAAATTAAGACAGATGTTGACTGTAAAATCAATGTAGGCGGACTTAAAGAGCCGGCTCCAGGCTTCCATCTTGAAGCAGCACAAATGCTGCAAACTACCGATTTCCAGTGAAAGGCAAGGAAGTTCCATAGGATCTGGGCTGCTACCAAAAAAAACCTTTCCTCCGCTGAAGTTCATCTGAGTGGGGGACCACTAGCAGCTCCTGATCACTGAAACAAACAGCTCTCCCACGGCAGTGGAGATTCAGAAGTTTCCAGAGGTAGGAACAAATCTACTTAAGGCCTTAAATAGAAACAGAAATGTAGATTGTGCTGGCAGGAAAAGATCCAGAAATTCTTTTAGTCTGTCTAGTTTCCATCCCAGCTTCATTTCCAGCCTAACACTAAGCTGGATTTAGAGATCTGATAGCCCTAGTAATTTGTTCATCACCCCTTCCTTAAGCACCGCTTCCTCTTTTCTGCTTGTGGGTATCACTAGTCCCTTATATCTGTCCCTCCCATGTTTAAACTTCATCACAGTTTTGGCTTCAACCCTCTCTCTGGACAGTCTATTACATTTGTCCACCACCTGCTGCAAGAAGGAGAGCATCCTCATGTCCCCCTGAATCTCCTTCCCACCAGTCTCCACCCATGTCTTCTAGTCACTGTGCTCTTGCTCCTCATAAACAAGTCTTTAAAATTCACTCTGTTGATTCCTCACATGAACTTGTGCATCTCAGTCTTATCCTCCTTTCCCTCCTGGCCTCAAGTGTCTACATGTTATGGTCCACTGTCCTTTCTTCATACGACCTTCCCTGCTGTCCCTGAATAATCTCCACGGCCTTCCTTTGTACGACGTCTATGCAATGCCTATCTTTCTTGAGGTGTAGACTCTAGAAATGCAAACAGTAGGTCAGGTGTGGCATTCCAGGGGCCAGTACATGCATTATCCCTCTTCCCTCGCCTATCAAATCCTTCCTATACTGTATATACTGCACCAGCGCCTTGTTTACCTTCCCTTACCCTTTGTATCACTGCACAGTGAACCTGAGGCTGACCCGAAAGATGACCCCCAGGTCCCTCTCCTTAGCTGTCTGTATCACCCTTACTTCCCCCATCCAGTAGTCCAGCGTGCATCAATTTGCACTTTTTGGGGTTGGACTTTAGTTGCCATAATCAGGACCACTTTTCAAATTTTACAAGTCTCTTTTCATTTCTCTAAGTCCCTCCTCACTGTCCACTCTGTTGCAGATCTTAGTTCTACCAGCAAAGAGATAACTTATTCTGGATTCCCTCTCCTATATCCCAAATGAAGGTATTGAAGAGTACCGATCCCAGGACAAATCCCTGTGGTGTCCGCTCATGACTCCCAGGGCTCTAATTGTACCCCATAGACAACAACCCTCTGTATCCTGCCCCCTGCTGGTGCCTAATCCATCTGGTCAGTTTGTCCCCTACCCCCAAAGTCACCCAGCTTTTTTTTACTAACCTTCTGTGTAGAACAGGATTGAAGCCCTGGCTAAAGTCATGGTACAACACACCCCCTGTCCACCTCCTTTGAGACCCAATCAAAGAAACTGATCAGGTTAGTCTGGCAAGATGTCCCTGCTACTAACCCATGCTTCCTCCTGTCCTGCTAATCACATGCCTCTCTAAGAATTCCACTGTCTGTCCTTTAAGGAGTGTTTCCAGCAACTTGTCTGCGGTTGAGTTTAGACTGGCTGCTCTGTAATTTCACAGGTCATCCCTGTCCTGGCTTTTGTGCAGTGTATCACATTAGCTACCCTCCGGTCTGCTGGAACCACCCCCAGCACCAGGGAACAATTAAATGGATTTGTCAACAGTGCTGCCAGTGACTGCGACACCTCCTTCAGCACTCTACAGTGCACCCTGTCAGGACCAGGCCCTCTGTCCGCCTTTAGGGTTTTGAGAGCTCTGAGAACATTTCCTTCTGAGACTGGTCTTAGCTGCAGACCTCTTGCCGCCCTTTGACCTACACTTCACACTGCTGCCTCTCCCCTCCATGATCAATACTGAACAAAAGTAATCATTAGGTATATCAGCCTTCATCACATCCTCTTCCACGATGTCCTTTTCTTCTTTAACATGATAATACCCCCCATTGTAATCCTGTTTTCCTTAATGTACCTGAGGAAGGTTTTCTCTCCCTCTTAATTTTCTCCATTATTCTTAGCTCTGTCTCTGCATAACTTTTCTTCCCATTATTATGGCCTCTCTTAGCTTTTTCAGATAATCTTCCCAGTTGGCCTTGCTTTATTCCACCTGGTATTTTTGCATGAGAAGGTGTCACCAATGTGGGGGAGGGAGGTGGTACTGCCCCTATGTAGATCGCTGGTGGGACCTCACCTTGAGTACTGTGTCCAGTCATGGAGACAACATCTTGGAAGGACATGGACGGAATGGAGGCAGTCAGAAGGATACCAAAATGATGGGGTCTTCATCAGAAGGCCTGTGAAGAGAGAGCTGAAGGAGCTAAATATGTATACCCTGGAGGAGAGGGGTATTACAGAGACCTTAAATACATCATGGGAGTTATCAAGGTATAGGGAAGGTATTTTCAGAGAAAAGATGCTTTAGAACAAGGGGTATGCTATGAGGCTGAAAGTGATAAATTCAGGAGGATATAAGGAAGTACTTTTCAAAGAGAGTGGTGGATACCTGGAGCAGCCTTCCAGTGGGGGAGTGGGGTCAAAACAGTGGTGAGGTTAAAAATGCCTGGGATGGGCTCAAGGGAATTATAGGGGTGGGGTAAGATTGTGCCATAGATCAAGTAGTGTCTGCAGTAAAAAAAAAAGAAGGTTAAAAAAACATGGGCAGACTGGATGGGCCCAGTAGCCCTTATCTGATGTCACATTCTATGTTCCTGTCTGCAAAAGAAGGCCACCGCACCACCCCTGCACTTCAGTCTTGGGTGGTGAATCATGGTAAAACCTGGAGGGACCAACCCAGTCAAAGTCATGTGGTGTGGACGCTGGTTTTCCTGAGGCTAATTCTGATCACAGTGGTTCGGCGAGGAGCCATGAATTTGCACATTCTAACCAGGAGGTTATTGATAATGATACATTGTTAATGCTATGTTGCTGTTGGAGTAAAAATATTATACTGAAAAAGCGCTCTCTCTCAGCCAATCAGAACACACAGCTACTGTCTAGTTATTCTGTGATAACCAGACAGTAGGCTCAATAATGAGGCTCTATGCTAATCCCCATCTTCTTATTGGCTGAGACTGGTGTTACAGCACATCTCTAAGAAATTGCCCAACATTCCTGGTCCTCTCTGAAATATGCTGTAACTCTACAGAGAACATGATTCAGGCACGCTAGTTAAAAACCTTTTCCTTTATTTTCAGTATAATAACTACAGTGGTACAGTAGCTAGGGTTTTAGCAGACCGGGTTGTCAATAAACACTTTGGCTACGCCCTCATTGTTCATTCACTCTGGTCCAGTTATTACCTTATAAACCCCGACCACTATCCCATTATCACTGTAATAAATAAAGTATGTGGACGTATTATTCCTTGAGTCTATAGAGATGGAATTCTGGCAAACTGCTTACTGTGTTTTATGCAGCGTCAATGGTTTCCTTTATTTGTTCAGCAGTCCATTTGTAATTCAGTCTCTTTTATGTTTCCTTGCAGGATGTGTCAGCAAGGCCCTTTGCAATGCTTAGCCAGGCTTGTTCAGAATCTGAAACAGAATTAGCTGACTGGCTGGGCACAGTGTTAGTTGGTCTCTCTACGATGGCATCACATGTGAAATAATCAGAGCTACTTGCTGTGCTCACTTTGCCCGTGTGACAATTTGCAATGCCTCCTCAGAGGGTTTAATGCAACCTTCTTGACAGTTTATTTTTGAAACTCTTGATCAAGCCCAGCCAGGAATTTTAATAGTTTCATATATACAACTGCGTCAGCTGCAGATTCAGGAAAGGCATCTTTAACTAGCTAATAAACATCCAGAAACCACAGTGTGCCCCTATGGTTTTCCATAGCGAGGGTTTGGGAAGGTCTGTACAGTGGAAATGACATCTACCAAGGTCAGTACTATGGTGGTGAGGACAGATGTAGGCCAGCATGCCATTACAGACTGCCCTCCCCATGTCTCAGTTGGAGTAACTAGTTGCATTACATGTTAGCAATAAGCCATGGTAGGGTGAGCATTATAGGATTTTAGTGCACACCCTAGGGGTGTTGTAAGGCAAGAGGTCAAGGCAAAGTGTCCTTGTGTCTTGGGAAGTGCATCGAACCTTATGATGACACACTGGTGGGGGCTTATTACACTTATAAAAGGCTCTAAGTATTTTTTTGGGAGGAACATGAGATACAGAACCTGACTGTGCGCTTATAGAAATGTAGTGCTCAGTCAGGTGATGTCTCTTAGTCAATAAATACATAGATTTTTTTTTTAATTGTAGTTTTCTCTCCCCACACCGGAGCCCCAATCAGTCAGGAGATGCCATGAGCATTGCCCCACTTGCTGCCTTATCTGGATCCCTAGTAGACCCCCATGGAGCCATGGCTATACCCCCAGGTGAGTCGCCAGGGTGGGGCCCGCATACCCCTGAGCATAAATTCTTTGGCCTGGTCCCTCCGCAGACAGCAGTCATTTGAGTTTATATGCGCACTCCTTCCCTCAGTGCTATGGTGTCATTTTTCCTATTCTTTGGGAGTGGCTGTGCCCTGACATCAAGGTGTCTTCGCCAACATCCACCACTCCCAACCCTCTCTGTGTGCTCTTGCTTTTGCTATGCCTCTGGCTTCCACCAGAGGCTAGTTAGATCTTGAGCCAGGACCCCCCTTCCAGGAGGAGGCTGTCCTCTGGACGTGCAATCCTCTCCCTCCCGCCGACCCCGATGGCCCCGGGCTCATTCCCGAACCGAGGTCGCTGGCATGGCATGAGGTCTGGCATCCAGCGCCTCAACCCTCAGAGCCACCGGGCCGACCTATAGATTTTTTCTTGCCATTTTATAAATAGAGATATAGCATGGAAGAAAAAATAACTCTGAAAGAAAAACATCTCTTATTTTCACTGAACAGATAGCCACTGTGCAAATAACTGCTGAAATCATTATTTGCACAGGAGCTATGTTATTTGTACAGTAGACTCAAGTGTTAGTTTCAGACTTGATCTGGCTCACTGTGATCAGCACGCACAACTGTGGCAGTTTCATTTCACCCATGACACTAAACGCTTTTCATATCACGTATATCAGAGTACAAAATAGAGAAATTCTATAGAAATTAGACTTAATATTCTGCATTCTAGCCTCATCTTATACTTCCAGCATGATATAGCACTCTGCAAGCAGAATAGCGCCATAGCTATACACATCACAGTAGAACCAGAAGCTTAGCATCAGTAATCAACTATGAAGACAAGGAACTGTCTTAGATTGACTTAAAAATTATGGGGATTAAATAGCACTGTCTCCCTGCTAGCAACCCAGCTCTGTGTTTTAAATTGTCACTTACACTGTGACAGTAAATGTGGTTCATTAACAGTAGGAAAAAATTAGCAGCCGATTTAATACAGATATACCACCTCCCAGTCCCCTGCACACAGTCTGATGCATGGTTTCTTTCTCAGTGACTCGCATAATCTGTACAACATATAGTAGATTGTTTTCTTCTTTTCTTATTTCCAAGTGAAATTTACAAGCTACTCTTTGTAACCCCATGGCAAGGAACACTTGGCAACACTACCTAAACTGCTGCACAAGCCCATAGCCTGCAAGACAGCAGCCCCCACCAATCGTATTACAGTATGTCACAAAGCCGTCCGATAGATTATGTCTCTTAGTTCAACCAATCAGTATCTTATTGGGTGGACCAATGGCTTAAACAGGGATGGCTCCATTGCGAAAAATGAAAAATAAAGCCACATTTCAAATGGCACAGAGAGAATTCTTGCTTCTACTATAGAAAACATACGTCAGTACAAACCAATAACACTGACTAGTTACTTGAATGGCAGTATACTAGTTACCAATGACGTACTCAAATCACAAAGAAAACAGTTAAGATACCTAAAACAATAACTCATTATGTAATATTTTTTATTTCACCCTGCACATAAAGTGTGATGGTCACAAATTAATCAGGAAAGTTGTGGACTCCCATGGTATACATTGATTATCTCATGAGGTAGCTTCGGATATGCATGTTATTTGGTTGGAAATGTTGTTGCTATTGCCACTCTGCACTTTTGGCTGTACCACTCGTGCAAGTGTGCAATAACAACAACATTCCAAACCAAATAACTTGCACGTCCAGATAGAAAGAGTTACACTCATTCCTTTCTCCCCCAAATGCATAACTGTGCATATGATTTAATTAAAAACCATGCCTCACTTCTTGGCCGACTCTGAAATGTTATCTCAATCTGTCCAGCTTCATAATTATTTTTTCAAGAGATGGTAAATTGCTTTAGACTGCAAGATCTTGCCTAGGCAAGGCAAGGTAAATTTTATTTGCTTGTCATCCTTTCCATCAGGCTCGGAGCGCCTTACAGCACTACATAAAACAATAAATAAATGATGTAAACAATGACTATGTATAAAACAATCGCATCACAATTTAAAATTGATTCTCTTCTGAGTAGGCTTGTGTGAATATAAAGGTTTTTAAAGGGTTCTTAAAAGCCTCCACAGTCTGGGCTGCATGTCTCACTTCTGGAGCGTGTTCCAGAGCAGTAGAGGCAGTGACCCCAAAAGCTCTGTCTCCTGATTGCACTTCAGGCGGGTATGGAGACTGCAACAAGCCTGCATCTGTGGAGCAGAAGGAGTCATTGGGTGTGTAGGACAATCAGAGGCATTTCTGGTACCTTGGGCCCAAACCATGTAGGCACTTGTGTGTTAACAAGCAAATCTTGAAAGTGACACGCTTGATAAGCAGCCAGTACAGATTACAGAGAACTGGCGCTTCCTCCAGCCTTCCTGTACTTCTACCTTCAGCTGGGTTGGTGGACCAACTACTGATAGGGCTAAAATGTTTACATAACCCAAGTAAAGAGTGTTGCAGTAATCCAGTCTGGAGGTGACAAAGGCACGGACTATCATCTCCGGTCAGTTGGCGCCAGATGGGCTTGATCCAGGCAATGTTACGAGATGGTAGAAGCTGCTTCGGACTACCGCTGATGCCTGTTGCTTTAGTGTCAGTTTTCAGTCTAAAATGACCTGGCAGATCTGCTGATGCTGATATTGTGATGTATAGAGTTGGACTGCCTGTAGCGTAGTACTGCTGTAAGTGCATCTTAATAGCAGCTTCAGTACGTCATCTGGTGTATAACTTCACAGCAGCATGCTGCATAGCCTCCTAACCATCATTTCTTCCTTTTTGTTGTTGTTATAAAGGTTTTTGCTTCTCTGTTGCCACCTATGCCAATCTTTTGGGCCCAGCATCTCCTAACTCTGTCAGCCGCTCCCCCACTGTCTCACTGGTGGGGATCCACATGGAGCAGGGTCCAAGAGTGCTGGGGGCCCATTACACATGGCAAGGGAGAGAGCTAGTTCTTCCTTTTTTCTGTGTTTCTCTTCCTTCCTGATCTGGAGCTGTGGTGGCATGGTGGGCTCATGTGCATGGAGCAGTGCATGTGCTCCCAGACCACAGACTCCCTGCAACCTCCTGATGTAATGACAGTCCCTCAGACCTCTGCTCTGACACTCAGCCTGCACCGGGTGTCAGCCGAGAGTGAGGAAGCTCACCTCCCCAGTCTGGGAGATGAGCCCAGTGGCCACTAAAATCCTCTCCCAGCTCCCCCCCACCAACCCCCCAGTGACTGGAGCTTGCTCCCAAACTCAGGTTGCTGGCATAGTGCAAGGTGTGACGTCCCGCACCTCAACCCTCAGTGCCACCAGGCTGGCCACTGAACCATCATTTCTAAGTGGGAGGCTAAAGAATACCCACAATTCATTACATTCAATAGCCCCATTAGAAATCCAAACCATCCATTACTTAACCTGTCGGCAGATGGGGTCCATATGGACCATCTAGCCTGCCCATCGACTAGAAACAAAATGGCTGCCTAGGCTGATGTGGTAATATGGTGAATCCTAGCTCTAGTCTAGTAGCACACACAGAGTGCCTCTCTGCTTCTACAGAAAGTGTCTTATTTCGCTTAAACTCTGAAGTGAGTTAATCTGTGATTGTATTCTACCAGAATAAGTAGCCATCTTAATCTGGTCTGACAGCCTATTAAAGTGGTTTACATTCTCCATAAAATCCTTAGGAATCAGTGTAACTGGCAAGCCAGCATCCCTAACACTCTGCAGGACTTTTTCACAACAGGTTTATTGGGGACATGCTCACAGCCACATCCAGTAAACAGATTTGAAGTAATCACGTGAGGCTTGTGGTTCACTCTGAACTTTCTTTACTGATAAAACAGAATGACCCAACTGTCTGTGACCAATGTATTTTAAATCACTTTGCTCCAGCTCCTTACTTCTGTCCATCTGCCCTGTCTGCCCTCTAATCTCTCCTTATATCTGAGTATCCAGCTCCCTACTTTGGCACAACTACAGGGTATGTATTGCATCACAAGTAACCCATGAACACCTGTGTTCCCTGTAATACCTTCTACAGCAGTGTCTGACAATAGTTTCAGTTTCGTGAGACATGGGGCTTGTTTTATGCACTGTGTACACCTGTTGGGGAATTTATCCACAGAAACTGCTTGGTGACATAGCTCATTTGTGCTACGAAAAGATCCATGGCCACTTTTCCATTCTATGAATGCCAGCAAAACCCCAAAATCAAGTCAGCGATGAAGAGGCCTTTTGGAAAACCAGTGAAGCAGGGAGTAGTAGCAGGTGGGATTCCACCTGTTAGTATGTTAGAAAGGTAGTTGTTCCTGGACAGAATTCATCTCTGCAAAACACCCGATAACTAGAAAGCCTGCCAAAACAGACACTGTTCTCTGAGAAAACAATGGGGAGGTGATTAAAGCAGCGGCTATCATTCTCAACTTTTTTGAAGGCCTTCAGGCAATAGCACATGAGGTCAGTGCAGGGAAGTCCTACTTGAGCCAGATAATGTGTCTGCTTCATCATTTACGTATGAATCTTGAGGGCTTGATCAGCATTTGACTATGAGGAGGACAACACTACTGTGGTACTGGTTGAGGAGATGTGCAGCACCCTGTTTAGAGATAGAAATGTAGAAACATAGACATTGATGGCAGATAAGGACTGCTAGGCCCACCTAGTCTGCCCATTTTCTCTACCTACTGCAAAACCACAGACCCTGCTGATCTCTGGCTTTGTTCTCTTTCCTGTTACTAGGGATCCTCAATGCGATCCCATGTATTTTTGAATTCCGCCACCACCTTTGCTGGGAGGCTGTTCCATGCATCTGCCACCCGTTCTGTGAAGAAATAATTCCTCACGTTACCTCTTAGTCTACCCCTTCCAGCCTCATGTCGTGACCCCTTGTTCTAGAACATCTCTTTTTGAAAGATGCTACCCTCCCAGGGGCGTCATGCCCATAGGGCCCAAGGGGCATGTGCCCCCAATATCATTCTCAAAACTAGTATAAAATATCCGTAAATGTATTTTATTTTCCAGAAAATCACAGGTCTAAAAATAATATTGACTTTTGAAGTCATAAATGGTGGGGTGGGGATCTGTTGGCGCCACATATCAAAGATTGGATTTTCAGGCACCATCTTACTCTGTGCACTCAAGGAGGACAGACTGAGGAGAAGATCGGTATGAGAAAAACTAAGCAAAACTGCAACCAAGATGGGTAAACGTTCACTTGTGGCGGGCCACGTTATTGAGTGAGATCGGCCATGGGTGTGTATGTGCCGCTGCTACTTCCCAGGATTGGAGTACTATCAGTACCAGCAGCAATAGGAGGGTGGGTGAGTCCAAATGTCTTTATTCATCGGTCTGGGTTGGCTTGTAAAAGGGCTCTGTTCTTGGAGGACGTTGTATGTGACAGGGGGTTGTGGCAGAGTGGGTGAGATAACAAGCCTAATTCTTCTGAGCTGTGCCCAATGTCCATCAACTACTTGATGAGCCAGCATGGCCCACAGACAAGGATTTCTGTGTTTCGAAGGCTGAGGAGTGGCGTCCACCTGGAATATTTTCTCCGTCCCCCATTTTCTTTTTTTGGCAGGTTCCTCTTCTCCGAATTGCCAATCCACTCCCCCTTCCCTTCCGACTTTCAGGTTTGGTTTTCCTTTTCTCAGGTGATGGACGTGTGAGCAGAGTTTTGTTTCATTTTCTGAAACATCATGGAAAGGAAGGAAATGAAACTCTGCTCACACGTCCATCATCTGAGAAAAGGAAAAAAGTTGCATCAGACATGCTAGTGTCTCTCCTTTGAATGGTTAGCTTTTGTTCCTTTTCCCTGAAAACTCAGAGTCAAATTGTAACTTAACCAGGTAAAAAGAAACCTGAATTTGATTTAGGGAATTCAGTTTTTTACCTTTTGAGTGTAGGCAGAAATGCTCATGGAACACAAAACTATGCCATTTTTGACTTTTCTTTCTTGGCATGTCTCCTTATTAAAGATAATATATAATGAGCAACAGGGATCCAGGGTTCTCACTGACTTTAACAACTGCAACCCACATAATTATCTTCAGAAGACTTTTGTAGGCATACAGGGCCAATACACACAATGGCTCTTGAGGAATGTCCTCCCGGTGGTGTTGGGGTGATGGACTTTAGGGGCATACAGAGGCTATCCATACTGCCATGCCATAAAACTGCTTTTATACAAAGCCCCACTTAGTGGCCAGGCAAGGAGTGTGTGTGTGTGTGTGTCTGGAGGAAATGGTGAGATATGTTGCTATCAGTGGCCAGCAGGGATACTTAGGTGGGGCAGGTGTTGGAGGGCTGCCTCTGAATGCCACAGATACTTGGGCATGAGGCAGGGTGTGTTGGGGTAGCACCATACACCTGGGATACTTGGACATGGTGTTTGAGTGTCACTGGACTGTGCAGTCCCGCTGGGAAAGTGGCAGGTGCCACAGTGCAGGGACCCAGAGCAACAGGAATAACGGATGCCCCCCGAACAAAGCAACATACTTAGTGGAAGTGACCAATGCAGACCAGCCTCCAGCATCTGCAAAAAGACAGTGGTCTATGCCACGAGCTGAGCAGTTGTGGGGTCTGGGGAGCAAGAAAATCAGAGAGAATACTAGTGATAAGAGTTCTCCTGGGTTCAGTGTAGGGGACACAGAGGAACACGACTGTTGGACCACCCCAGACACCAACAGAGATCTGTAAAAGTTTGGTTTTTGGGAATGAAAGAATCCTGTACTCAGCTGGAGCAGCAGGAGTGAACTGTGCCACATTCACCACAGCTTGATCCGCCAGGGATGCCCTGTGGTGCTGAGAGGCAGGCAGAGGAGCTGACCACCTGCCACCATAGACACGCCAATCAAAGTGGGGCAGATGGTCATGCAGCAGCAGAAGTTCAATAGGGTCTGGGTTGTCAGTCTGTGTTGTATTTTATTGTCATTCATCTGTTTCTGTTTGGAGGGTTTGCAAGAGGAGGTTGCTCATCTGGGTGTGGTGTTACCACTAATACCACCCTGTCATTTGTCAGTGTTGGAGGGTTATTAGTAAAGGCATTAATTTGTTGTTATTAGGCTTGCTCTGGTTTGAGAGCCTGCAGGATGTGGTTGTGTCTTGAATGGAATGTAAACTGTGTGACTTGGGTGGGTTATTCCCCGGCAGTAGGAGTTTACAAGTAACATTAATTAGTATTATCCTTTATTATGCTGTTCTGACAGTTTTACTTTTGTTAGCAATACTAAGTACAGTGTATTGCAAGCTGGCTGGCTCTGTTTGCAGTACTTCGTTTGGAGGGCCTGTTGGTAGGGAGGTGGTACTGATGTTTATTTATTTATTTTTATTTTAGTCTTTGGTAACCGGGTAAGGCCCACTAGGCACAAGTGCCTGTTTTCAGGAGTGACCTGGGAGCACTGGGTGGTTAAGTGACTTGCTCAGGGTCACACAGTATGCAAGTGGAGGTTGTGAGAATCAAACTCAGGTCTGGTCTGCTGGATGTATCATGTTCATTCACACCTCGTTCCTCTAACCTCCAGGCTATATTACCAGCCCAAATGTGATGGATTATTCTCACCTACATTTATTTCTGTCTTGCATTGCTCATCATGATCTCTATCATGCCTGTTCACAGTTTTTCTGGGTTGTTTGCAGTTTCATAATAAAAATGTAACTTTTATTGAAACATACTTTGGCACTAAGCATAGGGAAACCCACTATTTGTATATTGGTTAAGAATGCGCTACACATTCAGACAGTTTGCTTGCAATTTAAAGACAAGTGCTGACATGATGAGATGAGAGGTATGGTCCAGACTTCTGAGGTCAAACAGCACTTGTGCAGATAAATAATTTATCTGAAAGCTCACCATTGTATATTTCCTTTATACAATAAGGGATACTTTCTGACACTGCAGGGACATTTGCTTTTGATGTTTTTTAAATGATAGGTTGTGTGACTTTTTTGTCAACTTTCCAACTAGTACAGTGGTTGCTGTTAAATGCAACACCACTCATTCTGTACATAGTTTTGTGTTGAACAGCTTGTGTGCTCAAATTACCATGCTGTCATTTTGTTTTGTTTTAAAGTTATTTGCATTTGTTTCTTGCAAAAAAGTGAACAAAATTGAATTTTCTGCTATTTTTTGCTAATTATAAAAAAAACCTAAAAGGTAACTATAAATGAAACACCATTCATTTTGTAAATATTTTTCTGCTGAACACCTTTCGTTCTTACAGTATTATGCTATCATTCTTCGTTTTAAAGTTATTTGCATTTGAATACGGGGATATGTGACATCACTACTATGCAGATGAATGATAATGACATAAATAATGTCTGGATAAATGGTGATTAAATCACTACCGCATAGATAAATTTGATTTATTCAATGACTGTGCAGATAAATGGATTTATTAAATGGGGTTTGTGTCCATGTAGGGTATTAAATAATCCAAAAAAATTGATTAGCAGTTTCACATGTGAAAGTGCTAATTAGCTGCAAAAATGTATAATATATGGCACAGACTGGTAAGCAAAATGAAAAATACTTTGTTTTTAATGTGTTTTGTATGTGTAAACTTGAATAAAAAACATAAAAAAATGTTTAGCAGTCTAGTGCTATACAGTTCAGAAAATGGATAGCACCACCCTCTGATACTGAATAGCATTATGCTATGCTATACTAGCTATTTAATACCCTGCCATGCCTATTGCATGAATAAGGGATATGTGGGGGGCGACTGTGTGATAAAGCGGTTATCTTGTGAAGTTGCCATTGACCTCAAGTAACCTCATGAGTGGTGGAGCATGATGTAATAACTGTGTGTATAAATGAAATTTATACACACAGTTACTCAAATAAATGGATTCATCATACTCTGTTTATCGTCATCCCTATTGCATATATGCAAGTAATACATGGAAAAGATTACACAGTAAACAAATTATCAGCAAGAACAGATAACCTGTGTCATTATTTTTCATGCAAAACATTTATAGTCGATAACTGTAATAATCTGACTATTCAAATGCTTGCATTTCTGGCTTTTAGCAGGTAATTAATTAGTTAGTAATGGACTGTAAATAGCTAGCAGATTCACTGTATGGTAAAAGCTACCAAAACGCACCATTTCAGTTCAGTCTTTACAAAATTGCTTTGAAACTACAAGAGGTCACTGTCACAGACCGAACAAAGAAAAAAAAGTATCATAGTGACAGCATTTAGCATGTTAAGGAAAAGCTTCCTGGCCTTCTAAAAGTCACCAAAATGTACCATTTGACCTCAATTTTTCAAAATGTTCCTGGGGGAGCATGCTCCCAGACCCCCCTAGAGAAATTTTGATTTCATGTCCCTCCAAAATTTCTGGTTGCATGATGCCCCAGCTAGACTGAGTAAGTATGACAAGTCTGCTAAATACTGGTACCTTATCCAGCTGTGTTCTGCTTGGTGTATGTGTGTGTGTGTGTGTGTGTGTGTGTGTTTAAACATGTAACTTTCTATAGTACATTGTATAGTACTGTGAATCCTGTCTGCAGTGTTTTTTCTGCATATATATAAGTAATACATGGAAAAGATTACACAGTAAACAAAGTATCAACAAGAACAGATGACCTGTGTCATTATTTTTATGCAAAACATTTATAGTAGATTACTGTAATAATTTGACTATTGAAATGGTGCATTTCTGGCTTTTAGTAGGTAATTAATTAGTTAGTAATGGACTGTAAATAGCGAGCTGATTCACTGTATGGTAAAAGCCACCAAAATGCACCATTTCAGTTCAGTTTTTAAAAATTGCTTTGAAAATACAAGAGGTCACTGTCACAGACTGAACAAAGAAAAAAAAGTATCATAGTGACAGCATTTAGCATGTTAAGAAAAAGCTTCCTGGCCTTCTAAAAGTCACCAAAATGCACCATTTGACCTCATTTTTTAAAAATATTCCTGGGGGAGCATGCCCCCAGACCCCCCTAGAGAAATTTTGATTTTGTGCCCATCCACAATTTCTGGTTGCATGACACCCCGTACCCTCCTGTACCTTATTAATGCCCTTGAGATATTTGAAGGTCTCTATCAGATCCCCCATCTCCTTTCCTCCAGGATATACATATTGAGATTCTCCAGTCTCTCCTCATATGACTTTCTGTGCAAGCCCTGCACCATTTTGTTGCCCTTCTCTGAACTGCCTCTACCCTGTCTATGTTCTTATGGAATCTGGGACTCTAGAACTGGACACAGTACTCAGATGGGTTCACCTCGCTGGTGCGGCAGTCATGTTGCCAATGCCAATTATGGTACAGGCACATGTCGCCCAGCATTACTGTGTCAGACATTAGGTCTCCCAGGCAGTTACAGTGCCAAAGCGCCCTCCTGGGAAACAATCAGCTTTTGAGGGGGCTTTGCTCCCCCACACCCCACAAAACTAAAGGTAACCTCCTCTGAGACAGGCATACCCTTGAGGGGCCAGAAATTGTGTGGGCGCAAGGGACAGCATCAGTGAGGGGTGATCTGAAATCAAGATCGCCCCTGTCATTGTGACCCTTGTTACGGCACCCTAACTACAGCACCAAAATTCAGCTGCAGAGCTAACGGTATACCCTCCAGATGAGGTCTCACTAATGACTTGTACAGTGGCATCACCACCTCCTTTCTTCTGCTGGTGATACCTTTCCCTATGCCCCCCAGTACCCCATGGGCTCTCCCCACAGCCTCGGCATATTGTTTGAGCACCTTTAGGTCATCTGATATGATTACGCCCAGATCCCTTTCCTGTTTGGTGGCTTTCATTATCTCCTCCCCATCATGTAAGCCTCCCCTGAGTTCCTATGCCCCAAATGCATGATTTTGCACTTCTTTGCATTGAATCTTAGCTGCCACACTCTTGACCATTCTTCTAGTTTCCCTAGATCCCTCTCATTTTTTCCACCCCTCCTGGAGTGTCTACCCTGTTGCAGATCTTTGTGTCATATGCAAAAAGGTATACCTTTCCTTCCAGCACCTCCGCAATGTCATTTATGAAGACATTGAACAGGACTGGCCCCAGAACTGATCCCTGTGGCACCCTGCTCGTCACCATCCTTTCCTCAGATTGAGCTCCATTTACCACCACCCTCTGTGTTCTATCCCTCTATCAATTTCTAACCCAGTTTGCCACTTTGGGACCCATTCCCAGGCTGCCTAGCTTGTTTACAAGTCTCTTATGAGGAACGGTGTTGAAGACCTTGCTGAAATCCAGGTAGGTCACATCCACTGCTCCCCCCGATCCACTTCCCTGGTCACCCAGTCAAAGAAATCTATAAGATTTGTTTGACATGACCTTCCCACTGCAAATCCATGCTGCCTCAGATCCTGTACTCCACTGGATTCAACATGACCACAGTCCTTTCTTTTAGCAGTGATTCCATTAGTTTCCCCATCACCAAGGTCAGGCTATCTGGTCTATAGTTTCAGACTCCCCTGCTCCTACCTCTGTATAGAGGGACTACATTTGCTCTCCTTCAGTTCACTGGAACCACTCCTGTTTCCAGCGATTCATTGAACTGGGCTGCAGTGGTGCTGCCAGGACCTCCCTAAGTTACCTTAATATTCTAGGATATTAAGATATCTGAATAAATGCCATGTTTCAAAAAGAGCATTTTGTCTTTGCCTTTATTCCTGGTTTCCATTCTTCAGAATCTGAAGCAAAGCATCCTGCCATCAGGCACCGATGTGGATCACTTGAAAACCATGCTTTGAAACAAAGTGACCGTCCTGTCTCAGTCACTAGGGTTCTCAGAGTCACAGTATTCATGAACAGAAGAAAAGTATTGGTTGGCACTGCTCTGCTTGTTGGGCATGCCAGGTGTTATGTGAGGAGGAGGTTTGTTCCATGTCTGTCAAACTGGCTAGACAGACAGATATTCAGAGAGACAGACAGACAGAAATACAGACAGATCGAGCAGTAGCTAGACAGATGCATACATACATACATAGAGATAAATAGGTAAATGGAGATGGATGGATGGATAGATAGATGAATAAACAGAGAGACAGACAGACAGGCAGACAGACAGATGGGTGGTTGGAGAAGAAAGAAAGATAGATACATAGACAGATACAGTTTCCTGATATATTGCTATATAGATAGATACAGTAGGCACTGTCTGTAGAGAGGCAGAAAGACAGAGAGATAGAGAGTTAGCTAGATAGACACAGACAGACAGACACAGATAAAGAGATAGATAGACAGATAGATGCTGTATGTAAATAGAGAGGTAAGTAGATAGAGACAGACAGAGTAGATATAGGTAATTTATTTAAAAATGCCCTTCCACTGTCTAAGGTGTTGCACATAATAAAATCCATATACTGTACAAATAAAAAAACATGAAACAAAGGGAAGTCTAGTGATTAGTCTAGTTACATTACTGTACTGCATTATTAACAGAGTTCTGTACTGAATTGTAAGGGATCAAGGAAACATTAGAGTGTATAAACATCTGACAACATTTTTTTAAATAAAACTGAGTTAGACAGCCCCATAGATAGTAATCACAGTGTAGAAGCAATTGATATCAGTATAAGGTACTGTGTCACTGGGTTAATACAGATTACAGATAGAAAATGGCCAATTGCATATTCTGTGCCAGGCCATTGCAGGTCTTCGCGCTTTATGAGGAAGACTTACACGGGTCACTTGTGCATTGCCACTCATGAGCAGGTGGAGCTGGAAAGCACCAAGGAGGAGAAGAACCTAGGTGTAATGACAGAGAGCGTAAAATCCCCAGCACTGTATGAGAGCTGTGGGAAAGGCAAATGTGATGCTAGGATGCATAGGGAATGGGATAAACATCAGAAGAAGGGAAGTAATTCTCCCACTGTATAGGTCACTGGTGAGGTCACATCTAGAGTACCGTACAAGAGACTGAAGTTCACACTGGTGGAAAGACTGTGACAAAGTGAAAGCACTACAGCGCAGAAGGTCTGGGGACTAGGGGGCAAGCTATATGAGGACGGGCTGCAGGACTTGGACATGGACACCCTCAAGAAGAGAAAGGAAAGGGGTGACATGAGACAAACATTTAAGTAACTGCATGGGATAAACAGGGGGAAGTCAAGCAAATTTTTTTTCCTTGATCTCAAATATAGGGATGAGGGGGAACTCACTTAAATTAGCAGGGGGGAAATAAAGGACAGATGTCCTTAAACCCTTTTTCATGGGAAGAGTGGTGGACAAGTGGAACAAGCAACCAGAAGAAGTGGTAAGGGTCAAATCGGTAAGCAGTTTTAAAGAGGGATGGGGCAGGCATATGGGTGTAATCAGAAGTTGGGGGGCAGAAATGAAGGGGTGTCATGGCTACTAAGGTCAGAGCAGCATACTGAGGCAGGATGGGCAGACTGGTGGGTCAGTGGGCCTTTTTCTGACAATAATGTCTATGTATCTATGTGTGAGTTACATAGGCTCATTCCTCTGAGACAACAAATATAGAGGCATTGGCTTTGGCAGGACACTCACGGAGACAGAGGCAGGAGCAGTCAGGTGAGATTCCATTATAGTTTCTAGGTATTTAATACAAATCAATTATTTATTATATAAAATAAAAGGAGCAACCAGAAACCCACAACTGCTAACATGAATTATTATTTGCACTGCATATAACACAGCACTGCAAATCACATAACTTGTTCTAAAATGCCGATAGTTACTAATGCTTTATTATTGTTTTCAGATACCTAAAAATAACTCACCTATAAAAGCCTCATAAAGTATTCATAGTGGATCTGTCAAAAACAGCATTACCAGTGAAAACTGGAAAACAAAATCAGTCTAGTTCCACACATGGATGGATTTTAAAAAGCTATTGTAACACACAATCAGCCTCGAGAGGAAATCATCATTATATATTAGACCTGTGGGCAGAGGAAATTGATTCTTTCCTTACAGGTTGAACCTTTCAGCAACATCCCATGAGGAAGGTCAGAGGGAGGTTATGTGAATATTATATCACCAGAGTACTTCCTCCTTCCAGACCTGGAGACCCATGGACCACAAAGTCCATGCCCATCCATTCAACAAACAGACTTTAATGTGTACTACAAAAGAAGCACTGTTAAAAAGTGCAGTAGTGTGCAACCCAAACCCCTATGTGTTAAGTGTATTTCAAGAAGTAGAGAAGGAAGGAAGGCAAGGGATTTGGCTTTCTACAGCGCCTTTCAAACAAACCGCATTACAAAGTACTTTACAATCCAGAAAATGGAAGGGAGAAAATATTGATGGGATTCAGGCATGCAGAGAAATTCAAGCAGCACAGAAAGAGATTAGAAGATTACAGAGGTTACATACAGGAGGTAAAAGCATTGGTATTTGTTAGGCTAAAAATGTCATCATGTAGTTTTGTAGAATTAATGTATTGTTAACATAATAGGAGTCCTCAAAACTTATAAGTATATTTTATTTCTCTCAGATGTTTTTAAAACAGCTACAATAACTGGGAGCATTTTCTCCCATGGGGAAACCCAGTTATAATTCGCGTTATAACCTGCGCGTTATAACAGCAAAGACCATGCGGGTTCCCTCACTCCATGCATGCACCTGCTTCACTCTCCACTCACACAGTGCCTGACACTTGTCCACTGATGTCTCCACCACCATCACTTGGTGGTAAGTGAATGTAAAAAAAAACAACAAACTTGCCTCTCAGCAGCACAGTTTTAGAGTCCTCGATTAAATCTAAAAAAAAAAAAAAAAGGTTTCAACAGTCGCTCGGCCGCAGACCGCTGACAGTGCTTCATCCAGACCAAATTGTGGCTGTTTATTTTATACAATTGCTGTGGTGAGAAAATTTCCCCTCAGCAATTATATAAAATAATACATGGGGTGGTGTGTTTAACTTGAGATTTTACACACACCCTCTGTGTTGGATGCTTAAATAAACCTCAAGCTTTGCTCTCAGGGTTTATGCAGCATCCAACACTGAGGTGTGAAATTCATTAAACACACCACTCCATGTATTATTCTACATTTTATTACCAGTTTTATAATTGACTCATGTGATTAAAGGTGAGCCGCAAATGGCAATTTTTAAAAATCCCTTCCCTCGATGTTACTTGTTGACTTTATAGACTGGGTTCATGCTGTGGATGTGTTAGAATGGTGCTCGCACACCTTTCTGATGACAAACAGCAGAGCACCTCATCAAAATGTTTAATTTATTCATAGTGGGTGTGGACAGAGAGCAGGGACTTTTAAAAAGTTCAGAACCCCATACCTTAGTTCAGGAGTGAAAAGCAATAAAAAAATGCAGAGATTGATATTTTGTCAGAAATACATTATTACCAAAAAATGATGGCAATGTTTTTCTGTGAACAAATACAGCTGCTGTTAGTGACTTAGGCAGCAGCACATAGTGAGTAATGAAGCAGCAGTTGTGAGATTCAAACCTTCATCTCCAGGCTTGGCTTATAGCTAGGTTACCACCTGTGCTGATTTTCAGAGGACAGTCCTGATTTAAGAAGTTGTGTCCTGCAAAAACAGGAAAAATACTATATGTCCTGATTTTATAGCAGAAAAAATATTTACTAACTTTCCACTAAATGTTGCAGAAAACAACAATACTTCAACTAAAATACCTTAAAATGATAGGAAACAATAGAAGCAACTAAGAAGCTACAATACTTAGCCTTAATTCTGATTATATAGAGAAAACAAGTCTGTTGCATTGGTTGAGATTACATACTGTCCTGTGAAAAACCAAGTTTCAGTAAGAAATATCCCACTTTGGGCTTCTTAAAAGGTGGTAACCCTACTCACAGCTCTGCCCTCTAACCACTGGACCAAAACTGCCTCCTGGGAGAAGGTAGGTTTATGTCAAAGCTTCAGTAAAGATAATGGATTTGTAGTGTCTAGCCATGCTAATCAAAGGACACCGTAGAGGAAGGTGACGCCCTTGGTGTATCTGGGCTGTCTTGCAGTTTACAGAAAAATTGATCCGTTTACATGCAG
This sequence comes from Neoceratodus forsteri, assembly GCA_016271365.2. Taxonomy (NCBI): domain Eukaryota; kingdom Metazoa; phylum Chordata; order Ceratodontiformes; family Ceratodontidae; genus Neoceratodus; species Neoceratodus forsteri. Next base: position 22,323,958 of record JADMNL010000034.1, on the reverse strand, counting down.
GCTATTGCACAGACTTGAGAGTTTACTCAGGAAAAAAATGCAATCCAGGTTCCAAGGGGAAGTAATAGAATTTATTGGAAAAGACAGGAAAATCACACTGACGGTACAGGAAAAAAATATCCTACTCATATGGAAGCTCTGATACTTTAGTACTTTGTTTTTAATAAATTAAAACATTAATTTTATGTTTGCAAGCTGTTGGAGTTTCCTGTGGTTTTGCACCAGAACCTTGTCTGTTTTTGGCAAAATTTCAGTGTAGCTTTGCTGTGCTCACAGGGTTGCAGAAGATTCCTGAGTGCTCATAGTGACATTTTGCAAGCACCCAGCAAATCAGGCTGGGGCTCTCCTGCCAGTTACTGCCATCTCTCTCAGGATTGTGCATCTAGCCTTGTGACTGGTTGGAGGGGGATTGTAAGACTGGTGACGTGAAGGGAGAAGGAAGGGAACCATTTATTTTCTTTATTTTTTTAGTCTTTGGAAACTGGGTAAGGCTCACTAGGCACAAGCACCTGTTTTCAGGGTGACCTGGGAGCACTGGGGAGGTTAACTGAGCTTGCTCAGAGTCACACAGTATACAAGGGAGTGAGAATTCAACCCAGGTCTGCTGGATGTACCAAGCTCATTCACAGCTCATTACTCTAACTTGTAGGCCATACTCCCATTGGACACCATGGAAATATTTTTATTTATTTATTATTTTTTTTAATTTAAACATTTGGTGACAGGGAAAGGCACACTGAGCCAGGGCTCTTCTCCAGGTGTGACCCAGGGGAAGGGGTACAAGGAAATACAGGGAAATACAAGGCAAAACATTGAACAAACAGAACTGCATCTACAATATAGGCAATGTATACAATATATGCCATATATACAGAATAAACACTATCTACAACAGATTCCAGTATATACAATGGAGACACGTACAGAAAATTGCCTATACAAGAGTGCAATGAACCGTGCTCAAATAAGTTTAGCACAGATATGACTAGTTCACTGGGATACTTGAAGTACAGGCAATAACTCATCATGAGAGACAAGGGAGTCACACTTAGTCCTAAGGGGGGTAATGGGAGCAGATTGGATAGGGAAGAAGGCGAATGAGAGGAGGCGTTATGCAGGAGAGGGACTGGGAGTTCCATAAGTAGGGAGACGATAGTGGAAAAGCTGATTTGCCCATGTTAGATGAGGGGGTATGGAGAGAAAAAAGGGGAGAGTCCCTGGAGCTTAGGGAGTATGACAAGGCTGGAGAAGGAGAGAGGAGGAAGAGATGTAGGAGGGGAGTAAATTGAACCAGTATTTGGAAATAAAGGCTAGGGAGTGAACAAAGCATCTGTGAGTGAGTGGGGGGAGATTTAAGGATGATAAAAGGGAGCAGTGGTGTGTTTGGCAAGGAGAGTTTGAGGTAAAATGACAGAAGGCATAATAGAGGGAGTCAATCCGAGAGAGGGCAGTGGAGGTGGCAGTGCCATAGACAACATTGGCATAATCAATGTCAGGTGGGTTCATTTTGGTTAGAAGTTCCCTGCAGACATGGAGAGGGAGTAGGTCTTTATTATGGTATAGTACACCGAGCTTGGGGTGGAGTTTGGAGGTCGGGTAGTTGATGTGTGTGACGAAAGTTAACTGTGGATCAAGCCAGACCCCTAGGAATTTGTATGAGACAACAGTCTTTAAGGGGGAACTATCAAGGGAAATTATTGGGTAGGATAATTATGAAGTGAAGGAGTGGGGGACACTGTATATTAGGGAAGGAAGATTATTGGTGTGGGATGGGGGACCTGCATTGTAGAAGGAGCAGAATCTGGTAATGGAGTTGCTGCTAGACAGCAGGAATGAATCAGAGGTGCCACTGGACCTCTACTGGGTGGCTAGAATCGTTACATGGGAATATTGCATTACAAATGTATGGTGGGGGGATGGCTAGGGGTTGTTTTAGGTGACTGATAGGTTGCCACTAGACATCAGGGATTCCTTTGAACACTCATTTTGTTCTACATTTTTTCAATTTTTTTTTTAAAAAGCAAGATTATTAAGCTGGCTTGTTGGCACATTGGTAGAGCTACCGCTCACGATGCTGGCTACCTGAGTTTGGTAGCAAGCTTGCGTCATCAGAGGGCCAGCTGGGGAGGAAGATTAGCTCCAGGGACTGCCTCCTCCTTCTGGGGTGGAGGGCTTGCAGAGCCTAGTGTCCAGTTGGTCCCTAGTGGTATGCTGGGGAAGGCACCTAAGACTGCCTAAGACAAGGCAGGAGGGTGTGGCAGATGCTGATGTGCAACATGCAGGAGTGCGCGGGGTATCTCATGGCATCATTGCATGCCATGACACTCAAGAAGGACAAAAAAGAAATCACTGACCACAGGATGGCACTCTGACCTCGAGGCCCCCCACACTAACTGGGCTCGCCAGTCCAATTACCTGATCCAGTTCCCAACAGGGATTGGGGACCCATTGACCTCATCAGGGGCAGGCCCTGAGGGTACTGACTGGCAGATAAGTCCCGATGGACGACAGGGTGATGGGGCTAGGGGGTCACAGCTGAGGGAGCCATCCAGTGAAGAAAGGGAGAAAAAAAAGATTATTTTGAAATCCATTTTAGACTAGAATGCTATCACTGGCATGGGCACTGGGGCAGGGTATTCACAGCTAGGTGGGTGGTGGGCTTATGAGTTTTCAAATGTCTAAAAATGGAAACTGTCTTTTGTTGGGAGAACAATGTCTTTTTTGTTTTGTTTTGTTAAGCCATATACTATACCAAATAAAATATGGGCAAACATAAAGAGCTCAGTGTGTTTTCATCTTGGGGTTAAGATGACATCATGGGCCTCTTGAGCCTCGCTCTCAAGGTCCATATGATGTCATCTCAATCCCTCAGTGGAAGCACAACCTTGTTGTGTATGGTTGCCTCTAAATTTTTTTTTTGATTATTTGTTTGTAGTTCCACAGATGGGGGGAGATTGTGCCTTCGGTTCCTCCCCCCACTTTCTAGCCAGCTGCCACCATGGTCTTGGGCAGAGCTCTGAAAACCCCATCACTACCCTTCCTTGGTTGTTTTGCAGCGGGTACATACCTTACCACCACGGAGACCAGGAGGGTGGACCTAGGAGGCAGCTGACTTGTGTGGGACTGTGGTGGCGCCGGTGAGCAGCCTTCATGCTGCCAGGGATTTTTTCCTTTGGAGTGGTTCCCCTACTGGAGGCGGCATGCAATGATGCCAATGGATGAGCATATACGCTTCCGTATTTGCTCTTCCCAGTGTCTGTCTCCTCCCGCCCCTTACTTCTGCAGTGTCAATGGTGATGCCCTCCAGCTTCCACTAGGGGGCAGCCACACACCGACTGCTGATGACCCTCCCTTCCCGGAGAAGGAGAGTAGTCCACTGGATGCTCAATCCTTCCCCAAATCTGCCAACCCCTGGTGACCTGTGCTTGTTCCCAAATACAGGTTGCCAGCGAAGTCGAGTGTGGCGTCCAGCACCTCAACCCTCAGTGCCACCAGGCCAGCAATGGTTGCCCATAATTGGTTCTATATTTTGTGATCTCAGTTTCGTAAAACTAACTTGTGGATTGGTGGTTTGCACTGTGCAGCAACTAAGGGTGGTGGGGGTACTCCTCTCCTCTATGGTGTACTGGCAATCTTGATGGAACTGTCAAAAATCACAGTGATATGTTCAGTAGGGACATGGGAATGGCTGATAGAAGCAGACCATCTAAAGCCACCATAAGTGTTCCTTACTGCTCATTATACAATGGCAAAAAAATCCTGGACCTGATTGGTCGTCTTAGGCTGGACCTGTGATGTTGTCCCAGCACAACATCACGGGTCTACTGCATCATTATGGAGCAGCCTACTCTCTATTTTGCATCTCCTCTTAAGAAACAAAATTATTTTTCCACACTAATAAAAACATTCTTTAAAATAATTTTTTATTTTATATATAACACCGAGCCATTGTATAATAGCAATAATGCCCTCCAGGGTGTGTGTCATTTGGATAATGTCACGCCTCAGGTGTTGGACACTTCTCGTCCCGCCTTATGCCCAACCACCTGAGGCGGACGTTATCCCAGCAAGACACACACCCTGTTGGGCATTATTGTTTAATTAGTTGATTCACCTCATGTACATCTCTCAAGTCCCTGCCCAATTTAACTTTTCATCATCATCATCCAAATGAATCTGTTATGCTTCTTGTGAACCAAACAAAGTGCTGTACAATAAAAATACACCAATGTGTATATGTTACACAGCAGATAAAAATAGTCATGAAAGCAGCAGTATAATATAAAAATAATGTTTGGGAAGGTGTATTATAATTATTTTTACTGACCCAAGGTTTATGAAGACATCACACACTGAGGATGAGGGGCTGGCAGAACAGCCTAGAGGTTAGAGTTATGAGCTGTGAATGAGCTTGGTACATCCAGCAGACAGACCTGTGTTTGATTCCCACAACCTCCACTTGCATACTGTGTGACTCTGAACAAGTCACTTAATCTCCATTGCTCCTCGGTCACCCGAAAACAGGCACCTGTGTCTAGTGGGCAAGGCATCTGGCATCAAGGAAGGGGAGGTAAGAATACAGACAGCAGTAGTGGATGTGAGGGGGGGGCAGTCTAAGGCAAAGCAACAGAAGGTGTGAACGAGGGAGTCTAATCTCTCAGTCCCTTGTTACACTCAGTTTTGCTTCATCACTGTCATGTTCTCTTAGTTGCCAAGATGTTCCTTTCTTAGCTTCCTACTAACCCTCACTATTAGCTATATGAGTAGGTTTTATTTTATATTGAATGTCATCTGTATAGGGATACACTGTGGTTTTGTTGGTCTTTTCTTCAGAATCATCCACTTCCAGTCTGGGCTTCCCATTTTTGTTCTAAATCCATTAAAATATGTTTCCCAGAAGTATGAATTTTTCTTATCCCTCTGTTGATTACTAATGCCTTTAGTAAGGAGATATTTACAATGTTGTGTGCACTACTGCCCAGGGTGTTCCTTATTGGGCAACCATCTATTGACTCAATCAGATGACTCTTAACAATGCCATCTTACATGTCAGTTAACTACACTGTAGTTACAGTATAACTACACTGTAGTTGCAGTATAACTACACTGTAACTGCACTGCAATGTAGTTGAATGCATCAAACATGTAACTATAGTTTATTTACCCTGGTGCATGTAAATTAATGATTAGTTACATTGAAATTGATACTTAAAATAAAGTGTAACCCAACATCTAATGCAGCCTCATTTTGTTTTCTGTCCTTGATGTGCTGGGTGAGGTAACAACATTTATAAATATCTTTTTAAAGCCGAGTCACCCTTATCTGTCACCTGTTTCATTTCTGCTTGATTAGCCTCCAACCCCATAGAGACACTTTTAAAATCCACCAAGTATTCCTAATTTACCTTATATTTCGTGCACTTACATTGCTGTCGTACTTTATTAGCTATGAGTAGGGCCGTATGTTTGTCACGTAAGTCATGAAAGTCATTGATTCCATACTTTTTCTCATTTTTATGCAAACTCCATGACTTTTGCCATTTCCCATGGTGGCTTCTTGATTTATGGAATTTTCCATGACAACACCATGATTTTTAGTATTTTTCATCAAAACACCATAGTTTTTGGTGTTTGCAACGACAGACTCATCACTGTGTGCCTCAGGACTACAATGCACTTGGTCCCCAGTCAGCCCCAGTGTGGGATTCTGGGACCTGCACATGAGTCCCGGTCTCTGAGAAGGCAGCCCAGTGTGCTGCCTCCTGCTACTGGACCAGCCTAACAATTAAGTAATAATGACTGAGAAGCCAGTCATTTCCAAGAGATTAATGATTGGCTGAGGGGATGGGTGACATGAGGCAGTGTCAATGGCCTCTTCCCTCCAGACAGTCATTAATCCAAGGAAATAACCAGCTTTGAGGTTGTTATTGTGATTATAAGTCTGACAAAGTCTCTTGGGGTGAAGTGCTGAGGTGCTGTTTACTTTGGGTGATAGTTATTTTGGACTCCTCAATAAATGAGTTTTGACTGATTTTTTTGAGTCTTCAAGTTTGTATTTTGGAGTGCTTAGTTCCTTCTTTGAACATAAATATAGCCTTACTCTCACCTGTGTGCGAAACACACTACCCCCACCTCCCCCCACCAAACCAGACCCTATTTTACAAGTATCCCCCCACCCAGCCCCTCTGTGTCCCTGACATCCTCCTCCATCCACCAGCACCCAGAAAACATTTGTCAGTGCTGCTGTAGTCAAAGAAAGGAGTACCCGGTGCAGAGCATCTGCTCTGGTCAGTGTCCCAATGACTACTGACTTAGTCACGTACATGAATGTTGAATAGTGATGTCATTGCTCCTAGTAAAACCTGGTTGTCTAAAAATTCAGTCTCTCAGGTATCACTAGGAACAAAGACATCACCATTTATCCATGCATGCAAAAGGGACTGCACTGGGGGACTGTTTTCTTTATTATAGCATTACATTGAAAGATATTTTCGGGGTACCAGTGGGAGAAGGAGGGTGATGGGAGGCTAGAGGAGGGTTTGGTGGGGGGATACTTGTAAAATAGGGTCTGGTCAGGTAGGGGCAGTGTGTTTGGTGCACGAGTGGGGAGAAGGGTATATTTAAATTAATAAATTTTCCAGGCAGCGGGGGAGGTGCATGGGTGAGTAGCTGGCTTGGACAGAGAACTCAGTCCATGACAGTAAATGGGGCAGCATCAGGGGATAGGGAGGTGACAAGCAGGGTGCCACAGGGGTCCATACGCAGACCATTACTATTTAATATCTTCATGAGAGATATCACAGAGAGCTAAGTGATGGTGTGCCTGACACAAAGCTCTGCAACAGGGTGGATGCTGCACAGGGGCAGAGCAAATGAAAGTGACCTACTCAGACTGGAACATTGGTCCAGCTTGTGGCAGTTAAAATTAAATGTGATAAAGTACAGAGTTATGCATCTGGGCACAAGCAACCCAGAGACAGACTACTACCTGGGAGGGAGAAACTAGCAACCACCCATCAGGAGAGGGATCTAGAGATTATCATATCAGACAATTTGAAGGTAGGTGGATGATGCGAAGGCAGAAAAAGAAGGCCAGCAGGATGCTGGGATGCATAGGAAGGCATCACAAGCAGAAGAAAGGAGGTGATCCTGCTATGTACAGGTCCCTGGTGAGACCCCACCTTGAGTACTGCATCCTGCTCTGGAGACCTTATCTCAGGAAGGACATAGATAGATTGGAGACGGTACAGAGAAGGGCAACAAAAATAATACAGTCTCCATAAATTGCCATACGAAGGCAGGTTGCAGGAACTCAACATGTACTCCCTGAAACAATGCAGGGATAGAGGGGACATGATTGAGACATTCAAGTTTCTGAAGGGTATAAACAGAGTCTCCACCCAGGAGCTCTTTATAGTCAATGGCACCAGTAGGACAAGAGGACATGAGATGAAATTGAGGGGAGAAAGATTCAGTGGCAACATGCAAAGGTTTTTCTTCACAGAGAGGGTGTTTGACCCATGGAATGGTCTACTGGCTGGAGTTACTTACTCTAAAACAGTAGGGGAATTCAAAGCATCTTGGGACAGACACAAGGGGATTGTCTCACAGAAATCCTAAAAGGGGGATAGGGCTCAGGGCAGACTAGATGGATCTTTGGTCCCCATCTGCCACTAATTTCTATGTTTCTATGCTAGTGGAAGATGGGTGGGGGGTTATAAGATTTCAAAGTGTTCGAGACATGGGGAGAATTACACTGCAATGGGTGAGGGAGGTAGTGTATGCATTTTTTATAAGCACAACATAGTCTATGCCGACCAAGTGGCGCTGAGGTTGAGGCACTGGATGCCACACCACGTGAGTCATCGGTAGACCCAGGTTAGGGAATGGACTCGGGCCACCGGGGCTGGGGGAAGGAAGGATGCGTGTCCTCGTCAGCGCTTCCTTCGGGCGGGTGAGGGACATGCACCGCGCTGCAGTGACACTCAGCAGAGGCTGGGTGTCTGGCAGGGTGCGGGGCATTTACAAGGGGGGGGAGCCGGTGGACGTCTGCACTCAGTGCGCTGGCATCAGTGCACACCTGGCTCCTCAGTGGGCATACAAAAATTCCTGAGCCTGACTCATGACGCTGCCTATGCGCCTGGCCTGTATGGCTGTCCGCCACGCCACTGACTTAATTACGGTGCCGTGGGCCACTCGAACCCTGAACCCTGCCCTGGGGGAAGCCAGGGAGGCAATGCCAGGTAGCTGGCACCTTTCCTCATAGTAGATAGGCAGACAGCCATGCTACACGGCCCCACTCTGTGGGAAAGTCAGGGAGTATTAGCAGTGGAGGATGTGGCAATCGGAGGGCGTAGGCAGGAAGATGGCTCGTAGCCTCAGAGCAAGGGGCAAAAAGCATAATAAATAAAAATAAACACAACATAGTCACCAATAATAATAAAGTTAGTGACAAAGTCTGTTTACCCTCTAGGAAATTCTTGAAGCTTCACAAATTGCAAATTTACCAAGTTTGCGCCAGCTTCGCTGGTGAATGAAAACTTCACAACATCTCTAAGCAGGAAGGAGGGGGAAACATGCTAGAAATATACAAATTTCTACGTGAGTTACACAGGCTAGACACAACAGTGTTGTTTACCATAAAAGGGACCACATCCACCAGAGGGCACAACTATTAGTTGGTAGGGAGTAAATGCAAAAAGGATGCAAGGAGCTTCTTCTTTACAGAGAGAGTGGTAGTGGGTTGGAACAGCTTGGCCATCAAGATGGTAAACACTGGCAGTGTGGTGACATTCAAGGCAGGGTGCAATAAATTCAAGGGGGTGTTGGGGGGGGAAGGTGGATCTGGACTGGAGTATTGGGAAGGAGCTGAGGGTCATTAGGTAGGGAGAGAGACTGGATGGGCCCTCAGTATTCTATGTTTCTATTCCTTGTAGCAGAACCAAGCTATATTGCTTGCATTAGGGGAGCAGGAGCAGTCCATTTTAGCAGAAACGGAGAATTGTACTGCAAGTCTGGCCGTGATCTACCTCTTGTAAATATGGGTGCCTCACACAAGCCTTATTTGTGTAGGTAAAGTTACCACTTTGTTTCTGTAGGTCAGGCCTGTGACGTGAATGTCAGGCCCCGGCTCTTTCAGATATGTATATAGGAACTTATAGCCACAAGTGGCAACCCTAACATCATTAAAAACTAGGAAATGCTAAATGGAAGGAGATTTGGGGTCCTGTGTGTTTGCCTTCTACAATCCAGACAGTTGCAGAATTTAATATCTTGTAAAATACTGGCAACCATTAGTAACAAAGCTGCTGATGCCTCAGGGAAAACTTTGGAAAAATTATCATTTTGACAAAATTCAGCTTGTATTTCTCATAGCTTCTCTAAATTTCCCCTTGCCTTAATTTATTACTGAGAAAACTGGCACAGAAACAGGACCATGATCCCTTAAACTTCATCTGCTAATACAGCTTTCCCCTTGAAATCATAATCCTCCTTTGTGATGTCATGGTCTGTTGCATGGGAATAACCATAATTATCACAGGCAGAGTATTATGATATCACATGGGGAATAAGCAACAGGAGCTGAGGAATTCTCAAGAAAAAAAGATCCTGTTTTTCTGCATTATGACCTCAGTAACAAGTATTTGTCAATGCTGAACATTTGCTTGCTTGCATTTGCTGTGTAGTTGTTGGGCATAGATAGTGCAGTTGACAGAAAAATACAGTGAATGAAGTAACAGTGAGAAGTTCATAAGGACACGCAAGGCACAGAAAGTGAGAGACATCACTCATGCTTCCCCAATTAAAGCTACACAGATGGCTAGAAGTTTCGGAAGCATGTTCAGCAGAAATACAAACACATGGGGCATTCACTCAGATGGATTATTGCACTATTATGTTGAACAAAGAGTAACTGCTTATCTTGTTAATGGTTGTGAATATGTGCATTTAGTATTATATTGGCTTTCCATTACATGCATTTACATGGAATATAGCATTTTTTGGCTACGTAATGTGAACTGGACCCAGGTCCGACAAGTCTCCTCATGAGATGTGTGAAGTCTGTTGGTCCAGTGTTCACAGAGATTGTTTGGTGTTTGTTTTCAGAGGGTTGTTCTCCAGTGCACTGAAAGAGGCATTAGTGAAGCCCTCCTGAAGAAACTATCCCTTGACCCTGGACGTCTTGGCGAATTATAGACCTATCTCTAACCTTCCTTTTAGGTAAGGTTATCAAGAAAATACTGGCTCTGCAGCTTGAGCCCATCTCACTACTTTTGACATCTTTGAGCCTCAGTCAAGATTTAGGGTCTAGACACAGTACTGAAACTGTACTAGTCAGGGTGCATAATGATCTCCTCAGTACTAGAGACAGAGGAGAATGGTAACTTCTCATCCTCCTTGATCTCGATTCAGCCTTTGTTGCTGTGGACCATGGTGTGCTGTTGGATCACCTAAGGGAGCTCTGTGGAATCACCAGCACCATCATCAACTGGGTTGAGTCCTTTCTCACTGCTATGATGCAGAGAGTAGTGATAGGGAGTTTCTCCTCCCGCCCTAAGTCCCTACCATGTGAAGTCTCCCAGGGCACGATCCTCTCGCCCATGCTGTTCACAGTGTACCTGTTGCCCCTGGGTGAGATCATTAGTCACTACAATGTGGGTTTTCACCGCAATGCAGATGACACCCAGCTGCACATGTCTCTTGCATCCGGGACACATGGTGCCATGGAGGTACTAAATGCATGTCTGGCTGAGATTCATGACTGGATGTTCTCTAACTGACTGAGACTTAACTTAGACAAAAAGAGGTACTGTGATAGAGCCTGGTGGTTGGTGGGAGGCAGAGACTGATGGGATGGGCAATGGCTTATTGTTGGGTCCCATCTGGCTGGCGGACTCTACCAAGGTGAAAATCTACAGTTATCCTGACAACAGCTTGACACTTGAAGCCCAGATGTCATCTGTTGTCCATAGTGGTTTCTACCACTTGAGGTATATGGCCTGGATCAATACCCTAATCCCGCCAGATGACCTGCCTTACTGGTGCATGCACTCAGCCACCGCTAACAGAATGGAAATTTCTCCTCATTAATGCCAGAAGTCTTAATAACAAAATTCGATGAACTTGTCTACACCTTATATATGCATAATATACACATTTGTGCCAACACGAAAACCTGGTGGAGGGAGGATGACCCCTGGGACAAAAATATTTCAGGCTATACCCTGTTTCACAAGGATAGAGTTTGTTCAAAAGGGGGAGGAGTTGCCCTATATATGAATGATAATATTAATGTAGAACATATACAGTAGAACTTACCCAGTGGCCAAATATAGAGGTACTATGGATTAAAATCTTCCCGCCACATCTAAATAGTATCAACCTTGGGATAGTTTATAGGCCACCATCTATTTCACAGCAGGAAGACTCCCTATTATTGGACTTTATTAATATACTATCATCAACTGATAACGCAATACTTGTGGGTGATTTTAATCTCCCAGGGATAAATTGGAGTACTCTGGGTGTAAAAACACAGATAGAAAGGCAGTATTTGGAAACATTTTTGTTGGCTGGTATGGACCACTATGTTATGGATAATACTAGGAGTAACCATATATTAGATCTGGTCCTGAGTAATATGGGTAATAATATTCTTGACTGTAAGACTATGTTCTCTTTAAGCTCAAGTGAGCACTTAATAGTTGGATTTAGTTATATGGGGGCACTGGGGGTGAAACAGGTGTACTGTTATTCACAATCTCAATAAAGTCAACTTTGAGAGTATGAGAAAGGATATGGCAAATTGGGATTGGGAAACTGCTTTTAATAACCAATCCCTCTCTAGTATGTGGCACATATTTAGTAACAAACTCTCTATAGTGATTCAGGCCCATACACCATTAATTAAGAAATATGATAGGGCAAAAAAATATATACCCCCCTGGATGAACGCAACTGTCAGGAAATATATTAATAAAAAGAACAAGGCTTTTAGAAGGGCCCGACAAAGTGGTAATCAAAAATGTTGGGAAAATTATAAGAGATGCTTAAAAAAATCTAAAATGGGCATTAGGACTGCTAAGAGCAATTATGAGTTAAAACTGGCAAGTAGGGTTCAAGATAATTAGAAATCTTTGTATGCATATAGTAATAAAAGAAGGGGGGGGGTGACCACCATTGGCCCACTAAAAAACTCAGAAGGGATTATAATCACTGATAATCAGCAAATGGCTGAGGAATATAATTAATATTTTTCCTCTGTTTTTAATATCAAAACACCTGCCACAAAAATCATTTAGATCAAAATCTAGAAAATGATTTAATATTGGGTGTCACAATGGTTAGAGGACGACTCCAAAAACTGGACCCAAATAAGGCCCAAGGACCGGGATGGCCTACATCCACGAATCCTTAAAAAACTGGCAGAACCCTTAGCTGCCTCTGTTACAGCATTATTCTCTAAATCTATAAGTGAAGGACAAGTCCCTGAGGTTTGGAGACATGCCACAGTGGTGCCTATCTTTAAAAAGGGCTCCAGACAGGAGGTTGCTAACTATAGACCAATCAGTTTAACAGCTATCCTGTAAAGCGTTGAGGGTATTATGAAGGACTACATTGGTGAACTATTAGCAGGTAATATTGACATCACACAACATGGGTTCACAAAAGGAAGATCATGCCAAACCAACCTGCTAGAATTTTTTGGCAATATCAGCAAAGCCCTCGATAAATGGGACACAGTCGATGTAATTTTTTTGGACTTCTCCAAAGCCTTTGACAAAGTCCCACATGGGAAACTTATAGACGCCCTAATTGAGCAGGGGGTTAGTGGTAAAATTACTAGGTGGATCTCGTCTTGGCTTTTGGATAGAAAACAACAGTATGCATCAAGGGTTCATATTCTGGTTGGGAGGAGATGACCAGTGGGGTGCCTCAGGGTCGGTGCTTGGTCCCTGTTTATTCAAAGTTTATATTGCAACATTAAACAAAACATCTGGGATATGGCTGTCAAAATTTGTGGCGACACTTGCATTGGGCACATAGTTAACAATCTGGATGATGGTAACATCCTGCAAACTGCTCTAACAGAATTAGAATGCTGGGCAAATAAAAAGAAACTCACCTTTCATATCAATAAATGCACAGTCATGCATTTTGGCAAAAAAAATTGACAGGTCAAGTATGTCCTGGGGGGCATGGTATTGAGAGTAGTAGAGGATGAGAGGGATCTTGGTATTAGGGTAAAAAATGATCTTAGCCCAAATCTGCACTGCCAGCAAATAATAAAAAAGGCTAGTAGTATATTGCATTGTGTCAATAAGCATATTAAGTGTAGGAACAAAGAGGTGATGCTGCCCTTGTATACCTCCTTGGTGAGGCCCCATGTGGAGTACTATGCACAGTTCTGGGCACCAGAGGACAAATGAGTTATAAAGGCTGTTGAGGGGGTACAGAGGAGAGCGACCAAGCGGATAAATGAGGCTAGAGGAATGGACTATAGCAATAGGCGCAAGAGGCTAGGACTATATTCCCCTGATATCGTAGGCTGAGTGGGGAATATGCATGATCTATAGGGCACTGAATGACATGTCACTATGGAACAACTAGGCCTTGGATTGAGGAACAAGCATACTACATAAAACGAGCTCATCCCTTACAGCTGGAGAGCGAGCGTTGTAGGACAAAAAAAAGAGGATGTGGTTCTTAGTGAGAGTGACCAAAACATGGAATGAGCTTCCAATTGAGGTAGTGGCAAGCAGTAACATGGATACATTCAAGACTCTGTCTTGATGTTTACTTTAGCTTAAAAATATTACAGGCTACTCACGAACAGATGGCGAGCTAAAATGGACGAAAGTCTTTAAAGCTCTGTAACACCTATGATACTTATGATGCATTTGTGATGTCCAGACTTGACTATAGCAATGCTCTTTATCTCAGGGTTAGTGGCGGGATCCTGCATCGCCTGCAGCTGGTGCAGAATGCAGCAGCCAGGTTGCTGATGGGCTCCCGAGGTCCTGTCCTGTAATCAAGGGTCCTGCATGATCTACACTGGCTGCTGGGAGGTGGAGAATCACCTTCAAGGTGGGTCTTCTCACCTACAAAGCCCTATATACAGTCTGGGTCCTGGTTATCTGAGTCATCTCCTGACTCCCCACCGCTCCAAGCACTCTCTCTCTCTGCTCCTCCTCTGTGGGCCTCCTAGATTCTCAGGGCCCAGCTATAAACATCTGGTGATCGCGGATTTATGGTGGCTGCATCAGCCTTGTGGAATTTACTCCCAAGGTCTTTGAGGGTGGCCCCTCCCTTGAGGTATTCTAACAGGGCCTGGGCACATCTTTTTAAGGAAGCCTACAGGACCTAGTATTAGTATTGGCCTACTTTCAGATCACCTAGCTGCTGTTTTTACTCTTAACTCATTGCTTATGTCTTATTGGATGTGTATTTATTTAAATTTATTGCTACTGTCTGTACACTGCCCTGAGCCTCAGGGATAGGGCGCTTTACAAATAAAATCTTTCTTACTTACTTTTGTTCTTGAAAAATACCTTCATTAGCTAAACACAATGAGATCGAACCTAAACTAGAGGAATGCTGTGAATATAGTAGAAAAGCTGCTGTCTCCACGGTTGGCTCATTTATTTTCTGCTTACAACAAATCTGTCGGTAAACATACGAAAAGTAATCGGGTGTTTTGGCATTAAGTAGTATATAATGAGTGTACAGCAGGTAATCCACTCTCAGAGAAGTCTTATGAAGTGGACCAGAGAGAAAAAGATTGCATAAGGCAAAGGTTTATTTTGCTGATATGAACACGCTGGATCCATTGTTATAGCACTCACCTATCATGCTTAGAAGCATTTTTTAAGTTTTACAGTTTATTTATCTAGCCAGGAGAGTAACTATCTGATCTTGTTCTCAGTGGGGATCCTATTTCTACCAGTTTCTGCAGCTGTGTGGCTGGGGCATCTGAGAGATTAAGAGACTTGTCCAAGAATACACATTGAGTATTTGGCTTTATAAATGGGCTAAGGATTTTGAGCAATTTGATTGGTTGTTAGCTGTGCGTTAGCACTGTCTAACACATGGCTAAAGCTAGTCCTGTCAAGGTGGATGCAGATAAAGTTAGAAATCAATGAGCCAATAGAGTTTTTAAAAAGTGTCAGACGCCATTTTTTCCCCTAGCTTAATCTATCTGGCAAAATGCTGTATATGGAAAACACCTGCTCGCTCCCCCCCCCGCCCCCATCACCTGCACCTTCACTTTCTCTGATGGAGCATTCCCATCCAGAGTTATGTACACTACAATGTACCTCAGTCTTCAGTTGGATTTTTCTTTCCTTTTTTTGGTTTTGTCCGGAGCCACTATGATTCCCCCCCCCGAGGCTGTCCGTCAAGTACTTGCTCCTGCTCACCAGCTGCACAGTGACCACTTCCCCACTCCCACCTGGCACTCACAGTTCCCCACTCCCACCTGGCACTCACAGTTCCCCACTCCCACCTGGCACTCATACCCCCACTCCCACCTGGCACTCACACTTCCCCACTCCCACCTGGCACTCACACTTCCCCACTCCCACCTGGCGCTCACACTTCCCCACTCTCACCTGGCACTCACACTTCCCCACTCCCACCTGGCACTCACACTTCCCCACTCCCACCTGGCACTCACACTTCCCCACTCCCACCTGGCACTCACTCTCAGTTTACATTTTCGTGTGTGTGTTTTTTGTCTCCTAACTGAAGCCTGTTCTACTCCCTGCCTTTCTCTGCAGCTGCTGTCATGCTGGTCGGATCTGAGGATTGGACGGGATGCAGGTAAAGTGTTCTGGTTGCGATATCTATCTTTTTCTGAACTCCTTTTTTTTTCAATTGAGAGTCTCTTCCATCAAGTGTTTGCCATCACAGCTCCCACTTCCCCTGCAGTCCTCACATGCAGCCTTTCATCTTATCACTAGACAAGCAATGCAACCAGTTGAAGAAAAATGAAACCATTTGTCAGCAGCCTTGTGTATTTTTTTTTAACAATGCAACTCTTATGGTCAGACCAGTGCTCCAGGCTCTCCCCAAACAGCCCAGCAGTCATGACCTCTCCTTGACAGCCCTGATATCCAAAAACAAAATAAATACTTTTTAAAGCCATTTACTTTCTAGTATTGCTGTACAATAACTAAAAGTGGACTGTTCTGTTTGAGTGTCTCTGTATGCGTATGGAGGAGGTAAAAAACAAAACATCCAGCTTGTGTAGGCGGAGGAACTATTTTATATCAAATTATATCAAATTTAGACAAAGAATTTACTTTTTGTTATTTAAACATATCAGTTTTAGTTTTAGCTTACATATTAATTACAGAAGCCCATTTTATAAGTGCAATAAGCCGCATGAGGTGTGCATGAGACAGTTCTGCAGCCTGGGTACTCACTATGCCTCCTAGTCATGTGTTAGAACTATCTAACGACACCCCATCGTGTCTTATTGCTTACATAGTGGATTCGAATCAGCATCTCCGATGGCAGCTGGTTCTAAAACAGATGCTGTAACAACAGTGTCTGTCTGTATGTGTACATAAAGTCGCGCTATAACAACGCACCCAATGTGTTGTTATCATAAACTCAATATCTGTCAATCCACACTCATTTCAGCCCTTCCTCCCTCCTCCCTCCCATGGTCAGTTTCTTATATATATGCCAGTAAGCTGGCCAATAAAAGCCAACAGAGGGTCTCCCTGTGCGATGCCAGCACCTCAATGATTGTGTGAGAGCATGCTGAAACCCAGCCTCTGAGCACAAGGATGAAATGTTTAGTTTAAATGCCCATGCAGGTTAATAAGGTAACACAAAGGCCAACCATGCAAAACTACAGCAGTGAATAGCAGACTAAATAAATAGAGGTGGCCAGCAGGACTCTGCAGAAGGAGAAAAGAAAACAAGAAAAGGGGAAGGGCTAATAAATATGAAACATGGATGGGGATGTGAGAGGTTCACAGGTATGTACTCAAGATGTCCTTTATCCTGTGGGCAAATCTTTCAGGACACAATAAACGTATCTGGTTTAGCAATTTTATATTTGCTGTGCACGTTAGCCAAGTCTAATCATTTTGCTATGTACAGGGTTTTGAGAGGTGTGTCATGGTGGTTCAATGTAAGAGGTTTTACAAGGTGATTCACCAATAATCAGCAAGGCTGAGTATGACACTGTTTAGGCATAAAAGCAGTGGCCTTCAAAACAATGTGCTGACAACATATCTATAAATCATCTCTTCAGCAAGCACAGCTGATTGATCTCACCATGTGCGCGCGTCTTCCAGCCCTCCCCAGAATTTCACACACACACACACACACACACACACACACACACACACGCACATACACACACACACACACACACACTCGTTATACAGGTCCAGCTGCAGTCTCTAGGTACCTGAGGCCAGCCATAGAATTCTATGTTTTCCTTGGAATCAGGGGTGTGGTGAGACATAACAGAACTTTGCTTTAACTTTCATGTAACATTCAGGGTTTGAAACTGAAACCTGAAACTGCTTACTTTACTAATGTGTGTGTGTGTGTGTGTTCTCCTCTTTCTCACACACACACACACACACACACACATCAGGTTACCATGCTGTAGTAGGCTGCTGATAGAGTGGAAAATGGTTATTTAAGAACATTAATGGTCAAAAAGTGACCATTTCACATTAATATAGGTAGATCAAACAACGAAATAAACTGTGGCTGGCACTGATTTTTAAATAATGGTTGCCTGTAAAACTGGAGTTTAGTTTACCCCTTCAAAGTGCAACAACTTGAAAATTTCAAGTTCAAGTTTATTGACAGGAAAACTCCATTGAGCAGGCTCATTTACAAGGAGGTCCTGGGAGGACAACATATACTTATAGCAATTTGAATACAGAGCAACAGGGATAGTACAATAAGGACAAGGGTAGATACAGCACAATTATACACAGAATATTTACATAGGAAGGTATATACAGTACTATCTACGAGGATGGATGTGTAAATAAATACATGTACTTATACACACCCCTATATATGCATTTACAGGTATGCAATCGCATATACAAACACATAAGCACCTGTAAGTTTAGTCTGTCATATACATAAGAACAGTGTCTGAGGCAACTACATACTAACAGAGTCTCGAGCTCTTGGGGCAATACTCTACAACGGAGGGGCAACCTATACTGAATGCACTCTGTGTACCATGGGGCATTGGCAGGAATTTAACAGTGGTGGTTAATCAAGTGGTGAGTTGAAAGGTCGAGCCATGCTGGGGGTTGGCGGGGGGCAGGTTGATTGTGTTAATTAGGTGTGTTGGAACAGGGTAGGTGAGGATAATGGGGGACACTGGGGAGTGAAGTGCGATGTGAGTAGGGTAACCAATAATGGGGAGCAGAGGTACTCAGATTAGCTGCAAGTGCAACAATCACAGGTTTGTCTGAGATCAGCTGTGATACTTGTGCAACCTGGGAGCAGGGTAAGCGAGTAAGGGAAGGGGCCCTGGGAAATGGTGTGAGATAGGATGGGCTAGCTGAGGGAGGGGAAGGAGGGAGGTACACTGGTTAGTGGCATGTATAGCAATCCCTCAGCTTGTCTGTAATCAGCTTCCTGAAGCTGTGCCAGGTGTTAATATTTGTAGCCAGAGGTGTAGCTGGGATTTATTCCAGGCGAAGGTAAGGGCATGATGTATGGCCATTTCCTGAACCAGGATTGAACTTGGGGAACTTCTAATGTAAAGAAGAAGACATTTGAACACTTACCATTTAAACAATTTCTGGGGAGGACTCCCATATTCTCTGTTTAAAGGGAAAAAAAGATCCCATGGTAAAATCATGGAAATGGTCCTGTTCTCAGCCAGGCCCAGCTGTGGTCTTTAGATATCTGAGGCCAGCCATACAATTATATTTTTCCCTTTGAGTCAGGGGTGAGGGAGACCTAACTGAATTTTGTTTATCTTCCATGTAAGCCTTAAAATGCACCATGGAGCATCTAAAACCCCAGAGCTTCTGGGGTCTGCACGTAACACTGACAACGGGGTGCCCAATCCCTCAGTGTCTCCACCTGAAATAAAGAAAACCCTCACTTGTAGTTTAATTTTTTTTTAAATAAACACTATAAAAAGAAAAACATCTATCGATGTCTGTTGCTGTCACGCTTGTAATTGCCCTCCCCCAAGCCCAGCCCATATTAGTCTTCAGGCACAGGGTTCTGCACCTTAGATCCAGTTCAACAGCAGTACCAGCGTCGAACATCTGGCATTGACAAATGCTTGTTGATAAATAATACTGCCCCATACTTAGCCAGCTTGTAATGGTCTAACATAAGAAACGATCCAGAAAACAGGAACAGTCCTTACAAAGGAAGACATGGCGCCTGAAAATATAAATCAAATTAATTTAACATCTGCGTGTGTGTGTGTGTGTGTGTGTGTGTGTGTGTGTGGTGTGTGTGTGTGTGAGAGTGTGTGTGTGTGTGAGTGTGTGTGTGTGTGTGTGTGTGAGTGTGTGTGTGTGCGTATGTGTGTGTGTGCTGCATTCCAGCAGGATTGCAGGAGCTGAATCAGCGGCTCAGAAGGCAGGCAGACGGCAGTTCTGGAGCATGCTGTTTGCATGTTTTAATTAAACTGCACAATTCCATAAAAAAAAGAGATGAATGGGAAACCAGTCTTTTTATTTTTTTTGGGGGGAGGGCAAGGTTAAGGCAGGATTCAAGGAGCCCAGGAATGGCTCATAAGGGAGGCAGGCAGCAGGCTGAGAAGCAATTTTATTAAAAAAAGGCAAAACAATTTTGAACAATAATAAATATTAATCAAATCAACAGCTGCCGTTAGTTGCAAGAGCCCTGGAAACACTAGTGCATTACCTATGACATGTGCTGAAATTAAACAAATAATGGGCTCCCTCTGCCCATCTGTAAATAAAAGACAAGCTTTGGCCAGTTGGGGGGTAGAAGTCACAGGCTGGCTTCAGTGCAAAGTCATTTAGTTTGCCTATTTATTCATTTATTCATTGTGAAAGGTAACAATAAGCATTTGTCAATGCCGAATGTTTGTCGTGTGCAGTGGTGTCATAGGAGGGAGTGGATGTTTGAAAATTGCTTCAGTGAAGTTGTTTGTGAGGCGGGGTACCAAAAAACATATGTTAAAAATTTGGGGCAAAAATATTTTAAAATGGCCAAGTTATGGAACTAAGTTGAAACCCCACTGAAAAACATTGAAGCGCTTACATCAGTTCGTGGTTGAACTTTGAAGAGGGAAGACGTGCCTGCACTCCAAGGTAGATTATGGCGACAGACCTCCGGTGGGTAAGTATGGGGTGGGCGGTGGGTCCTAACTGGGAGGGTGGGGGTTGGGTAATGGTGGAATGGACAAGGATGGACATTTTTCTTTTTTACAGGAAAAAAACTGACAAGGGACAGTTTTCTTTTTTTCAGGGAGTCTGCTGAACAAATAGGATACTTGGGGATATGGACACTCCCAGTATCTGTATACTGTTCAGGGGTTACAGTGGACAACAATGGATGGGCAGATAATACTGGGGATTGGCCACCCCAGTGTCTGCATACTTTTAGGGGAGGTTACATAACGGACAATGATGGATGATTTTCTTTTTAGGATAAAACAAGCATTTGTCAATGCTGAATGTTTGATGTATTGAAAGATGTTCACCTCTGCACCTTGTTTATGCCCCTTGAGGTTCTTAAATGTATCTATCATATTCCCCACTCCTCCTTTCCTCCAATAATTACATATTGAGGTCCGTTTAATCTCTCCTGATATATTCTGTGTTGCAAGCCATATACCATCTTGGTTGCCTTTCTGTGGACTGCCTCCACCCTTCAATGGCCTTGCACATTTGCCACCTCCAGAACTCCAGAATTGCACACAGTACTGTAGGTGAGGCCTCACTAGTGCATTATACAATGGCATCACCACCTCATGCCTTCTGCTAGTGATACCTCTGCCTATGCACCCCAGCGTGCCACTGGCCATTCTTGCAACATTTGTGCTCTGCTTTGACACCTTTAGGTCATCAGAACTGATAACCCTAGGTCCCTTTCTTCCTTGGTGATCACCAACACCTCCACCCCATCCTGTAGCTCTCTACAGATTTCTCTCTCGGGTGCATTATTTGGGCTTCTTTGCATTGAACCTCAGTTGCCGCTCCACAGACTATTTTTCAAGCCTTTCCATGTCCCTGCTCATTTTCTCCACCCCTTCTGGAGAATTCACTCTGGTACAGATGTTGGTGTCATCTGCAAACAGGTAGACATACCTTTCCTTCTAGCCCTTCCACGATGTCCGTAATGAAGTCATTGAACAGGACTGGTCCCAAGACTTATCCCTGCAGTACCCTGCTGGTCACCCCCTCCCTGGATTGGATCCCATTACCACCACCCTCTGCCTCCTGTCCATCAGCCAGTTTCTAACCAGTTTAGCAGCTTGTGCCCCATTGCCAGACTACTCATCTTGTTAATCAGCCTTCTATGTTGGATGTTGTCAAAGGCTTTGCTGAAATCAAGGTAGGTGACATTAGGGTTTCCAATCCCAGTACCCCACCAGCACCCTGCAGAGACTGACAGGCACTGGGGGGTGTCCCTTTGGATCATCACTTCATCAGCCATAATGCTCATGCCATTCCACTCCCATCCTGCAGACACTGACAGGTGTCACAGTGTGCCTTGAGGTCTTCGGCCCTAACTCTCACCCCATTCCATAATGAAATAAGCTGAGATGGGTGCAGTATAGGAGAATGATGTGAATGTTTGGGCCAAAGACTCCAAGGCACACCCTGATGCCTGTCAGTGGCTGCAGGGTGGGAGTGGGGGTGGAATGGTGTGAGCATTACAGCTGATGACCCCAAGGCACACACCTGTGAGTCTCTACAGGGTGGGGGGTGGGGTGTTAGAGTTGGAAACCCTAATGTCCCAGATGTTTGTTGGTATTTTCACTCCAAATTTTCAACATGGGCTTTTTGGGATACCGCCTCATGAAAAGTGGCACCATCATTTCGCTACCCAATCCCAAAAGGTGATTTTGTGCAGTGACTGCGCCATTAGGCACTGCAGTTGGTAAAACACATTTTGGGCAGGATGCAAAAATGACAGTTGTACTGTACATGAGGAGGTGTGAAAAATAGCAATGTTGAAAATCTGGGATGAAAATATGAGAAATTGGCAAAGTTACTAGTGTGCTAGAAACTGTGCAACACATGCTCAGTAACGTGGTTATTTTTCGAATTGCCACCAGATTTTCAAAATGGATTTTTGGACCTTCCTTATGAACAGTGAGACTGTGATTTTGTTACTTCATCCCGAAAGTTGATTTAACACAGTGACTGTGCCATTCTGCGCCACCGGTGTGAAAACACATTTCAGGCAGGATGTGAAAAATGACAGCTCTACTGTTCATGAGGAGGTGTGAAAAAATGGCAATGTTGAAAATCTGGAGTGAAAATATTAAAAAGTGGCAAAGTTACGAGCGTGTGTAGAAACTGCGCAATGCATGCTCGTAACGCAGTCATTTTTATGTTGCTTGCACGCATGTGCAAGAAACATAGTGCCATCATTGGAGATTTCGGAGGTGTCACCTCCTCCTCCAATTCAGTCAGTGAGCTGGCAGGAGCGTTTCCTGTAAGCTAATCGCATTTTGAGCTGCTCCATGACACGCCCAAAATGCAGTGGCATACAGTTGAAAGGGGGAGCTACGCCCAGTGAGCACTGATAAGTGTAGCTCCACCCCACACGCAGGCGCAGCGCCCTGCATCGCCCTGTGTAGCTGACGGGTGCCCAATCCCCACCGGCTGAGCAGCTGTCGCTCCCCGCCTCGCTGGTGCCACCGCCTGGGAGCCCACCCAGCGTGGCAATCTGTTGTTTGGCACGACGGGGTGCCTCAACTTCCCGCCGGCTGAACGGGTCCCCTCAGCCTCAGTGCCACGCTGGAGCCCACCCAGCGTGGGCAAACATCCTCGTAGTCTTTTCCTTTTTAATTGTTTATCGACGGGGTGCCCAATCCTGCTGGCTGAATGGCCCCGTCCTTGAAAGCACGCCTGGGAGCCCACCCCAGCGGCAAACGCCCTTGTAGTCTTTTTTCGCTTTAAACCTGTAAAAAAACGGTCCCGCTGGCGCCTCCCACCCTCCCACAACCCGCACTCCACCCACTGTGCACCCAGCTTTCCCACACCCCTCACCCCATACTTACCATCGACTCCAGCGCCACGATCTTCGTGGACCGGAACACGCCTGCACTCTTCAAAGCTGACCGCGAACTGAGAAAATGCCGTAAGCTGTATAATGGGCTAGATAGGAGGTTCAACTTTATTGCTATAGCTCAGTTTGTAAGAGGAATTTGCTATCAATTAACATGGAAGTGACTTTTTCCGGCGATGATCACTCGTCATGGAGTTCAGTCGGGGGTGATTTCGCTGCAGTGACTGTGCAGTGACTGCGAAATCACCCTTCAGGCCTGAATACCACCATGACAGTGACACCATTCATGAGAAGGGGTCCCAAAAACCCCATGTTGAAAATTTGGTCCAAAAATTCAAAAAAATGACTGTTTTATTTAGCGCATGCTATAGTTCCTACGCAGGCTCGTAAGTTCGCGAATTTCATTATATTTTCACCCTATATTTTCAACCTTGCCATTTTACCACACCTTCTTATGAGCAGTACAGCTGTCATTTTTCACATCTCACCTAAATGTGTTTCCACTTGTAGCTAGAATGTCACAGTCGATGTGAGAAATCAATGTACGGGACAAATTAAGAAAATCACAGTGACACTGTTCATGAGCAGAGGTCTTAAAATGGCTATGTTGAAAATTTGGTGCAAAATTCCTAGAAATGACTGTTTTACGAGTAGCTGCATGCTATGCAGTTCCAATGCAGGCTCAGAAGTTCACAAATTTTAAATATTTCACCCAGATTTTCAACATTGCTATTTTACCACACCTCCTCATGAGCAGTACAGCTGTCATTTTTCACATCCTGCTCAAAACATGTTTCCGCCCATGTAGCGCACAATGGCGCAGTCGGTGTGCGAACTCAGTGTATGGGACACATTAAGAAAATCACAGTGTCACTGTTCATGAGCAGAGATCTTAAAATGGCAATGTTGAAAATTTGGTGAAAGAATTCCTAAAAATGACTGTTTTACGAGTGTGCATTGCGCAGTTCCCACGCACGCTCGTAGGTTTGCGAATTTTCAATAGTTCCACTCCAGATTTTCAACATTGCCATTTTACCACACCTCCTTATGAGCAGTACAGCTGTCATTTTTCACATCCTGCCCAAAACGTGTTTCCGCCCATGTAGCTCACAACGGCGCAGTCGGTGTGCGAACTCAGTGTATGGGACACATTAAGAAAATCACAGTGTCACTGTTCATGAGCAGAGATCTTAAAATGGCAATGTTGAAAATTTGGTGAAAGAATTCCTAAAAATGACTGTTTTACGAGTGTGCGTTGCACAGTTCCCACGCACGCTCGTAGGTTTACAAATTTTCAATAGTTCCACTCCAGATTTTCAACATTGCCATTTTACCACACACTCCTTATGAGCAGTACAGCTGTCATTTTCACATCCTGCCCAAAACGTGGTTTCCAGCCCATATTAGTAGCACAAATGGGCAGTGATTGATACAAACTCAATGTATGGGACACATTAACAAAATCACACTGACACTGTTCATGACCAGAGGTCTTAAAATGGCCATGTTGAACATTTAAGTGAAAATTTCCTAACAATGACTGTTTTACAAGTGTCGTTATGCGCGGTTCTCGCCGCCTTCGTGTCGCAATTTTTCAATATTTGCACTCCAATGACTTCCAAATACCTAAACAGCACATAGAAGCAAGCAACATTCGGCATTGACAAATGCTTGTTAAGAATTGTTTCACCAAATTTGCAACACGGGTTTTTGGGACCCCACCTCATAAACAGTGGCACTGTCATTTTGTTACTCAGTCCCAAAAGGTGATTCCATGCAGCGACAGTGAAATCACCTTTCGGGACCAAGGAATGAAATGACAGTAACATGTTCATGAGGTGGGGTCCCAAGAACCCCACATTGAAAATTTGGGGCCAAAATTCCTTAAAATGGCTGAGATATCAACCTAAGTTGAAACCCCCATTGAGTCTCATTATATTGCTTACCTTTATACTATACTATACTGTACTGTTCCATACTGTACTATACTATACTGTTCTGTACTGTACTATACTATACTATACTGTACTGTACTGTTCTGTTCTGTACTGTACTGTACTATACTATACTGTACTGTTCTGTACTGTACTATACTATACTATACTATACTATACTATACTATACTATACTGTACTGTTCTGTACTGTACTATACTATACTATACTATACTATACTATACTATACTAAGGTAATTAGGTGTAAAGGCAGCAGAAAGGCCCATAACTGCACCATAATCAATTATAGTACCCATATTTAGCTTTATTAAGGATAAATTTGTTAAGTCGATTTTTAAAGTTATTTTGTTATTACTGGTAACATTCTCAAAAGTAGGTTATTCCAAGGATTAATAATTCTTTAGTAAAATAATATTTCCTTGACACATGATAGAATTTAGCCATGCTTATCTGTAGTGGATGACCTCTGGTGTTATATATGTTGTTTTTAAACTTGAAATCCATTTGAACAAACAGGTATGGGTCATTTACAATATCAAACATATAAATCAAATCTCCCCGAAGGCGTCTAAGTGATGGGGCATCAAATTTAAATTTTCCAGACATTGTTCATATGAAACATTAAAAAGTCCTTTTATATTTTTGGTAAACCTCCTCTGGATTTTTTCGAGGGATGTAATCTCACCCTTTTTATATGGATTCCATAGCTGTGATGAGTATTCTAAATGTGGTCTAGCATAGGCTTTATATAGTGGCAACATAATCCCTGGGTCCCTTGATTTAATATTTCTTTTAATAGACCATATTATCCGATTTGTCTTATTTATAGCATCATTAATTTGTTTGTTATATCCAAGATCATTTGTTATGTAAATACCTAAATCTTTTTCATTGGCGGTAGTTTCCAATGGAAACCCATTTAACATATAAATGGCCAAAGGGTTGTTGGGATCAACATGCATCAACTTACATTTTGATGGATTTAGATGCATACCCCAAGTATTAAGTCAATCAGATATGCTATTAAGGTCCCGTTGAATTATGGAGATCTTTTCTGCACTATCACAAGTTCCGCCAAGTTTGACATCATCTGCATATCTTATGGAAGTGGACAAACAGTTTTTAGTTAAGTCTGCTATACATAATAGTTTTAGTTTTTTTTTGTTGACTGGGTAAGTGCACTAGACAAATTCTGCCTATTTTCAGGCATGACCCGGGGGAGGGGGATACAGAATGAATGCCAACTGTCCTTGAACCAGATTAAGCTATTGGTGGCATATTTAGTGAATGAGGGAAATTTGGCCAGGACACTAGGGAAATTCCCCTGCTCTTTTTCTATAAGTGCCATGGGATCTTTAACATCCACCTGGACTACCACCAATCCAGGCAGATGGGACTTCAGTTTAACGTCTCATCCAAAAGACGGCACCTCAGAAGTGCAGCACCCCTCTCATGATGCACTACAGTGTCAGTATTGGAATATTAACCCAAGCGCCAGATGTGGGAACTGAACCCACAGCCCTCTGATCTCCGGCCTCAGAGGTGAGTGCTACCTACTGAGCCACTGACACTGATAATCTAAAATAGGCAGGGTCTAAAACAGACCCTGAGGGACACCACTGCTAACAAGTCGAGAATTGGACAAATGACCATTAATTAAAACCTTCTGTGTTCTCTGATCTAACCAATTTTTAATCCATGCAATAATATGTTTATTAATGTTGGTATCTAGTAATTTAACTATTAGGGAATTATGAGCCATCACATCAAATGCCTTACTGAAGTCGAGATAAATTATATCCCAAGGGGTGCCATAATCGATGTTTCTACTAACGTTTTCATAGAAGCACATCAAATTACTAAGGTACCCCCTGCCCTTTTTAAACACATGTTGTTCATTATCAACGGTATTCAATGTATCACTAATGAGATCTTTAACTATACTCTCAAGTACTTTACAAATAGTTGATGTCAAACTAATAGGTTGATGATTTTCCCAATTAGAACGAGGCCCTTTTTATAAATTGGTATTACGGTAGGACTTCCATTCTTTTGGTACAAAATGTTGCAACAAACAATGTTCAAAAAGTAAATATAGGGGATGGGAAATATGATCAGCAAGTAAATGTAGCAGGTGCCCACTAATACTGTCTGCGTCTGGGGAATATTTATTGTTTCATAATACTGTCTGCGTCTGGGGAATATTTATTGTTTCATAATACTGTCTGCGTCTGGGGAATATTTATTGTTTCATAATACTGTCTGCGTCTGGGGAATATTTATTGTTTCATAATACTGTCTGCGTCTGGGGAATATTTATTGTTTCATAATTTAAGTTTAGCCTGTACCATACTGTCTGATAGTTTAATAACAGATTCATTAGTTACATTTACATTAACATCATTTTGAATGGATTTATTACTAAATACATCACAACATTTTTGATTTAAGATATTTGCCATATCCAAAGGATTGTAACAAAGATTCGAGTTATCCAAAAGGGGTCCAACCTGACAAGTAGGTTTTTTAAGAGAGTTAACATAAGAGTAAAACATCTTGCCATTATCTTTGCTAGCTTTCTTAGCAAGATTCAATTCCCAACCCCTTTTAGCCTTTCTTATCATATGTTTGCATTTCTTTTGAATTTTTGCATAGGTAGACCAATGCTCTTTTGTGTTGGATTTTAAATATATAGCATATTTATTTATTTTTTTCATTCTTTTAGTTTGCCGGTTGGCTTTGAAGAATGCAGACGTGTCCCACTTTCCAGAAGATTGTGTCTGCTAACCTCAGAGGGTAAGTATGGGGTAAGGGTGTGTGTGTGGGGAGGTGGATGCTCAGACAGAGGGAGGGTAGGGATGGGGGAGGGGGATGGGGAGCCAGCGAGGGACGGTTTTCATTTTTACATGTGAAAAAATAACTAAAGACCCCAAGGGAAGGTTTTCTTTATTTACAGATAAAAAATAAATAAATATACATTTAGGCACACTGGGGTGGGCTTCCAGTGTGCCAGAATAGTGGTGGGGGGTGCCGACACTGGGATTGGGCACCCCAATGTCAGCAAGGGATATAGACGGTTGGGTGCATCTGACACTGGGAGGGCATCCCGGTGTCGGAAAGGGGAAATGTTTAACCAGAAAAGACACACTAAACTGCAGCAGGGAAAGGGAAATTGTTTAACCAGGAAAGACACACTAAGCCACAGCCGAAGGGCTCACATTTCAAAGGACAGATTCACACGTAGCGTCGGCTCTGTCCTTTGAAAAGTTTGCCGAGACCAGTCCCCTCAGTAAACCAGTGTCATCAGGACACTGCCTGCTGATTTACTGACCACAGACCGGCCCCTGCAGCATCGCTGGCCATTGGGCTAGCACCCTTCACACTTCTCTCTAGCAACTCTCATATCAACATGTTCGTCTGCGCTTGCACGCACGATGAACGTAAAGGATGTGATTAACCAGTTTTTTGGGGAGGGCTGTTGGGTGGGCTGGCTCTGGTGTAGTCCCTTGCAACAAAATGCATTCACTTTGCTAGTTTAGTTTTTGTATGTTTTTTGCAATAAGGTGACTGGGTTTTGGGGGAAGGGATGTGTTAGGATGGGACTCAAGGAGCCGTATCAGTGGCTTTGAAGTTGGGTGGGCCAGTTGCTGGTTCTGGAGCAGACTTAATATTTATTATTTACAAAAAGTAAATACCGTTTTGTTATTTGCTATTTAAATTCTTAGGAAGGGCAACGGTTAGGCAGGCAGGCTCCAGAGAGGTTCCATTAAAAAAATATATTCAGTTTGCATGTTAGGATGTTTATTTTTTAAATATATTAAACAGAAGAGAAAAGATCTGAATGGGAATTGGGGAGGCGGGAGACAGCAGCATTCAGGAGTAATTCAAGGAGCCACCAATATGTAAAATAGAACTATATTATAACAGAACTATATTGAATCCATAGATTGTCAACATCAAGTTGCGACTTATAAGCTTGTGATTTATTTATATGTTCTGGGAATCAAGCATAGATGCTGCTGTTTTTTAAAACTTCATAAAATAGTGGAACTTGGTCACTGTTTGATCCTTAAAGAATTCCTTATAGCAACACGTACTATAACTGTGCAGGGCAGGAGAGATGTTTTAGAGAACAATGCAAAACAGCTGGAAAACTGGTATCAGAATTGCAGTATCATTTTGTGCACTAGTATAAGTTTTGTGAGGAGAATTCTGATATCAGCGTGTATTATTTTCTGTTCTCATATAACATAACAGTGATCTATCTGTGTTATACCAGAGGACACATTATTAATTGACTGATAACATGGCAGCTACATATCAGTTTGCATTCAAGTTTTCAACCTTGCAATATTGTTCTGATTTTGTTTTGTACAAAAATAAATTTATTTGGAAATATTCACAGAAAATAAATGTTGTTTATTTTTTACAACAGTGAATGGAGCTACAAGATCAGCGTTTGTTGGTGGGGCAGCCGGGATGGGGAAAGAAGTAGAATGGAGCCACCGGAGCAGCATTTGGGGAGGAGGGGAGAAGAAGCAGAATGTAGTGCAGGAGCAGCATCTGTTGTCTGGAGGAGGGAGAGAGCTGGGGTGGGGGAAGTTAAATGGACCTGCCAGAGCAGTGTTTGTTGTTAGAGGGAGAGCCTGGAGTTGGGGAAGAAGCAGAATAGAGCTGCCCAATCATTGTTTCTTGTTGTTTTTGTTGTTGGGGTGGGGAGAAAGATGTAGAATGAATCAACGTTTGTTGTTCGGAGGGGGAGTGGTAACTGGTTTTGCTTGAGAAAACGACAGCTCCTGGGGGGGAGGTGAGTTACAGTACCACCCAGCGGCAAGTATTAGAACTGATCCTGCTAGTATATGAATGGCCAAGGGATGACACTTGTTGGGGAGCCATATTGGTGACTGTAAGACTGCGGGGCTGGTTTATGCAAATTAAAGGAGCCAGCAGTTCTGTGAATGGAATGGCTGGCTCCTTTCAATTACACAAAAGTTACGCCTGAAAATAGAAACGATCTCACCATCAGCCTCTGATCCTTGGGCTGCACTGCTGAGCCCACCTCAGCCTGAGCTGCATCGCATCCATCAGGGACATGCCTCTGGAATGCTGTTCTCCTAACAAGATGTTCATGACGCGCGTGCAAGGAAACATAATAATAGGAGAAGAAATGCAGGCCTAGAGTGAAATATAAGCTGAACTGTATCCCAACATAATGTTTTCTAACATTTCCCTGAATGCACTGGCTGCTCTTCAGTAGGAAGTGCTCTCAGTACATGTGACTGACTTCATACAACTGAGAGGAAAACCATCAGAGATAGAAACCTCTGGGAAACCTGAGGCCAAGGGTATGCTTTCTCCTCCAGGCAGGCATACTGATTCTGCCTTGATGTATGCTCTTTGTGATCCTCCTTTTTCTAATGAGTTAAAGGTTATATCCAACAGTGTGATTCTCCATGAGGAACTGCTCTAACCTGAGTTTAAGAAACTGAACCCTCCTCAACTGTGCAGTTTCCTTTGCGGTCTTGTTTTTAGGTCTACCACTCCTGCAAAAAAACAATTCATCACATTAGCCTTAGCCCCACCCCATGAGCTTTATCCAAACTGCCCATGCCACAGCTGTGATCCGAATCTCTCAATTATTCCCCTACAGCCTATTCACTATCCATGCTTAAACTCCTTAGTACTATTTTCACCTAGCTTTGACCCAATTGACTGTTGTTCAGCTATATCATAGTGCTTCTTCTGTATACTATCTCTGTATTACTGATTGAACTCTGTACTAATTGTATGTACATGTTGTTAGCTTTGTGTGTGTGTGTATATATATATATATATATATATATATATATATATATATATTCATGTAAAAAACTCAGTTTAATGCATAAGTTAGGGTTGTTCCACAGTGACAAAAGCGAGAAATTTGATGTTAGGGTTGAAAACCCACCCTGCACCCCACCCTGCCCCCCACCAGCATCGGGGTGTGCATTGGGGTCGTCGGTCTAACTCTCACCCATCCCATGTGTAAACAAGATGATGTGGTGAAGTATAGGAGAATATGGGTGAGAGTTAGGACCGATTACCCTAATGCACACCCCGATGCCGGTTGGGGGTTTCGGGGGGTGCAAGGGGGTTTCAACCCTAACATCGACCCCTCATGGTCACTGAGGAACAACCCTCCACTGATGCATTAAACAGAGTTTTTTTGCCATGAATTTCCCTTTTATTTGAGAATGAGGACTATAAATAGTGAGTGGAATGTGTTGGTGTTGATTTTTGTCACATAATAACGGTAACTGCAACGCAAAAGAAAGCACAAATGGTAATGCACATGGTGATGCAAACATAAATGGTAACCCAAATGGTAAGAGAAACGCAAGTGCAAACTGACGCCAAAGCGAAAAGTAACACAAACGGAGACAGAAACGCAAGCGCATATGGAAACGAAAGTGGTAACATACACGGCCATGGTACTGCAATTGGAAATGCAAATAGTAATGGTAACAGCAACAATAATACCAAAGGAAACAGAAACGCAAACGCAAGCGCATACAGAAATGCAAACCATAATGTGCATGGTCATGGTAATGCAATTGGAAATGCAAATGGTAATGCTAACAGCAATGATGATGCCAAATGAAAGGGAAATGCAAATGTAAACGCAAATGGAAGGGCGGACGCAAATGCAAATGGAAATGCACACGGTGACGTAAATTGAAATGCAAACAGAAACAGTAGTGGAAATGCAAATGGTAACAGTAATGCAAACGCAAGTGCAAACAAAAATGCAAAGGGTAATGCACATGGTGGCGTACACGAGAACGCTAGCGTGAATGGGTATGGAAACGCAAGTGGAACAGCTAACTGTAACAGTAACGGAGCTTAACAACCTGTTTTTTCCCAACAGCTGCATACAGAAACACAGTGAGTACAAAGAATGTATGCATGATAATGGGCCTCGGAGCAGAAAATGAGCACTTGGAATACTAAATTGCTTATATCTCAGGAACCGACACGGGGAACAGTGGAGGCCACCCACGGGTGGCAGCTGCTGTGTTAAGCCTGCAATGCTGCAGCTCACCTGTGGTGGCCCTCTGACCTTTTTGAGTAAAGTTATGCAGGTGCAGGTAGGGGTTGCGCCTGCATAACTCTGCATGGCCCAGCTGAATCAGGCTGTGCAGTTTATGCATGGGCACTCCCCATCTGTGCCTGCATACATTACTGATGCACCCGGTGCATCAGGTTTTTGCAGCGCACTTTTCCCTTTTAAATATCGCACCAGGGCGCATCAGTGGGTTGTGCATGGCGCACACTGTTGCCATGTGCAACCCTTTGAATATCTGGGCCCATGTATTTTACAGCAGTTGTATTATAACTTTAATATATCCTGGGATTTTAGCTCTGTCTGGTTATCAGCCTTTTTAACAGTTCAGATTCAAAGTACATAGTGTACTGTCTGTTTCAAAAACCTTGGACTGTTCGCTTCTAATCTTACCAACATTTAATGCTTTTGTGACATCATAATTTGTTGCCATGGTAAGTGGCACTGTACAAAATCATAATATGTGTCATGTGAAGTCACAAAATCTGGATGGAAGTTTTAATACAGGCTGGACTAATAAGCGCTCCAGTGTAAATAATGAAATAAATAGCAATAGACTAAATCCAAGGAATGTGTTTAATGGGGTGCCGTGGAGTCTGCTTTTAAAAACACTGATTGATGGGGTCAAACCAGATCTCCTGTGCCAAATTATTCCACAGAAAAGGGCAGCCTGAGAAAAAGCCCCATCTGTAGCCAACTTCAGTCAGGCTCGGGGTGGATTTTTGAGCAGTGTAACCCTGTTCCAAGGATCTAGGACTTCGGAGCTGAGCTTGGTCAAAAGCTCACAGAGATAAAGGCTACCAGCTCATTCAGTGCTTTAAATGCTTAAACTAGCAGCCAGTTCACCATCTAATAACTGGCAGCCAGACCAGACAGTGTAGTGACAGGGTGACATACTCCAACCTCTGAACTTAGTTAAGGGCTTGGTACTTCAGTGGATCCCTGCTCTTTTAGTTAGAATTTGTAATCTAGTCTGATTTAAGTAACACACAATTCCAGAAGCTTTACTTTTTTTTTTTGTCGTGTGTGTGTGTGCGTGTGTGTGCGCATGTGTGTGTGTGTGTGTGTGTAGAGTGTATTGTTATTTATGGATTTTGATATCGATTCGTAAGCTCAACTCAGAAACAGGATTATGCATATTTAAAGAGGCAATAAAAATTAATCACTTAGTCAGACAGTGGAGAACACACTAATGACTAAACTTCTACAAATGAGTAAGAACATTATTAAGTGAGCTAAATTACCAAACAAAACTGCACGCCACCATTCTAGGCAATGGACAGGCCAAAGAAATCAGATCTGTAATGCTTACAACACAACAGTGTAATAGGAGGTGAGAGGACAGCAAATAATTTCTCACTAATGCACCTACTCTGAGTTAGTGTTATGGAAACCGTAATAAGAGAAAACCTACTGCAGTCCTCTCAGAGACAGCCATCCTGTATGGTATTTCTTTGTATACTTCAGAATTCTGCTGAAAACCCAAGGGGCTCTGGCAGGGCTTAGATCTGATTGCTTCTACTGCTGCTTATACATGGCTTTACAGATATCCCCAGAACTGCTTTTGTTGAATATGAAATTCAACACATCAATCCATTCTTTATTGTATCGATGCCAATTTATGATGAGGATTTACCAGTGAGGCCTCCTGAGACAATCATTTCTCTCCTCATCCGTTTTCTTGTTTTGGTAAAATCACACTATCCCTTTTTGTAAGGTGAACTTTCAGGAATGGTTTAGTCCAGGAGACACTGTTTTCTTAAGGAAAAGGAAACAGAAATATGGGGAGCAGATCTCTGCACAGCCATAGTTATCAAGAGACCATAATAAGAGGCATTACTCATCAAATACATAACAAATATATGTGTTTCCATTTCTTTTCTCTTTTCTTTTTCATAATTAAATGTTTAGCCCAGGCACTGTGTGCCAGTGAGTTTCACCCTTCCTGTTGACCTTCACACAGGTTAAGGGGCCTGGGTCCTACTATGGTGGTATTTGGGGTTCTGTCCCAAAGAAATATATAAAATAAGCGTAGTGCCTCCACCCAGAATAAATTGCAGTGGGCCAGGTGCATGACTGGTACAACCCCTGGGATGGTGTACCAACTCACCTCCTTCCAACCACCCCACACACACTGGATGCCAAACAGTTTCCAGTACCATATACCACATGCACTTTACAGTTAGTTTCCACAAAGCACCCTTCATGTAGCAATTTCAAACAATAAACACAGCTTTATTGTGGGGAAATGGCTAGGGTAGGGGTGACTGGAGAGAAATAGCTGTGCAAGTAAAATGGTTAGAAATGGTTAGAAACAATTAATAACAACAAGCCGAGAGGCCAGACCACCCTCAGAGCCCAACCCCACTGGTACCAGTGACTGAGTGACTTCTCCTTCTGTCCTAACTGGGTATCCAGGTTTCTGCAAGCTTGCTTGGTGCCGCTTTGGCCAGTGTTGGGACCCTAGGATCAATGCAAACTGAAAGTTAACAGTTAAGCCTTTACTCCCTTGATTGTCAGGCAAGCCCTGGTACTCATGGTCGTGAAGAGCTGAGACATTCCTGGAGCAGAGGGCTTTCACCAGTTCAGTCTCTCTGGAGATTTCAGTTCAGGAAGGGCAGAACAAATGGGGAGTAGTAAGTATTCTGTAGACTTGAGCTTGATTGAAGGTCTGGCCACTTGTCTCCTTGATTAAAGATCTCGTAGCTTGGCACCTTCAGCCTATTCAGGCCTGCTGAAAGCTCCCACGCACGGCCCACTAAACTGCAGGGGACCCAGACCTGGGAGTGACTCCACAGGGCTCCCTCACAGGTCACGGTGCCCTAGCTCCCCAGTATGTGCGGTGGCCCCTGTAGCCAGCAGACCCACTTGGTAGGGGCTGGTAAGTTCCCCACCTGGCACTGAATTAAGCTGGAAATCTCCTGGTTTCTCTTTACTTTCAACAGAAAACAGCTCCGCTGTGCAGCCGGAACAGTTTCTCCAACTTTCTTGCTTTCCAGTGCCTCTAGGCAACAGATTCCAAACTCCAGCTCCAGAGCAACAGTTCCTTCCCTCAGCTGGATTTCAACAACAGCAACAGGCCCCTGAAGCACTGGGCACCTGCTTTCCTTTCTCTCTTACAGTCTCTCTGATTCAACTCAGCATCCACCTTTTCTTTGCTTTCACACAGCTTCTAGAAAGCCTCTTTCCCAGCTCAAAAGTGTTCTCTCAGTCCCAAACTGGTGCAGGATGGCTGCAGCAGAAGTCTCCACTAAAGCAGCAAACTCTAACAAGATGCCTGGAATGATTAGCACAGCTGTACAGCCCTCTGAACAACAAGAATTCTTTTACTGTATTCTCTGAAAACTCCATTTTAAGCTCTGTGAAAGGCCTTAGATGAATTCTCACACAGCATTGAGCCCTGTTGACTCGATCAGAGCCCAGCATAGACTGACCTAACTGTCCAATGTCCCTGGGATTTCTGCTGAGAATCCTGCCTCTGATTGGCTGGTTCCATACATCAGTCACCACCAAAACCCTCCTTGATTATTGATTTGTGAAGTCTCTTGGTGCCTGAGAATAGTACACACCTTCTCCCATCAGCCTTTTCAACAGTTTTGGGCACCTAGTTATCTGATTGACTGTCCTTAGTGGGGTCAAAGTATCTTAACGTGGCTGCTCTCATTCAGCCCAAAACAGTTTGTAAGGCAGTCCACCTATCAACAGTCTCTGCAGCCATAGTATACAGTTTTAAAATATAGGTGCCCCAGTGTCTGGTAGCAGTCCCTGTCCCTTTTGCGACTGCACAATCATAACAGTTAAGTCCTCACACCCAAAGCCTGTAGCTAGAGCTGATAATCAGCAGTCTCCTGGAGCAGCGATCGGGTTCATTAATATTCATGCCACCCTTATAAATATTTAAATTTAGATGCCTCCTGGAGCACTGATTGCCGCTTGAACAAAGACAAGTTCAGCTTTTCCAGAGCCTTCTCAAGCCTCCAGTCCCGATTAGCTTAACAGGGGTGCTGGGACCACTGGAGAGGCATTCATGCAGCTCAGAAATGGCCAAAGCACCTATGCGCTATGCATGCATGGGATTCAAAATGCACTGGAGTGCATATAGCTTGGGCGGCTCCCGCTTTAGCTCTTCTGGACCCATTTTCAATAAAAATAGGTTTATGGGGCTGGACAGACACTTAGAGACACATTGGGGGACCTGGGAGAGCTGAGGACTAGATGGGGAAAACCGGAGACTGGGCAGCTCTATGGGGCAATCAGGTTAGTTCCGTGAGGGGTTCACAAAAGTTTTTGAAAGTTTTCCAAGGTTTACATGAATCAGAACACAAGTTATATCACAACAGTTATAATCCTGCAGCGCATAGCCCCTTAGAATTGTATTTGAAGAAGCACTAGTCACAGACTCATACAGTACAGTTGTACAGAGTCAAAAGTATGAAAGCTGCAGGAAGTCATAGAGTCCAGTATAGTCTGTAACACTGCATGTACAGGATTACATACAGTAGCTAATGTTCAGGCTAGTGTGAGTGAAATGTGACTGTAGGAAACTCCCAAGTATAGGTACAAAACGCCTCTACAATCTGGTTCAGTATTTACCACAGCTGTCTTACAGTTCCTTTATAGTTATGTTGGCAGATGGCAGGAACACTGATATATGCTGGGAAGTTGGAGGTGAGGGCTTTCAGAAAGCAAGCAGAGGCGTCGGCCTCCTCTACTTCTAGCCACATTCTGACATTTACCCCAATGGGGTATTCTTCTTCCTCCACTACAGCTCCTCTCTCTGTCGATTGAATTGTGTTTTGGGGAAAGAAACCCTTTGGTATTCTGCAATATTTTGAGTGTCGTAATTCTCCCATCCCTCCCAGTATTGTCCAGGTGATCTCTTACTGTGTGTTGTACTCTTTCATAACTGGCTAATTTTTCTCAGCTCTTCAAGTAATTTCTCCACTTCTGGTGGCTCCTGCTGTTTCCAGTGGCACAGGATAATGCACTTAGCTGTTACCAAGGCCACGGTTAGCCATTTATCCATCCTGCTCGGGTTTGAGCCCCATCTGGGGGCAAGGCCCAGTAGGATCCCTGTCAGGGTCAACTGCACTGGACATCGAAACAGGGTCACACATGTCTTTTGGATTGTGTTCCAATACATGGAAAGCTTAGGACATGACCACGTAACGGAGTTAAGGAGCCTCTTGTCTGGCCACATTGCCAGCAACTGTCTGGGGTATTAGTCCCACTTGTAGAGCTTCTGCAGCATTCTGTGCCAAAGGTGCAATATTTTGAATAGTGTGAAATGGTTCCTAGTGTCCTTTGACCTCCATGGTAGGATTGGTCCAACTATGCCACTGCTGTGGGGTGATGTTAATTTCTAACTCTTCACACATCTGTCCCATGTGGACATCATGTGATCTGGACCACACTGCCCCAGGTACTTACAAGGTATGCTGTTGGATGGAGTACCCTAATTCCCTGGTTAACAGAGAGTCTGGCTTGTTATATTACTTGAGTTTATAATGCTGGCCAAGGCTCGCCTGCAAGGCATGCCTTAGCTGCATATACTTCCAGTGCTGTTGTCTGAGAATATTAAAGCCTTCCTGAAGCTGTGAGGAAGATTTCATCACTTGGTATTCAACTTCAGGAGATCTGCTAATCGTGCAATGCGCTTCTTTTCCATGATCTCCAATGGATGGGATTTGAGTCTATGAGCACGAGTGGGTTGCTCCAGATTGGTAGGTTCAGGGAGCACCATGGGTCCCACTCCGTGATCTTAGCTATCTCTTCCATTCCCTTGCAGCATGTTGTAGTGTCAAGTGTGACTGTAGGTGCTTGGGGAGTTTCCTTGAACACAGTAGAGATGTATGTATGGTCCCCTGGCAGGTGTTGTTCACAGGTTACCACTAAGGACAACTCTCCATGGGGCTCACTGGTGATGCCTGTCTCAGCTGGAGCAGTGCATGTCTGTGGGCAAAACCAGGTAGATGCAGCCCATCTCTTGCCTGATCCTGCTGAAGCTTATGTGCATTCAGCCTTCTTGTGTCTGTGCTCCAGAGCAATGATAGATGTTGTTTTTGTATCTGTTTTACAGGGTCGGAGAACAGCTGTAGCAAGATAGTTTCATATGTAGAGGATTTTAAGGGCTGCCATAGTTTTGTACACATGGGCTCAGCCCCAGTGTGAGATATTGTAGCTTGCGTCACATGACCAGGTCAAGGTCTAAGGTAGCAAGAGTGGGGTTAATGTTTTGGGGACTGTGGGTGGTAGGTCCTATGGTGAAATCTATGCCCAGGTAGAGAATATGTTCCTTAGCCAGAGAGAGGCCCCAGGGAAGTCAGTAGCATGGATTTGGAGACATTAAGCTTGTAGCCTGAGATTTCTCTGAATGTGTTGTCAGTTCCAGCAGTGCCTGGATTGACTCCTGTGGTTCAGAGGTTAACTAGATATCATCTGCTTATGCCAGTGCCTTATGCTTTCCTCCCATCTATAATCCCATGGATCAGTGGGTGTTGTCAAATTGTCTGCATTTGGGGCTCCAGCACTAGGACCATAGGCATAGCTGGGGGTTCCTGGGTGGCCAGATCCTCCCCTCCCATCTTGCTTCCAAAATGTTTTCATAAAACATTTTCTACAATGGGACCAAATTACAGGATTTCTTCAGTGGAACCCTCTTCCCAAATCCTGACTATGCCTTTGAAGATACATAGCAGCAGGGAGCATGGGCAGTGTTGCTGGGTGCCCCTGTGGAGGAGGAGGAAAGACCATAATGTAACCTTGTTGGTGCTAACAACAGCAGAGGCTCTGGCATACAGTGTGTGTATATTCTGGATAAAGGTTTCCCCAAACCCAAGGCATCTCAGGGTGTAGGAAAGGTATATCCATTCCTCCCTGTCAAATGCTTTCCTGGCATCTAGAAAGACTAGGGTGGCATCAAGCTTATTGTTATTCACCTGCCAGATCAAGCTAGGTAAGCTCCTAGTGTTATCTGTTCCCTTCTACCCTCTACAGACTCCAACTGATCATTGTTCACTGGTTGTCAGATAAACCCCTGGAGTCTGCGGCCAGTATCTTAACATATATCTTGCAGTCTTCTATTATGAGAAAGATGGGATGATAACTGTCACAGCTGAGGGCTCCTTGGGATCATTACCAGGTTTAGGGATCAGGGATATCAGGGCAGCATGACCACGACTGGGGAGCTGCCATAGGTTTTCTGCACCTCCGAAGCAAGGTGGCTAGGGTGCCTGCTAGTCCCTGTTGGAAAAATTATATAGAATTCTTCCGGAAAACTGTCCACACCAGGTGACTTCTCACCAGCATGCTCTAAATAGCCCTTTTGATTTCTGCCTTTTCAATGGGTCTGTCCAGGCTGCTGTTTGAACTGGCTGAATGGTTGGAAAATGAAGGCCCTCATAAAGGCACTTACTTCCTTTCCTGAGGCCTGATATCTATTTATTTGAAAACTGGTGACTGGAAATGCACATTGAGCTAAGGCTCATTTCCAGGTGTGATCAGGATAAAGGGATAGAGAATACAAAGCACAGACACAGTTTGCAGTTACCGTAAATGCAGTCAGAGAACATGAATAATATGGGAGTGAGTGCAAAATGAGAAAACAAGACAGGAGCAACAAAGTGGTTGTTTCAGCGCACTTACTCCAGGACATGACTCAGTTGCAAGGGGAACAATCAGGAGAGGTAAAACAGGAGTGGGGTAGGAAAGGGGTTTCAGTTGATACCTGAGGGAACCAGGGGAGGCAGACAAATGGAGGGAAGAGGGAAGCGGAGGACAAGAAATCAGAGTCTGGTGCAGACAGTTTCTCTTGCAGCGTAGCAAGAGAAGGAGAGGAAGGAACTGGCCAGAAGTTACAGGAGGAAGGACCCTCTTCTGTGGGAGTGCAAGAGCTTGGGCCAACTTCCAGGAGTGAGGGACTTGCACTGAGAAGTAGAAGAGGTTGATTAGACGGTCAGAGGAGATGCTATGGCAGGAGCACAGATTTGGAATAGTTTAGGATCCAGCCTGTCAGTGCTGGATTTGCACAGGTTCAGGTGGTAAGGGCAATAAGGGTTTCCTGGGGAGTAACAGAGGTAAATGAAACCTGGCGGGGAGACAAGAGGAGGGAGAGGAACCCGAGGTGGAGCAGTGGAGGATGGAGAGTGAGTGGAAGGAAAGCACAAGTGATGAAAACTTGTTGAAATGAGCAGCAACAGAGGAGGAGTCAGTCACAGGTGAACAATTTACCAGAAGGACTGGAGGAGCGGACTGGGTGGGAGGGTCAAAGTGAGAGTGAATTACCTTCCAGAACATTGAGGGACATTAAGACTGTTCTGAATGTTGACCTTGAAATATTGCGATTTTGCTGCCCAGACAGCCTTTGTGCAGGAGTTTTGATGGTCCTGTTTAAGAGAGTCAGGAAGGAGTGAGATAATTTTTAATGTCCCCAGGTGAGATCTCAGGACTTGCACAGATCAATAATTTCAGGGTAATCCTGAGGTGGTGTTGGGTTTTGACCCTGAATTTTCTGAGTGGGACATGCTTGTCCCAGACAGAGGAAAATTTGAGTGAAACAGAGAAAGGGCAACGTCAATATCAGTGACAGATATTTAGGGAGGAAAGAGGGTGGGTGCGAGATCTGTCTGACACCAAACATCATGCAGTGGACACTGAAAGCATCCGGCAAGATAAAGACACCTGCTGCAACAATTTGGTGGAGGTAGGAGAAGAGAACCCAGTCCAGTATGGAACAACTGTGAGAGTGGGGCTGAGCCAAGTGGGTTCGGTGATAATCTACATCAAATTAAGGATTCTACCTTAGAGATGGTTGGCCTGGATGCAGGTAAGAACCAATTGACATTGAAGCCCCTAGCAGGATGAGTTCACTGGTTAAGGAATGAGAGGTGATGGTAGACAGGGAATCAACCAGGAGGAGGAGGATATTCTACTTGAAGCATAGAAAACTCTAACCCTAACGAAGATGGACACAGATGAGGAAATGATAGCTTGACAAGGAGAAATTTGTGGGAGGAAAATACAACCTATACTATGGTGCAAGAGGGGCTCAGATGGGCATAGATGGCGACACCATCCCCACGTTTTCCCTGCCCTGTCTGAAGTGATAATGCTCAAGAAGGATAGATAGTGTCTGGAATCCTGGAGGAGAGCCAAGATTCCAAGATACAGAGGATGTCAGGAGAATATTGTGAGATCCAGATAGACAGGAGGTCAAGTTAAGGAAGAAGTCTCAAACAGTGAGGTGAAATATGCTCATCCTTTTAGAAGCCGGGAGGTGGAGAAGAAGGGAAGGAGGTCCATGGTTGGACTCACATCCTTCCATCAATCAATCAATCAATCAAACTTAATTTAACCAGGCAGTTACATCATTGTGCATGCTAATTTTCAAAATGGTCCTGGACACATAGGACACATTCATTTACAAAACAAAACAATTCACATATACCAGGCAGTACTACAGGCGTTATAAAATACAAGGCCAATAGGCATTGGAACTAAAGGTTGGATAGCAAATACATACATAGACAATTCAGCATATACTGGTAAAACTCAATATGGTACAGGAGGAGGGAGGAGGGGACACAGGTGAGGTCAGAGAAAATAGGGGGTGTCTCGAGACACATACGGAGAGGAAGGAAGGCAGCCTAGTAAGGCAGAGGCCCCCAGGGGAGCTAGTTAGGGCAAGATGGTTTGAAGGAATGGGGGTAAATACCCAAGTGGGAAGCTGGCTGACAAAGGTGAATAGAGAGGCCAGGCCAATTGGGAGCTAGGGATTGTTAGAACAGATGGACAGTACTTACCTGAAGAATCACGCACCATATTCAGGCATTGGTTGAGCAGCTGTCTGAACATGTAGGAGCTAGGCAGAAGGAAGAGTTTAAGGGCTTTTGGCATGTTATTCCAGAGTGTTGGTAGAAAGGAGCTAATGGCAGTAGATCCAAGACGTGTCCTGGTCTGTGGTGGTTTAAGGAGGATAAGAGAGGAGTTCCTTAGGTCGTAGGTACCTTTTCAGCACTCAAAGAGTTCACAGATATAGGCTGGTAGTTTTTGACAAAGCTCGGAAGAGCCACATAAGGGCATTTATTTACCTCCTCAGGGGCGGGACGGCCAGTCTAACACTTGGTACAACAAGCAATGGTGAGTCTGTAAGGGCAGGCCAATAACAAATCTCAGTACACAATGGTAGAGTGTATCAAGCTTTTGGTGCACATGTTGAGGGCAGTGGCTATAAAGGAAGTCGGCGTAGTCAAGCAGGGGAAGAAAGGTTGTTTGAACCAACCTTTCTTTGCTTTCAGGGTGAGTAGGTGTCTTATTCAATAGAATATACCAAGGGTGCTGTCTTATCTTTTTGATAACTCACTTAGGTGTGCATTGAAGTTCAGTTTGGTATCCAACCAACTCCCAGGTATTTGAATTTGTCCACTGTTTCTAGGGGTTCACCGAGGAGGGTGATAATCTGGGGAGTACCAGGGGTCATCATATTGAGGGTGGAGGACGGGGAGATAACCATGGCTTTTGTTTTCTTGGCATTTAATAAGAGCTTCTGATTCAGCAGATTATGTTGGAGTATGATAAAGTCATGTTGTAGCTCCTTGTAGGCAAGATCAAGGGAGGGGTTGGTTGTGTAGAGGACGGAGTAATCTGCAAAGAGGTGAACACTTCCTGCTAGTAGGTCAGAGTCAATACGGTTGATATAGAGGCGAAGAGGATGGGCCCAGGATCGAACCTTGTGGGACACCTCGGGCAGAATTTTTAGTGGGAGAGTTCACCTTGGGTTTTAATTTGCTGTCTCCAATTTGTGGAGGTAACAGCGAAACCACTTTTATTGCAGTGGGGGTTAAACCGATGCAACCCAGCGAATCAAGTAGTATAGAGTGATCGACCGTGTTGAATGCTTTGCTAAGGTCAAGGAAGACATCACCAGACAGGAGAAAGAGCAGGAACAGAGAAGCGGTGGAGGGAATTTCTACTCATTAGAGTGGGGGGCAGGGGTGGGGAAGGTAGAGGAGGAGGCAGTGGAGAAACTCCAGGTTAAGGGAGAGGGAAGAGATAAGAGCAGGGTGGATAGGAGAGAGGAGGGGAGGAGGAGTGAGGGCTGGATGGATAGAGGGTAGAGGGAGGAAATGGAGGGGAGGTAGGTGGAATAGGGAGGGAGGGAGGAGGAGGGTATGGGCAGAGAAGGGATAAGGTACAGAAGGGCAAGGTACACTGTGATCAGGAGTGAGATGCAGTAGTCATTAATTATTCAGTACAGTAGCTGAGATAATGAATGAACATTAGGTTAAAAACACAAGATTACACTCACCTGGTAACAGGCCTAGGCTATAACTTAGGTGCGGAGAAACAACAGGCAGGAGAGCTGTGATACAGATGTACACAACAAATTACTGACTAAGCTGAACAAGTACAAATAGCTGTGAGTAGCAGTAGTGGATATGCCTAACACAGACAACAACTTAAACGATAGATGGAAAATTGATGAGCAGACAATGAAAAATGGGTGCACCCAGATGGGGTTTTTCACGAGTCATCAAAATGGCAAAACTGAACTCAAGGCAAAAAGCAACAGTATGGGGGACTGGCTATCGACTAGCAATGAACAAGTAGCATGACTGGGCAGGTTATCTCTGAACATTATCGCAAGTAGGGTAAGGTTAACAATGCAGTTCACCCTTTGGCAGGAGGTTCACAGAAGTTATTTGGTACTCACTGAGCAAAGATGAAACAGCTGGGCTGGGAGGAGGCTGGTCCGGTGCAGCATGGCTGGCTGTCGGCTGACCCCAGGCAGACTCCTTCCTTGTCCTTTGCACTCAGACTTTAGCAGAGAGTGCAGCTAGTGAAGATCAGCTGAGGAACAGAGGAGAAATCAGCCGTCAAGCCACCCAAGTGGCGTAAGTTCAATGCAAGGGCTGAAAACTCTGAGTCAGGGCAAGGAAGAGGCAGGCAGGCTGGAGGCTTGTAGTGGGAGGGCAGGGTGGTGACCCAAAGATGGTGAGTGGCTTGCACATGACCCCTGGAGCAGTGTAATGAAAAGTGGTTTTCCAAAAAAAAGCTGGTTTCAGCTAAAGTTAATAAAATTATTATTAGCATACCTGTCACGTTTACTTGTCTAGGTACCTCCTATATTGTGCACCATGAGTCTTTTGTATTGTCTCAGTCCTAACCCTTGCCAGGTCTACACTGCTATTTCTATGCAAAGGTGTACTGTAATAGAAGGCAGCCTTTTTAATTAAATGTTTATTAATTTCGTTCATCCAAAGTACATTATCCAAGTTGTATCACAATCAAGGCCCTCTGGAATTCTGCAGTTCCACAGTTGTGGAATTTTCTGGAATTTGAATCATGCCACAGAATTTATATAGTTCTATGAATTCATTGTTTTGGTGAATTTCATTCAG
The DNA here is from genome assembly GCA_016271365.2 of Neoceratodus forsteri. Lineage (NCBI taxonomy): Eukaryota > Metazoa > Chordata > Ceratodontiformes > Ceratodontidae > Neoceratodus > Neoceratodus forsteri. The sequence goes on along the minus strand of JADMNL010000034.1, from coordinate 22,279,271 downwards.
ATATACAGTTTTCCATAGTGCCAGGCTCCCATACCCATCGTTTTTATTTTGAAGCCCTGCCTCAATGCTTGGCAAGTGATGTCATCAATGACATCACATCATATTTTAACTAATGGAAGGACTGCGTGTCTGCCACAGAAATTAATAAATTATGCAGCAGAATTTCAGAAAATGCTGCTTTAGAGCACTAGGGGCCCTGATCATGATATATCCTAGCTTGATTTCACCCTTGGATTACAGGCTATAATTATTGCGCAAATTACATTAATTTAGTCTTTATCAGACACTGTATTGACACATACTAGATAGTAGGTTTCTGTCTTATGCATTCTTTATTTGGAACATTGTGACTATCTTCATTTGTTTAACTCCATGTATATACACTAAAAGCTAAGGCACTAATGAAATCTAACTAAGAAGCAGATCTTATGGATGCTATCAAATCATTATGAGTATAGAAGGCAACCTTTTATTACTACCAAAATACTGAATAGGTAACCATGCACAGCAAGGCTGTGTTTTGATTCAGGGTTGTGATGACATCATAGGGACCTTGAGAGCAACGCTGAAAGGTTCTTGATGTCATCACAATCTCAAGATGGAAATATAGCTGTGCTGGTATGGTTGACCCTGTACTGTATTATTTTATGTAGTGCATTGTCCTCCATATACTGATCTTAGTAACTCACCCTGCCACTAGACCAGTAAACAGCCTGCTTGAATTCATGCTGTCCCAATAATAGTTTTGGTCCCATGTAGCCATGTAACTGTGTTGCATGCTTGTCTCTGTGACATACCTATTGTCGAACAAGAAGAAATCTTTGCACCACAGAAGTTACATCACTATTGTGGTACAACTAGGTATTTAAGGGTGTATGGATTTCCCTGACCATATGCTATATTAACAATTATGAAATGGGTGAAAGGATGCTGGCTCCTGATTGGCCAAGAGGTACTCTCAGCTGGGCCATTATTCCAACACAACGCCCAGCTGAAAGCAGCTGAACAAAAATATGTTTAAAAACCTTATCCAATTTTCTAAAAGGACCCTTTTCATAATCACAATAATGCTCTCCAGAGTGCATTTTGGTGAGCTAATGGCCTTTCTCGGGTGGTGGAAGTACTCAGCTTCACCTCATGCTTCCACCCACCAAGGTGGGCCATTATCCCACCATAACACACCCTGTCATACCTTATTGCTTAAATAGAATGGTACTCTGTTTGGGAGTAATACAGAAACTGCTACTATCAGTGACATAAAATGGGGTTGAAAGGTGGGAGCAAAACCAAGAAAGACCTATAAACAAGCTGACCACTTGGACGGAGAGGTGGTCAAGAAGGCCATCATGAAGTGCAATATAGCACTGAGGCGCAGTAGGGAGAGTAATCTCTGAGTATAGGTACTGGGTAGTGTATCAGGTATTAGATGAGGAGGAAAGCTGTCTTAGAATTGTGGCAGGAAAGACAGATTTGGAAATGATCTTGTATTTTGTTTGTAGCCATGAGAGATGGAGAGTTGGAAAATGCTGCCTCCCAGGAGCTTGCTGAGGAATGGAAACACAAAAATAGTGTGACTGCTGGAAACAGAATTCAGGTCACCTGGGTAACTGGATGGCTCAGTGGATTGGTAGAGGGTTAAGGAGCCTTTCACCTCTAGGTCATGGGTTCAAATACAACACAAGTTGGTAGTTGCTGAAAGTCATTATCACCTGAGGGCTGTCCAGTGACCTATGTGAAATAAGTTGTGATGGTCTCAGTCTAGTTCCCAATGGGCAGGTGTCCATTTCGAAAACCACCAACATAATTGGCACTATTTTCACCCATGTTGGCAGTATCACATGACAGGCCAAGGACTGAATGGGCAGGGAGTCTGAACTACCCTCTCATCTATGTGGTAGTTCCTCCATGGCAGGGTTGAGGCACATTGGCAAGTCAGTGTGGGGAAGCTGCACTGTGATTGCCCCTCCTGTTTCTTTCATGTGGATAAACAGGGGACTTCAGATGCCAGTGCAGTAAATCCAGCACCTTTCATGAGCACTAATAAAATTCACACCCTAAAACACACGCACATGCACAGCTCACACACAAAAAGAAATCAAGTCCCTGAAACTTTTTGTGAGTGGAAAAAGTATCAGTCTTCAGAGCATCAGAAAAGGTACTAAAGATTAAAGGAGAACTGCTCTGAACCGAAGAGTCATTTTTTCCCAGTAGAAGCTTTTTTATGTTGATTGCGCGCATGCTAAGAAACGTGTTGTGGCAGGTTTCTCCACAAGCAGGTTGTGGAGGCATGGCACCGTTGTGGCCAATGCCCCTACAGCCTGTAAAGGCTTGTCCCGCTTCCTCAATGCCATGGCATGCTACTGTTGACACTAGTTCAGCCAGTGCAACCAACTTGTAAAATAGCTGCTGCAATCAGGCGCCACCTTGTCATTGCAGCATCAGCTATTTGCTGTAATGAGGAGTGACCCGTCATTGCAGGGTGGGATCTTGAAACCCTGATATTGTTTGTGAACATGGCGGTGGTTGCGCCGTGTTCACAAACAATGTTAACCTTCCATGCCGAGTAAGTCCAACCCCCTGGCAGTATCATGCCCCTCCGACCATGTTTATTTGCCGACGGGGCCCCAATCCCTCGTCGGCTGCAGTGCCCCAATATTTATGTTGCCGGCGGGGGAGCCTACCTCCCTTGGCATTATGTAACCCCGCTTTTGTTGTGTGCCGATGGGGTGCCCAATCCCATCAGCAAATGTAATAACCCCTTTTTGTTGTGTACTGACGGGGTGCCTAATCCCCCATCAGCTACAGCTGCCCCTCCCAAAAGAAAGACTCCATTGGCATGCTGGGAGCCCACCCCAGCGTGCCACATGCCCTGTAAAATAAAAAGCGGTCCGGGATTGTCTTTTTTTTTTTTTTTTAACCTGTAAAAGGAAACAGTCCCTCGGTCTCCCTGCCCCCTCCCACAGCCAGTGCCCACTCACTGTGCACCCTGCCTCCCACACCTCCTCACCCCATACTTACCTCCAGAGTCTGGCGATGATCTTTGGTGGACCGGGAACACGTCTGCACTCTTCAAAGCGAACTGAGGAAATGCTGGTAAGCTGTATAATGGAATAAATATGATTTTTCAACTTTGCTGCATTTCTCAGGCATTTTTGGGATTTGTAATGAAATTTTCAACATGGGGTTTTTGGGACCCCTCCTCATGAATTCTATCACTGTCATGGTGTTAGTCATTTAAAGGTGATTTAAAGTCTCTGGCGGAATCACCTTTGGACTGATTAACAAAACGACAGTGCCAGAGTTCATGAGGTAGGCTTTCAAAAAGCCTATGTTGCAAATTTGGTGGGAAAATCCACAAATGACTGTTTTACTAGTGTGCATTGGCGAGTTGCTACGCATATCTGTAAGTTCACAATTTATAATATTTTCACTCCAGATTTTCAACATCGCCATTCTTCTGCACCTCCTTATGAACAGTACAGCTGTCATATTTCACATCCTGGCCGAAATGTGTTTTTGCAGTTCTGGCACAGAATAGCGTGGTCGCTGGGGAAATATGTGTTCGGACACATTATGAAAATGACAGTGACACTGTTCATTAGCAGAGGTCCTAAATGCCTATGTTGAAAATTTGGTTATGAAAGTCCATAAAATGAGTGTGTTGGTTAATGTGCATTGCCAGTTTCCACGTCACGGTTGTACCCTTCACAACTTGCAATATTTTCACTCCAAATTTTCAGCATTGCTAGCTTTGCCACACCTCCTTATGAACAGTGCAGCTGTCATTTTTCACATCCTGGCTTGAAATGTGTTTTGCTCTTCTGGCACACACTAGCGCTGTTGCTGTGGGAAATTGGTGTTTAGGACATATTAAGAAAATCACACTGACACTGTTCATGAGCAGAGGTCCCAAAATGCCTACGCTAAAATTTTGTGATGAAACTCCATAAAATGACTGTGTTATGAACGTAGGTTGTGCAGGTGCCACGCACCCCTTGTAAGTTTGCAAATTAGTAATATTTTCATGCCAGATGTTCAACACTAGCATTTGTTCACACCTCCTTATGAACAGTACAGTTGTCACTTTTCACATCCTGGCCAAAATGTGTTTCCTGCCCGGTCCAGAATACCGCAGTCTCTGTCGAAATCAGTGTTTGGGACAGATTAGGATCGAGTGACTTGGGGAGGGAGGACCGAGCTCAACCGAGCGCTCTGTCGGGACTGCTGCTGATTTGTTTGTGGGCAGGAAAGGCAGCAATGCATGCAGGGCCTGAGTACAAAGGGCAGCCTGCAGAGGTGAGAGACAAACAGAACGAGAAAGCGAGAGAGGGGACTGAGCGAGCTCAACAGAGCTCTACTGCCACTGCTGCAGATTTCTTGTGGGCAGATAAGGGTGGCTACGCTGACAGGAGCCCAGTATAGCGGCAGCCTGCAGCGCAGGGCAGAAATGGAACGAACAAGTGAGACGGGGAGTGAGTGAGGCCAACGGAGCTGTGTTGGGACTGCTGCAGATTTCTTGTGGGCAGACAAAAATGCCAACAGAGGCAGGAGCCCAGTACAAAAGGGCAGTCTGCAGTGCCAGGAGAAACAGAATGAGCGAGTGAGATGGGGGAGTGAGCGAGGCGACCTCAATGGAGCTCTGTCAGGACAGCTGCAGATTTCTTTGTGGGCAGGAAAGGTGGCAATGCAGGCAGTAGCCCAGTACAAAAGGGCAGCCTGCAGTGCCGGGACAAACAGAACGAGCAAGTGTGAGAGGGAGTGAGCAAGCTCCAATGGAGGTGTGTACGTGACTGCTGCGGATTTCCTTGTGGGCAGGAAAAGGCGGCAATGTAGACAGGAGCCCAGTACAAAAGGGCAGCCTGGCTGTCAGAACTGGAATGAGTGACTGAGGGGGAGTGAGTGAGCTCAATGGAGCTCTCTCAGGACTGTTGCAGATGTGTTTGTGGGCAGAAAAAGCCGCTAATGCAGGCAGGAACCTAGTACAAAAGAGCAGCCCGCAGCAGTGGGAGATACAGAATGAGTGAGTGAGGGAGGGAGTGAGTGGGCTCAGCAGACTCAGTTGGGACTGCTGCGGATTCCCTTGTGGGCAGAAAGACAGCAATGCATGCAGAGGCCAGTACAAAAGGCAACCTGCAGTGATGGAGAAACAGAATGAACAAGTGAGAGAGGGGTGTGAGTGAACGAGCTCAATGGAGCTCTCATCGTGACTGCTGCAGATTTCTTTGTGGGCAGAAAGTGCGCAACGCAGGCAGGAGCCCAGTACAAAGGGCAGCTTGCACTCAAGGGCAGAAACGGAATGAGCAAGTGTGGCAGGGGGAGTGAGGAGGCCAACTGAGCTCTGTTGAAACTGCTGCAGATTTCTTTGTGGGCAAAAAATGCCAACAGAGGCAGAAGCCCAGTACAAAGGGTAGCCTGCAGTGCCACGAGAAACACAATGAGCGAGTGAGACAGGGAGAGTGACTGACCTCAACGGAGCTCTGTTGGGGCAGCTGCAGATTTCTTTGTGGGCAGGAAAAGGTGCCAATGTAGTTAGGAGGCCAGCACAAAAGGGCAGCCTGCCGCTACCGGAGAAACAGAATGAGCTAGTGACAGAGGGAGAGGAGCGAGCTCAACGGAGGTCCATCGTCACTGCCATGGATTCTTGTGGGCAGGAAAAGGTGGCAATGAGGGCAGGAACCCAGTACAAAAGGCCAGCCTGCAGCCCCACAGAAATGGAATGAGCGAGTGACACAGGCGAAGTGAGCAACCTCAACGGAGCTGTGTCGGACTGCTGCACATCTCTTTGTGGACAGACAAACCGCCAATGCAGGCAGGAACTCAGTATAAAAGGGCAGCCTGCAGCAGTGGGAGACACAGAATGAATGAGTGAGAGAGAGGGGTGAGTGAGCTCTACAGAGCTCTGTTGGGACTGCTGCAGATTTCTTTGTGGGCAGAATAAGCAGCAATGCATGCAGGGGCCCAGTACAAAATGGCAGCCTGCAGCGGTGGGAGAAACAGAATGAACGAGAGAGAGAGGGGGAGTGAGTGAGCTCAATGGAGCTTTATCATGAATGCTGCAGATTTCTTTGTGCCCAGAAGAAGGTGGCAATGCAGGCAGAAGCCCAGTAGAAAAGGGCAGCCTGCAGCACCGACAGAAACGGCATGAGTGAGTGAGAGAGGGGGACTGAGCGAGCTCAACTGAGCTCTGTCAGGACTGCTGCAGATTTGTTTGTGGGCAGAAAAGGTGCCAACAGAGGCAGGAGACCACTACAAATGGCAGCCTGCAGCACCAGGAGAAACAGAATGAGCGAGTGAGACAGGCAGAGGAACAACCTCAACAGAGCTCTGTCGGAACAGCTGCAGATTTCTTTGTGGGCGAAAAGGTGCCAACGCAGGCAGAAGCCCAGTAGAAAAGGACAGCCTGCAGCGCCGGAGAAACACAATGAGTGAGTGATAGAGGGGCAGGAGCAAGCTCAACTGGAGCTCCATTGTGACTGCTGTGGATTTCTTTGTAGGCAGAAAAAGGTGGCAGTGCAGGCAGGAGCCCAGTATGCAAGGCCAGCCTACAGCGCCGGGCAGAAACAGAATGAGCAAGTGAGAGGGGAGTGAGCTACCTCAACGGACTTGTGTCAGGACTGCTGCAGATTTCTTTGTGGGCAGAAAAGGCCACCAACAGAGGCAGGAGTCCAGTACAAAAGGCAGCCTGCAAGCGCAAGTAGAAACAGAATGAGCAAGTGACAGAGGGGAGTGACCCACCTCAACGGAGCTGTGTCAGGACAGCTGCAGATTTCTTTGTGGGCAGCAAAACCTGCCAATGCAGGCAGAAGCCCAGTACAAAGAGCAGCCTGCAACACTATAAGAAACAGAATGAGAGAGTGAGACAGGCAGAGAGAGGATCAACGGAGCTGTGTCAGGATAGCTGCAGATTTCTTTGTGGCCAGAAAAGGTGCCAACACAGGCAGAAGTCCAGCGCAAAGGGCAGCCAGCAGTGCCAGGACAAACACAATGAGCGAGTGAGAGGGGAGTGAGCAGCTCAACAGACCTCTATCATGACTGCTGCGGATTGCTTTGTGGGCAGAAAAAGGCAGCAATGCAAGCAGGAGCCCTGTACAAAGGCCAGCCTGCAGTGCCGCAGAAACAGAACAAGCGAGAGAGGGGAGTGAGGTAGCTCAATGGACCTGTGTCAGGACTGCTGCACATTTCTTTGTGGGCAGAAAAAGCCACTAACAGAAGCGGAGCCCAGTACAAAGGGCAGCCTGCAGTGCCAGCAGAAACAGAATGAGCGACTGAGAGAGGGCGATTGACCCACCTCAACACAGCCTGTCAGGACGGCTGCAGATTTCTTTGTGGGCAGAAAAATGTGCCAATGCAGCCAGGAGCCCCGTACAAAGGTGCAGCCAGCAGCACTGGGAGAAACAGAACGAGCGACTGACACAGGGCCACTGAGCGAGCTCAACAGACCAACGCAATCAACATTCGGCATTGACAAATGCTTGTTTAAGTATTAGTTTAAATTCTGTTATTGTTTATCTATACAGGCTTTTTAGCAACCTTAGTGGATGTTTCTGCTTCACAATCTAGTAAGTACCATTTAGAATTATATGATGTAGTTTATGTCCCTCTCAGCCACAGAGTTCTATAGTAGAAGATGGATGAATTGTGCCAACAATAGAAGAAAAGAACAGAACAGGGACATAAACAACATCATACAATTGTAAAATGGTTCTTTTCAGCAGCATGCAAATTAGAAACACCCACTAAGATAACTAAAAGCATGGATATAGTAATAACAGAATCTGAACCAGCATTTGAGAAGCAGCTTCTACTGGGAAAAACTGGCATATAGATTCAACACAGTTCTCCTTAAGGAGTCATTTTAAATGATGGCATGGGGAGTATGGAAATGGGAAGCGATAAGGTAGATGGAACAGGGGTATTTGTGGAAGTGCTGTTAATGTAAGAGATACATTTGGGAGACATGAGAGACTATAGATTAGATGGAAAGGGAATTTCGATTGTAATGAAAAGCCGTCAGCGTGGGATCTCAGGCTGTTCCTGAGGCTAAATGTAATAATGTTGCTACTATTGTCAGCAGTTTCAGAATAAATGAACGTGGCAAATTCCTCACATTTATAAGAATAAAATAGATGAAGACATCCATGTGAGGTCGATGAAGGACTTAATTGATGGTTTTAAAGAGATATCTTGAGTCGCCGGCTCTGTTTAACAAGCCATGCATGCAGACGGCAGATCTGGCAGTATATATGAAGTGTCTGTAAAGGCTTGATGATTTGTTCCCCAAAAGCTTGAAATAAACTGAAAGGTGCAATGAACACCACTGTCTCTGGAGGCAATAACTAAGATTTTATTTGACAGTTGATGTACAGATGATTTTCCATTGAGATGCAACATCATGTTTTCAATGGGGTCTCTTCTTTGCCCAACTTCAGCCCAGCTCTCATCTTTGGGGAGGGAGGGTGGCAGACTGCACAGCACTGCTGCCAGCTGGTGTCCGCTGGTAACAGTGCAGCATTAGACAAAAAAAAGTGGGGTGTTGGCCAGGCGTATGGCTGGCACATTATGCCAGCGTCCCAGGCAGGCTGGGAAAAACAAGAATAATGGCCCCAGCACCTGCAGCTCTGGACCATGGCATAGTCAGCACATGCACTTATGCTACAACACCTCCTGACATTCTAGAAGTCCTAGGGTAAGTCGCCCAACCCTGACCCCACCTGGGAGAGGGTAAATCAGGGCTGTGTGGGGCCAGGATCTGCAGATAGGAGGCGAAAGGCATCAGGTGTGCCCTGGCAGCTTCTGAGACAGATGAATACCAGAGACAGGGAGGGCTTGAAGTTAAAACAAAAATAAGGACAAATGCATTGACAGATGTGTGTTACAAGGTTTGTTACGGACTTGAGGTGTGTGATGACCCATAAGCCTCAATAGAAAAGTTTGAGAGGTTTATGAGGTCATCACATGTAAAAAACCTCATAACACACTCCAGTCTATGCCTTTTCTTTATTTTTGTTTTAACTTCAAGCCCCTTTCTGTCTGAAAGGAATTTGCATCATTATGGGACATGAGGATGGGAGCTACCTATGGCACTTGATTGCCTTTAGTTCCCAAAATCTCCTTCGTATGTGTCTTATTTTATATAATAACTAGTACTGGGAGTTTTAGGGAAAAAACAAAGATATAAAGAAATAAATAGAGGAAAAACTTTCTGATTTATTTGTAATTGTATGTTGCACCTGACTTTGCAAAGACAAAACAGGAGCTATTTTTCCTGAGTATGCTGCTTGTGACAGGGAGATTTATTTTTTGTGGGGAAACTGTTAGTCAGCTCTGCATGCAGGCTTGCACTGCTGCTGTTGTCTGGCAGCTATTTATAATAATGCCCGACAGGGTGTGTGTTGTGCTGGGATAACGCCACGCCTCAGGTGGTTGGGCAGGGCCGAGGCCGAGTGCATCCAACAACTGAGGTGGACGTTATCCCAAATGACACACACACCCCTGGAGGGCATTATTGCTATTATACAATGGCTTGTTGTTATATAGAATAAAAAATAATTTTAAAGATGTTTTGTGTGGAAAATATTTTGAAGATGAAACAATCAATCAAAGGCTCCATAAAATGCTCATCTGCAGGTTCACAGTGAGGCTGAGACTAGAGCCATGTTGTTGTAATGGGATACAGCATGGGGCCAGCCCCAGACTGACCAATCAGAGACCAGGATTTTTTCTTCCCATTGTATAATGGATGTTTGAAAATGTCAGAATGAAATGCCATAATAACCAGGTGTGACAACATACCCAGTCATTAACACATTTGACACAACTCAAAATGGGTTATTAACAAGGTCACCAGTTATTATATAGAGAATAATGCCTGTAGAGGTGTGTGTTATGAGGACTTTTACACACCCAAGGTGTGTGATAATCCATAAGGCTGAGAGCGAGGTGTAAAAATCCTCATCACACATAACCTTGAACAGGTATAATTTTTAATAATTACTGGTGACCCCTTTATAACACAGTTCAGAAGCCTCTGTCAAACACTGTAATAACCTGACAACTGGTTGTTATGGCATTTGCAAAACTTTCTTTTGCTAGCAGTGTCAATATCAGTATGTGTGCCACCTTATTGGGTCTTACTCTGTGTGTAGGTGAGCTGAGCACCTCAACAAAGATGGCATTTCCATTTCTCCATATGCAAGGACGCGTGGAGCCTTCACCTCTCACCGCCACTTCAGGTAACTTTCTGATGTTTACAGATATTTATCTGGTTGAGCCTGCCGTCCTACTGTTCTGGCACGGCTTCAGCAGACAGCCACTTCGCTGAGAACAGATCAGAGTCGACTGCCGTAGAGTTACTTGCAGCTTGCAGTTTAAAGGGAAAAAAGTAAACTTAAAACAAGCAAACAGTGTACTTGAGGGGCGAGCCTGTGTGTGTGTCAAAGTGTGTGTGTGGCAGAACTACACTAGTACCTTTTGCCACTTACCCTTTGCACTAGTAATCATAAGTAAATAATGTTGACGTGGACACGAAACTGCAGCTCTGTCGCTGCTGTCTCTGAGTTGTCAGAGCCACAAAGGTCAAGGAACCAGCACAATGTCACTGCAGTCTCAGCACGGCGCTTCTTCTACTAAAAACAGGAACATTCAGTGCCCAGGTACACGCACATAGAAACTAGTCAAGTCACACTAAATTGATATCTTTTTAAAGGAATTTTCTTTTCTAAAGGGCTGCAGTAGGAATAGTTAGAGTCTAAGGACTAAAATTAACAGAATTTTCTTCTTTTTATTTTTAATTTGTAAATTTTGCCAGGAAAAGCACACTGAGTTGTAATGAAGTATGCCAAGAGATCTGAGGTCCTAAACCAACCAGTCAACCTGACTCCAACTCACGCCAGGTTAACTGAGCTGAAGATTCTGTGTCAAATGAGAATTTATCAAGCTGTCCACCTGGTTCAGGTGTGCTGTCTTGGCCAGTTCATTGCAAGTAGTTCTTTGACTGTTTGGCTACACGATGGAAGCCTCAAACAATGGAAAGGCAGGAAACACAACTCACAAAAGGGACCAGTTTATTGAGCAACTAAACCATAGAAAATGGAACAAGGAAAAGAGGAGTGAGCAATAAACTTTCACTTTTCTATCACAACAATTCTGTCACTATTACTGTACTTCTAAAAATCACTTCACAAATACTACTGTTCTCTAATATCACTTCTATTAAGATTACTGCACACTAAAATCATTCTGTTACTCTGCTTCATTGTACACTATAACTTTAAAATTGTACAGTGCTACATCAGAGTCTATATAGATCCATTGGAAGCCGGAGATGATGTGGTTAAGAATATAAACAGAGGAACGTCCAAGCACTTGATTTCTGTTGGCCAGCCTGAAGAACTGACTATTACCAAGAACATAGGATTTGAAACCACTGGTGTTGACACAACCCAGGGATAAGAACCATACAAACGTGTGTTCCAAGGTAGAGTGTAACCCCCACCGGCCCCTTATTTAACTAGTAGGCACACCTCTCATAGTCTAGGGAAAATAGAGGGTGGGGATACAAAGCAATTTGCAAAAGCAGAAGAAAACACAGAATGTGTACTAGACACAAACAGACCTATGCGAAAACCCAGGTCCTGAGGAGAGAACATTTGCTAAGGACTATGCTAGGTCTGCACTTTTGGACAGGGTTACCCAGTAAATTCACACAGGAAGCAGTAACTAGATTGTCCATACCAGGCTGGGATTCTAGAGTGTGACTTTATTCAAATAAAGTTGGAAATACAAAAGCAAAGATGGAGCCCCCAAGGGTTTACACTTCATGGCACAAGCAATGCAGAACACATCTGTAGAAAACAGAATTCAAACCTCCCACATAGCATAGGATTAAACATCTGGAATTGTGGAACTAGCCACGGTGGACACACAAAATTCCTCCTGGAAAGTGGCACTTGGCTAGTACTTAGAACAGTTCCATATGGCACAGGATTAGAAATCTGGAATGTGGAACTAGTCACTGTGAAAACACACAAACTCTTCTGGAAAGTTGCACTAGGCCATTACTTAGCACAGTTCCCATGTGGCATAGGATTAGAATGTGGCACACTGGCCACGACGGAGCACTCAAGGCTCAAAACTATAAAGAAACCCACATACAAGGGTAAACTTCTTCAGGCATTGGCCACATGCACTGAAAGAAACAGGCAACCTTACAGAACCCTAAGTGCTGAACTGGTCACTCCAGATGGGGGTCTCCCACCTTTGCTTCCACATCCATACCCAGCCATTCTTTTAGAGTTACATCTCACAAATACTGAAACTGTAGAAAATGATGCTGTCTTGAAATGTTTAGCACATTTAACATCAGGAACACCACTAGGGTGTAAGGTTAAAGTCCTGAACAAAGGTTAAGTCGCATATGGATGTCCACTTTTGTCAGAGGTCTTTAAAACACAAATCTTCTTGAGGGGAATCCTCACAGAAATGGGTGAATGGGTCACTTTATCAGAGAGTCACCCAACAGAAAAAAGGCAGGTACATATCCTGGGTAACTCAGACAGAAATCTACTCACAGTTTGTACAACAAAGGTAGCTTCACAAAAGTTCTGGGTTAGATCAGGGATTGCCCTAAAATCCTCTGCAGTCCCCCTCATCCCACATGGGATAAAGGCACAGGAACCCCTGAAGATGGTTTCCACCACTTCACAAGTCAGGAAAGGATGTCCTCCACTAGGGTGAGAAATACAGACACTGCTCACTCACTGAGCTCCTACACTGAACCAACTTCAGAATTCTAAACTCCTCACTGTCACACAAGCTGTGTGGCTTATGTTGCTGAGAGTTCTAAATTACATCACCTCTTTGTCTCAGCTGAAACCAAGCAGAAGAGAGGCAAGGTGAAAATTCATTTAACTAGATAGTCACCAGCCGCCTTTCCTACCTAACACGGACACTGATGGATTCTAGTAACCCTAAGGAACCGGGGGTTACAAGAGCATCAAAGCTGTCACAATGGACTCCGGGAAGAAACAGAACACTTATAATTCCAAGAACTTTGGCAAACTGAAGAGTTTCCAGACTGTCACCATGGACTGTGGGAAGAACTGTGAAGAACTGGCATTGCAAACTGAAGAACCTCTTGACCATCACTACTAACTCCGGAACAAATCTGAAGAAATGGACCTGGACGAAGCTTAAGATCTGGAACCCTCCTGGCTGCTGACCTTGGATAAATCACTGAAGAACTTGAAGCAAAACCCCAACCCCACTGGTATCGGATCCCTATCTGTGAACTGGTGTGATTCCCTGCACTGCCTAGCTCACGGTTAGGAGGGTTGGACTGAAGAATCTAAAGAAAGCAGGTGACAAGGAGTTCCTTTGCTGACTGTGCTATGACTGGCCTGAATTTGTCAGTATGCAGTTGGTTAGGACTGTCTCTGGAACAGGCAGAAAGACTGGTGGACGTGCAATGGGCAGAAATAAAGATGAGTCTCCAAAGTGTACTGTCTCTTTACTTGGGAGTTGCTGGTCTTGGTAGTCTTTGGATCATGCAATCATTACAAGGCAAGTCAAGAACATGTATGGCACCTCAAGAACCTGCAGGGCAATTTGAGAACATGCAGGTCAAATAACAATTTTTGGGAGCATGTGCAATAAGTTTTGAAAGGGTTCACAGTATTGGAGCAAGCAGGCTCCATACAGGGCAAGTGAGGGCAATTTTAAATTGTCTTGAGCAAAACCAGGCCACTGTAGGGCAAATAGGGCAAATGTGGTGCACCTGAGACAGTTGCACAGTCTTGGAGCATTCAATTACTTTTAGCACTGTCCCTTTAAATAATCAGTCCTGAACAAAACAATTCACACCCTTCAAATCTGTTCTCAGACAATTCAGTACTGTCACCTAAAATGCACTGACACTTTCACTTTAAAATGTTTGTTCAAGATTCAACACAATCATTCTGAGTAACAGCTGCACTTGCACTTTAAAATGTTAGTGTGGTTATATAGCCGGGACACACCACCTAAGGGGAACCCAGATTAACTGGCGGAATATACCTAGGTACACGTGGTCCATGGGCTATACCTTCCCTCCACAGGCATACACTTTGCTTTACACAGCAGGGTGGCAGTTGTTTACATAATCTATGCAAATCTGGGACTCTCAGCCTCCTGCATCCTATTTCCTAACTGGCAGATTTGCATACACCATATGTACTAGAGCCCTATGCTATGGGGCTACACTCTCTCTCTCTCTCTCTCTCTCTCTGGCCTGTGTGCTGGGAGGTTCCATAGATAATGACGACACAGAAAGGTGATCGCTGTTTGACGAGTGTTCATCAACGAAAATAAATTTCAGCAATGTACACTCATGGTAACATTAAGAGGGTGCCAGAGACTTAGGTTTCCTGTTTTTAATGCATGAAGATCCTCCCGCACCCCCTACTAAAGGATTCTCAACTCCAGGGGATGCATGTCGGGGGGTAAAAGTAAAAAAAAAAAAGCAAATAAACTTGACCTGGTGCAAAACCACAAGCGTGTCCAGAACCGAACCTGGAACCCTCCCAACCCCAGCCTGCCACCAACCCACCATGCCATATGGCCAGCTTGGCAGCCCACTGTTGCACTATACCCCACAAATGCTTCCTTTCCGCTTGTCGCACGGTGGTCCCCCACGTGTGTATACATAGTGACATCCCTTCGCTATATTCGCCAAACCCCCATCCGATTGTCCTCCTGCCAGGTAGCCCTGTGCACAGGTGCTGTGACTGAGTCACCCTTTTGAAAGCGCTGATCGCGGTCGCCATTATCACAGGCTACCTGTTGTGCCATGTGGCAGTTATACTGCTGTTCTGGGAACCCGCTTCATTTCGCTTCTCCCAACTCTAGGCTAAAGTCCAGTATCTTTAACTTGTGGCTACTAACTTCAGTGACTGGGCTACTAGCATTTCTGCTGTCCTGACCCCTTATTCTGCTGGCCTTTACTACTGTGTCATGCCCTGCCCCAGGTTCCTCCTTGGTATGTGCTTTTATTACAGGGAGCTTGTTGCCAAAAACACTGTCCTGGGTTTTACTTTATTTGACTGGAGCCTATTTTTATCCCTGTTTCTCTCCACCCATCCTGGGCTCCCTTTAGTCTAATAAGGGCCTGTGTTTCCCGTCTTGCCCACCTTCTGGGCATTTCTAACATCGGGGCCTGCTTTGCCCACCTCCTATCTTACTAAGGGCCTGTCTTGCCCTTTACCCCACCTACCTGGCATCTGTTCTCTTCACTGGGGCTCTTCTCTGTTCACCAGACTGGCAAGGACACAGCGAGGACAGCACAAGCCTGATTTAAGCCTCCACCTCTCGACTCCTACTGGTGAGCCTAGCACCTGACTACATGCTTGCCACTAGACCAGCATTTGAAAACTTATTACAGCATCATGTTGCATTGAAAAGCCAGCACACTGAAAGAAACACTGTTCACACATAAATGACTTTATCAACTGGCCGTGTCAGCTTCATCTTTACTACAAAACTGAAATGTCATAACATGTGGTATTTGACTCCAGAGATGCAGAGTCCAGTAGTATCCATGTATACAGTATCGAACACTGCAAACGTCAATGTTTGAGATAATAATCCAAGCCTTGAGCAATTTACTGTAGCATTCTCAAAGTGCCTTAAGTGCAGTCATGAAGTGTTTATCTGTGCAAATAACACAGCAGTTATGACAATGCCTAGTGCAAAACATGGTAAAACTGCAAGGTCATTATTCCCAAGAGAACTCGGCATAAATGCAATAAAATATTCCACGTTTAAACAGCGTTCTGGGATACTGAAGATCACAGTTCAAAATCTGACTTCATAACAATCGCTGCAAGAGCTATACTGATGTTGAGTTCAGAGGAATAAAGGAAAGGCAGAGGACATAAGGTTTTGAAAGCTATGCCTGCAAATGCCCTTGTGTGAAAAGCTAAGCTGGGTGGGGTGAGGGTGGGAGAAAGAGGGCCCCAGTACACTAGGTTACCAGACAAAAGGGTAGTGTAGAGCTAGAATGTTTTATGGAGTGTTTAAAACATGGCTCAGACAGCAGATATAGGGGAAACTGCCTTTCTTTCTCTATACTTAAGTCCACTGATTTCACCTTCTGTAAACAGAGGTTGATTTACCAAAAGATGTGGCAGAAGTGAAGACAGTTCATCTCCTTGAACGCTCTTGTTGCCACTGCTATCACGGGGCCAGTTTTACAACAGCAGTGACATGCTATAAGTGCAGATAATGGCTATGTCTGTCTTCTCTTTGTAAGTCCCTCCTGCTGTCACTGGCCAACTTTCACTGGCTTGCTGCTTGTGCCCTACCGGTTAATGAGAATGACTGGTGCTGTTTCATGTCGCTGCCTTCAATGGCTCTCCAATGTTTGGGATGCTGAGTCCCTGGCAATGTGGGTGGTAGTCAACAGTCCAGCATGAGCTGGACATTCTAAAGCTGGCACAGGGCCTGTACTCAAGCTGGGACTGTACTTTGGGTAACAGCTGGGTTCCAAGCATGTCCTTGTGCTAATTACTTGAACCTGTTTTACTGGCAAGGGAACGCTTCGGAAGACACCAAGGAAAATCTTATAAGCCTATGAAATCTACCATGTAATCTTTAACTTCCACCTGTTTAGGTACCAAAGATGGGCAGAAGGGACCTCGATTTGACATTTTATCTGATGGATAGCACCTCAACAGTGTAGCTGCTCCAGAGTGCCACGCCCACAGTCAGTACTGGGTATAAGCTCAAGTTCATGGCGTGACAAGAACTCACAATCTTCTGATCTTCCAGGCCCAGGGGTGAGCATGAAACCTAAGCCACTGACTCTGCCATCATCACAGTACTGTAGGCCTTAGAAAGATTGGGTAAAAAGCAGCAATGACAAAACATGTTAACGCAACCCCATGGTAAGTCTAAGTACCTTCTTTTTTGTTTGCTACTTAAACATAATTTCTATTGCTAGTACCGCTGTCATAAAATAATTAAATAACCTATAGTTAACATTTCTAATTATCTTTCAATAGCAGAGTCAATCTGTGGAGCTCATATCTATTGTCCCTTATAGAAACACAAGTGTGCAGCATGCATGGCTCTTGCTTATTAAGCATGCGGGTATATGTTGCACACATGCTGCGATTTGTATTTCTGTAAGGAGTGTATGAGGAGGAGACCAAGATTTCTAAGCATCTTGCAATATTGTGCACAAATGATTGCAGCCTAAACTAAATCTGCATACTTTGTGTAATCCTTTGTTACCGGGGTTACTAGAATCCCAATAAGACCTAGTGGTAGGCAGGGAAGGCAGCTTGTGAAACTCCAGTTAAATGGGTTTCACACTGTCTCACTCTGTCCTCAGTCACAGCTGAGACTTGAGAGATGACATCACTATAGAACTGTCGCAGCTGCATGAGCCACTTTGGAATCTACAGCTCAGGGAGTGAAGTTTAGAACTTTGGGAAATTCAAAGTCAGTCTTCTGTTTGTCCTTAAGCAAGAAGGAAGCATCAGTCTGTGTTTGATCTCTGACTAAGAAAAAGGAAGTGTTTCTGTGTTTACCTTTTTTAAAGTGGTGGACACCGCCTCCCCGGTCTCAGTGCCCCTCCTCCTCTTGGGGAGGAAAGTTCTCTGTGGGTTCCAGGGCAATCCTCTTCTCCCACCATGGAAGGAAGCTGCTTGATTTTGTTTTTGTCTGTTCTTGTATAACAGCAAAGGTTACAGTACTTCGCCTGTGGGGCACCTGCAACGAATGGGTGAGTGTTTGGCTCCATTTGAAGGGGCAAACATCTTGTTTTCTTCAGTTGAAATAAATGTGGACTGCTATTTGGGAGGACTATGTCAACTAGGACAGACAAATAGAGCAGTCAAACAGTTTAAAGTTTTAAATGGATTTAAAGTTCGCTGTAGAGGGGTGCTTCAGGTCATCCACCGCTCAATCTACATTTTAAAGTCTAAAGTTTTCTGTGTGTCCAGAGAAATGGCCGGGCATGGGCTGTGGGAGCTGGAGGTGGGGAAAACCCCCATCTTTAGTAACCAGGTCCACCTCTCACAGTTTCTTCTGTGTTTTTGCTACTTGCCTCATGCACTTGGCCAGTGATGGGGTGGGTACCCAGACGTGGGTTCCAACTTGAAAAATCTCTAGGAGTCACAGACTCTAAGTGTGTGGGAGCCACAGGGTGGGAAAATTACCTTGTTTGATGGGAGCTCGATTGGAAGTACGAAACAAATCTCTTGGAGTCGCAGACTTCAAGTGTGGGGAGCCACAGTTTGGGAGTCTCCTTGTTTGATGGGATGTCTTTCCAAGTAAAGTTTGGGTTCATTCTTCAAGTGGACCATCAGTTGAGTGGCCGGCAGGGGAGCCGGGCCAGTCGGGCTATGTATCCAATGCGCATGCAAAGTCCGGGCTGAGTGCCTGGTGGGTCCAAAGCCAGACAACTGTAGTAATGTGTTCATTCCTCAAATGGACCGCTGTGTTAACCTCTAATCTGCACATACAGTAACGTAGCCCTTTGGGGACCATGCAATGCTTTTTTATGTTCAGTTAGTTAATAAAAAAGCCACACTGAAAAATCCCAATTCTGGTTCTGGACATTACAGTTATTGCTTCCTGTAGTTGGATTTACTTGGGTGCCCCTGTGCAGAGTAGCCAAACCTAGGTCCCTTGTGCCAGGTAACCTCATCCTTCCCCAACCCGTAGATATGTTACATTTGTAATAGAAAATGTTTAGCATTTATAGAGAGGAGAAGTTTATGTTATTATGTAAGGACCAGGAGCAATGCCTGCTTTTGTTAGTAGTAACTTCCTGTATGCTAAAGTAAGGTAGTGCCTGTTTTTGTAAAATTGCTCCAGTTTATGCATTGTCCTGGCCAAGCAGCTGATATGTATATCAAAGGGTAAAGGTAGTCAGACCATCATCATCATCATCCTCATCTTCATCATCATTGTTTTATTTATATAGCTTACTAGTACAAAGGTTCATGGCACTGAACAGAGCATTTGGACAGAAGACAAGTGTGAACTGGTTGCTATCAGCAGCACTGCCTACAGTCAAGGATGGGCATTTGGAGTCAATGCTGGACAGGGGTTGAGGGAGCTGGGTGCTGAGTGGGTGGACCAAAGAGGGTGTCTGAGGATTTGCCATAGTACAGTAAATTGGGGAACAGGACAGGAGGAGGGTACCAGTGGACTACCAGGGATTGTCACGCCACAGTGGGGATCAAGCAGGAGGAGGGCACCACTAGATTGCCACTGATTATTTATATTAACACTAGGAACTGGGCAGGAGGGGGTACAACTAGACTGCCAGGGACTGCTTATGTTAACATCAGGAATTAGAGGGAGGGGTACCACTAGACTACCAAGGGTTGCTTATATTAACATTGGAAATTGGGTGGAAGGGTACCATTAGATTGCCAGTGACTGTTTATATTAACACTGTGAATCAGCAGGAGGGGCTTATTACTAGACTGCTGAGGGACTGCTTATATGAACATTGGAAACAGGGCAGGGGTTACAAGTAGAGTACCAGGGACTGGTTATATTACGATTGAGGACTGGGTGGGAAGGGGGCACCACTAGACTGTGAGGGACACCTTGTTGATAATTGGGTGAGGGTGGGGTCAATGCAAGCCTGTGCATTTGTGCAGACAGGCATTGCATGGAGCTGTTACTGACTACAAAATGTCACAAACATGGTGCCTTGCATATCATATGTGGTCATTAGCATGCTGGCCTCTGAATACGACTCTTAGGAGTACAGGCACTATCGCATTTGGGATGAGATTTGCTCCTGGGCGTCTGTTGCCAGCGGGGGCAGTGGTATGCCATGTATGTTTATTTATTTATTTAATTTATTTATGTTTTTGGTGACTGGGTAGCAAGTTGATCCAAAGAACCATTTTCAGTTACACTGGGCCATGTAGTGGCAGACAATACAAGGTTGAAGCAATAGGCACAGGATACATTACAGAAGGAGCAATATTCACTGAGTAACATGAAATCAACAGCAATGAAACATTACACATCGAATCTAACACACAAGTCTCATAACAAATACAAGAGTGAATGCCTGGGTCTCAGATACATGGTTGATCACACGTGGAACGGTCGCATCGTAGATCCACACATCACTTGATCAGTCAGGATATGCGACAGTGCATGGTGGAATACCTTATGGTGATCCATGTGAACCCAGGAAGGGGCAAGCAGTGCTAAGAGGTACAAACTAGTGGTCAGCATCCAGGTGGTAAGTTAAGAGATACAGTATGGCTTCTATGGTGGCTGTTTGTCGAGAGGGTTGCCTAGGAGCACGTAACAGGTAGCCTGGGACTTTAGCCACTCTCTCAGTTGCAGTTTGAAGGACTGATGAGAGGGTGCATTTCTGATGACAAGTGGAAGTTTGTTCCAGAGAGAGGGGAGAGTTAGAGAGGGCCTTACTCCCACGACAGTAGATACATGGGGACTACAAGGGAAGGAATGGAGGAGTCTCTGAGAGAATGAGTAACCACAAGGGGAAGTGAGAATCAGTGAGAAAAGTGACTTGGAGAGTTTCTGAGAGAGGTGTTGACTAGATTGCCCAAGGCATATTCATAGCGGTCATGGAGGGATAACCAGCCAAGCCGACTGGTAAAGAGAGCAGTGAGGGGTGGAGTAAGGAACCTGGAAGGATGAAGCGACAGATGGAGTTATATGTGGTACTTAGCCGGACAGAAGTGAGGGAGAGGTGGTGGAGAAAACTGGAGAGCAATAGTCAAAGAAAGGCAGGAGATTTCCTTGGCGATAGCAGCACTCTTCAGGGGTCAGGAGGTGGTTGACCCAGAAGGCTGCCCCCAACTTCGATGGACTCTTTTTACAATATTATCAATGTGGGCATTAAAAGTAAGGGAAGGATCAAGAGTCACCCTAGGTATTTGAAGGAGGATACTATATCAAGAGGAGATCCAGCAGGAGTTTCTATCAAAACTGTGTCATTTGTATTGGCAACCTTTGTGAGGAATGTATTTGAGCCAAAGAGCATGACCTTTGTTTTTTTTCTCATTTACCAGCAGTTTTTTTGACAGGAACCAGTTTTGTGCTGCTTCATAGTTATTGGTGAGGGTGGAGGATATGGTTTTCAGGGACCTGGCACTGTGGTGGATAACGAGGTCATCAGCACAGAGTAGGGTGTTGCATTTTATGCTCTCTGCAGGAATATTATTTATGAAAAGAGAAAACAGATGCCCCAGTATGTAGTCCTGGGGTACAACAGTGTGGACTGGCAGAGTGGCAGAAATAACTTTGCCTATCGTGACAGACTGGGTTCTGTTTGTTAGGTAGCTGCGGAACCAAGCAGTCGCATCCATGGAGCAACCTAGGTTAAGCAGGGTGGCAAGTAGTAGGTGGTGGTCCACAAGGTCAAAAGCTTGAAAGATCCACAAACACTGCACCTGTGGCTAAACCAATGTCCATGTTTCTAAGCACATGGTTGGAGAAAAGGGCCAGGGCTGGTGAGGTGCTGTGGTGTTTACGGAAACCATGTTGGAGTGGGGTCAGAAGGTTGTAGTTTTCCAGATATTCGGAAAGTTGGTGGTGTATGATTTGTTCTAATAGTTTGCTTAGGTGCGGGAGGAGGGAGATGGGATGGTAGTTTTCTGGTGCAGTCAGGTCATCAGCTTTGAAAATAGGTGTTACATGCACGTGTTTCCATGAGTCAGGCATCATGGAGGGTGAGAGAGTGAGATTGAAAATGTGGGTAAGTGGCCTGATGAGGGCTGGGGAGATGACTTTCAAAAGGAGGGATACAGGCCATCACTGCCTAGGCTGCCCTTAGCAGGTAGCCCTCTTAGGAGTTTGCCAGTGACCCTGTGATCAATGGCTCTTAGGTAGAAAGCAGGGCAAGATGGATGAGAATGTATTTGGTGGTTATTTTGGCCAGAGGAGGACCGAGGAAGGATTTTGGTGGTGTAGGAGGTGAGGTCAGTGTACATTTTGTTGAAGGTATGTGCACTTTGCACAGCACTGTCATGGCCAGATATTCATTCAGGCAGCATGCACCAGACACAGCATGCTGCCTTCACAAAATGTATGGCTGACGACTGTGATATTTCGTGGCACCACACTATATGTTGCATGGTTCAGATGACTGCTTTTGAATATTGGGCCACTGGTGAGGGAAACAGGGAGCTGGCAACATATATAATGATTCAACATACTCTACCAACTCTGTCTTGTAGAGTATGTGAATGAACAGGGCTTTAATAAATGGACTATGAAGACTGGATTTATGTAGGAAGGGTACGCCTGTAAACCAGACTCAGCTGAATACAAGGTACAGAAAGAAGCACTGTACTGTAGAAGGCACTGGCAGAAAGGGTTAAAACTCTGCACTATGTACACCACAGTAGCTGTTGTTTTTTTTATTTACTCATTGTTTGAAAAGACTACCTTGGAGCTTTCTGCACTGAAGAAATAAAGTGTGTAAGCTTTGAGTGAAACTGCAGATCGAAAACTGACTAAAGAGCTTAATTCTCACATTGTTAGAATAAGCAAGTTCAAATGAAGTTCATGTAAACTCATTATATCACATATTAGTACTGAGAGAACAAATTATTTACACTTCCACCCTGAGAAATACAACAGCATTTTAATGAAAAATAAACTGAACAAAGTCCTAGCAGTAAGGTGATAAAAATTCAGCCGCTACAAGAGCTTTAGAAGAGAAAATGCCTTTAATGCACTTTGTTAAATATGACTCACCATCTAAATCAAGCTCTGATAGCTCCTGTGTAAGCTGCACTTTGACTTCGGAGTGCTGCTCAATAAGAGGTCAGTCAGCCTTTGGAGAAGCCTTGCAAGGGATCAGTGGATTAGTATTGATTTTTATCTCTGCGCCCGATAGAAAACAAATCAACTACTCTACATCGTCAATCCTGACTCCATTAACACCCCTATCAATCCATCTGATTAGGAGCTCTGGAATCATTTCCAGATATTATCACTTATTAATTTAATTCACAGTTGCTGTTTTAACCTGAAATATTTCCTGCTTGCCCATTTGTACTGATTACCAGAACATTAGAAAGGTAGAGTACAGCAAATGATATGAATCAGTCACCTCTCTTGCTAGCTTCCTCCTTCATTTTGCTCTCTTCCTCCCTAGATTTCTAAGTCACTGACCAACAATAATTACTAATTTATGCTATAATCTCAGAGACACCACGGATTCCCTAAAGACTTGTTGTTTTTGAGAAAACATATAAAGGGTTAAGCATGTACCAGGCTAACTCGGTGTCGTAGTACTGAGCATGCCTGCTAGCCATCTGGGGAGCTGGGTTCAAAACTTTGAGGCTATCGGCAGTAGGCGAGTGCAGTCCACTTGATGTGCAAATGGGTTCTAGCTGGTTCAATGATTTCAGTGATTTGACTGGCCAGTGAGGCCTGAACAGGTGTAATAAAATCTTTATGAAAGCACTGTTACTTTTGTTTTCACATTTATATACAGTTTCTGCCATTTTAAGTGGGATACCACAGTCGGTGTGTGTGTGTGTGGGGCCTCAGTGAAATGACAGTACACGCACTTCTCATGTGGTTGAAAGTAGGGTTGTCAGAACCTCTCTGAGTTCTGGTTCTAGTTCTAGTCTAGAACTTTGAAAAGTTCTAGTGTTCTAATCTTTTAGAACTTTTAGAACTTGAACCCTATTTTTTATTGTGCTGCCAGTAACTAAGATAGTAATAAAATGCATGTAAAGGAAAAACTGTTCAAAATAAGGGGAGAGAAATTATCTTGTGTGACATTGATAGGAATACAACAGCTTTATCTATAGTTTCTTCTGTTTGCTAAAGTCAGCAACTTAATACGTAACAGGCCCACCCACCCACCCATATGTTAAAGTTTTCCTGCTGCAGTTGCATCATAGTTCCTTAGTGAAAGAAAGAGGCACATTAGCCATTTATGTACTCAGCTATATATACTCATTGTCATGAATTAGGAGAAAAATAACTGATATTACCTAATTTCAGCTATTTGCTGCTTTCTGTTTTAAATGAGTGAATCAAAAGTTGCTATGTTTAAAAGAAAGCTTTTATAACAAAGTCAAGCCAAGTACTACAGCAGCAACATGTGGAACTGTTACAAAACATATTATGTCATAACATATTCAGTCAAGACATTGGAATAAAAAAATATTTGCAGAAACCACAAGAAGGCTGCTCCAATCCTAAGTTGTGCCTGTGTGAAAAGCTGAGCACCAAGAACAAAAGACACAGCACCAACACTTCCAAAAATATACTGTATTATGCGTTTTAACTGATAGCATCACAGTACAGAAAGCATATACAGGACAAAACAGTTTAAACAGACACGAAGTCCTTTTGTCTGTTTAAACTGTTTTGTCCTGCATGGCTTCTGACTGTGATGCTATCAGTTAAACGCACAATACAGTATATTTTTAAAGTGTTGTGCTGTGTCTTTTGTTCTAATAAAAAAATATGCAGTCATTGTTGCTAGCAAATGCATGCAATTTTCTAAGGTAATGCATACATATACCAACATTTTTGTTGGCAAATTGAAGTAATACATACAAAAATTCTAAGATGATGCATTTTGCAGCTGATACTTCAATAAAATTTGTATTTCAGTCACATAAATAAAACAGTGGTTTCCTCACCACATACTAAGGAACATTTATGTAGCTGCAGCAGTTGGCATGTGATGTTTAAGGGACAGCGTCTGTCAACCCCATTATGTATCAAATTATCACTACTTATAAAGCAAAACACTATGATATCGTCATATTCTGTGAAAACTGCTGATGCAGATTTTCTTTTATTTCTGATTCCTTTATTCTTTTTTAAAGGGGACAGGACAGTTGTGCTAGGTGGCAGCAGTTTGCAATGTATTTAATAAGATATATATATTATGTACAGTAGATTCGGTCTGTCATCATTTTTTCCTCACCATCCCCAGCTGATCACGAATCTGTAAATGAAAGAACTAAAACAGCACCCACCTTTCACCCCATCACCCATTCCACTTTTCTTCCACCACCCTCATCTGTGCAGTAGCACCCATGCCACCCTTACACCCATGTTAAAACCAACCCACAACCCTCACCCATGTACTAGCATCCATTTTTCGTTTATGGCTAACATTTCTGTAATTGAAAAATAATAAACAGCTACCAATTAGAACTCATTGTTTTGTCCTCTTTAAAATTGAAAATAGACCGTCTCCTGTCCCAGCCCATGCTGATGCACCACAAAGTCACAGAAGGTAAATCCAAAATATATGTTTGCACTTTAACTATAAATAATATGATACAGAAAGGATTGACGTGACAGTGTCCCTTTTATGCCAAATTTGGGCCTGTTCCACTGATGTTAAAATTGCCCGTATATAAAACTTGTTGACTTTAGTTTAGACCCTAGCTACAAAGCAGTTTGCCATTAAATGGTGAAAGTTTTGGGTGTATATAGTCCAAGGTAGTAGATCGAGAAAGGAGAGAGATGACAACCAAAGTCATCACAGTCTGTAAAAGTTTCCTTTTGGTGCAGAGACTCTCCCACACACTATTTTTACCAGCCACCACCATCTGAGTTGTCATCATCACCATCAACATCCACAACATCAATCACTTCAGGATCAGTTTGTATACTCTTGTAGGGATACGAAAATCTTGACTTATTAACTTTAATAAAAGTTAGCGTGTGTACATTTTCTGGCAGCAACCTATTTCTGGTGTCTGTCACAATATTGCCAGCTGTACTAAACATGCGTTCTGAAGAGACACTTGTTGCAGGACAACCAAGATATTTACAGGCTTCATCATACAGCTCTGTCCAAATTGACTTTTTGATCTCCAGTATTCAAAAGGGCATGCATCAATAGGAATAGGCAGTTCTTGCAGGTAAGTGTCTACCATGTTGGACAGAGACTGCTCAGAAGAGGAATCAGCAGAAGCAGCTGGTATGGCAGCAATTTGGGAAAGGTTTTGCCACAGATTTAGCTTGCTACTAAGGGCTGAAGAAGTGGCAGTTGTGGAACAACTACTGTTAATGTTTGGTGACTTTTCCAGTTCTGTATCCCTTTGTGAAGATGAACCTGCATGTTGTGGTGATGACAACCTGATGGTACTGTGCGTGTCTGTGTTTGACTCCTGTGAGTGCTGCAGCTCATCTAGCAGCATACATTTGTACTGCTCTATATCATCTGTTTTGGAAGATGTATAGCCTTGAACCTGGGATCTAAGAGAGTTGCAAGGATGTAGTGTCTTGATTTCGTCATTGCAACTAATTTGTCATTGGTTTTGAAGCGCCGCCATTCTCTTTACTTAGATTCCCATGATATAGGCGACATGTTGTCTGCGCTTCAGATCTGTCTTTTCTATTTGTAGATTTAGAACACTAAGATGATGTGAAATGAGCATTATGAGTGGGATAACCTGACTCACAGATGCACCTTC
The DNA here is from genome assembly GCA_016271365.2 of Neoceratodus forsteri. Taxonomy (NCBI): domain Eukaryota; kingdom Metazoa; phylum Chordata; order Ceratodontiformes; family Ceratodontidae; genus Neoceratodus; species Neoceratodus forsteri. The sequence goes on along the minus strand of JADMNL010000034.1, from coordinate 22,252,824 downwards.
AGAAGACATGTCCCTTGTAGCTGTCTCAAAGGAGCTAGGATACAGCACACTGTCTCCATTAATTTCCACTGCAGCACAGACAGCATAATGCCATCTCCAATAATGTAACTGGAGCAGTACTCATGTACAGCTTGCTTTTGCTCCAAGAGGCGCTGCAGCATATAAGCGTTGAGTTCCAACGGTGGAAACATTTTGAATCAGCTTTGCTGGGGCAGCTTGTGTTTTTTGCAGTTCGGTCAATGTCCGTATTGCCTTGGTTGAATGTGAAAAGTGAGTCACAATTTTTTGCAAACAGCAATCATACCATCCACTTGTGTTTCATTGCTGAGAAATCCTGACAATTAAGTGTAAGCAATGTGCAAAGCAGAAGCATGCAGAAATCCTCCTTCCTGTATTGCTTTTAAGATGTTGGCTCCATTGTCACTTACTATGAAGCCACATTTTAGACCGTGAGAATAAACCCATTCGTCAAGGAGGTCATTTAGTTCCTGCAAGATGTTTGCAGCAGTATGACTTGCCCAAACTTCTTTATATGCAGCAGCACCATCTTTTGGGGTGTCTTTGTTTTTGAAGAAGCACAAGAAAACGTGACCCAATGAGCGGTAAGGGACATGTAATCTATGTTTTGAGTGCTGGTCCACATATCTGTTGTGACATGAATAACCCCACCCTCTGCAGTTTTAAGTGCAAGCATCACTGTCGCTTTAAAGCCTGATAAATGTTTGGTATTTCAACATAGGAAAAGTACCTTCATGAGGAACATTGTAACGAGGCTCTGCTAATGTCATGAGCTCCCTAAAATCCTCATGATCTACCAAAGAGTATGGGAGAAGGGCTCGGCTAACAGTTCACCAATTACGGTGATTAAGATGAAGGGTCTTTGGATGATTTCTAGTAAAGGTATTCTTCCTTTCAAATGCCTGAGACAGTGTTAGCTGTTTGCAACATGTCCCTGCTGGTTTTATTATACACCGTGCTTGATGGGCAGATGGGCGCAGAGATGGTGGACTAGGACTTATACATTCAGTGCCATCACTGGATGTGCAACTGGTACTAATGGTGCTGGCATTGGTGGTAACAGTGATCCTAGGGCTGGCAGTGGTTCTGCCCGCATCAAGTTCAGACCAATTCAGTATCCATTTCAGATTCCTGACCCTTCTCACGTGCGGTCTGGAAGATGGAGGACATGGGTTTTGGATGATCAAGCAAACCGAATGCTTTTCAGATGGCGTTTAAGAGCTGTAGTGCCAAGGCATGACACAACTTTACCACGGCTTACACTCTGTTTACACAGGGAACAAATTGCTCTGCATGGATCAGTTTTACTGACTGAGAAATAATTCCACACCTCAGATGTGACAGATTTTGTTCGAGTGCTAGGAAGATAGCTAAAGACTGTTTGTGTCTTTTCACCTGTCCTAACAGAACCTGGGACATGCTCCTTGGTGCTAGAAGAGTGGACAGAAAACTCTGATGGATTTTCATTGCTGGCCAACACAGAAGTGGTGGATTCAATGGATATGTCCTTTTCATTGCCAACAGTGCTGGATGTATTTGCAAGTGCACTACCTGATTCATTGTCAGCAGACTTGCTCATTTCACTTTGTTGAGGAAGTAATGATTTGTCGCTAGACACAACAGTGTGGGACTGAGACAAAGAGCTACTGTCTGAGTCAGAGAGGGACTCACTGTCACTTGCATTATTGCTGCTAGTCACAGGGATCTTAATGGCATGAATGGCATACCTTATGGTGCCTCTGTGTGACCCCAGCAGCTGTACAGGTTTTCTTAAAAGGTCCCCTTTACCACACTTCACTGTTGCTCTTTTGCTGTTTGTTGAATTTTTATCACATGAAACATTTTGGTTATTTCTGTTAGCACCAGGATTACCACTACCACCAACACCTGCTCCAACACCAGCACTAAATGCTTCATCTATGTTGGTGTCAGCCATAACAGACAGTAAGTACCAGTACTACCAGTCCAGTATACTGCAGTGAAAACACCAACACCCAAACAATTCCTGTGTAACAAAGCAATGTGATCTGTAATCGCTGGCTACAACTCCAAAATTTTATTTTGGTTGTGTGACACTGTGATATGTGGACTGAAAGTAATTGAAGAATATGACAGTTTGCAACTAAAGGATCCCAGGTTCAAGGCTTACAGAATGATTGGGCTGCTGGGCATAGGCATACACATAGCAATCAAAAGGTGCACAGCAGCAGGGTGATGGGCTGACCACAGGAGACCGAGTCACATACACAACCCAGGAATGAGAATTATATTTCTACGTTTCTGTCATGTAAGGTTAATGCCACCACACAACTGGCCACTGGGCTTCTCTCTGTAACACACACTGGGTAGGGTACAGTGCAGTCAAGGGCACCCAGCAGCAGGGTGATGGGCTGACCACAGGAGACGAGTCACATACACAACCCAGGGAATGAGAATTATATTTCTACATTTCTGTCATGTAAGGTTAATGCCACCACACAACTGGCCACTGGGCTTCTCTCTGTAACACACACTGGGTAGGGTACAGTGCAGTCAAAGGGCACAGCAGCAGGGTGATGGGCTGACCACAGGAGACGGAGTCACATACGCAACCCAGGGAATGAGAATTATATTTCTACGTTTCTGTCATGTAAGGTTAATGCCACCACACAACTGGCCACTGGGCTTCTCTCTGTACACACACTGGGTAGGGTACAGTGCAGTCAAAGGCACCCAGCAGCAGGGTGATGGGCACACACTGGGCTTCTCTCTGTGACACACACACTAGGGTTCAGAAAGATTTATTTGCCTTTTTGCCCCCTGTATGCTTGTTGCTGGCAGCTGCTGAGTGCAGTGTGCTGCAGTTTCAAATAATCACATTTCACAAAGGTTCTTAATCTTCAGTCTTCTTCTTTTTTTTTTATTCTCTCTCCGAGTCCTCCTCCAGTCCTGATATTGGTCTCAATCCTCCCTATTCCCCAGTCCTTCCCAATCTTGATTAATCCTCCTTCTGTCCTGAACCTCCCCTAGTCCCACTCCCAGTCCCCCGATTTTCAGCTTTTTGAGCCACTGGACAAGAGTAGCGGTATCGCGCTAACCGCTAATTGCTACAGTTTAGTGGGCTGCTGCCTGCTGCTGCTGCCTCTGCTCCGATGATCCTCAGCAAATGGCGCTCCTCCTCATGGCACATCTCCTTAAATACCCCCACAGATCCGGCGGCTCGCGTCAAGCTTACTCGACCCCCACGTCGTCTCGCGGTGATTGAACCCTTTAGATCGTTTAGTGTTCGAGTTCTATGTTAGAACTCGAACACCAGGGTTCGAGGAGGGTTTGAATCTTAACCTAACCTGTTCTGACAACCCTAGTTGAAAGCAATTAGTTATGCTTCTTGCCTTGGAACACACCTGAGGCATGTAACTTTATTTTGCATTTAATTCTATTTATTGAATTTTTAAAACTTATAGTATCTAATACGTTGGATTCTCTAACTGGCAATCCTATTGACATACAGTATGGTACAGGAACAGAGGACGCAAGACTTTCCTTCAGAGTTTGACAGCAGTTAGGTATAGCACATGAAAAGGGTGTATAACTGGTCTAATGGGGGGCCAAGATTAGCCACGCATTCAGGGTTGCTTATCAGCAACAATCAGAGAGGCCTCTGAGGGGTGTCTGAAGTGGCGTATGGAGAACCCAGGAAAAGGGCCCACACAACCTCATGCCTCCATTGCTTGCCTAGCTTAAATTTGACATCCTGGCCATATTAGCTAAGTTACAAACTGCTGACAGCCATTGTCACACAGAAGGAATATTTTCCATCCTCCAGCTCTGCAGTACTAGTCGCCTGACCTGTACATCAACGGTGAGGAGGCACTGCAACTGCAGCCTCTGCCTCACAGTGTGGGAGGAGGATCCCTGAGGACCAAAGCAGGATATACGGGACTGTGAGATGTAGAATATTAGCACAGCATTAATGGACAGATTTCCAGAAAGGGCCAGCTTATCACAAGACCTAAGGACATGTAGGAGGTCAGCTCCTGGGCTCTGACATCTCCAGCCCAAGTCATGGGGCATTAGGCCTAAGCTTTGGAGTGGCACCACAGCACGGGTACCAATAGCATAACTTTGTTTTGAATGAGCAGGCTCCTGGAGTCTGGACAAACCTGTAAGCCAAGGCCCATTGTTGATGCCACTGCTCTGTTATAGTGATACCCAGAGCTTGCTCCCACTTCTGTCTAGCTTTGTCCGAAGGATCAGGTACTTGGCTGGCAATAAATTTATACATTTTCCCAGCAGTGACTAATATGTAAAAAAATACTGTAGAACTGTTTATTATTGTGCAAGTTATATTTAGCATGACACTAATTAGTATAATTCTGAAAATTTAATTTCATGCTCTGCAATTAGCTTCTAATTTGTGTCCTTGAAAACATGCAGTTTTGGCCAATTAGCGCCATTTTGTTTTAGCACAATTATCACTTAAGTGAATACAGCTATAATTATTTTACATCAAAATAATCTGTTCTATAGTATATATATATATATACACACATATATATATATATATATATATATATATATATATATATAAGTATATATTGGCATTTGGCAACCCACAGAACTTGGCATGGTGTTTCAACTTAGATTTGAGATGACAGTGTGGACCTCTTGACCTTTGCTCTTGAGGTTCATATGCGGTCATCTCAACATTCAATGGAAATAGAGCCATGCTGGGAATGGTTACGCATACATTATTCTCTAATTGTATATATGCCTTCTGGATATTAACATAATCCTTTGAGAATTCTGTCAGAAAATCAGAATGCTGCATTGTTACCCATTGTCCTGTAACGAGTATGACTGTCCACTCCCTCGAGTGTTGTCCATTACTCAGTTGAGTTATTAGTAAAGGTGGCCCACAGTGACTGCCAGTGGAAATGGGGAGGCAAAAATAGTGGGGGTCTTCAAGCATACGTGGGATAGACACGGGTATAGTAGTAAACAGGCAGGGAAGAGGAGGGCACCAGAGAACAGTTACAGTCCGGGTGGGTCAGGCAGTCCTTTTCTGCTGACAGATTTTATGTTTCTATGTTTCTAGTGCAGCACAGTCCCACAAACAGCACCCTTTCAATATCTGGCTCTTGGAACAGGTACAACCCGAGTTCAAATGCTTCACTGGTAGGTAAAAGAGAAAGACGAATTCACATTCACTATATATTGCACCTTTCATCCTGAGATACTTTACAAGCAGCGAGAGATAATGCTTACGATGACTGCAAATAAGTAGTACAGCCATGTCACTCATCAGCACCTGCATACAGCCATGGACAGTTGCTTGAACTGGTTTCACTGGCACAGGAAATGTTGGCCAGAACACTGGGGTGGGGGGTCCCCTACGTTAGTAAAAGGTGCCTTGGGTTCCGTGACTTCCACCTGACACCCACCAGGACAGCACCAGAGAGGGGGCGAAGGGATCCATTCTAACATCTCCACTGAAGGATGGCAGATCTCGATAGTGCAGTATCGTTGTCTTACTGCACTGGAGGGACAGCATTTGGGTTAGATACCAAGTCCTGCTGTTGGACTAGAATTCTGAACCTTCTGGGCCAGATGCAGAGATGCTATCAACTGAGCCATACTGATGCATAATGAAGTTGGGTTTTAATGCTTGCTAGTGTGTAAGACACTTGGTGATGGCAGATGCTCAGTTTAGAGCAGCAGTATTTGTTAGAAAGCAAAACCTTCATCATTATTTTAGCATTAATATGCACTATGTATTGTATGTATCATGTTATTCCAGTCTCTTGTGAGTGACTGTATACTTTTTTTTCTCTTATTTCTACTCCACAGCCTGACCTGCCTACATACAGACACTGCCTTCACCCCATTCAGCCCGCTGGCTCACTCACATACTGGCTGGCACATGCTGTACCCGCGGAGGGATCCCCTAATCCCCTGCACCAGGCCGGTAACCACTACCTCAGTGCGCCCACGACAGGCTCCCTGGTGGTGAACTGCAGCCATCAAGCTGCCCGGTCGTCTGCCATTTTCCTCCCACTTTTGACCCCTTTAAAGTGCGGATGTGCACGATGTCAAGGCACTATGTGCCAATGTCTGCTGCACTTCACCCCACAAGTGCACTGCTCATGTAGCCCCCGATCTCCATCGGGGCCACTACAGCATGATGGAGACCCCAGTCCCTCCCCAGGGAAAGGAGAGCAGTCCTTCAGATGCTTGATCCTTTTTCTCTGCCAACCCCTGATGGCCCGGGCATGTTCCCGAACCCGGTCGCTGGTGTGGAGCGAGGTGTGGCATCCAGCACCTCAACCCTCAGTGCCACCGGGCCAGCTACAAGTGACTGTATACTTTGTACTTGTTCTTGCCTGTATACAAGCCTCTAATTAATCCCAGATCACCCCTGAAAAAGGGACCTCTGGTCTCAGTGGGCCAACCCCGCTACCAAAATTTCAATAAATAAATATTTCTGCTATACTGTTATATGATTCCTCAGCAGTATTTTATTACCAATTTTATAATTAATCTCTCAAGTAATTAAAGATGGTCACCTTTAGCAATTTTAAACAAATTCTGGTAACAGCTGGTATGGCTGCTCAAGGGCGAGACCGAGTGAAAGAACACTCGAAGTCTCGCTGTGAGAGTCTGTCATGCCCAAGATGGCCACTATGGCAGAATTGTGCATCTGTGAAACTTCAAGACGTGCAGTTTGATTCAGCAGTTATCTTGAGCATGGCCACCATCACTTCTGCAGTTGCAGGAGAAAAAGTAGTGCCCTGTAAAGGGTGTGTGTTTATGTGACCAGTGGAGGGAAGGGCCGTTAAAATAAAATGCAGAGGAACTGTGCCACAGCATTGTGGAAGCCTGCCGGAGAGCTGTCGGTCACATGCATCCGCAGTGCTCTTTTAAAGAATGTTAGCAATATGTCTGTGGAGCTTTGCCCACACAGCCATAAAATCCTTCCATTGAGGTTACTGTATGACATTACATATGAGAGTCATACTGTGGATGTATTATGAGAGTAAGAGCGTTATTGCTGATGGCAAATATCATAACACCACAGCAAGATAGAAGCTAAAGAATCAGCACTCACCACATTTTGAAGAAAACGAGTTCTCAAATATACAAACTGTGCCAATTTTATTGAGGTGCCAAGTTAAAAGAAGAAAAGAATAAAAAAGAAAAAGAAAACAAGATGTTTAAGTTATTCATAGTGGGCCCTATGCACTGAAAAGCCCAGTACATGCTGGGAGGGGCACACAGATTGTGTACCGTGTATTCGTCTCTCACAGGATGCCCGGGCTGGTATGCACAACCCCTGGCTGGCCTGATGCATGACTGCGCAGATCCACAAAAGTGGTTGGGATGGCCAGGTGGTATAGACATGGGCCAGATTGGGGCATCCAGTCAGAACTATTGACAGGGCCTCATAGTAGATCCCTTGCTCTACAGGAGCAGGGGATCATGAGACATGGAAGCCTGCATATGGACTGCAAAGTCCCCAACAGTCAACAGTAACATTTACTAATTTAGAAGTTAGCACCCCACAGCCTGCAACCACCCCTGCAACCTTCTGTGGCACTGAGGGGGCTGGGGTCCATGAATGCAGGGTGCCATGTTGCCCTGTGGCCTCCAGTTGGGAGGGGACTGCACAGCCATTACAGCTTCACTCTGGTTGGCATAATAGAAAGCCCCACTGACACTGGCCTGGTGGAGTAAAATGGCATTGTGAAGTATGGCGAGTGGTTTAAGGCTCTGAGCTGCAAATCTGAGACCTGGGTTTGAATCCCACAGCCCCCACTTGCATACTGTGTGACCCTGAGCAAGTCACTTAACTTCCTCCTGCTCCCAGGTTGCTCCTGCAAACAAGCTTTCAGCTTAGTGTGTCTCACCTGGTAAAAATAATTGGTGAAAAAAAAAGAATGTCGCACTCCTCTGGCCCTCATTCCCATTCCCTGCCCCTGTCCAGACCATCCACATAGTTGGGTGGGATCACCTGTATGTGGACATAGGCAGGGGTATGGAGTGGGTGCTTGCTATTCGTGCATCTGTGGGTGTCTGTTGGACAGCAGGGATGTGGTATCCTGGCCCTATGTACTGCATATCGTGGCATGTATGGCTACAATACCATTAATGCCTAAGGCCCAGAGGACATGACCAGAGACAAGGACTTCTAAAAACTTTAATACCCCATACCTTAGTTCAGAAGTCAAATACAATGAAAAGAAACATGGATAAATGTATGTTTTTGTCAGAAATACATTATTATTATTAAAAAACAAACATATTGTACTGCTAACAAATGTTGTTACTTTAAATGCCTCACTGTGGAAAAGACACTTACGCGTATAGAATTTCAGTATTACTGCTGGTTTATTTTCAAGGACATGATCTGATTCATGCCACCTTTGGCTATGACTGTAAGTTAATAGTTTTAACACATCCAGTAACAGCTTTAAGTTGGGCGCTAATGGTCCTGAGTTCTGAAGGTACTCAGGCTGTATTCTCGAATAGTCCTAGCACCTTAAGACACAAAACTTATTCAAGGTTAAATTAACATCCCTCAGTTATGGACACAAAGAAACCAATAATTATGTGGGTGCTCTGGTGAGAGGCTTTTGCCCACACCTGACAACAAGTGTTAATGCAGGCATCTCATCCAAATGTCCATATTATTGACTTCTGGGTGTCCATAAATATAGGATGATAATTTAAAATCTAACTTAGCCTGTGTGACTTAGGAACTTCAAATAGTTTTGAATTTGGACTACTGCGTAGTGTTTTCTACACCACTGCCACCCTATAAAAGTAGCAGCTGTAGAAAATTGTCTGATAGGCGAGTGGCAGTCGCTGCTGGTTCTTTCCAGTCCTCAATCGACCCCATTCTGAGGTTACTAAATGCATAAAATACGAATACACTTAAAACAAATTGTTGTTTCCTCTGTATTTCTTAAAGGGAAACAATGGATACTACCAAACTGCAGCAGTTGCCATAGAAACACCCAATCAGGGCTTTGCAATGAACGTAAAATTTTATTTACCTTTGTGATATGCTGTTTCATCCGAATGTCAGCGCGTCGTCATGTTGGCAAAAGCCGCCTGCGGTCATCCGCAGACACCAGACAGCTTCCACCACATGGGGTATGCTAATGAGTGCTACCAACTCTGCCATTAGATGGTACTGTAGCTCTCATTAGTTCACTCCAGCACGGCAGAAGCCGCATGGTGGAGAGATAGCTGCAGGCAGCTTGGCCAACATGGTGGTCAGTGTTGGACTTCAGGATGAAATAATATATCAGAAAAGTAAATAAAAATTCTACTTTTATGATAAAACCCTAACTGTGTGTTTCTGCAGCAACTGCTGCCATTTGCCTAATATCAGAATTAATTAGATTGTCAACCTCAGAAGACATTATTGATTAAATTTTAGAATGTTAATCTCTAGCGTAACTGTATATTTATTGTTATACAATACATTTAAAATTCTTTGTATATTTTGTTTTCAAAATTATTTAATAAAAATTTATGAGGAAAAAGTACTCAATGACTATAGTTTGGTAAGTGTCCATACTGCCTTCCTCATAGCCACAAAGCTTAATCATTTTATTTATTTATTTTTATTTATCTTTATTTATACTTTTGGCTCCTTATCAAGTGACCTGCCCCCATCTGGACCAATTCATCCAGCCATGGCTTTGACTTATCTGGGTCTCACCTCGTGCTGTGGCCTCTGCCACTGACCTATTGAGGTGCCCAGCCAGCAGTGCGGGCCTGTGGTGTATCGAGAAATTATCCACCCAAATCAGCATTTTGTCCTCCATTTTGTCCATGGGGTCACTTGTGAGCAGTGATGCAATGTGCATGCGCCACCTCCGGGGAGATGTACCCAGTGTCTGGGTGTGGGAACCCTTCCCATGTACTCCCTACACTGCCGCTCCAGATTTCTCCAGGTGGCAGTTGACCAGTGGGGCACACTTACCCTCCCTGAGGGAGAAGAACTGTCTAAGGGATGCTCAGTCCTTAATCCCCTAGTCAGCAACCATGCAACCGAGTCTGTCCCCAAACCCAGGTCACTTGAGCAGTAGGTGGCAACTCTCCCACCATGCTACCGGCTGACCAAAGTTAATCATTTTCAGAGAGGAAAGGAGCACTGCATTATTTCCATTTTATATCACCTTGCACTGTTCTCTCTCTCTCTGTATTTCTTTTTGCTTTCTGTCTGTAAGGTTTTAGAACCAGCTATGTATGTAGACCTCTACTGAGCCATATTATGAAACGGGTAGAAAGAATGCTGTCTCCTGATTGGCTAAGAGGTACTTTTAGCCAGGTCATTATCTCAGCATAACAGCCTGGCTGAAAGTAGCTCACACAAAATAACGTTTGAAAAATACATTCAAGAGGGTGCATTATGTTGAGCCCGCCTCCCTCCTCACTCCTTTTTACCTTCTCCCCTCCTCACAAGTGTCACATAGGCACCTTCAAGCTCCTTGTCTCCTTGTTGCTTATAGTAGCAGGCGACACTGAGCGTAATCTCAGTCTCGCCTCTGTAATATCCCTCTCTCCCAAAGGGTTGAGAGTGGCTCATGTCAGCCTCCGCAGTCTCCTCCCAAAATGTATCTATTACAATGAATCATGGTTAACCTTAAACCTGATGTGCTGGTGATCTTGGAGTCTTGGCTATCTACCAAGATCCCAGATACTGCCGTTACTTTCCGGGTTTCTCCGTCACCAGACAGGATCATGCAGAAGAGTGCTGGTGTTGCCATCTACCTTCTCTTTGCATTCAGTTTGAACCTGTGCTGTCTGCCTCCTCCCTTTCTGCCTATGAGATACTCCTCCTCAGACTTTCCTCCCATAGCCATTGCTGGAGTTTACTGCTGTCTTGGCCTATTGTTTGTCTGTTGCCTCAGCTTTCAACTCATTCTTCACCTCCTGCACCCTCCCTCCTTTCCTCTTCCCCACCCCTGTCCTTCCACCTCACACCACTGTTCTTCTGTCCTACCACTCCCACTGCTTCCCTTAAGGCCTTCTTGACTCTTACCCCACAGGGTGTGAGTCCTGATGGCCTTGACCTCAAACAGCTCCATCTCTGCCCTTGTCATTGCTCTACCTATTACCTCCCTTACCAATACTCTCCTCCTTAGCCTCGATCCCTGACACTTGAAAACAGGCCACTGTCATCCCCCATCCCAAAAGGGTGAATGCACCACTACTGGGAACTACTGCTGTATCTCCCAGCTCCCCTCTTTGGCTACGATCCAAGAATACCTTGTGCTATCTCAGCTCTCCCACCTTCCTTCATTTATCCTCCTTCATCACCCCCTTTTCTCACTGGCTTCCGAAACCCCATTCAACCTCCACCTCCTCTTCCAGCTTACTGACTCCATTCTATCTGGCATAGATCAGGGCTTGGTCACCTCTGCCATCTTTGTCGACTTGGCCAAAGCCTTTGACGCTGTTGCCCACCCCTCCTCTTGGACAAACTCAAGGCTGCAGAGCTCTCTGACTGCTCAGTCAGTTGGCTCTGCTCCTACCTAAAAAGTAGGTCACAAGCTGTCCTCTTTCACTTCTTTGCAGTTTTGCTCTGGACTGTCCCCCTCCCCAATACACCACTGCTCCATCTACTTTTCCCTATCCTTCCCTCCTTGAGGCCAGATACCTCATCTATTGTGTTTCCTCATCTCTAAATACTGGCTTGGCCCTCCTCTCCTACCTTTCTACCTTCATATCTTTCCCCAGCCACTTCTTACCCCCTTCACCATTCTGGCTATCATTTTCTCACGCACCCCTCAAAGAAATGCAGTTCTGGTCAAGTTGCTTTTCCTCTGTTTCCCAAACTATGGGGTTCTCTCCTACTCATCATCAGCTCTGCCTCTCCCACCACTCACCTCCCTCCTCTGAGACTTCACTACTCACTCCTGCAGTTGCACCAGATACTGGTCTGTGTTCTGCTGCCCACCGCCTCCTACCTCTGCTCCCCTTTGCCTCACACCTGCACTAGTGGAGTTCCCAATTGACAACCATTGCTCCCACCCTTAACTCAGTATTGCCTCTGCACATTGTAAATGTTATTATCCTCCTGCACTTAATTGTACTTGTACTCTTGTCTTTGCACAATTATTTATGATGCTTGTTCACCTATTATTGTATTATTTGTTATTATTTTATTGTTCTTAGTGTTCCTCATTGTCCTCCCTGTCCTCTCCCCCAGGACACATCTGGAAATGAGCTGCTACCAGCTGAGTATGTCTCTCTTGGTGAAACTTTTGAATGAGCAATGAATGAACTAACTAACTAACTAACCAACTAACTTGTCCTCTCCTCGCAGGACACATCTGAAAATTAGCTGTTATCATCTGAGTATGTCTTTCTTGGTGAAACTTTGAACTAACTAACTAACTAACTAACTAACTAACTAACATAGAAACATAGAAGTTGACAGCAGATAAGGACCGCAAGGCCCATCCAGTCTGCCCATTTTTTCTACCTTATGAATGTGCCATATGCCTTTACTCTGTCAATGGCCTAGCTATTCATACTCATCTGTATTACTCCCTTGTGCCTGTCTCATGCCTGTTTGAAGCCCTGCACTATATTCATATCCACTTCCTGAGGTAGGCTGTTCCATGCATCCACCACCCTTTCTGTGAAAAAGAACTTCCTCACGCTACCCCTTAATCGGCCTCCTCTAATCTCATGCTGTGTCCTCTTGTCCTGCTATTTTTCTTATATTGAAACATGTTAGACTCATTCACCTTGATAATGCCCTTAAGATGTTTGAATGTTTTGATCATATCACCTCTCCGTCCTTTGCTCTAGGGTATACATATTGAGCCCCTGCTAATCTGTCCTCATATGTTTTCTGATGCAGTCACTAACTCTCCCTCATTAGTCACTGAACTCCTCACTACTATAGCCTCTCAAGCCTCCTGCGCGAACTGCTTATCCTAGGCAACCTAATCTCAATTGGCTCTCCTCCCTTCGCAAATTATGCCAAACATAAAGTCCCTCCAGCTCTCACAACTAATCTCTGATCCCACTTGGCTCAGTCACATATCCTCAATGACTCCTCCTGGACTGGGTCTTCCTTGTACTCCCATTGTGTAGTGAATGCTGTACCTCCCTGATGCCCCTCAGACCACCATAAGGTCTACTGTGTATGCAAAATACATTGCTCCAAAGTGCCCTCTAAATTCATACAGATCTGATTCCTCCAATCTCTGGACCTGTCCCCTTCATGCTGATGTGGCAGTTTCCAACTGGTCCCCCATTTCAACTGCCAGCAACATTAACACAGCCCTTGGAATTCTTTAACTCCAGGTTCTTGTCTGTCTGGGATCACCATGACATTGCATGCCCCTGAAGGAAAAACTAAGGAATGAGGTTCTCACCTACTCTGGATCTCAGCTAGTAGATGGCCTGTCATTGAGCATGACCTGCCAGTGTACTCTCAAGTCAGCTGGTTACTATTTGACCTTACTAGTTACAGGGCCCTTCACAACGCTTGTACCAGAGCTACTAGGCTTATGTAAGCTGATTAGTTTGCATCTATGCTCTGGAGTAACCTTAACACCTCTAAGTTCTGGAAGGTCATTCACTCCTCTTCTCCCTTCCAACACAGCATCTGCCCTCCATTCTCAGGGTGCACGACACCCCTGTTGCCTCATCTTTCAATTTTTTTATGTCCTGTGCCTTCTCCTCATTTTCTCCCTCTTCCTCTTCATAGGTATCATAGGTTATACAGAGCTAGTAGACCATGGTCCATAATGCTCGCAAGTATTAGTTATATCCCACTATGCATTTTTGTTGCAAATAGGTGTCCAGATATTTTTAAATGTATCCATATTTTCACGCATTACTTCCATAGGTAGACTATTCCAGATTTTACATACTCTTATTGTGAACCAACTACTTATTTTTTTTGTTTTGCACTGTTCAACTTTAATTGTAGTGGATGTGCCCTGGTTATGTAAATTGTATCCCTCAATTCAAGACCTAATAACTCCCAAAGGTGATCGCCGTGTAAAGCCTCAAATACTAGACATAAATCACCCTCATTCTGATACTCCAATGTATACAGCCCTAGTTTTTGAAGTCTAGCATTATAATCCAAGTTACTGACTTCATGAATTTTTTAGTAGCTCTCTGTTGAATTTTTTCCAGTGATTTTATAGAGCTTTATCCTCTGGAGCCCAAAATTGGGCACAATACCCAAATGGGGCCTTACCAGAGATGAATACAATGGGAGCAAAACATCTCTACTTTTACTGCTAATATGTTTGTTTATGCAGTGTAGCACACCAGCTGCCTTCTTAATAACAGCGTGGCAATGAAGTTTAGAGCTGAGATCATTGGATACTCTGATACTGAGGTCATGCTCATCGTCAACTGATTTTAAGGTTTTTCCACCAAAACCTTCCTACCTCCCTTCCCTCCCACCTCAACTCCACCTCCATTCCCCACCATCCCCTTCTCCTTCTCCCGCACCACATCCTCTGCTTCTCTCAAAGCTCTCCTGGCTCTAAACCCTCACAAAGGTGGGAGCCCTGATTGTCTTGACCCCAAACTCCTGTCTCGCTCTGGTCCTGCCATTGCACTCCTTGTTACCTTCCTTCTCAACCTCTCCTTCTCTCTAGTCTCAGTCCCTGACACATTAAGCAGGTTATGGTCATCCCTTCCCAAAGGAGGTGATCCTCCTTCCCAAAAGAGGTGATCCCTCCTCCCCTGGTAACTATTGCCCTATCTCCTCCACCCTAATCTGGCTAAACTCCATGGACACTTTGTTCTCTCCCAACTCTGCCCTTTCCTTTATTCCTCCTCTTTCTTCTTCCCCTGCCAGTTTGGTTTTAGGAAGTCCCTCCACTTCCATTCTGCATCTTCCTGACTCCATCCTATCTGGTATGGATCAGGGTTGATCGCCTTGGCCATTTTTGTTGACCTGGCCAATACCTTCAACACTGTTGCCCACACTATCCTTCAAGACAAGCTAAAAGGCAGCAGGGCTGTCTGCTTACCCAGTTGAGTGGTTCTGCTCCTGCTTTGAGAGCAGGTTTCAAGCTGTCCATATTGGCAACACCTTATCCCCTCCTCTCCCTATTTGCTTTGGTATACCACAAGGATCCGTCCTTAGCCCTATTCTGTTCTCCATATTCTTAAACTGCCTTCCTCTGCCTGTTCCTCTGTGTCCATTCGTATACAGATGACATGGTCTTCTATGCCTCTGGATCCTCTACCCCATGGGCCAGCTCCAGCTGGGCTTCACCAACATCTAGCACTGGTTCCGGGCTGATCAGTTATCCCTCAGTGTCAAGAAATGGACTTTTGTTATAAGGCAGAGACTAACTAAGTTTCCATACCCTTGATGGGGTTGCAATTGAGGATGTTACTTTGGGGTCTCACTGGATCGTCACATCAATTTCTCTGTTCATGTGGATACCACCCATCAGAAGCTTCACTCCAAACTGCGTGCACTTTACAGGAGTAAAGTGAATATCTCACTTCCTGCCCACAGAGACATCGCCTCAAAGATGATTTTCCTATCTTCGATTACAGTGACATTGTTTACCCTGCTGCTCCCAAATCCACTTAACCAGACTGGACCCACTGTTTCACTCATCTTCCACTTTGCCCTTGATTGCCCCCTAGAACCCCCACTTCTCCCTTTACTCCTCCTCTTCTTTCCTTCCTTGATGTCAGGCACCTCGCTCATTAGACTACTCTTATCTCCAAATTCTGGCTTGGGTTCATCCCCTTACCTTTCTTCTCCTGAATTCCCACCCACTTCTACCTCCTACTCCTCTGCGGCTCTGGCCCTCACTCTCTTGTGCTCCCTCTGTAAAATCCTCTATTGCCCAAGCTGTCTCTCCTTCCCCAAACTATGGGGCTTTCTTCCCAGTAACGTTCAGACTACTCTTCCTCCCACTCACTCATAGCTCTCTTCATGAATTCACTACTCATTCCTGCAGTTGTCTCTGAAGCTGTGCTGTATTTTGCTGCCAAACAATTCCCTCCCCACTGCCCCAGCTCCTTCCCCTAATTCCTCCTCCCTGTTTCCTCTATCCTTCCATGTTGAATGAAGTGCCAACAGCGCTCATTCACCCTTCAAATTGTTGCCATCTGCACCTAAATGCCGTACCTAGTAGGGCCTCGTTAGTACTCCAGTTGTATTCCGGTTTACACTTATATTACTTGTTGCCCTTCAGATGCTCTGCCTCGCTCATCTTGTTAATTTTGTGGCTACTTAATTGTTGAACTTATATATATATTTTATTTTAATATTTATTTATAGATCAGATTGTGGTACAGAATATAAACATATGAAACAAGACCATGCACAGTGGCATTAAAAGAGAATATCAAGGACAACAAATTGCACAAAACTGTATCAGATCATTACCACAAATCAAAATACAGTATGGAGTATTCCATCTGTCAGGTTACAATTGCAGGTCTATATCTGGTAAAATAAGCCCCTTAGAAGAATATGAGGTCTAGGCTGCCCTCTCTCACTCAGTCCAGATGGTTCAGTCATAGTAGCAGAGCTCCCTGAACAGATCAAGTCTCTAAAATTATTAATAATAATAATATTTATTTATATAGCGCATTCAAAACTTATTAAAGCGCTTGTACAATAAGACAATAAAAGCAGGGATAAAACTATAAAATACAATAAAACAAAACATTAATAAAGTTTACAATGAACAGTATTCTTATATTTAGACCCCAAAGGCACGATAAAACAGGTCAGTTTTAAGGCACAGTTGCACTTATATGTTTGATCTGTGTAATGGACTGTTGTGACTTATTGTTCTCCTCATTCCCTCTACCCCAGAACACGTCTGAAAATGAACTATTTCAGCTCAGTATGTCTTTACTGGGAAATCTTTTGAGATAAAATTGAAATAAATAAAACCAGGAATTGTTTAAATTCCCTTCCCTCGAGGTTACTATCTGACTTTTATGCTGGATTCATACTGTGGCTGTATTGGGGCTAACACACATTTCTGATGTTAAACAGCATCACTGCCCCAAAATGTTACATTTATTCACAGTAGGCATGGCCAGAGAAGGGACTTTTAAAAACTTTGAAACCCTATGTCTCTGTTCAGGAATGAAATACAATGTATACATTGATGTATTTGCCAGAAATACATTATTACTAAAACAATATGATGAAATGTCTGGGCTGGCAGTACAGAGGTTAGAATAACAAGCTGTGAATGAGCTTGGTACATTCAGCAGACCTGGGTTTGATTCCGTGGCCTTCACTTGCAAAACTTTGTGACCCTGAGCAAGTAATGTAACTTTCCCAGTGCTCCAGGGTCACCCCTGAAAACAGGCCTTGCACCTAGTGGGCCTTACCTGGTTACCAAAAAGAATAAAAGAAAATAAATAATTTCTCTAACAACTACTGCCACTTTAAAGTATTCATCAGTAGCCTGAAGCTGGCTCACTAGTGTCTCTAAGGCTCAAAAATGTTTTGTACCTACTATGACACCATCTGCACTCGAAGGCAACAAGAATGGAATGGAAACACAACTATTCCTGAAAATAAAAGTTGTTTTACCTGGAAATAGCACTGCTCATCATACTCTTATCGTCTTCCTTTCTCTTTACACCTGACTCGACCCTGGCTCTGTGCAGTTCTCTTCATTGAGTTCTTCACAATCTGTAGCCTCCTTCTGCTCCCCTGTTCCCTCCCAGAACTCACCGGGTTTCCAATTCCCCTTTCACCATCTATGAAGCCCTGCTTGCGCTTTCTCCCTCAACCCACTGACGCCCAACTCTGACAGTCTGGACCCCAAGCTCCTCCACCTCTCAGTGCCTGCCATTGCAGCTCCTTCTCATGCGCCAACTCAGTCTTCCTTCTCCCTCAGCGATGTTCCTCAATCCTGGAAGTTGGCCAGCATTACTGCACTTCAGAAAGGGAGTATGTGTCTGCATGGGTGTTACCAGAGCAAGGAAAAGCATTAAGGCTTCTTTTGTCTAGGCAGATTTACTGTATGTTGTTATTTATATTTTGTACTCACAGGGATTGTTACTGTTTGTTGGTAACATTTTATTGCTTTATTTTTCTCTGATTCAAATTGTTGTTGCTGGGTATACCTTCTGCTGCATTATTACAGGGTGTGCCTACAGGTGTGTACTTACAGATTACTGCTGTCATCTTCTGATTCAAATTGTCTTTTGCAAGATAAATCTTCTGTTACTGCTTTATTTTTCTCTGTAGCATAATGTTTCTTACAGGGTATATTTCTGTGAAATTATTACAGGTGGTGCTTTACAGGTTTTACAGTTTTATCTGACATTAGGATAAGCTGTCAGGGCTACTGCATTTGTTGCTGGCTGACTGTTTCTGCTCTTACCTTCTGTTTTCTTTCATTTGTGGTTCTTCTTTTCATCAGGAAGGCCCAGCCAACCACCCCCACTACACTCCTTTTATAGGGTAGCACAGTCGTGACATTTCCTGTAGCAGAGCAGGAAGGGCGGATCAGAGGGTATCCACACAGTGACCTCATTTACAGGGCACTAGTAATTTAACTTGTTATAACAAGTTATACAAAAGCAAACAAACAAAACACAGTATCAAACTTTTGCTTTCATTTCTTCCTTCTAATTACTCTGACCAGGTTATAAACCCAGCAACTTATCTGGAATGGATATCATTAACTGCAGGTACTGTGGAACACTTTTCAGAAGGGCAGTTTTACAGGATTTAGGACACTGTCCTACATGCTGGGCCACTGGAGATCTAAGGGCTCAGCTCCAGGTAGCATGGGCAGAGATTGTGTGCCTCAAATCGTGATTCAAGAGGAAATATATTATAAGAACTGCCCACCATTTCCCCAACATCCAACAGAACACCTCAACCGCAGAGGATAGTTGGTCCAGGAGGTTGGCAGGTGATTAGAGGGGCAAATCAGGAGCCCCATCACTGGTGCTCTCCAACATATCACCTCCACAAACAATATAAAACTATAAACAGATATCTGCCTCTATCTCGAAATCAAACAAAGGGCAGAGGACACTGCAGAGCAGGACACTGCAGCACAGGAGCTAGCACAACAAAACTCACCCAAAACAGGAACCAAAACAAAAAACAAAAGGAAATCCAAAACTTCTGATCATAGGAGACTCCATGATTCGGGAGTTGATACCTATCTCCAGCCAGGGTAATAGTCAGATGTCTCCCAGGTACATCAGCATGGAGAGATGCTGACTGCATTGCTAAAATTGTTCAGGAAGCAGGAGAAAACATTGCTGTCCTGGTACATAGGGTCTAACGATCTCGCCAGCTGGTCAGTTGTGGAGACCAAGGAACACCTGACCAGGCTGGGTGACAAACTATCATCCATTTTATCCAGCATCTCCTCTCTGAGATCCTGCCAGTCTGGGAGAGGGGGGCAGATGGGCAGAAGGTCAGAGAAGGGAAGATAGCTGGTGAGACATTAGTCCCATGTGTACCAGGACATCAATGTTTTCTCCTGCTTCCTTCCTGGGGCTGTCTTTATTGACCTCACAAAGGCTTTTGACCTTGTTGATCACACTTTGCTTCTCTCCTCGCCTCGACACCTGCATTTCTCCTCCTCTGTTGTTGACTGGTAAGAAAGCTACCTGACAAATAGAACTCAAGTGGTGAAATTTAATTCCTCTCATCGAACAGTACCACCATTAACATTGGTGTATCTCAGGGCTCCATCCTAGGGCCCTCCTATTCTCTCTTTATACAAGTAACATTGGAGCTGCTCTAAAATCCTACTCTGCTATATATGCTGATGATCTTGTCATCTATACAAGTTCTACTAATATAGACACTATCAATACAACCCTTTCCTCTGACTTTAACAATATCCAAAACTGGCTATACGACTGGCTGTCAACACTAGCAAAACTAAAACCATGCTGCTTGGATCGCCCCAAAGCTCGGCTTGCACAACAGCACTGGCGGTGCAGGACTTAGAAGGTCAATTACTGGAATGTGTGACCTGTTTCAAGTACCTGGGCATCCTGCTAGATCAATCTCTTGATCTTAATCTTCATGTACAGTCTGTTTGCAGAGCTGTCAACTCCAAACTGGGTGTTGCATATGCTCATGCCATCGGCTAAAATGGCCATTGCGAGGGGATTCTGCTACCCACCCTAACCTATTGGGCTTCCTTATTTGGGGCTGCTCATAAAACTGACCTACTCAGATGGGATATTACGTATAACAACACATGTCGCTATGCCTCTTCTGCCCTCGCTTAAACACCACTGTCAACTTTATAATGATCTTGGTTGGTTATCTCCATTAGCTAGTAGTAAATACTACCTTGGCTGTCTTATTGATTCGATAATTCAAAATCAAACCCTAGGTGTCTTGCAGCTATGCTTGTTCCTCAGGACACACTCCATGGTCTACGATCAGCTGATAAATCCTTTCTGAATTTGCTGAGGTGCCACACTAGGAAAGGAACTGTTGCATTTGAGCATGCGGCTCCACAGTTGTGGAATTCCTTCCCTTGACATTAGACTTTCTAGCTCCACACATGCTTTAAAAAGAAACTGCGCTGAAATTTGCTGATTGCTGATACCTGTTCCTGATTTCACCCTACCTAATGACTGATGTCTCTTGCCATACAATAGTATTTCCTCACCTCTATATAACCCTCTTACTACCTCAGCCTGTCCCAGCTCCCTTTCCTGTCCATATACAATCTTGCAGTGCAGGCATCTCCTTACATGTACATATACTCATATGATCTAATGTCATGGCTTGCTCCCCTTTCCTCACTTACTGACCTTTCCTTAATGATACCCCTGCTCTCAATGGTTATTTCTTCCTGTTGTATTATCTGTTTTTGTATACCTTGTTCTATTTATATGATATGTCACCTGATAATTTATTGTCCAAGGTCTTTCTATTCATTATAGGTAGGCACCTATGAACTTATGAATGGTCTACTCTGCATGTCTCTGATATACTGTGTCCACTTTAACTCATTTTATGTAAAGCGCTTTACTTTGTATGTTCTGATATATTGTATCCACTTTAACTCATTGTATGTAAAGCGCTTTACTTTGTATGTTCTGATATATTGTATCCTCTTTAACTCATTGTATGTAAAGCACTTATAAATTGTTATTCTGTTAAGTTTATGCATGTCTGTACTCTCCCAGGTCGTGCCTGAAAATAGTGATTTTATGGCTAGTGCACTTACCTGGTTAACAAAAGCTAAATAAAATAAATAAATAAGATAAGATAAATAGGGAGCTAAACATGTGGCTCAAGGGCTGGTGCTAGGAAAAGGACACAAATTTGTAGGGAACTGGCAACAGTTTTGGGAGAGAAAGTTCTTTAAATTTGATGGACTGCATCTGACTAAGGAGGAGTCAGTGCATTGGGACAGAAGTTTGATGTCTTTGTAGAATATTTAAACTGAAATGGGGAGAGGGTGCAGCACCCATACATCGAATGGGAAGAACACCCCTCCCCTCAGCTAGTGGTCAAACAGGAGTTCAGCATGTTTGTAATTCATTTGCATCACCAGGTAAGGAAAAGGTCTGCCTCACCATATGACGCATTGGGGAAACGCCAGACCTCACCTCAACAACTAACACACACTGAAATCTGGCCAATGGAAAATCATGTATCAAGAATGCTTGCAGTCTGGGAAACAAGATCCCAGACCTGCAGGCAATAATGACAGAGGCTAAATTGGACATAGTAGCCATTAGCAAGACATGGTTTACCAGTAACCACACTTGGGAGACTTCAGTACCTGGTTATGTACTGTTCAGAAGAGACCGAGGTGCAAAAGTTGGGGGTGGAGGGCCCTTTAAGTCAATGAAAATATCAAAGTTACAGAAATTCAGAATACACATAAGGAACCAGAAGAACTGTGGATCACCTGGAATGGGACAACCATATGAACTGGGGTTGTGTACAGGCCTGCAGACCAGGGGTGGACATAGACACATTATTTTTAGAAGATATACAAAACATGGCAGCTAAAGGGAGGTTCTGATAATGGGAGATTTCAACATGCCAGATACAGATTGGTCAATACCAGCAGGAACATGTGCCAGAACTAGACACATAGTGGATTCCCTGCAGGGTGAGGGCCTCAAACAACTGGTACAACAACCCACAAGAGACAGGGCTATCCTAGATCTAGTACTGACTAACAGGGAAGGATCTCAGATCTCCAGGTAGAAGGTCATCTGGGGCCAGTGACCATCACATGGTTACTTGGTTGCTTGGTAGATGGACAAAGAAGGCCAAGCCCATCGAGGATGTCCTCCACACATTGTGGACCATTGATAAGTTATGTTCTTTCCAGAAGCCATTTATCAAGTTTGACTTTAAAGATATTTATATTCTGGCAATCAACAATATCCTGTGGCAAGGAATTCCAAATTCTCAGGGCTCTGACAGTAAAAACTGCTGTCTTTTGTTTGTTCTTGTTCTGTCGATTCCTATTTGTTTATTGTGTATTCTAGCTACAATTTTTCTGGATGTAAGGGATAATCCGAGAAGCTCATTAGCGAGCTGATTGAGAGATCTTAAATAACTGAAGGAGATCACCCTTAATCTTCTAAATTGAGGGAATACCCTGTTCTATGAAGCCTAGTTTCATAGTCCAATGGAGAAAGATGGTATAATTTTGTGGCCCTTCTTTGAACTTTTTCAATTCTTGTGATGTCCGTGAGCCAGATAGGGACTCCAGAAAGGTGAACCATAGTCCAAGTGAGGTCTAACGTGGGTTTTATACAGCGCCATGATGCACTCCTCAGTTTTAAGGACTAAAGTATTATTAATTCTACTAAAAGGGCATTGGCATGATTAGCAACCTTATTACAATGGTTTGAAAAGACAACTTGTTGTTAACCAGTATACCCAGATCTTTTTCCATGGGAGATTCCTAACTATCGTGTTGTTAAGATAACATGTTTGTTTAAGGTTATTTTTACCCATATGTAACACTGAACACTTAGACACATTAAATGACATTCTGTTAGTTATTGCCCATGATTCAATTCTTTTAAGATCGTCTTTAAGAATACTCCTTGGTATCGCTATCGATTGGTCCTCCTAATTTAGTATCATCCACAACTTTGATATGATATTATTTGATGAGATGGTAAGGTCGCTAATGAAGATACCAAACAGTGTAGGACCCAGCACCGAGCCCTGGGGACACCACTTGACACCAATCTTTCATCTGATAGTTCCCCATTTACCCTAATGGTCTGGGTTCTATTATAAAGCCAGCTATTGACCCAAGACACAATACAATTAGAGAAACCTAGAGTTACAAGTTTGTTTATTAGTATGGAGTGTGAGACTTTGTCAAAGGCTTTACTATAATCAAGCAGAATAACGTCCCACTGGAATGTTTAGGGTCGAGATTTATACTAACTGAGTTGTAAAAAGATAGCAAGTTAGTTGTGCAAGAATACCGGTTTTAAATCCATGTTATGTAATATCGCTTTAAATTCAACGCCAGCATCTCTTCTTCGATTAAGTGTTTAATCTGTTTTTCTAGTAATTTACATGGAATGGAAGTAAGACTGATAGGTCCATAGTTTTCAGCTTTATAGTGTAACTTTTTAAAGATTGGCTTGACAGTAGCTGTTTTCCAATCTGAAGGAACATTAGACTCGCTAAGGATTTATTAAAATAATGGTGAGTGGAATAGCGATATCATTGTATGTTCCTATAAGAAATTTAGGGGTATATTGTCAGACCTGGACTTGTTGTTGACTTCAATGTGTCTAAGAGCTTGAGGGTATCAGAGATGGTGATGGTGTAGCTAGGTGATGTACCAGAATTGGCGTATGTTAAGGATTCGGTATCTTGTTCAAAAACAGAACAGAAGTATTTATTAAACTCAATTGCAGTAACCTTATCTGAGAGGATGGTAGTATTGTCTATAATTAATGGGCCTATTTTTTTGTATTTCCCTTATGGTATGGTTCAATTTGGCCACTAGAACTAAATCATCCCATTCCAAGGCAAACCTATGGGACTTCAGAGGAGCTGACTTTGATAAGATGGCCAACAGGGTTAAGTTAGCCCTGGCAAAAAGAAATACAGGTGAGTGGTACAGGCAAAGGGCAAGCATTAAGGATGCATTACTTGAAGCAACATTCCATTGTGTTAGATAGAAAAGGAAGTGCAAAAGAAGAAGGAAACCACTTTGGTTCTCAAAGACAGTAGCAGGAAAGGTTAGAGTCAGAAGGCTGGCTCTTCAGAAATATAAGGGAACACAGTAGGATGTGATAGGAGGCCATACCAAACTTTCCTAAGGGGAGCAGGGAAGGCAGTAAGACTGGCAAAGGCCCAGACTGAGGAAACACTAGCACAAACAGTAAAAGAAGGTGACAAGACTTTAATATAGAAACATAGAATTTGACGGCAGATAAGGACCACTTGGCCCACCCAGTCTGCCCATTTCCCTACCTAATGGATAAGCTGCAGATCCTAGTTAACCAGCAGCCTACTTCTTCCTATCCTCACCCTAGAATTGCCTTTATGACTGTCCCATGCATGCTTGAATTCCACCACTGTTTTTGACTCCACAACCTTCTCCGAAGGCCGCTCCATGCATCCACAACCCTCTCTGTGAAAAATACTTCCTTAAATTACCTCTGAGCCACCCCCATCTTCAAATTGTGCCCCTTGTTCTTGCAGCTCTTTTTTGAAAGATGCTACCCTCTTGGACTTTGTTAATTCCTTGAGGTACTTGAAAGTTTCTATCATGTCCCCTCTCCTCCTTTCTCGAGGCTATACATATTAAGCTCCTTAAGTCTCTCTTCATATGTCTTCCGTGCAGATCCTGCACCATTTTAGTTGCCCTCCTCTGGACAGCTTCCACCCTGTCTATGTCTTTGGAGATTGGGTCTCCAGAACTGCACGCAGTACTCCAGATGGGGTCTCACCAGCTGTCAGTACAGAGGGATAATAACTTCCTGTTTTCACTGGTGATGCCTCTCCTATGCATCCCAGTAATCCCCACCCTCCTTGCTGCCCTCTCACATTGCTTGCCCACCTTAGGTCATCTGATATGACTACCCCAGGTCCCTTTCCATTTTGTTGTTGTTAGTATCTCACCCCCACTGTGTACTCTTCCCTGGGTTTTTGTTTCCCAGGTGCATTACCTTGCACTTCTTAGCATTGAATCTAAGCTGCCATACATTTGACCATTCCTCTAACTTTGCCAAGTCCCTTCTCACCCTTTCCACCCCACCTTGTGCATCAACTCTGTTGCAGATCTTTGTGTCATCTGCAAAGAGACATACTTTTCCTTCCAGTCCCTCTGCAATGTCACTTATAAAGACATTGAAGAGGACCCGTCCTAATACTGAACCTCTGCGGTACCCCACTAGTACCCCCTTTCTTCAGAGTGGACTCCATTTACTATTACTCTCTGTGTCCTATTCTCCAGCCAATTCTTTACCCAGGCTGTCATCTTGGGACCCACTCCCGGCTGGCTAACTTGTATATTAATCTTTTGTGTGAGACTGTGTCAAATGCCTTGCTAAAGTCTAGGTAGGCCATGTCCACAGCCCCTCCCTGATCTACTACTTTGGTCACCCAGTCAAAGAAATCTATCAGATTTGTCTGGCATGACGCTCCGCTTTGAATCCATGCTGCCTTGGGTCCTGCGCCTCTGACCTCTAGATACTCGACAGTTCTTTCCTTCAGAAGTGATTCCATCATTTTCCCTACCACTGAGGTTAAACTAACAGGTCTGTAGTTTCCTGCTTCTGCCTTGCTCCCACTTTTGTGAAGGGAATCACATCTGCCCTCCTCCAGTCCTTGGGTACCACCTCATCCTCCCATGATTTGTTAAAAGAGGGTAGTCAGTGGTGTCACTAGTTCTACCCTTAGTTCTTTAGAATTCTGGGATGAATCCCATCAGGCCCCATTGCTTTGTCCACCTTCAGTTTTAAGAGTTCTTTCAGAACCCTTTCTTCTGTAAATGGGATGGTATCAACTTCTGTATCCAGAGTGTTTCTACTGTTTGTTTTAGGTACCTCCCTCTTCCTTTGTAAATACTGAGCAAAAATATTTGTTTAGTATCTTTGCCTTTTCATAGTCACCCTCTGCTCACCCTCCCTCCCTTTATTAAGCCTCACTATCCCTCCCTTGGTCTTCCTTCGCTCCCTGATGTACCTATAAAAGGTTTTATCCCCTTCTTAACTGAGTTGGCTATCTTTTTCTTGGTTTGGGCCTTTACTGTTCTGACTGTCTTCCAGCTTTCTTTTGCTTTAACTGATACAATTCTCTGTCCTGCTCCTTCTGTGATTCCTTGTACTTCCTGAATGCTTTTTTCTTGAACCTTCACTGCCACTTCCTTGAGAACCATAGTGGTTTCTTACATTGTTTTGTTTTGTTTATTTGCTTCACACAAAGGCTTGTTACCTCTGTGATGGCAGTTTTATTATTCCCCATTGTTGTTCCACCCTCCTTCCTGCCCATTTGCTAGTGCATTCCTTAGGCACGCAACCATTTTGGCAAAGTCAGCCTCCTAAAGTTCAGTACTTTTGCTTTTGTATGGCTTGACTCTATTGCTGTGTTTATTGTAGAACATACTGTTCGATGGTCGCTAGTTCCCAGATGGCTACCCACTTCTACATCTGTGATCCTCTTCATCTCCATTTGAGAGAACCAGGTCTAAGATTGCTCCCTCTCGAGTGGGCTCCAATACTAGTTGTCTAAGGCATGCTCCTGTAGGGCATCTAGAATAACCCCACTCTTGAAGTGGCTGCTGCAACTGCACTCCAGTTAACATCTGGCATATTCAGATCAACCATCAGCAGTATCTCCCTTTTCTGCCATTCTAAGTTTCTATAAACACATTAGTGAAAGTACAAAGTCCAGAGGGGTATTGCTAAGATCAAAGGGATAAGTGGCATGTGAGGAGGATCACCCATCAGCAATATCTCCTTTTCTGCCATTCTAAGTTTCTATAAATACATTAGTGAAAGAACAAAGTCCAGAGGGGTATTGCTAAGATCAAAGGGGAGAAGGTGGCATGTGAGGAGGAGGACCATGTAAAGCATCTATCCTAAATGGATACTTTTGCTCAGTATTTACTGAGGAGAAGGTAGGGCAGGGCCCACAGCTCAGCACCATGGACACGGGGGGTAGGAGGTGCACTAGTCCCTTCACAAAGAAAGGGTCCCACAAGAGCTCGATAAGCTCAGGGTGGACAAGGCAATGAGATCTGATGGCATACATCCCAGGGTACTAAAGGAGCTCAGGGTGAATCTAGCAGAGCCATTATCAGAACTGTTTAGTGAGTCTCTGAGTACAGGAGAGGTCCCAGAAGACTGGAGAAGGGCTCATGTGATCCTGCTCCACAAGAGTTGTAGTAGGGAGGAGGCAGAGAACTACAGACCAGTCAGTCTTACCTCAGTAGTGGGCATGATTATGGAGGCACTACTTAAGGAAAGGATAGTGCAACACCTGGAATCCATAGGAGCACAGGATCCAAGACAGCATGGGTTTACAAAAGGAAGGTCCTGCCAAACTAATCTCATAGATTTCTTTAGACTGGGTAACCAGAGTGGTGGACCAAGGGGAGCAGTTGATGTCACCTACCTTGACTTCAGCAAAGCTTTTGATACTGTTTCACATAGAAGATTGATTAATAAGCTGGGTAGACCTGTTGGGTCAGAAGTTGGTCAACTGGTTGCAAACTGGTTGACGGGCAGAAAACAGAGAGTGACGGTAAACAGTATGCAGTCAGAAGAGATGCAGGTCACAAGTGGTACCTCAGGGATCAGTTCTGGGGCTAGTCCTCTTCAATATCTTCATCAGTGATGTTGCAGATGGACTAGAGGGTAAGGTTTGTCTGTTTGCAGATGACACCAAGATCTGCAACATAGTAGATGATCCAGATGGGGTGGGCAGAATGAGAAGAGATCTGTATAAACTAGCAAAATGGTCAGAAGAGTGGCAATTGGGGCTTAGCAAAGAAGTGCAAGATCATGCACATAGGGAAGAGAAACCCTGAAGCCACCTATAGGCTGGGAGGGGAGCTGGCAGTCACAAGGAAGAAAGAGACTTGGCGCATCATCACCGATGACCTGAAATCATCCAAGCAGACCACTAAAGCAATAGGTAAGACTAGGGAGATGTTAGGGTGTATTAGTTGGGTATCACTGTTGGAAGAGGGAGGTAATAATCCCTCTTTACAAGACACTGGTTAGGCTCATCTGGAGTACTCATGCAGTACTGAGGCCACACCTTCACAAGGACATTAGCCAAATTGAGACAGTCCAGAGAAGGGCAACCAAAATGGTGCAGGGACTGCATCAGAAAACATATGAGGACAGATTAACAGAGCTCAATATGTATACCCTAGAGCAGAGGAGGGAGAGAGGTGATATGATTGAAACAGTTAAAAACCTTAAGGGCATAAACAAGGTGAAAGAGTCTAGTATGTTTCAATATAAGAAAAATAGCAGGACAAGAGGACACAGCATGAGATTAGAGGGAGGCCGATTAAGGGTAATGTGAGGAAGTTCTGTTTCACAGAAAGGGCGGTGGATGCATGGAACGGCCTACCTCAGGAAGTGGTGAATATGAATACAGTGCAGAGCTTCAAACAGGCATGGGACAGGCATAAGGGAGCAATACAGATGAGTATGAATAGATAGGCCATTGACAGAGCAGAGGGTCGATGGCACATTCATAAGGCAGAAAAAGAAATGGGCAGGCTGGATGGGCCTTGCGGTCCTTATTTGCTGTCTACTTCATGTTTCTATGGACATGCAGATCCTGGGGAAAATGTGGAGGCATATATTTGTTTGACAAACTAGCAAAACAAAATAACAAATAAAAGACTGGAGTATTGCAGTAACCGTAATCAATGTCTGGCAATGGGGAACCTTTCTGGGATACTGGTGGCAAGTCCAAAGTCTTTGTGAAGAAATCCAAGAGTCACAGTTCTATCTTTCAGTGCCTTCAGCAAGCAACCCTTCCTCTGCAGTGACCAGACACCAAATGACTCAAGTCCCAATCAGAAGGATTTCCTTTAGGAGAAAATCCCGCCTCCCTAATCCCCACAGGCTCCACAGAATATTAGTCTTCACAGAAAGTACTAGAACGTGCACAGCAGTAATAAGGCATTGCATAACAAACATACTATGCATTTAGTATAATCAGTGTTATTTAATATCAAAACTATGCCTTATTACTATAAATATATAAGAAATAGGCAAACACCTAAGAGACATTTGCTGGTTTATCTCAATTATCATAATGCTTCTAGAAAATACCAGTATTTCTGCTGTAATTCTGCTGTACTGTTTTTCTTTGCCAAGAGATGGCACTATATCTCTAGTTACTGCTCCACTGTTTCTGCATGCATTATCCTCTTTCTTTTCAGTATGTTCCAGGCAACAGAGAGTGAAAACAGAGGCAATAGGAGAGAAAGATGTTTAAGAGGCCTCTCTGGCCAGACCAGGATGAAACAAAGGACACCAGATAGAAAAAGGATTCCACTGCCCAAAACAGGGAATGGGGGAGGATGCCCAACCTCTCGCTTCTTTTTCTGTGTTTCTAATTACTTTGACAGTGATGTCAGATGTCAGATGTCAGGCCTCTTATAGGGTGACCCCCTTCTCCCTGCAACTTCTGCCATATCTCCTCCTCCTATCCCTCTCAAGCTGGAGTGGAGCAGAGACACATTATGGATGCTATTTTCATTGATCTGGCCAAATCTTTTGATTCAGTGTCCCACGCACTGTTGGACAAGCTGAGTTCAGCTGGCTTCTCAGCATCTGCCATTGGTTGGTTCCATTCCTTTCTAATGGGCCATCAACAATCAGTACAGGCTGGAGGCTGCCTGTTACCTCCTCTTCCAATCCAGGCTGAGGTCCCACAGGGCTCCATCCTGGGTCTCCACCTTCCTGAATGACCACCCTCTGCCTGTGTTAACTTACATATCACAAGTATGCAGATGACACAGTCCTCTTCACCTCCTGTCTGTCCACCATAGCTGTGAAGACCTGCTCCAGACGGACTTCAGCAGTGCTTTGCAGTCTGCACTGGTTCCAATCCAACCAGCTCAGAGTCAACATGAAAAAAGGTGTCTGTGATCTTTGGTATGAAGCAGAAACTGGCCAGGCTCCCAGTCTCCCAGTCTTTATCACTCTGGATGGCACACCTTTGAAGCAATTCAGTCCTTCAAGTATCTTGGAGTGTAGTTGACTTCACACCATATCAATACCATCTATACAAACTCCATCCCAAGCTTGGTGCCCTGTACTACAATAAAGACTACTTACATCTGTATGTCTGCTGGAAGCTTATTACCAAGGCAGTGGCCCATGTCTTCAACTATGTGGCTGTGGTCTATGCATGCGCCCCTTCTGCTTAGCCAGACTGGACACCCTCTGCAACTCCTTCTGCCAGTTTGCTACAACCCACCCTTTGAACCCATTATTGTTCACTGTGTTCATCCCTATCCATCCTCCCTTTGCCTCTCTCATTGCCAGGCTCACTGCACCTCCTTCATATACTGGTGTGGTTCCTCTCCTCTTGCCTTCCTCTCATCTCTCCTCTCCCAACTTCCTCCTGCTTCCTGTTCTATCGATTCCAGGAACCATCCCACTTTGTTACTCCACCCCCTCGATCCTCTACTGGGCAGTCTACCTTCTCCTATTGACTTCCTTTCCTCTGGAGCCAACTCCCAACCCCCGCACCTCTCTCCATCCCCTGGCTCCCTCAGGTACCAGCCGAAACTCAACTCCTCCCCATCTGTTTCTGTTACCATTCTTCATGATACAACTATGGTCGCGCTGTTATCATCAGAGTAAACAGTCAGCTGGGTCACTGCCTTCATTAAACCTCAACGTCATTAGAGTTCTTTTTCCATTATGAGGACAGGCAATTATTTCCCAGGTCAATTGTTCATTCTTCTATATTCTTTCTCACCAAACATTGCTGCCACTTCTGAATGTGCACTTGCTAAGTGCTTCTTACTGTGCTGCTCTGCACTTTACTCTTTGCACATACAACTGTTTAATATTTAATATTTATTCTGTTTTGTACAAATTTGTACCATGTGCTGTTTCAGAAGTTTTGCTTACATGTATTGTGCTGCTGTTCTTTACTGTGTTCTCCCCAAGTTGCATGTGGAAACAAGTCTTGGCTCAGTGTGACTCTCCCAGTTACCAAGTTTCAAATAAATAAATAAATTACTTGTAGATAATTGAATTATCAGCCCATCAACACTTTATGTCAATGTTTTACACAACTATTGCTTCATCAGATTGATTTTTGATTATCTATATAGAAAAAGTCATAACACTACTGTACGTATAGTAAATGGTTTTATCATAATGTCATATTAATAAAACAACATTCAAAATACTGCTGAATAATTCAGTCTCTGAGTACTAATTCAATTGTACAGACTTTCTTTCATTTAATGTACTTTATTCTTTAAAAAATGGTTTACCACTATAAATGTACTAAATGAAAATGACAGCAAAAACAGTGACAGGTTGCCTATGAGTACCAATCACAATTCAATTGCCGTACCTACTCCTCATTCCAGATGTAGGTAACTATAGAAGAGAAGCACAGAATACCACTGTGGCTTTTTGCATAACAGCCTTTTGTCATCACATTTCCGTAATCAATCAGTCAATCAATCAGCTTTCATTAAGAGTGCACCCAGTTAGGACAGGCCCAGGGTACATTACAGAGTTCAGAAACGAATATACAGTCAGTGTTAGAACAGTATAGGAGATCATAATACATCATACATACATCACCCGCCTTTCAGATGAGACATTAAACCGAGGTCCCATCTGCCTGGACTGGTGTAGTTCAGGTGATGTTAAAGATCCCATGGCACTTATCGAAAAGAGTAGGGAATTTCCCGTGTCCTGGGCCAAATTTCCCCATTCACTAAAAATACCACCAATAGCTTAATCTGGTTCAAGGTCAGTTGGCATTCATCTGTATCCTCCCCGGTCGTGCCTGAAAATAGGCAGGATTTGTCTAGTGCACTTACCGGTCAACAAAAAACTAAATAAAAAAATAAAACATAAAAATAAAAACAACAGGATGAGTAGTCAGCTCTGATAAACTGTATGCACACCTCTGTGGTGATGTGAGGCATGAGGGAGGTCAAGTGTCTTCAACGATTCAAGAAGTGCATTTAGCAGAGTGCAACCACACTCCTAAAGTGTGCTAAAGCACTTACAAAATGGACACAAAATTTATATGCAGGGGCAAAAGGCACACAAACTGGTGCAGGTGTGGGATCATTTGGGAATAATGCAATTTCATGTGATGTGCTTGCACCAATGGTAGAGTAGGATTTTTCTTAGAAATTATGTCCTGGGACTTCTGGCAGCTTCCTCACGATGGTAGCTTAAGTCTTGAGCTCTCCAGTCAACTCCGGAATTATCAGACAAAAGCCATATTCAAACTACAAATTTTAAAATATCAAGGACATTAACTTATGGCTACTACTAAAAATAAAGGAGGGGCAACAGATTTGCAGCCATCTGACCAGATACAGAAATCTCAGATGAAGATCTCTCCGACTGGGCCTCCGAGCTGCCTTCTTGGGCTCAGGGCAATGCTCCACTTAAATAAAAAAAAAAAAATAAACCAGCCAAGGAGAGGAAATGAACCTTAAACTTGACAAAATACTCACGGAGCTGCAGGAATTTAAAGCGGACTTTAATTCCTTTAAGCAGAGCGCAGGTATCCTTCGCTCGATCTCGGGGAGCTCCATGAGAGGGTCCAGGGCTTAGAGCAGCAATCGCAACAACAGGCCTCGCTATGCAAACAGACTCAGACCACAATGAGCCAAGTCATTCAGCTTTGTCATCTCATTGCAGCTAGGCAGGAAGATGCCAAGAATCTAAATCAAGAAATAATCTCCGTGATTTACAGGGTCCCGGAGGGAAGCTAGGTTCTGATCTGTGAACACACATGAAGTCTCTACTAAGAAAGGCCCTGGAGCTGGATCCAGGCTCGTCCTAGACATTGAGAGACTCGCTCAGAGCGCACGGCCCATAACCCCAGCTGAATGCCCGTCCCCAGATCCATTAAAATATGATTTCTTCATTTCAAACGAAAGAAAACATCTTAAAACAAGCCTGGTCACACAGTAAATTGTTTTTAGGGAGATCGTATATTCATGGATAACTATTATGCACCAGCCACCATGCAAAAGAGAAGAGCTTACATTCTACTGTTCCCTGGCTTAGACAACAGAATTTGAAGTTTAGAACCCCCACCCAAGTAAGTACACTCCATTGGGGCAGCAAGTCTATGAATCCTTTGATGAAGTTTACACAGACTTTAAAGCAAAGGGCTTTTACGCCACCTGTTTGGGTGAGACTCCCCTCGTGGTCAGTATTTTTTCTAAGTTCCCCAAGACCTCAGATGGAGAGATCCCAGATCAGCAGGCCACGATCAACTCCATTAAGAAGATGTTACAGCAGTTCACTGGGCCATCTACCTGAAGGAGCGTTTTGAAGTGAAGCTACTGTGGATGAGAGGTCTGATGGTAAGGGTTAATACCTGGGGCTACGGTGGGATTACCTGTCTTCGGTTGGGGAGGGTCTGAGGTGGGGGGACTGGGGCCCAAGGATGAGTGGGGTGGTCCTCAGTTTTAGGACACTTCACGGAGACATTTGAAGCTCTGTGATTTAATACAGGAGAAGAAGCTCCCTGTATGGACACCATTGTGGGGAGAAGCGGAGGACTGGATGGGACTGTCTGATGCTCACCGGTTCATCCTAAGCAGTGAATAGCAAGCGACTCCCTTCCCACTCGTATTACTTTCTTTTTCCTTTTGTTTTCTTCCTACTAACCCTGTACCTTTTCCCATTTAGGCAGAAGTTTCCCAGGGTATACTCCTATTTGCTGGAATGGAATCCCATACTTAGACGGTCAGTTGATTGTCTCAGTCATGGTTACGTATTGTACCCATGACTATGGAAGTCACCCAAGTTACTCGATATAGAACATTATACATAGTTATCAGACACTCAGTTTAGCCAGTTGGCTCATGTTAGTGTTTAGCAGTTTTATTCTTTCTTGCCCATGTTCTATCTTCTCCCTTTTTCTTCCCCTGGATATGGAGCTTTAATTGTGATTTTACTTCAGCAGATCATAGATTTACAATGTAAATGCTTGCTGGACGTGTTTTGGTTTGGGGACGCCTGGCAGAGGGACCCCATATACAACAAATAGATATCAATGGCTGACTTTAAAATTATTTCCTATAATGTGAATGGCTTGACCAACCCCATAAAGAGATACTGCACACTACAAGCTCTTAAAAATCTCTCGCCTAGATGTCCTCTATTACAGGAGACACATTTAACTTCTTTAGA
The DNA here is from genome assembly GCA_016271365.2 of Neoceratodus forsteri. Taxonomy (NCBI): domain Eukaryota; kingdom Metazoa; phylum Chordata; order Ceratodontiformes; family Ceratodontidae; genus Neoceratodus; species Neoceratodus forsteri. The sequence continues at coordinate 22,218,447 of JADMNL010000034.1, read as the reverse complement.
GCACCACATACTACTTAAGTTTGGATTTTCCCATATGGTAGAATCTTCCTGCAACATGGTAGGAGAGAGGGACGTGGTCCTCCTCCAAAAACATTCCGGGCTCAAGTTATAGAACAATATTCAGATAGAGAGGGTAGGTTGTCCTTAATGATAATTGAGCTGAACAGTCAAATTCTAACTCTTTGTAGTCTCTACATACCCTTGCTCGGATGCCTCTTCCATCCAGCATCTGATGGATGCTATCCTAACTAGGAAACACAGTGTTCTGATTTTGGGAACGATCTAAACTGCCAATTAAATCCTTCTATGGATTCCTCTTCTGCCAGACCTCTCCCCAGTCACCGGGCCAGAAACATCTTAGACGATAATAAGAGATGTGGGCCTGACAGATACGTGGAGGCATTTACACCCCACCCAGAGAAAATTTACATACTTTTCTAATGTCCACAGACACTATTCTAGACTTAATTACATATGCATAGGAGAGAAAATATGGAGTTAGTTAGCAGAGGATATTTTGAATATCTGCCCTCTGACCATGCGCCTACGGTGCTGGAACTAGCTCTGAGGAGTGAAATTAAAAGGATGCAGTGGAGGTTTAATCCTTCTCTGCTTAGAGATCCGGATTTTGAGACCTGCTAGAGAAGCGCATTCCAGAAATTATAGGAGATAACTCATCCCCAGGTCTCCCCACAATTACTGTGGACATGATTAATGTAGTCCTGCATGGACATATAATTTCATATGCATCGTATAAAAAAGACAACTTTCTCTACATCTTACTACTCTACACTCACAACTCCGAACTCTCCAAGAGGCACATATGTGGGGAGATGAGGATGTAGCAACTCAATTGTCCCAGACCCAAGCAGAAATTCAAAAGTTATTAACTACCAAGACAGAACAGGCTCTTGCATGGCTGAGGCAATGGTATTATGAGGGTGGAGCTAGAGCATCTAAACTTCTGCGTGACCGCCAAGACAACACACCCAACAATCAACTATCTCAAAATAAGCCCCCAAACTCTGGCCAAATGTGTTACATGACACAGAGTATTTTGGAAGCTTTTAAAAATATTATCAATTGCTGTACACTAGTCAATCAGATCCTTCTTCTGGCCAGCTCATCTTTCTTCTCTAAGCTCACATTGCCCTTGTTGTCCGAATCTCAGCAGGCCAAATTAACAGCCCCAGTCTCTGAAACAGAATTACATGCAGCTGTTAAAACTTAAAATGGAAGAGCCGGGTCCTGACGGTTATGGGCCAGAATTCTATAAAGGTACATGGGACTTGATTAGCCAGCCACTTCTTCAAGCAATACAGAGGAGCCATACTACCTATACTTTTCCCTTATCATGGCGTCAGGCAGTGATCTCGGTAATACTTAAACCCCAAAACCCCCACAATTGTGTGACTCATATCACCCAGTCTCTGTCCTTAATCAAGACTATAAGTTATATACTAGTATCTTAGCACATAGACTGGACGATATACTCCCACCCTTATTCACCCAGATCAATCGGGTTTTATTAAGGGTCACACTACGGACAATATTAAACGGACTTTATATCTAATAGAACACGCCCAAACAACGAAATCCCCTTTACTTCTCCTAAGTCTAGATGCACAGAAAGCATTCAATATGGTCTCCTGGACCTTTCTCCAGGCAGCTTTAGACAAATTTCATTTTCCGCACTTTTTAAGAACATAATCACAGGTATATACATGAGTCCGAGGCAACAGTTAAGGTTAATGGTTCCCATTCAGACAAATTTAGTTTGCACCGAGGCACAAGACAGGCTGCCACTCTCCCTTATTTATTTGCGATTTTGTAGAACCAGTTGCACAACTTCTCAGACAGGATGCTCATATTCGTGGATATAGTGTACGGATAATCGCATAAGGTTGCGATCACGCTGGATGACCTCCTCCTGTACATTATTAAACCAGAAGAATCCTTCCCTCTCTGATCTCTTTGACAGAGGTGGAATTGCTGTCTGGTTATACTATTAATCTGAACAAATCAGAAGCCCTGATGATACAACCTCCAATTTCTCCTGACCTGCTGACTAGGTTTCCCTTTAAATGGAATAAACCATATATACTATATCTTGGTATTAAGATACCACAAAAATAAACAGCATATACTCACTAAACATTAGTGCAGTACTCTTACAAATCAAAGAGATCTTGAAAGATGGAGCCCGTCCCCTTTCTTTCATTCATCTCCAGAGTTCAGGCTATCCAGATGAACTCTCTTCCAAAATATTATATATAATGCAAAATATTCCTATCCCTCTGAAGACACAAGATATACAAACTTGGGAACACCTTATCAGGAAATTTATCTGGAATGGTGCCCAACCACGTATAGCTCTGGGCAAACTTCAGCTCCGAAGGAACATGGTGGTTTAGCCTACCAAGTATATGTGGATATAACAAAGTGACCACCCTAGCCCACATAACCACCTGGTTTAGCAAACAGTCACTGACACCATTCTGGCTTGCCCTGGAGCGAGGGATGGTGGATACTCCATTGGATGACTATCTAATTTTTCAACCCAATTCCTTAAACCGTCCAAAGGATTGCTCTCAATTCAGTAAAGCTTTGCTGAAAATCTGATCAGCCTTCCTCTCACTCTCGACAAATAGATTCTTGGCAACCTGGATGGGTGTCCCAGCCATGGACCATTCCTGGGGTCTCGCCAGAGAAGACGTCACATTTCTGAAATGGGCCAGGTCCGACTAAAACAGACTCTTCATTTTTTTTATTTTGATGTATTATTTCTTCCAAGCTCCCAGCTTCTGCCTTCAGTTGTCCTCCAGCGCCCTCCCCGAAGGTTAGACCCTCTCTTGTGCACCCACGACTTACCCTTCGTGGCAGGGTGGGGGAAGCGACTCAACCCACCCCAAATGGATCCATGCCAGGGAGGTGCCTTCTTGTGAGGAAGCAGGGCATGCAATGACGCCTGTGTTGAGAGCACGCACATACCACACACGCCTCACCAAGCGCCTGCCTGTCTCCTCCTCTTCAGCTGTAGCATCAGCTGCTGCCCCCAGCAGCCGCTGAGGGGCCAGTGGAGCACCAACAGCTAGTGTCCCCCACCCGTAGAAGGAGAGCAGTCCAATGGATGCTCAATCCTTCTCCTCCCTGCCAACCCCGACAACCCATGCTCATTCCAAACATGGGTCGCCGGCGTGGCTTGAGGTAAGGCATCCAGCCCTCAGCCCTCAATGCCACTGGGCCGGCCGACTTTTCATTTTTGATAAGGGAATATTTAAATCGTTTACTCAGCTAAGACAAGACTATTCCCTACAGCAAAGTGACTTTTTGCTATCTTCAACCGTCACCATATAAAGGCCCAAAATAGGCCTTGACGTATCATCTCAGATAGTGCCCCTCCACCCTCTTATACTACAGGTGGCAGATGGAAATAATCAGCAACATTTGGTGTTGAGGTTTTATAAATCTTTACAGAACTCTTCTTCTCAGAGCATGGAAGCCACTCAGATACACTGGGAAACTGAGTTACAAATAGAGCTGACCCAAATAGACTGGCTCTCTATATGGAGGAGACAGCACAAGGTGACTGGCTGATATTCCTGGAGAGAGTTCTCTTGGAAGATAGCCTCTTGCTACTTCCGAACCCCTCAGATAGTTGCTAAATATAAGTCAAAGGAGAACTCAGAATGCTGGAGACACTGTGGACATAAAGAAGCCACTCATTCATACGTATTCTGGACATGCCCAGTACTGACTCCATTTTGGTTGGTGATAAGAGATAGGTTCGCCGATCTCTTCCCAGAACTGGCTTACTCTCTCCTGAGACTGCCCTCCTCCTGCATTATCCCAAACAACTAAAACCACACAACAAATATACCTTCCCAATATTCTTCTAAGTACAGCAAAAATGTATAACCCGACTCAGGCTACGTCCAAAACCCCTTAGTATTACCTCCTGGGAGAATACAATTTATGACATTTATAAGTTGGAACATATGACAGCTCATCTCCAAAATAGGCTTCCTGAGCTAATGAATAGATGGATTAGAATTTGATTCTTTTGATAGCCCAAATTAGACCTGACCTAATCCCTTAAAGAAAGATATATCTTTGAATATTGAATGTGCGGTGCCTCAGTGGGTGAAGTCTTAGCTCGTCCTTCTTCCCAATGTTTAGAGCCAGCCTCCTTGGAGGATGGTGTGTTGCTTACCCTTACCTCCAATATAGCACTTGTCAGCCTGGAGGTTCCTCCTGCTCGGGGCCTTCCCTCTTTCCCTATGCGAGTTCCGGTCGATGATTTCTACTGCTACTATTCAATATATTACTTGAAGACTGAATATCTTATCTCTACTGGCAACATGCACCTTCTTATACAATATGTATTATGTATTGCCTAGAATAGACTGGGTGGACTTTGTATCATGTAAGTTAGTAGAATTACTCAACAATGTAAAAACTTTTATTTTCCCTGTGTATATGACGTGCTGTAGCCATTACCCTTTCCCTTTCTCTGTAAAAAAAAAAAAAAGAAAAGGTGAAATAAATAAAAGTTATAAATAAAAAAAAGAAATTATGTCCTAGCAGTAGTACAAGATAAATGGTAATCAACAACTCTGATACCTCTGGTAACCCTACCACTGGTACCCAATGCCTTGTAGATTAAAGACTATTAAACTCTTCCTGACAGAGTAGTGTCTGTAACTTGCTCTTTAAAACTGATAGGGATGGTGCCAACAGACCCTCTAGCAGCAGCCTATTCCCAAAAAATCAGTGCTGTGGCAGCAGAGTCTTTGTTTCCTTAGCATGTAAAGGAGGAGTGCAGGCCTTTCCAGCAGTGAATTGGTCACTTAACAAAGTGAGTGAGCTGGCTGATATGATATCAGCAGACACCCCACAAAGTGGGGACCTAATCCAGTTGTGGTCTTAAAGCCACAAACAAAACCTTTTTTCTACACAGCCTTTTACCCATAGGTTCCAGACAGGCAGTCAGGCTCTCAGCCCTGTCCCTTCTCCTACTAACTGACATCCGCCTCCCAGGCTACAGAGCTTTCTCCCCATGGATTGCACCCCATGGTAGGGCCAGGAGGGGTGGTCCATCCCTCCCAGTGTACATAATCCAGATTGCTCTGGGGACTCCCGGTGACAGCACGGGTGGAGAAAAGTAGGCAAGTCTTCATGAAACTAGCCTGGTTCCCTTTCCTGTGTTCTCCCTCAAGCTCCTGTCTCAGTGGTGCATACATCTGTGTGTATGAAGGCATATATGCATTGCACACCGGCCTCTCCCTACTAGTTGGCTCACACCTGCACTACCTCCGGGTCTCCACCTGGTGGCAGTTAGAGGTTGAGATGGCTTGCCTACCCTCCCAAGGAGAGAGAGCAGACCTTGGGATGCTCAGTCCTCTTCCCCAGCTGCCCCAGTGACCTGAATCCGCTCCTGTACCCAGGTCACTGGCAAGGGGGCAGTAGCTGTACTACTGAGTCACTGAGCCAGCACATTCACAGAAACAAAACCTCGACGCTAATCCCTTGCCTCACTGGCAGTCAGAGTGTTTCTTGTAATACCACTGGTATTGGTTCTCTCAAGCTAATGTTCTTGAGGATTCAAGCATCTGTATTTTGCATGCATTAGGGTAGCCAATTTACCATCCAGGTAGTCCCACATATAACGATTTGTATAATTGATCCTCACACTAATGAATACATGATCCAGTGTTTTAATAACAGCACTAGGAATAATGGATGCAATGTAATAATGTTATTATGATGATGTCAGTAATCATTCTGGACCACTACACTGATTTCCTTTTGAAGGTCAGGCTGGATTTGAACCATCTGTGCCGAACATCAACCCACCACACTGACGACAGGGAGAGGGATGACATCATCAGAAGACATTCAGGTCCTCTCCTTACTAGCAGCTGTATCTCAATCTTTTCTCTGTGTTCTGCCTGAGCCAAATCTTTTGGCACCCTGAAGCAATCTTCACCATGCAGCCATTTAGAACAGAAACAGGCCTTTGGGAGTCAGCTGAAAAGAGATGCTAGCTAGTTCACATCTGCATAAAATGACAGTAAACACAATCACAGGTTAGAGCCACTTTGCAGTTGCTATGGCTGTGCTACCAATAAAAGTTCATATTCATACTCTCCAGCGGTATGGTGCGCAGCCCTCCTGGACCCTGTGTAGCACTCCAAAAACTGGCCGAGTCTCCAAGATAAGGTCTAAAAATCTTCCTTTATTTCACAAAGATGTATTGACATCTAAGAGACACTCTAATGATGCTCCCATGTCGGAGAGTGAAACGTTTGTTTCTTTTGCCCTTTCATGGGTTCACTGCTATACTCTGAGTAAACTGTTAGGCTATTATTTTCAGACTGAACAAGATTTTAGATGTGGATGCATCTTGGTGAAATGAAAGGATGATCTTAAGACCTCATGTTGGAGACTTTTTGGTGCACATATTACACACAAGGCTCCGGAGGCTGCTGTTCTATTACCTGTAGAGCACAAATAGTAATGACAGCCACACCGTAACTGTCTATGATTTCCCGCAGCATTGATTAGGCTGCACAGTACATACATTGAACAGAATAGTTGCTGCAATGGAACCTTGCCAAGTCCCAAACTCTGCAATGGACAACACGCCAGGAGGACGAGTTTCCATAAAACCAATGTTATTGGGCTCTCAAGGTAACTTTCTTGAGATTCAAGCAGCTGCATTTTGCATATACTGTGCATAGCCTACTAACCATTCAGAAAGGCTCATACACAGTATAATGCATTTGCATAATTGACCCAAACTAAGTAATTGCTTCCTGCCCTGGGGTAGGAACTGAATCAGCTAAGACAGTCCCAGTCATACCCCATATACCTGTGGCTGTTCCAACAAATGCCATAGTCAACCTTTCAACTATTGTGCCATGGCACTGTGTCTGGGAGTGGCAGCTGGAAACTGTTTCCTGAGACATGGGGTTGAGTACTTTCTTTGGGAGTGGAGCTTCTCTCACAGAGTAGAGGTGATCCATATGGGCTGTACAGAGATGAATGTGTCGAGGTATGAAGACAATCATCAATAGATATGAGCACAGAACTCCAAGGTCTTAGAGACATACCATCCATAACAGTGTGACACTAGTTACTCTTACGTCACTTTATAAAATGGGATATAAAAACTGACCAAATTAAACAACCGTTGGTTTGAAACACAGCAGCTGGACATTGATTATTTACCTAGAAATGTACAGTTCATAAAAGTACCTGTCCTATGCTACCTAGCAACAACCTAACTAAATAATAATGCAGTGCATTTCTGCTTAAAGTTGAACCAGCATAATATTTTGTGGTGATTTGCATATACAGTCCATGATGCTTTGCATTATGGGGGTAACTGTGATTTTGTATTTCTTTAAATAATAATAAAACCTTTTTCCATTAAAATAAACATTTTTCCTGCTTTTTATCATAGAAACCCACAATGGGGCATAGGTTGCTTTAAAATAAATGCAGTTCCCAGGTTCATTCAAGGCACAGAGCCTTTATTACCAAACTCATTTATTCTACCTAGCAACAACCTCACTAAACAAAAATTAAACCTTTTTCCATTAAATAAAGTGTCCATTTTATAAGGACAACAACCCTCCAGGCATGGGTTTCTGAAATTAATGCACTTCCTGGGTGCATTGAAAGTCACTAGGGACGTCAGCCTTGTGCCTTCCAGTTCACGCCCGTGTTTATTTATTTATTTATTTGCACATCAGTTTACAACCTTTGAGCCAGAGGATCATTTCCAAAGGTACTTCATCAGATAGAGGACAAATACAAATACAAGCATTCATGGTTCCAGGATGTAGGTTACATAGTTTGCAGACACATCTGATAAAGAACATGATAAATACATAAACACGCATTTTGGTTCCAGGATATGAGTTACATCGATAGCTAGGCACAAGTGATGAAACAAATACACAGAGAGGCCAGTTTGGTTACAGTGGCACATAGTAGTACGACAGTATGAGTAGTCAATAGAGCAGAAGCAATTTAACCAGAAGAGGTACATACTTGCATGGAGAAAGGGCAAGCAACAGGAATAATGTCAGTACAAACATCTGTGGTATGAATTTAAACAGGTGCGGTAAGGTTTTGCTGCCCAGTGGGCAGTGTCAGAACACAGAGGGTTGTGCCTCAAGTTATACAGATGCAACTCACGTGTTGAATAGTTCACTCTGAGTGCAGTTTTGAATTTGGAAATCATGGGGGCATCTGAGATGGGGAGAGGAGCGTGTCGTTAATCCTCTAGAATGGCAGGCCCTGTTGTGGGTTATTGCTTACCTAGTCCACAGTTTATCAGTAGTGAACCAAAGTTAAGATGACATGGTGCTCAAAGAAGCATGTTTGAAGAAGTGTGGCAGAACCAGAGAAGATGATACAGCTACAATGGGTAATAAATATTAGAAAGGACATGTAACTGTGAAAACTGCAACAGATTCTGATCACCTTCAGGTAGAGGTTCTAAGTGGTACAGGACTGAGAATAATGGTACAGTGAGGACATAACTGAAGCAACTTTGAAAATTAAAATACAAACTTTGGTGCCATACACAATCACAATTTTGTTACACAAAGTGTTTGGAATCACCATTTAGTACCCCAGTTCTCCTGTAGACCCTATTGGATACTTACAACTGGGTTGGCAGCCATTTTCTGTACCATCCCATAGATCAGTGTGACATCACAGGAAAGGGTGGGGCCACCATGCTAATCTTGTGCTGTACTATACACATGCTCACTGGACCCCAAACAGCCTGGTCACATGTCCCAGCCATGTCTCAAAAACAGTGGGGAATTCAAAGAATGCATGGGACAGACATAAGGCAATTCTGGTGTGGGGGGTAACAAGAAGTAGGCTGTTGGTTAACTAGGATCTGCAGCTTATGCAATAGGTAGGAAATGGTCCAGACTAGGTGGGCCAAGTGGTCCTTATCTGCTGTCAAAGTCTATGTTTGTATAGTTCAGTGTTTCAGCCCCACCAACCATGTAGAACTGTTTGATGCAATTCTTCATGCAGGTGCAGTTGGGTGACTGGGAGACAAAGATCCAGTGAGGGGTGGAGATCAGTGTGGGACCCAACCATGATGATAACACCATGGAGGAAAAGTGCTAGGAGGCAAAATCCATTGAATGCCAGGGACTCACAATGGCCAGGGGTTGGGAAGATGGGGGCACTGGACCAACAGAGAATGCTGCAGAATCAATGAAAATAGGTTGGCAACCAGTCCAATAACAGACTGAAAGGTACAGGATGGGTAGGAGGGGGGATGACTACCACTGTATCATTGTTGCCACAGAAGAATGACATAATGTGATGGGACTAGTGCTATGCCATGCACAGATCATTGTGGTGGTTGCAGTGCATATATTTCCAGTTAGGTAGCGAGGGTGGGTTCTGACCACAAATATCTGGCAACCATTATTTGCACTGTGACTTAGTCACTGAGCAGACTCCACCTCTGATGACTATGTCTTTATTTTGTGCATAACAGTTTTTGAGTTGTGGTCCAACCTTTTGCATCCGATTTTGTGCTACTACCAACTGTGGTCCAACCTTTGCATCCTGATTTTGTGCTACCACCAACTGCAGCTCTGTATGGGGCCTCATAACTTCTGGTTACTGCATCATTTCACTTAAAATATCTATTGGTATGGTACACTACTGGTCACCCAATTTGCTCAACTGAGGTGTTGTTGTTGGCCAGCCTGGAGATAAGACTTTCTTGGAGGCAGCCCTGATATTTGGAACTCTCTACCACTCCAGCTCAAGAGTTCCCTCACTGAAGGCATTTAAGAATGGGTTGAAATGTCACCTCTTTGCACAAGTGCCCGGCACTGTTTGTCTTAAATTATGTATTTATTTATTATTCAGCCTTCTGACTTTTCTTGTATTTATTGTGCTTTTAGCCTTCTGTCTTATTTTATTCTGTACAGGTCTCTGAGCCCCATAGGCGCTATAAAATTACCTTGCCTTGTGACTTAAGTTATTAAGAAGATTCCTCCCCAATGTGCAAGTTTTGCTTTTGTGTATAGCAGTTTATTATTTATTTATTTAGGAAATCGAATTGCAACCCTTTGAGTCATGGACTCGTTTCCAAAGGCTCCACGTCAGAATAAAACACAGACATTCAAACAGTACATACATAGAATAAATGTGGTGAGCAATCATACAGAGTATAAATACAATGAGCTTGGATTAATGCCTATACATTTGGTAACTAAAACAGGGCAGAGCTATCGACATGTTTTCCTAATGAGCAGTTAAGACCTATACAATTGGTAGCTAAAGCAATGCATGATATGAGTTGGTAGTAAGTCGCCTCAGGAAGCCTTGTCTTATACATAATACAATGCATTCATAGTCCAGTGCAACTATATGGTAACCGAGGAGGTGAGGAGCCTGTAGGCTAGTTTGTGGTGGCAGGGTAACCTTTACACCCCGATTTTATGGTGCTACCAACTGCAACTATATAAGTGGCCCTAAACTTCAGAAGCTTGTTATTGCATACTATTTATAAATAAACAAGCATTTGTCAATGCCGAATGTTGTTGCGCTGGCATTGGCAGTGGCAGAGGTGGACAGGCATAGCATGTGAGTTTGTTAATGTGTCCCAAAAGGTGATTTTGCACATGAATACGTCACTGTGTGCGGAGGCTATGAGCGTTTTGGGCGAGCTGTGGAAAAATGGCAGCTGGACTGTTGATAACGAGGTGTGCACAAATGCCAGTGGTAAAAATGTGGCATGAAAATATTGCAGATTGACAAAGTTACAAGGGTGCATGGAAGCAGTTGCAATGCTCGCTTGCAACACAATCATTGTCTGGACTTTCATACAAAATTTTCAACATAGGCATTTTGGACATCTGATGATGAATAGTGTCACCGTCATTCCTGAAAGTGTCGAAAGTGATTTCACATAGTGATCGTGCAATTCTGCACTGGACGGCGAAACACATTTCAGCCAGCTGTACTGTTCATAAGGAGGTATGGAAAATGGCAATGATGAACAGCTGGAGTGAAGGTATTACAAATTCACAAAGTCACGAGTGTGTGTGCAAACTGCACTAGCGTGCGCTCGTAGAAACACTCATTTTATTGACTTTCGTCCTAAATTTTCAACAAAGGTATTTTAGGACATCTGCTAATGAACAGTCTCACTGCCATTTTCATAATGTGTCTCGAACATGGGCTTTCCACAGCGACGCGCTATTATGCGCGGAACTGAGAAAACAGATTTTGGTCAGGATGCAAAAATGACAGCTGCACTGTTCATTAGGTGGTGTAGAACAATGGCACTGTTGAAAATGTGGAGTGAAAATATAAGTTCTTGAACTTCGACGTCTGCGTGCAAACTGCGCAATGCACACTTCGTAACACAGTCATTTTATGGAGTATTGTCACCAAATTTTCAACACAGGCATTTTAGGACCTCTGCTCATGAACAGTGTCACTGTCATTTTTGTAATGTGTCCCGAACACTGATTTCACAGCAACCACTCTATTCTGTGCCGTAAGTGCGAAAACACATTTTGGGCAGGATGTGAAAAATAACAGCTATACGGTTCACAAGAAAGTGTGGTAAAATGCCAATGTTGAGAATCTGGCTTGAAAATAATGCGAATGGGCTAACACGAGCGTGCATTGTGCAGTTGCTATACGACGCAAGTAAAACATGATCATTTTACAGGATTTTCCCACAAACTTGCAACATAGGCTTTTGAGAGCCCTCTCTGAACAGTGGCAAAACATTTCATTGTTTTGTCTCCAAAGGTGTGATTCCGGCAGTGACTACTAAATCACCTTTCGGATCGAATAACGCCATGACAGTGCAAGAATTCATGAGAAGGGGTCCCAAAACCCCATGTTGAAAATTTGGGGCAAAATTTGCAAAAATGCCTGAGATATGCATTAAAGTTGAACAACTCTTATTTATTCCATCATACAGCTTACCGGCATTTCTTCAGTTTGCGGTCAGCTTTGAAGATGCAAAGTGTTTCCCAGTCCACAGAAGATCATCGCGCCCGGACTCCGCGAAATACGTATGGGGTGGGGAGTGTGGGGAGGCAGGGTGCGCAGTGGGTGGGTGCAGGTGGGGAGGGGGCATCGAGACTATGAGGGACGTTTTCATTTTACAGGAAAAAAACCCCAAAACCCATTGCGGGACAGTTTTTTTTTGCAGGGATTTGGCATGCTGGGGTGGGCTCCCAGCGTGCCACCTAACTGTTTGGGGAGGTGTCTGTAACCGACGCGGGATTGGGCACCTCGTTGGCACACAACACGGGGAGGAGGAAGTAATGCCGATGGGGATTGGGCACCCCCATCGGGTACACAAAGAAAGCTGGGAAGTAAGTAGTAGCCGAGGGGATTGATCACCCTCGGCAGGGGTTTATGCTGATGGGGAGTGGGCTCCTGTCGGCACACAAAGAAAGTGTGGGGGGTTAACAGACAGGGGGATTGGGCACCCCTGAAGTTGGCAGTAGTTAGGTGGGCGCCACTCACGAACATGCATATAATGGCGGTGAGCACGGCAAAAAAGGACCGCTGTGTGCGAGCTTTGCTGTATTGCAGCGGACCTTTTCTTAGATATGCTCACCATTATGTATGCATGGTGTGATGCCGGCATGCAGGCTGATTAGGAAAGCAGGACGCACCTACTGGTGCGTGCTTTTGCATTTGCCCAACAGTGACCCCCTCCAAAGCTACACTGTCCCATCGATGTTGGCTGCCAAGCGCGCCAACATAAAAAGGTTTATTAAAGAGAATTTAAGGTTTTGGCAAGCATTTCACAGATGGCATTAGCAGAAGTCAATTCCCAAGATCCCCAGCAATTAAAATTTTAGGACTTTCCATTTTTATTACTGAAGACATTTTCATTAAAACAGGATCTTTGACCTTTAGACTTCATCTGCTTATGTTGCTGATTCCTGTTGTGAAGTCATAATCCTCTGCTCACAACAAAGGAACATGAACTTTGCATTTTACATTTTTTACTATAATAAAAATGTGGGCATATGTAAAGTCCGTTTAATACTGCCAGGGCAGTAGTTTCAAAGTGTTTGTGAGGCACAAATACGTTCTGCGAGTTGCAAAGGGCCAGATTAATACATGGTGCTACAAATACTAGACTCAGAAGTCCAGTTTGTGATTTGTAAATCAAATCACGCTCCAGTGCTAGTGCAAGAGTTGTGCCTATTCAAATGAGGGAGGTGCTTGCATATCAGGTGGCATGTTATTTGTAAGGTCCTGCCCAAGTCAAGCATTGCTGCTTGCACTGCACTATTTGGGTGGGGATAATGGGATCAAGTGTAGCGAGGAGGATCAGGTGCTACTGAGGGAGCATTTTTTTTGCTTTCCCAAGGTAGCAACCCTATCTCTGGGAGAGATGTTGTAGCTCCACAGACTTCTGGAGGCCTGCTCAATATGTTTCCGAACACTCTGATGTTTTGTCAGTGTAATCTGCCTTGGCCCAATCAACATGCAGTGGGAGCAGGTTATGGGTCCCCCATGTGGGAGGCAGTATAGCGCAGTGGTTTAAGGCTCTGAGCTGCAAATCTGGAGAGCTGGGTTTGAATCCCACAGCCCCCACTTGCATACTGTGTAACCCTGAGCAAGTCACTTAACCTGCTGTGCTCCCAGGTTGCACCTGTAAACAAGCTTTCATCTTAGTGTGTCTCACCTGGTTTAACAATTGAAAAAAAAAAACTATTTATTGCTTGAAAGCTATGTTTTACAATTGTGCAAAATGCTGCAGACCATCACAAACAGCTTACTGTTGGCAAATAATGGTCCCTGCAGCTGTGGTGGCGCTTCAGAGAGATGGGGACCCATAGTCTGCTCCCGCTGCATGTTGATTGGGCCAAGGCGGATTGCACTGACAAAACATCAGAGTGTTCAGAAACACATTGAGCAGGCCTCCAGAAGTCTGTGGAGCTATACCATCTCTCTCAGAGATAGGGTTGCCACCTTGGGAAAGCAAAAATAAATGCCCCCCTCAGCAGCACCTGATCCTCCTCGCTAGCACTCGATCCCATTATCCCCACCTGTTAGGTACCCAGTGCCACCCATTCGCTGCCCCACTAGACTGACTGTCACACGATGGGCTGCATACTCAAAACCTGAAAAAGAATGAGTTATTTGTTTGAACGCACCAGTTCTCCCACTCTGCTCTCTTGGACACTAGCTACACTCACACATGACATGAGTGCCTCTTCTAGAGACAAGTTAGCAGTTGAAATATTAAATACCATACTCGCACTCCACCTTGCATCTCCTCGCTCCCACTACACTGTCACATCAGTGTTCAGTGATCACATGGGTGCCAACTGAGTGTGCTTGACATGTTGTGACAGGCAGCGTGGTACGCATACAGGTGCAGAAACGGTACATGTCACTGTAAAAAGAAACAACCCCCAGCAAACTGTTTAACCAGCAAGTCATGGAAAAACAGCTATGCTGATTGAAAACTGGATAGGTGGCAACCCTACCCAGAGATCTTAAAATACACCAGTACTGTAGGCAAATGTATATACCCTAAAGTTGTGACAAAGTTGTTAAACACCCTTTGTAATACTCTTATCAGATGCATTAGATTCCTGGAAAGCTGACAACCTTCCTCCTTTGAGAGGAGCAGTATTTCGTCTTAGTGGCGGTTAACGATATGTCCATGAAGTTTTAAGGCCTTGCGTGGTGGTGGGACCATCAGCATGTGCAGCCTTGTATATGGTATGAGGGGTAAGGGCATACCTCTCAACTGTCCCTGATTTTCAGGGACGTCCCTGATTTTGCCTCAAAACATTCCTTTGTCCCTCGTAAAATTTGTGTTTTTATGACAGAACAGTGGGGATTAAAAGCACAAAATAATGTCAAACATTAAGGTAACAGACTTGTTCTTCTTCAGAAAATGCATCTTAACACAAATCCCTTTATTCTATTAGCTTTCTGACTGAATAGTACCAGTTTTTAAGATGTGTCTCTTATTTGGGGTCTTGCCCCTGATTTTTTAAGCCTTGTCCCTGATTCACAAAGCAAGAGGTTGAGAGGTATGGGTAAGGGAGATGCAGAGGGACCTGCAAAGGTTAGAATGGTTGTCCAAAGTCTGGCTGTTAAAATTCAACACCAGAAAATGCAAGGTGATGCATATAGAGAACAAGAAGTAAGAACCACAGGAAGAAATCTGGGAAGTGAGGGTTAAGCTGGTCACTACTTCACTGGAAAGGTACATGGTGGTCATCAACAATTCTCTAAAACAAACTAGCCAATGTAATAAGACTTACAGCAAAGCAACCAGAATGCTGGGGTGTATTGGAAGGGGTTTGGATAGCAGAAGGAAAGATATGATATTACCTCTCCATAGATCGCTGGTAAGCCCCATCTTGAGTAATATGCCCAGTGCTGGAATCCTCACCTGAGGAAAAACAGAGACAGGCTAGAGATGGTACAGCACAGAGTAACCAAAAGGATGCTGGGCCAACAGTGCAGATCCTGTGAGGTTTGACATAGGGCACTGAACATATATTCAATGGAGAACAGAAGCGAGAAGGACAACATGATAAAGCCTTCAGGCTCTTGCAAGGAATAAAAGCACAAACTACAAGGAACTATTTAGCAGGAATTTGGGGTCAAAGAAGGAACCACGAGATGAAGCAGGTGAGATGTGGAAGATTCAGGAGGGATGTGAGAAAGTTTTATTTTGCAGAGAGAAGTGTTTATTTATCTCCTTACTTAGCTTTGTTGACCAGGAAAGAATGGCTAGGCAATTCTACCTATTTTCAGCCTTGTGGGTAGTGGTGGGTGATTGAGCTGTGACACAGCCTACCAGCTGTTGATGGTGGATGCAAAACCCATTAATGGGTTCAAGCATGAGCTGGGACAGAGTAAAGGCTTAATTGTTACTCGGGGGTAGCAGTAAGGCAGGGAGGGGGAGGAGATTACGGTAAAGCTCCATCTGGACCATAGGTTATGGGGTAGAGTAGGGTAAAACTGGGCAGATTGGAAGGACCAATGGTCTTTTCCTGCTGAGAGTGTCTTTGATTATATGATTACTGCTCATGCAATAACAGCCTCCACAAATACATGACTTGTGCCCTCGGCTCTCCAGCTTTACTGTCCTGGTAGCACTAATGGGAACGTGATTAGTGACTGCCTGATGGGTATATATTTAGGCATTTTAGTGCTAGCATTATGTTGCGCTATTTGCATTGTGAATGTCTGACTGTAACACCCCATTATACCCTCACTATTTTATGCGTAACTACATTAGCTCTGCATTTCATGTCAGCTTTGAATACCATGACCCAAGTGCACTGTTTAATGCATTTGTTTTAAATAGTTGCATTTCATCCCTATGTAAGGTCCCATATTAATGCTGCCTTGTTCCTGTCCAGTCCTTATTTTTCAGTTATTTATTAGTTCTGGAATGTGGTGATATCAGTTGAGCAGAAGCCCTGCATAGAAAGCTTCACTCTAGGCTTCTGCTCAGCTGATGTCACTAGTTTCAGAACTCATAAATAATTAGAATGAATAGTAGGTTAAGAAGAAGGCAGCATTATACAGAGCCCTAAATAAAGTACAAAGTAGACTATTTCCAAACAAAAGCACAAAACAATACACTGGGGTATTAGACTTCATGCATGCTCCAATTTCTAATTATATCAAAAATGTAACACACGATTTATATTCTCTTTGTCTGAACAGGCCCCATCTACTCCCTCCTTTCCCTGGACACACCACACTGGACACCAATCTTGGAGGAG
The DNA here is from genome assembly GCA_016271365.2 of Neoceratodus forsteri. Classification (NCBI taxonomy): domain Eukaryota; kingdom Metazoa; phylum Chordata; order Ceratodontiformes; family Ceratodontidae; genus Neoceratodus; species Neoceratodus forsteri. Next base: position 22,201,645 of record JADMNL010000034.1, on the reverse strand, counting down.
ATGATGACAGCCATATCGTTATTATACAAGGTACATTTATAGAGGGTCAAACTCAACCAGCTAGGAGTCTCCCAGGCCTCCCTGTCCTCTGCAGATCTCTTCCCCTCTGGACTGCAGGGACCAAGAATATACTCCTTTGGGGACCCAGCATCTGAGGAAAGGGGCCCACAGACTTGGTTGTTGGCACCTGCCCCTTCTCATTCACAGGATAAGCCCACTTAGGGAGCCCTGACAAGTGTGGACCAGGCCGTGGGTCTTCTGGCATCACCTGTTCATGCTGATCATGGGGACCTGTCCAGACAGAAGCAGATTCCCCTTTCTCTTTGTACTATTCATTCCTTTTAGACTCCGTAGTGTGCCCATTTTACAATGACTGTAACAATAATTTGCAAATCCTGCTATGCCCTTCAGAGGAGGTGAAAACCTCAGGGAAAAAACAACTTTGAGGGGAACTGGGAAAAGCCCTCCCCAAGCCTAGCACAATCCCCTATTGTGTAGAAAAGGGCTCCCTATTCTGCTTTGGTCCAGCATAGCACCCTGCTTTTATGAGGGTTGGCAGGTGGTAACCCTAGCTGCTGGAAGAAAGTGAAACAGGAGCTGGGTGTTCCCATTTAAATCTCTCAATCCCAACTTCCCCAGGCCAGTCATTCCATGTACCATGAGTGGCCAGTACTGGCGCCTCCTCCATCTCAGTATATCACCCATCTCCGTGGGGAAGGGGAAGTGACCTTCAAACTGCCCTACAACCAAAACTGTGTGGATTGAGACCCCTGACCTAAACCCATGGAAGTTAGAGGAGGGGCCATCCAACAAAGCTCCACCTTTGCTGCAATCCTTTGTCTTTTGCGGTCTGGGAATTGACAACCTGTTGCCATGAGTAAGATTCTGCTGTCACAAACAGAGGATTATAATTTCAGAACAGGACAAGTAGCAGGAACTCATAAATCCAAAGGGCAAAAATTCTAGTTGCATGCAACTATCTTTACTAATAAAGAGTGAGATGTTTGAAAATCCAGATTTGTTTTCACTTTATGTAGTGTGGGATGTCCAGGGATGGGGTTACAGTCAATTAATCGAACCTGAGGCTGAGGGTTAATGAGATATCAGGTAAGGGTTAGATTAACAAAATCACCCAGCCGCTAGAGTGCCTCAGTTCCGTTATTAAACTTAACGCGAAGTATTTGTTACTCGCTATGCAATTTTGTTTCAGCAGTAATGGAAGTCTTGCAAAAACATCTGTACTACCATTTTTCTTTTCTTTCTTTCTTTCTTTCTTTCTTTCTTTCTTTCTTTCTTTCTTTCTTCTTTCTTTCTTTCTTTCTTTCTTTTCTTAACTGCTCTACCAGATTTTGATGTTTTAAAAGTTCCTGCTCCCATGTCTGCTAGGAACACATTAAGTCTGTTGGTGTGCTGCCAAGCCATTTACCTTCAGAAACACATGGCAGCACCATCCTAATATATCTGCAGTATGAATCTGGTACATACATTCAAAAGGTCACCTCACAACTGTGGGCGGCAGCTGTCTTTAATGACTTGACTCATTACTTACAAAATTAGTTATAAAAGCTGTTTAAAAATATCCCCTTCAAGCATGTCAGAAGTATAGTTTTAGTTAAAAAAAATGTGTAATGACATTTTTCTCCCAACTAGCAAATACTGATGCTTTAACTATTGGTATTTTTGTAAATGTATGTTTTGAACTACTGCAAATGCAGGTACTGTTAAAGGAAGCAGCTAGCTGAATTTCTGTAGTTTTCACATACATGTGTAATGAACCCTTTGGGGATGTCCCAGATGATTGAGGAAGGTGGAAGCAATACCATTGCTCAAGGAAGGGAAGTAAGAATAAACCAGATAATTACAGATCAGTCAGCCTCACCTCTATTAGCTGTAAATTGATGGAGACCAGACTGAGTGGCTATTTAAGGTACATTTCATAACTTTGGGAATAACAAATAAAACAGAACATGGATTCAATAAAGTTGATCATGTGTTGCAAATTTGTTGTGTTTTCATAAACAGTCAATCAGGCCCTGGATACTGAGAAATTGGTGAACGTTACATTCTTGGATTTTCAAAGGTTTGTAATACAGCCCCACAGGATAAATTGATTGGACAGCTGACCATGTTCAGATATGTAGCACATCTGTAACATGGGTCCATGAATAGTTTCAGAACTGCTCTCAGTTAACAGTTGTAACACGTTGTTTTCAACTCTATGTATTTTCATGTATTTTCAAGTGTACTTCCCCCACCGGCACATCTGAAAGCGAGCTCTTGTTAGTTCAGTATGTCTTTCCTGGTGAAACTTTTAAATAAATAAATAAGTAAATAAATACATATAAGTCAATGGCTTTGAATCAAAGAAATGCAGAGCAACAAGTGTTGTACCGCAGGAGCTCTTTTCGGGTCCACTACTGTTCAGTATCTATATGTCCAATAACGGTGATAATTTAAATAGCAAACATTAAAAATGTGCAGATGACATCAAATTGGGGATTGTGTTGACACACATGATGAGCACACCAAACTACAGAATGCTTTGGATACTGGTGTCTAGCTGACTGGGCAAATGAGTGGGGTATGTCTTTCAACGCTAACAAACATACTGTTCTACATTTTACTTTTATTGCTGCACTGTATGATGTTAACCTTTCCTTTTAAAATAAAAACTTATAAAACAACAAAAAATATTTTTTTGTACAAATAATCAGAAATTCAAATACCATATAAACAGTATGACCCAGGTGTGTCTATCGAAGAAAAACCTTGGAGTGGTAATGCCTCCAATTTCAAAATTAAAAGTCAAGCTGATGCAGCAATTCACAAGGCAAAACATATACTTAATAAGAAGACAGTTTGTCCATAAAAGAATAGATACACTAATACCACTATTCAGAAGATATGTAAGGCCCCATGTGGATTACTGTTCACAATTTGAGGGAGGATTGAATGAGTCGGATAAGAACAAACTAGAGAGGATACAGAGAAGGTGACACAAATGGTTAAAGGTGGATAGATGATATGGATTATAAAGGACTGAGCCATGGGCTGGCCCATCAGTGCAGTAGTTGGATTTCCTCATGACGCCCGGTGACCCAGGTTCAAGAGTGGACCCAGTCGTCGGAGGGCTGCGGGAGAAGGATCGAGCATTCCAGGGACTGCCTCCTTCTCTAGGGAAGGAGGGACACGGCTTGGTGTGCTGACTCCTGGTGGAGGCCAGGGGTATGGCAGCATGTCGACACCTTGGGCTTGTCTGGCCACATGCAAGGTCTGGGATTCTGCAAGCTCCAGGGCAGACACTGCAAAGGAGGATGTCACAGATGGTGCTTGTGCCTGACATCAGGGTACTTGCAATACCCATAGAAAAACTGGAAAATGCCCTCCAGTCTCAAGTAGATGGAGCCCCAGAACTAACCCTCATGTGCCTCCACCTGCCATTTCCTGCGGGACTGACGAAATAAAGATGTGTTCGAGTGTACGGGCCCCACCTCGATCCCAACCGGAGAATAACTGCGACTCCATGGGGACCGTGTTATGGATCAGGTAGGTGGAGATCAGGGGTAGTTTCTTAGGGGACTCTTGAAGGTGAGGCTGGAGGGGCATAGGAGGGATAAACAGATATAACAAAAAAAAAAAGGACTGAGCCACTTCGTTTACATTGCCTGCACAGAATAATAATCAGGAGAGACAGTTTACTCTTTAATATTCTAAAATATATAGATCTTATCTGTTACCTTGGACTAACTTTCAAACATGATAGTCATGGTATCAGAGGCAGTACAAGCGCAGTAGTTTAAGGCTCTAAGCTGCAAATCTGGAGACCTAGGTTTGAATCCCACAGCCACCACTTGCATACTGTGTGACCCTGAGTAAGTCACTTAACTTCCTTGTGCTCCCAGGTCACATCCAGAAAAAAGCTTTCAGCTTAGTGTTTCTCTCCTGGTTAAAAAAAAGAGGGCACGCAGGCAACTTTGCTCTGGGCACTCTAGGACCATAAAAGTATAACATTCTTTAAGTGAAGAATTATAGATATTTGGAATTCCCTAAAAAAAATTAGAAAAAGGAAGATCCAGCACAGCCAACCTCGATGGAAATAAAAAGAAATAAAATTAAGGGAGGAGCTAGCTACCAATATGGCTATAGACCAAGAAAATCTAATTGGTAGACAATAAAGCCCACTCACCCAATAGTGTATAAAAAATAGATGAACTTTTATTGTCAAAAAATAGTTTCTTCTTGATTTTCTTTGAAGACAATGTACAGTGTATTGTTTCCAACAAGCGTTTCAAGCAATCTGCTCTTCATCAGTGTAATACACTGTGTCTGTAAATATATACATAATAAATATTATTTCACACTGGAAATATATCCATCATTCAATGATATAGTGATTTAATTAAATATGGTATTTCAATCTTATCAATATCCTCCCTTATTCTGACTAATGTCGTAAACACGCCAAACCTCATACGATTAATTTGTATCTTCTATTTAATCTGTAAAGTATTCAAACAGATATTCTTTAACATCGACTCATCTTAAGTGAGACATCAATTTGGTCATAACAAGACGCAGTAGTTAACTTTTATTCTTAACTAAATAGTACCATATTACCACGCTTATCGTGCTACAGCACACCAAATCGGAAGTAACCAATACAGTACTGAACTTAATATTTATAATCAAAATTGGATAGCAAAAAAATATATGTACACATGTAATAGGGGTTGTGACCCCTCCCCTCTTTAGCTTTGGCTCCTGTATATGCTGGAGTTCAGGAATGTACTTTCGTTTTGCCTTTGAGAATGCTGAGGTATACTTTGAAACACATGTGTGCTGTAAATACCTTCTCATATATTTGGCCTTTATCTACATTGCCAAGCTTTACAGTATGAGGTGTTTACTGTCCAGAGAAATGGCCAGGTATGAATTGTGGGAGCTAGAGGTGGGAGACCCCGATTTGCTCTGTGGCACTTCACTTTCTCTCAGGTACTTGGCCAGTGCCTGAGGAAAGTACCCAGATGTAGGATTAAAAGGAAAATTCCTGACAGAGCTGAGGTGCTCTTAGGTGGTTTAGGAGCCACCAGAAAATGTTTCCATGACATATGGAAGGTGTCCCAGTGGCCAGCAAGGGAGCCAAGCCAGGGAAAACCTAGATCAGTGTACAAGTTCGGCTGTGTACCCAAAGCAGTGTGCAAGTCGGGCTGTGTGCCCGGTGGGTTCAGAGCCTGAGGGCTGAAGTGTTGAAGAAGTGTTCTTGATTCTTTTAATCTGCATTACCAGGAGTGTAGCCCCATGGGGTCCATCTATGCTTTGTTGTTCTGCTGGATGTGAATAAAGCCACACTTTAGAATCCCTCTTCTGGTATTGGACATTACAGTTATTGCTTCCTGTGTTTGGAGTTACTTGGGTGCCTCTGTGCAGAGTAGCCAAACCTAGCCTTTGTGCTGAATGACCTATTCCTCCCTGAACCCAGTCCCCATCTGGTACTGCTGTCAGATTCAAACAGCAGACCACCTGTCATTGCAAAATGATGGGGTGGGGCTTACACATGGAAAAGGGTAAATTAATTAAATACTAGTGGATTTCAGTTACAAGATACTAGAATGGAATAAAAGGGGTAAAAGTGATTAAAATGCATTGTAAAGCATATTTAAAGTTATTTTGCACTCTGAATGTAAAATTATGCTGTTTAGGGAGGAGCTACCTGAATCATGTGATCTTCATTCTGTATAAAAAGGAGAATGTGAAGTAAATCAGCAGAGTGTGGTAGGCGACCCTACCAGATGCCTAGCCTGATTCTCGGTACTATTCTACAGTGATGTTAACTGTTGAAATATGCTAAGCTACGTTCATCTGTTTATTTAGTTCTTTTATTTTCGCTTTAAGTCCATGTTAATTTCTTCTGCTTAAAGAATAGATGTTATTTTGAATTTCTGCATCCTGGTTGCTTCTGGACTCCATTTGTTCCCACGTGCACAACAAGCATTAAGGCTTACACCTTAAAATGTCACTCGATACACATACCTCTATTTATTTAAGGTTTTCTGCGTGCTGTAGAAGCTGGAAAAATACACCATATAGTAAATGAATCTATTAAGCTTATCATACTTCTTTAAATGAAGCCACAGCTGATGAACTAAAAATGTTGCATTCCCATATTACCTTACAGAGGTCATAAAACTTATAAAATATACATCTCTTAACTTTTAAACAAGTCATCATACCAAAATTGCTTTTTTTAAAATGATAGTTGAACAAAAAAAAATCTCAGTTTTGTTTGTGCACACAGGAACATACCTGTTCCTGGCGGCGATCTTGTAAAAGGCTTTTTCTGTAAAAACAGATATTTTAAACTTCTAATTAAACCTTTCAAAAGAACCAAAATGTAATAGTGAATCATTAAATTATGTATAGCCTGACTTACTAAAAGTTCTCAAAGTATACCCACTGAGTATCGATTTGGCGTGTATTAGTGCTCTCGCACTTTTAAATAAAAATTCAAAATGACTCTGTTGAAAATCAGTTGCAACAATAGGTGTGACCAGCTCACCTATTGTTGCACCGATTCTCAACAGAGTTCATTTTAACTTTATTTAAAAGTGTGTAGAACGCCTAAACTTTACTCCAGGACGTTCAGATTTTCTTCTTGGGAGCACTAATACAAAACTGAGATATTTATTATGTATATATTTACAGACACAGTGTATTACATTGATGAAGAGGAGGTTGCTTGAAATGTTTGTTGGAAACAATACACTGTACATTGTCTTCGAAAGAAAATCAAGAAGAAACTATTCTTTGACAATAAAAGTTCATTTGGAATACCCTGCCACAGCATGTTGTTGGATGTGACACTATAAATACTTTTAAATCAAGGCTGGATATTTAAAAAAACAGCTTACTGGCCTCTTACCACTGTTAAGTGACATGACAGCTCCATATGGATGCTTGTCTTCTGTTGTCACCCATAAGCAAGTCTGAAACCAAAGGTCTGTTTGCACTTGTAAATGTGTGAGTGAGACCAGCAGCATGTATATCAGAAGGGTGAGCTGTAAAGGTTAAAAGCGCAAAACCAGAATTCGACATACCTCCCTGAGAACAGCACAAAGCAAAACACAAGCCCAAGTACAAGTGCAAAACACTTGGGACTACGCTTGCAAACCACTCAGGCGGTGTTGTCCTGTGAGCAAGCTGAGCTGTTTGCAGGTCCGCAGCCTTTAGCCCTGCTGCACAAAGATGCTATATGGTGAGAACAATGCTAGTGACCCTACTCAGCATGCAAGGCACAACTCCAACTTAACATCTCCCTGACTGCAATTTGCATCTCATCAGACAGAAATAATTCCTATTGCAGTGACTGCAGGTGCACTCCAAAGTGTGGCAGCAGCAGTACTGCAGGCATGGGATGCTGTACATTCAGAGTGGAAAGGGAGAATGCACCTGCCTGAAAAGGGAGGTCACAGGTTCAAACCCCACCACATGCCACATACTCACTGTGTAACCTTAGAAACATGAATTTAACGGTTGATATGACCGCTTCACCCACCCAGTCTGCCCATTTTCTCTACCTACATTATTACTGCAGACAGTGCTTGATCTACAGCTCTTGCTCCCTCAACTCTTCCGTTCCACTATGATTCCTTATGCTTTTCCCATGCATTCTTGAAAATCACCACTGTTTTTGCCCCACCACCTCCGCTGGAAGGCTGTTCCAGGAATCCACCACTCTTTCTGAAGTATTTCCTCACATCTCTCCTGAGTCTACACCCCTCCAGCTTCATAGCATCTTATCTTCTGAAAAATACTTCCTCCTGTAGAGGGAGTACAGCCTCTATCCCTTAACCTTTGGTGTTACAATTCATCCTGGTGCAGACGTGGGTAGATGCTGGACCCAAATGAAAATGAGATGTTGGATAACACGTGTGGCTATCCTGGTATGATCACCTGTTACAATAATAATGCTGTGACAATGAACTAGTGACACAGTCATGTTCTGAAATATGTACCTGCCCTGTCACAAGCTGCCTAGTTGCACTGATTTCCCATGCAGTGATATCATACTCCAGTTCCAGGCCATTTTACTCTGCTTGCTGGGGTCCACAGCCATTTATTTTTAATAAAACATGTTTTTGTGCTTTTAACTTTGGGAGCACAAATGTCATTCAGTGCATTGGCTGGGGTTCCAATATACTAGTTGAGCTCATATTAATGGCTCCACCTCTCATTAGCACATGCTGCAGGCCTGCATTTGCACATTAGCACTAACTGGTTTGTGCCTCACAGATTTTTGCTTCCAATATTGCTCTTGTCTCACAAACAGCTGACTCGCACGCTCTAAACCAGTTGTGAGGCACAACTTAGTTTTTGCGCAGAACATTCCAGTATGCAGCTCCTTATTGTTTTTATTGTACATGTGGATTTTCAGCCATTGACATAACCCTGTTGGAATGCTGTCAGCCAATCAGAATACTCCATTGCCAACCACCGTATTATGATACAGAATGTCTGAATGCTGTTGTTGTTGCTACCTTTTTTTATATAGCCACTGCTGAGTACTCAGTGTAATAGCCATCTCACTTAATTTAATTTGCAAGAATAATGGAAGCAGACTTCCTGGAATCTAGGTCACCCATGATGAAAAGGATGATAAAACATGGCGGAAAGGACAGGTGCTGTTTGAAGGCTGCAGCACAGTGTACCTCTGTACATTCATGCTTTACATGTGTTGTTTTAGGTAGATATGTGCTCTATGTCGTCACCACAGACATGCAAGACAGAAATAAAGGTAACGATGTAGAAGAGTTAGAATTTATATAGTGTTTTCCATAAACATCGTATGCCAAAGCTCTTTACAAGCAATGAGAGCTTGGTAGTGAAGTGACTGTAAATGTGTAGTGGCAGCCATTCCACACATCAACACCCAGACACAGCCTTGGACTGTTGCATGAACTGGTTTTATGAGAAGGGGAATGTCAGCCAGGGCTATGAGGAAAATCCTACTCTTTGCAAAGGTGCTCTGGGTGCATTTACTTACACCTGGACACCCACCAGTTATGTGCAGAAATTAGTGAGATCTCGGTTTCACATCTTATCTGAAGGTAGCACCCTGACAATACAGCACCCCTAGTGCTGCACTTGGGGCCAGCATTTATGGTATGAGCCCAGTCCTGGTGTGGGACTAGAACCCACAGCCATCTGGTGCAGAGTCAGATGTGCTAGCAACTGAGCCATGCTGACACCATGTAGATAAAGCTGCTGTTCTGAATCTTTTAATTAGATCTGTGAGTTCGGTTCTATCAAAGAATCAAACAGATTGAACTTTGTGTGTTCTATACTTTTGAAACTTGCACACTTTTGGGTCAAAACACAAACTTCCAGTTTGAGTGGCTCAAACAGATGAAGCTCAGTCTACCCAGCTGAATGGCAAACAAGTGAACCCAGATCATGCACTACTGTGATTATGAGATTTCCAGAAAGGCAGTCACATGGTACACAGCTTTGATTTGGTGCCATCATGGTGCTTCTCTACAGAGAGAGAGAGAGGTTCACTTGTGTGTGGGGCATCGGACTGATGGGCAGCTAGACAGGGATCTTTGATTGTAGTAAATAGTTTAGGTTGCTTTCTTTGCAAAAGATAAAAATAAAAAAGGCAAAACTTTTTGCAACAGGATGATTTGCCAGTTGCTCTGTGTTTCAGGATGCATAGTGCAAACCCGAGACCTGCTTGGCAGGGATGGGAGGAATTAGAGTGTAGGGATGGACTGGAGTACATGGAGACTTGGAGCCTAGGTAGTGGGCATCAGCCAGCAGCTGGCATGTGGGTGTAGACTGGTAGCCTGCCAGTGCCCACTATTAGAGAGAACGTTTTCTTTGCAATAACAAATTTAAAAAATATATTTAAGACATTTATTAAGAAAAGTTATCTTCACATTCAGTAGAAGTGCAGCATTTGTGTGTGTCCGGCTCAGCTGTGCCTACCCTGTAGTGTAGAGAAGGGATCTGAAGCCTGGGCAGTAGACAGCAGCCAGCATGTGGGGGTCGGTTGGCAGCCTACAATAGCCTACTACCAATTAGCCCTTTTTTGCAGAAACAAAATAAAAAAAATAAACATATTTTTATTTAACAAATAAAGTGTTCTTCATGTTCAGTAAAAGTACAGCATTTGTGTGTGTCAGTTTCTGCTGTGCCTGCCCTGTAGTGTATTGAAGGAATTTCAAGCCTGAGCAGTGGGCAGAAATGTGCACGTGGTTATTGAATGGCTGCTGGAAAATACTTGCTCAGTACATCAGAGTGTTTTACTACAGTCGAACCAGGGTGAACTAGTTCAAAATTAGGCAGACTTTGGCAAACTATGTCTTATGCATCATGTTCGCATGAGCCACCTTTGGGAGGTTCACACAGATCTATTTTTAATATATTTGTAAAATGTGCCATGAAAATCCTGAAACCTAATTAGTCTAACCCATCAGGTGACCATTAATTAGTTTCTGACAACTGCACACCTTACCAGAACTACATATTTTTTAACAAATAAATACAGAATAATACATGGGGTGAGTGCGTTTAATGAGAATATAATTACTGGTGATCAATTTTTTAATTGGATCACCGAGTTGATATTGCCATAATAACCAGTTGGTTATTCACGGCATTCACAGCATCCGTCTATCAAAGGAGTGCTCCTCATTGGCCCCTATTTTCTGTGTGGGCGTGCTAAACAGTTTGAACATGGCGGCTCCCAACATACGGAGCCGCCACGCTACATCTTCACATAATCGATCTTTTATTTATTTTGTTGCTCTATTTTTCAAAGTATCTGGTTGATCCTGCATTTTGCTAGCTTTGCGACACACACCGTTGGTGGGAATGAGTCTGTAGCTGACACAGGTAGCTGGCGTGTCGCCAGTGCGGTTTTAGCGTTACATTTAAAAAAATATTTTCTGAATCTGAGTGTACAGTGAGCTGGAGGGTGATGTGGGGCAAGAGGGAGAGGACTGGGGACTGCTGCACAGCTCAGCTGGGTAATTTAGAGTGGGAGCTGGGGGAAAGGAGCTGCTGCATTTGGTGCCCCAGAGAACTACAGTAAGGCTGCCATGGGGATTTCTTGTTTTCAAAGTGTATGTATATGTGTGTGTGTGTGTGTGTGTGTGTGTGTGTGTGTGTGTGTGTGTGTGTGTGTATATATATGTGTGTGTGTGTGTGTGTGTGTGGAGAGAGAGAGTGTGAGTGAGTGAGTGAGTGTGTGTGTGTGTGTGTGTGTGTGATCACAGCACTAGGGTTGGAAAAATTGCTCTCCAGCAAATTATATAAAATAAAAAATGGGAAGTTAGTATCCTATGAGAATTTAATAGGCACCCTCAGTGTGGGATGCTTTCATAAACCCCTCGGGCTTAAGCCTCGGGGTTTGTAATATCCCACAGCTTGAGTGTAGCATTAAGTCTCATATACCTCCCCATCCTTATTCTCTATTTACACACGCCCAAGGCATTGGATGCTATATAAACCCGAGAGCAAAGCTCGAGGGGTTTATTCAACATCAACACTGAGGTGTGTGTAAAATTCAAGTTTTACACACCACCCCATGTTTTATTTTATATAATTGCTGGGGAGCATTTTCTCGCCACAACAATTACATACATACATACAAATCTGCCAGCAGAAACAAGCCCTATAGTCTATCAAGTCTGCTCAAAGGCTAGCATCCCTAGATTGCAGCTGCCCCAACCCTTCCCAATCACTCTCCCAGCAAACTCTCATTATTACTTACCCTGACACCCCCTGCTCTATCCCATGCCCTTGGAAAGAGCCCACCATCCTACATGATTCCACCTCCCTAGGGTGTTCCATTTTGACACCATCCTTTCTGTGAAGTAATGCCTTCTCATCTGTCTCCTAAATCTGCCCACCATCTTAATCCAGCGTCCTCTTGTGTCCCTTCCTTTCCTTAGCCTAAATAACTCAGCTGTGCAGATTTATTGAACCCTTTCAGATACTTGAACATTTCAATCATATCCCTTGATCCTTCTCTCCTTCAGGGTGTACAAACTCAGATGCCTCAATCTGTCCTCGTAGGGTTTGCCTTCCATCCCTGTATCATTTTGTCACCCTACGCTGCAGCCCTCTAATAGCCTGATATCTTTCTTCAGATATGGCAGCTAGAACTGCACAGTACTCCAAGTGCAGTGTGACCAAAGATCTGTAGAAAATTATATAATTATATAAAACACAAATACATCAGTGTTCAGCAGTGGTCGGTTGGGATGAGGCGTGGTCTGCTGTCTGCGGCTGCTAGAAGCTTTCGTTTTCCTTTTTTTTTTTTTTTTTTTTAAAGAGGTTTAAGCGAGGAGCACCTGTTTCAGTGAGGAATTGTGACCGTTTATGTGAGAGGTGAATTTTTTGTTTACTTACCACTGGTGCAAAGTGCAACTTGTGGTGAAGTAGCACTGAAAGTGAATCCTGGAGGCTTGTGCATGCATACAGCAAGGGAAACCTGGCATGTGCTTACCATGATAACATGCAGGTTATAACGGCGAACTATAACTGGGTTTCTCTATGGGAGGAAATTCTCCCAGTCCCCAGGTGGTTGAGCACTTGGCTATGCCTCATGCCTAACATTCACCTGAGGTGTGTATGATTCCCTTCTAACTGGGGGTTCATGATTAAGGTAGTCCCATATGGCCCCATATTCAAGTGCTTAGCATGGCACTAACAAAAGTAGTACCGTGTTCAGTGGATATGGCGCATCTGATAGAGGCTGTAGCTACACTCAAAGAGCCCCAGTTGTGTACTGTCCACCATCTCTAGGACAAGGGTGAGGTGGGCTATAGAGGATGGCACTGGGATGGGACTGGGACTCTAGACTACCAAGGAGGGCTTGATTACTAACAGGGGATCAGGTGTGGGGGAACTACTAACACCGGGGCTCCAGGGATATGACAGTAATGGGTATCGGTTGGGAGGGTACCACTAGCACCAGGGACAGACAGCAATGGGGTCAGTTGAGGGAGGGCTGCCACTAGAATCAGGGAATGCAACATACATGCATAATGACCACCACAGGGGCAGGGTTCACTGAGCGCTGCTCTGTGCAATTCTTTGTGTATACTATGGAGTGGATGCATTCTTTAGGGCTGCTAATAGCCATATCATGGCATGCAATGACCTCTTAACACTTAACACGTGTTATGTGATCCTTAGCATACTGGCTTTTGAATATGGCACTCACGAGCAGCGATGATAACCCATTTGGAATGTGCTAGCACCCTTTGCTCCTGGGTGTCTGTTTCCAGCAGGGGCTGGGGTGCTTTGTTCCTCTGCACTTTGCAGAGCGCTACAAGGTTGCATATTCATACATGCAGTACACACTTGACAGGTGCATTATGCATATAGGACTATATCACCATGGCACTATCACCCACATCTGAATATGGGGCCAATATCTGTTATGGCTCTGAGAAGATTAAAGCACAGGAAATCAAATGGCTTGCTCATAGTCATACAGCGAGATAGTGACTCATGCAGAATTTAAACCAGGTATCTTGTTATAGTATATGGTTGCCTCTTATTGTGCACTGAAATCAGAGGTTCTCACAAAGTTGTTGTCGGCAGTTCAAGGTCAAAAAGCTGTTGTACTATTGTTCTGATGTCACATCGATAGTACAACAGCTTTTAGCCTTTACCTGCCACCAGATTGGCTGACACAGTGGGACGTCCCCAGAAAAGCAGCGTAAACATGGCGATAGGATTTAGTGAGGCAGCAACGGACCTCCGGAGTGAGCGAGTGGCAGCGGCACACCGATTTTTGGAAGTCGGGACTTGAATAGCCACACATCTCTGTGTGGCAATTAATTTTTCCCTAAATTTTAAAATAAATGTTGCAGTCACAGTTGAGGGCAGTTGGAGTGAGTGAGCGGTACCACAGGAGTGGAAGCAGCACGTAACGGCGGGAGTGAGAGCAGTAGCAAACAGTAAGGTAAAGGATCTCGAAGGCGTAAAACCACACAAAGAACCATATACTATACAAAACAGTGGATGGAAGCCATCCACAAAACTGCTTATTTCCATCTCGGAGTTGATGCCATCAAAGATCTCTTGAGCTTCGCTCTTGAGGTCTCTATGATGTCATCATCACCTCGATGGAAATACAGCTTTGTTGTGGATGGTCTCCCATCCACTATTCTATATGTTCTGTACCCTAACTAAGGGACTACACAGCCTCCTTATATACCAACACAGAATATAATACTTTATAAACACCAGCAGAGATAAAATTACTAGAGAAAAGCAATGTTTTATACCCGACTCACATGATACCCTGTTAGTATGAGAGCTGAGTATGTCACTGATGACATAGTGACCTGTTGGGCACATCGCATGCATACTGAAACAATCAGACAGCAGCTTTCACAATGCTGATGATGTCACAATAGCTACATGCAGCACTGAAGCCAGCAGTTGAAATCAAAGAGAAACAGTTAACTCTTCAGGATAACAGCACATTTAAAAGCTATAACTAATAAACTGTTGTATAAATAAGGGCACGCAATGGAGAGTTGTGATACATCATTTATCTGCACAAGGGCAGTTTTTCCTCTGTTAACCTCATCAGTGGTGTAAGCCACAAGTCATGTGCCCGAGGCAAACTGCCCAAGTGCAGATAAATGATGTATTACACAAGCTCCCCATTGCATATTTAATTTATGCAACAGGGTTTGAGCTTTGTGTATTTTTAAAATAGTGTTATACTGGTTTTGTAAAGAATGCTTTTTTGTACATCTTAATTGTAAATCTGTATTTTATACCAACATGTAACAAAGTGTATTCTGTGTTCAATGTCTGCACCTGTAATGTTGTCCAATGTTGCATCTGCACAATGTTCTATTGTCTTGCCCTCCCTGACAGGGTGCCTTTGTGAATGAGTCCCTGATCTCGAGGTTGTAAATCCGACTTGTTCAAATAAATAAATAAAGTTTTGTTGCTTTATTTTGAGCCTGTGTGTTCATCGTGTTCCACTGCTATGGCTATAGCTATGGCCCAACATCAGGATCGTATGTCATCTGGACAGGGTTTCCTCTGATTGGTGGAGCTGTGTGAGCTCCTGAAAATTCAAAAACAATGGCAGACTCGCTTAGTGAGAGGTAGGGAAGGAGCAAGCCTTGCTTTGCTTGCTAGAGTTCTGCATGCCATGCTTTACCATTTTAAAATGTTGTATTTTATCGGGACTGCTGTGATAGAGCGAGTGGCATCAAGTGAAAGAGGAATATAGTGAGCCAGAGTGAGCAGACACCAGAACCAGTGGCAAGGGTAAATGTGGGTACTTCTGTGTGACTGAAGAAAAGATTGCCTGATTTTTTCTGTGTAAGGAAAGGATAAGTTTCTGGAGCAGCCAACAGGAACAGACAAAGGGGCGGGAGTTGAAATTGTGGCTCATTTGTTTTGGTGCTTATATTTCAAGTCCCCTTATCAAGTTTCATTTGCAATGGAGCCAGCTGGCCAGCAACTGAATGCAGGAAGGAGACTCGAGTGGTTGGGCTACTCAGCATTGGAGGTGCGACAGTTTTACTGTTGGTACGGAATGTAGATTAAAAAAGGTACTGCCTTTTTGAGGGTATGGAGAAGTGTGGAGCAGTTGCTTCAAATTCATAAACAGGAAGCTGCAAGTTGTGGGGATTGGAAAGTGTCTTGAAGTAAAGTGACAGTGGCTGGATGTAATGCCAGCAGGACGGGGGATGTGATGATGTGTCTACTGTGTAGATAAAGGCGGATGATGTGTCTACTATGTGTATAACTGTGAAATTTCATAGCCATTTATCACATGATAACAACATTTATCTGGAGATTTATCTCCACCCTGTTGCATAACGTGAATATACAATGGTCTGATTCAAAATATGCAGTTTATTTATTTGTTTTTTAAGTTTAGAATTACAACCCTTTGAGTCAGAGACTCATTTGCAAAAGCTCCGCATCAAGATATAGTTACAGACATGGTGTAGAAAACAGGCAATACTATAAGACTTAGGATACAATGATTACATCATAGAGTTACTTATAAAATGTGCAAAGGATTTCAAGCAATCTGATTGGTTGTTAGCCGTGCATTAGATATATCTAATGCACAGCTAAAACTAGAACCCCATTTAGAATACACAGGCCCATTTATAAGCGTGATAAGCCACTCCGAGGATGTGCATTAGACAGTTCTAATGCGGCTGAAAGGACTGGGCACTCGGCGGTGGCCTCGTGCCTTCGTTCCCCTATAGCTGTATTACAACTGTCTAATGCACACCCCATCATGTCTTATTGCTTACATATAAGGCAATAACAATAAAGTTGTACAAAATTACTTATTTCCATTACCCAGTTGGGTAATCAGTCAGCAGCTGTGGGGCAACTGGATAGCAGTCCATGGGATGTTGTCAGTTACGAGGTGGGAGTAGTGATATGCAAGTCCTTCTGAGGGGTTGGGGTTTATCATCACTTGTGAGAGCAAGACTTTTATAACTACTTGTGGCTCTGCCACTCATGAGTTATGGTCCTGCCCCTCACAAATGAAACTGCATATGTATAGTCAACCTACTGTACATCCATATATATATCTATATATGCAGTGTAGTATACTACCACTGGGTTTGCCTTAAAGAGATATACTCATCACCACAGCCAGGTTTTGCCACACAGCATATCTTGGCTAAAGTCCCTTGTTCTAACCATGACAAGTCTTTATATTAGCACCATGCAGTGTACAGATGTACCCCAATATCGTACAGAACATGCTATGTATTACATTTGATGCACGTTGTATTACTGTCCATGTATTCACATCATATTTCAGTAGATAAAGCCCTTCTACTGGAGCCTGTGGTTCATTATTTATCCTGACATGCAAGCCAGTTAGTCAATGGAGTCTGCAGATAATAAATTATGAATCTTAATCAGACATCCACCCAGAGATGTTTGTTTAGTTGAATTTTCACGCTTGTTGAATTCCATTCCTGGTAGACGTTTATAGAAATAGGACAGCTACCCTAATGATGATGTCAGTACGAATGCTGACAGTTCATAACTACTGTAAGCGGGTTTTCCCACACTGTGGATTGTACTGCCTTCTGAGCAATTGGATGTTTTGCCTAACATATCACTAGCACGTCTTCATGGAACTATAACTGTACCTGCCACTTTGATAGCAAACCATGGACTAAAACTCAGTTACTGATAATGACTTAATGGAGACATTTTATGAACAGTATCCATCATAACATGAAAGCCCCATAAAGCTCTTTTGAATGAGGTGTTGAGTTTAACTGTAGCTGGCAGCAGTCTAAGATGTCCTTGACTAAATCTGTCTTTTAGTGATACTACTATACGGTGCTACCACTGTAGACATTTGTGATGTCACACAGGTGCAGCTGTACCTAACTACAATATGGTTAGGCACTGTTTCACCGTGCATGACATCACAGATCATTAGCAGCAATGTAGTATCAATAGGGACAGATGTAGTCAGAGACGCCTCAGGTCTGCTACCAGCTATAGGGAAACTCGATGCCTTAATGAAAAGAGCTTTTCCTAGACTTTTCTAACCATGATGGCCATGGTTCATAAAGGTTCCACTTTTAGGAAATGTGGAGCTTCCAGTCAAAGTGAAGTCAGTAACTTGGCCTTGTCACTGAGATTCAGAGAACCCATTTGCAAGCCTACCTGAATGGAAGGCACAGTATACCTGAAACATAAAAAACTTGTTCACGACATGCAGTTCCTATTAATTTGGTTCTGGAATCATTGACCAATAGTCTGAGAACAATTAAAATTGGATTACAGTATGACCGAATAATTGAACAACGTAGATATGTTGATAGCTTAGGAGAAGAATACCTCTCTCTTTCTCGCTCTCTCTTATGGCATACCCAACTGTACATGATAAGAGCATAACTACGTGTATACCAAGGGATTCTGGTGAGTTTAATAAACCATAACACAAATGACACGTTACCTCTTCTGTCTTGTTTACTGCAGAGCAATTGCTGGGTGATTTTAAAGAAATGTCAGGACTTTTATACACCAGTCAGCCCATTAACAGTCAGACTTTTTTTTAAACGGGGAACAATTTATTTTAAAGAATGCAGTTCCCACTGAGGATGACACCCCATCTGGTTTGGATCAGACATGGTACAAGAAAGGAAAGCACTCTACTCTACAAGAATTCTGTGCCTTAAAATAAATGACCTTTAAAAAGTCTATATTCATTGAATTAGAACCCTAAGCAAATAGTGGCATCAGTGTCTGGAATCGTTCAGAAAGGATGTGCTAATATTTGTTTTAGTTTTCTTGGCAAGGAAAGGAAGGCTAGGCAATTGGGGATGGGGGTGGGTGGGAGGGAGGTATAGATGCAAACTGACACACAGAACCAGATTAGCTGTTGGTGGTGTTTTTAAATGACCCCAGGGCACTGTTTATCATAAACAAAGCAATACACATTACTTAATACTGTATGTAGGGCAGGCAGAAATATTAGTCAAAGCGTCACCATCAGTGGAAATTAAGACAGATGTTGACTGTAAAATCAATGTAGGCGGACTTAAAGAGCCGGCTCCAGGCTTCCATCTTGAAGCAGCACAAATGCTGCAAACTACCGATTTCAGTGAAAGGCAAGGAAGTTCCATAGGATCTGGGCTGCTACCAAAAAACCTTTCCTCCGCTGAAGTTCATCTGAGTGGGGACCACTAGCAAGCTCCTGATCACTGAAACAAACAGCTCTCCCACGGCAGTGAGATTCAAGTTTCAGAGGTAGGAACAAATCTACTTAAGGCCTTAAATAGAAACAGAAATGTAGATTGTGCTGGCAGGAAAGATCCAGAAATTCTTTTAGTCTGTCTAGTTTCCATCCCAGCTTCATTTCCAGCCTAACACTAAGCTGGATTTAGAGATCTGATAGCCCTAGTAATTTGTTCATCACCCTTCCTTAAGCACCTTCCTCTTTTCTGCTTGTGGGTATCACTAGTCCCTTATATCTGTCCCTCCCATGTTTAAACTTCATCACAGTTTTGGCTTCAACCCTCTCTCTGGACAGTCTATTACATTTGTCCACCACCTGCTGCAAGAAGGAGAGCATCCTCATGTCCCCTGAATCTCCTTCCACCAGTCTCCACCCATGTCTTCTAGTCACTGTGCTCTTGCTCCTCATAAACAAGTCTTTAAAATTCACTCTGTTGATTCCTCACATGAACTTGTGCATCTCAGTCTTATCCTCCCTCCTGGCCTCAAGTGTCTACATGTTATGGTCCACTGTCCTTTCTTCATACGACCTTCCCTGCTGTCCCTGAAAATCTCCACGGCCTTCCTTTGTACGACGTCTATGCAATGCCTATCTTTCTTGAGGTGTAGACTCTAGAAATGCAAACAGTAGGTCAGGTGTGGCCATTCCAGGGGCCAGTACAGCGCATTATCCCTCTTCCCTCGCCTATCAAATCCTTCCTATACTGTATATACTGCACAGCGTCTTGTTTACCTTCCCTTACCCTTTGTATCACTGCACAGTGAACCTGAGGCTGACCGAAGATGACCCCCAGGTCCCTCTCCTTAGCTGTCTGTATCACCTTACTTCCCCATCCAGTAGTCCAGCGTGCATCAATTTGCACTTTTTGGGGTTGGACTTTAGTTGCCATAATCAGGACCACTTTTCAAATTTTACAAGTCTCTTTCATTTCTCTAAGTCCTCCTCACTGTCCACTCTGTTGCAGATCTTAGTTCTACCAGCAAAGAGATAACTTATTCTGGATTCCTCTCCTATATCCCAAATGAAGGTATTGAAGTACGATCCCAGGACAAATCCCTGTGGTGTCCGCTCATGACTCCCAGGGCTCTAATTGTACCCCATAGACAACAACCCTCTGTATCCTGCCCCTGCTGGTGCCTAATCCATCTGGTCAGTTTGTCCCCTACCCCAAAGTCACCCAGCTTTTTTACTAACCTTCTGTGTAGAACAGGATTGAAGCCCTAGCTAAAGTCATGGTACAACACACCCCTGTCCACCTCCTTTGAGACCCAATCAAAGAAACTGATCAGGTTAGTCTGGCAAGATGTCCCTGCTACTAACCCATGCTTCCTCCTGTCCTGCTAATCACATGCCTCTCTAAGAATTCCACTGTCTGTCCTTAAGGAGTGTTTCCAGCAACTTGTCTGGGTTGAGTTTAGACTGGCTGCTCTGTAATTTCACAGGTCATCCCTGTCCTGGCTTTTGTGCAGTGTATCACATTAGCTACCCTCCGGTCTGCTGGAACCACCCCAGCACCAGGGAACAATTAAATGGATTTGTCAACAGTGCTGCCAGTGACTCGCCACCTCCTTCAGCACTCTACAGTGCACCCTGTCAGGACCAGGCCCTCTGTCCGCCTTTAGGGTTTTGAGAGCTCTGAGAACATTTCCTTCTGAGACTGGTCTTAGCTGCAGACCTCTTGCCGCCCTTTGACCTACACTTCACCTGCTGCCTCTCCCTCCATGATCAATACTGAACAAAAGTAATCATTAGGTATATCAGCCTTCATCATCCTCTTCCACGATGTCCTTTTCTTCTTTAACATGATAATACCCCCATTGTAATCCTGTTTTCCTTAATGTACCTGAGGAAGGTTTTCTCTCCTCTTAATTTTCTCCATTATTCTTAGCTCTGTCTCTGCATAACTTTTCTTCCCATTATTATGGCCTCTCTTAGCTTTTTCAGATAATCTTCCCAGTTGGCCTTGCTTTATTCCACCTGGTATTTTTTGCATGAGAAGAGGTGTCACCAATGTGGGGAGGGAGGTGGTACTGCCCCTATGTAGATCGCTGGTGGGACCTCACCTTGAGTACTGTGTCCAGTCATGGAGACAACATCTTGGGAAGGACATGGACGGAATGGAGGCAGTCAGAAGGATACCAAAATGATGCAGGGTCTTCATCAGAAGGCCTGTGAAGAGAGCTGAAGGAGCTAAATATGTATACCCTGGAGGAGAGGGGTATTACAGAGACCTTTAAATACATCATGGGAGTTATCAAGGTATAGGAGGAAGGTATTTTCAGAGAAAAGATGCTTTAGAACAAGGGGTATGCTATGAGGCTGAAAGTGATAAATTCAGGAGGGATATAAGGAAGTACTTCTTCAAAGAGAGGTGGTGGATACCTGGAGCAGCCTTCCAGTGGGGTGGGGGTCAAAACAGTGGTGAGGTTAAAAATGCCTGGGATGGGCTCAAGGGAATTATAGGGGTGGGGTGGGGAAGATTGTGCCATAGATCAAGTAGTGTCTGCAGTAAAAAAGAAGGTTAAAAACATGGGCAGACTGGATGGGCCCAGTAGCCTTATCTGATGTCACATTCTATGTTCCTGTCTGCAAAGAAGGCCACCGCACCACCCCTGCACTTCAGTCTTGGGTGGTGAATCATAGTAAAACCTGGAGGGACCAACCCAGTCAAAGTCATGTGGTGTGGACGCTGGTTTTCCTGAGGCTAATTCTGATCACAGTGGTTCGGGCGAGGAGCCATGAATTGCACATTCTAACCAGGAGGTTATTGATAATGATACATTGTTAATGCTATGTTGCTGTTGGAGTAAAAATATTATACTGAAAAGCTCTCTCTCTCAGCCAATCAGAACACACAGCTACTGTCTAGTTATTCTGTGATAACCAGACAGTAGGCTCAATAATGAGGCTCTATGCTAATCCCCATCTTCTTATTGGCTGAGACTAGTGTTACAGCACATCTCTAAGAAATTGCCCAACATTCCTGGTCCTCTCTGAAATATGCTGTAACTCTACAGAGAACATGATTCAGCACGCTAGTTAAAAACCTTTTCCTTTATTTTCAGTATAATAACTACAGTGGTACAGTAGCTAGGGTTTTAGCAGACCGGGTTGTCAATAAACACTTTGGCCTACGCCCTCATTGTTCATTCACTCTGGTCCAGTTATTACCTTATAAACCCGACCACTATCCCATTATCACTGTAATAAATAAAGTATGTGGACGTATTATTCCTTGAGTCTATAGAGATGGAATTCTGGCAAACTGCTTACTGTGTTTTATGCAGCGTCAATGGTTTCCTTTATTTGTTCAGCAGTCCATTTGTAATTCAGTCTTTTTATGTTTCCTTGCAGGATGTGTCAGCAAGGCCCTTTGCAATGCTTAGCCAGGCTTGTTCAGAATCTGAAACAGAATTAGCTGACTGGCTGGGCACAGTGTTAGTCGTCTCTACGATGGCATCACATGTGAAATAATCAGAGCTACTTGCTGTGCTCACTTTGCCCTGTGACAATTTGCAATGCCTCCTCAGAGGGTTTAATGCAACCTTCTTGACAGTTTATTTTGAAACTCTTGATCAAGCCCAGCCAGGAATTTTAATAGTTTCATATATACAACTGCGCCAGCTGCAGATTCAGGAAAGGCATCTTTAACTAGCTAATAAACATCCAGAAACCACAGTGTTTCCCTATGGTTTTCCATAGCGAGGGTTTGGGAAGGTCTGTACAGTGGAAATGACATCTACCAAGGTCAGTACTATGGTGGTGAGGACAGATGTAGGCCAGCATGCCATTACAGACTGCCCTCCCCATGTCTCAGTTGGAGTAACTAGTTGCATTACATGTTAGCAATAAGCCATGGTAGGGTGAGCATTATAGGATTTTAGTGCACACCCTAGGGTGTTGCAAGGCAAGAGGTCGAAGGCAAAGTGTCCTTGTGTCCTTGGGAAGTGCATCGAACCTATGATGCACACACTGGTGGGGCTTATTACACTTATAAAAGGCTCTAAGTAGTTTTTTGGGAGGAACATGAGATACAGAACCTGACTGTGCGCTTATAGAAATGTAGTGCTCAGTCAGGTGATGTCTCTTAGTCAATGAAATACATAGATTTTTTTTTAAATTGTAGTTTTCTCTCCCCTACACGAACCCCAATCAGTCAGGAGATGCCATGAGCATTGCCCCACTTGCTGCCTTATCTGGATCCCTAGTAGACCCCCATGGAGCCATGGCTATACCCCCAGGTGAGTCAGGTGGGGCCCGTACACCCTGAGTATTAAATTTCGTGCCTGGTCCCTCCGGCAGACAGCAGTCATTTGAGTTTATATGCGGCACTCCTTCCCTCAGTGCTATGGTGTCATTTTTCCTATTCTTTGGGAGTGGCTGTGCCCTGACATCAAGGTGTCTTCGCCAACATCCACCACTCCCAACCCTCTCTGTGTGCTCTTGCTTTTGCTATGCCTCTGGCTTCCACCAGAGGCTAGTTAAGTCTCGAGCCAGGACCCCCCTTCCAGGAGAGGAGGCTGTCCTCTGGACGTGCAATCCTCTCCCTCCCCCGACCCCGATGGCCCCGGGCTCATTCCCGAACCGAGGTCGCTGGCATGGCATGAGGTCTGGCATCCAGCGCCTCAACCCTCAGAGCCACCGGGTCGACATAGATTTTTCTTGCCATTTTATAAATAGAGATATAGCATGGAAGAAAAATAACTCTGAAAGAAAACATCTCTTATTTTCACTGAACAGATAGCACTGTGCAAATAACTGCTGAAATCATTATTTGCACAGGAGCTATATTATTTATACAATGAGACTCAAGTGTTGGTTTCAGACTTGATCTGGCTCACTGTGATCAACACGCTAAACTGTGGCAGTTTCATTTCACCCATGACACTAAGCGCTTTTCATATCACGTATATCAGAGTACAAAATAGAGAAATTCTATAGAAATTAGACTTAATATTCTGCATTCTAGCCTCATCTTATACTTCCAGCATGATATAGCACTCTGCAAGCAGAATAGCGCATAGCTATACACATCACAGTAGAACCAGAAGCTTAGCATCAGTAATCAACTATGAAGACAAGGAACTGTCTTAGATTGACTTAAAAATTATGGGGATTAAATAGCACTGTCTCCCTGCTAGCAACCCAGCTCTGTGTTTTAAATTGTCACTTACACTGTGACAGTAAATGTGGTTCATTAACAGTAGAAAAAAAAATTAGCAGCCGATTTAATACAGATATACCACCTCCCAGTCCCCTGCACACAGTCTGATGCATGGTTTCTTTCTCAGTGACTCGCATAATCTGTACAACATATAGTAGATTTTGTTTTCTTCTTTTCTTATTTCCAAGTGAAATTTACAAGCTACTCTTTGTAACCCCATGGCAAGGAACACTTGGCAACACTACCTAAACTGCTGCACAAGCCCTAGCCTGCAAGACAGCAGCCCCCACCAATCGTATTACAGTATGTCACAAAGCGTCGATAGATTATGTCTCTTAGTTCAACCAATCAGTATCTTATTGGGTGGACCAATGGCTTAAACAGGGATGGCTCCATTCGAAAAATGAAAAATAAAGCCACATTTCAAATGGCACAGAGAGAATTCTTGCTTCTACTATAGAAAACATCGCCAGTACAAACCAATAACACTGACTAGTTACTTGAATGGCAGTATACTAGTTACCAATGACGTACTCAAATCACAAAGAAAACAGTTAAGATACCTAAAACAATAACTCATTATGTAATATTTTTATTTCACCCTGCACATAAAGTGTGATGGTCACAAATTAATCAGGAAAGTTGTGGACTCCCATGGTATACATTGATTATCTCATGAGGTAGCTTCGGATATGCATGTTATTTGGTTGGAAATGTTGTTGCTATTGCCACTCTGCACTTTTAGCTGTACCACTCGTGCAAGTGTGCAATAACAACACATTCCAAACCAAATAACTTGCACGTCCAGATAGAAAGAGTTACACTCTCATTCCTTTCTCCCAAATGCATAACTGTGCATATGATTTAATTAAAAACCATGCCTCACTTCTTGGCCGACTCTGAAATGTTATCTCAATCTGTCCAGCTTCATAATTATTTTTCAAGAGATGGTAAATTGCTTTAGACTGCAAGATCTTGCCTAGGCAAGGCAAGGTAAATTTTATTTGCTTGTCATCCTTTCCATCAGGCTCGGGCCTTACAGCACTACATAAAACAATAAATAAATGATGTAAACAATGACTATGTATAAAACAATTATCACAATTTAAAATTGATTCTCTTCTGAGTAGGCTTGTGTGAATATAAAGGTTTTTAAAGGGTTCTTAAAGCCTCCACAGTCTGGGCTGCATGTCTCACTTCTGGAGCGTGTTCCAGAGCAGGCGAGGCAGTGACCCCAAAAGCTCTGTCTCCTGATTGCTTCAGGCGGTATGAGAGACCTGCAACAAGCCTGCATCTGTGGAGCAGAAGGAGTCATTGGGTGTGTAGGACAATCAGAGGCATTTCTGGTACCTTGGGCCCAAACCATGTAGGCACTTGTGTGTTAACAAGCAAATCTTGAAAGTGACACGCTGCCGAATAAGCAGCCAGTACAGATTACAGAGAACTGGCGCTCTCGAGCCTTCAAAAATTTCTACCCCCACTGGGCTGGTGGACCAACTACTGATAGGGCTAAAATGTTTACATAACCCAAGTAAAGAGTGTTGCAGTAATCCAGTCTGGAGGTGACAAAGGCACGGACTATCATCTCCGGTCAGCTGGCGCTAGATGGGCTTGATCCAGGCAATGCTACGGAGATGGTAGAAGCTGCTTCGACTACCGCTGATGCCTGTTGCTTTAGTGTCAGTTTTCAGTCTAAAATGACCTGGCAGATCTGCTGATGCTGATATTGTGATGTATAGAGTTGGACTGCCTGTAGCGTAGTACTGCTGTAAGTGCATCTTAATAGCAGCTTCAGTCGTCATCTGGTGTATAACTTCACGCACATGCTGCATAGCCTCTAACCATCATTTCTTCCTTTTGTTGTTGTTATAAAGGTTTTGCTTCTCTGTTGCCACCTATGCCAATCTTTTGGGCCCAGCATCTCCTAACTCTGTCAGCCGCTCCCCACTGTCTCACTGGTGGGGATCCCATGGAGCAGGGTCCAAGAGTGCTGGGGCCCATTACACATGGCAGGGAGAGGCTAGTTCTTCCTTTTTCTGTGTTTCTCTTCCTTCCTGATCTGGAGCTGTGGTGGCATGGTGGGCTCATGTGCATGGAGCAGTGCATGTGCTCCCAGACCACAGACTCCCTGCAACCTCCTGATGTAATGACAGTCCCTCAGACCTCTGCTCTGACACTCAGCCTCCACCGGGTGTCAGCCGAGGTGAGGAAGCTCACCTCCCAGTCTGGGAGATGAGCCCAGTGGCCACTAAAATCCTCTCCCAGCTCCCCCACCAACCCCCAGTGACTGGAGCTTGCTCCCAAACTCAGGTTGCTGGCATAGTGCAAGGTGTGGCGTCCCGCACCTCAGCCCTCAGTGCCACCAGGCTGGCCACTGAACCATCATTTCTAAGTGGGAGGCTAAAGAATACCCACAATTCATTACATTCAATAGCCCCATTAGAAATCCAAACCATCCATTACTTAACCTGTCGGCAGATGGGTCCATATGGACCATCTAGCCTGCCCATCGACTAGAAACAAAATGGCTGCCTAGGCTGATGTGGTAATATGGTGAATCCTAGCTCTAGTCTAGTAGCACACAGAGTGCCTCTCTGCTTCTACAGAAAGTGTCTTATTTCGCTTAAACTCTGAAGTGAGTTAATCTGTGATTGTATTCTACCAGAATAAGTAGCCATCTTAATCTGGTCTGACAGCCTATTAAAGTGGTTTACATTCTCCATAAAATCCTTAGGAATCAGTGTAACTGGCAAGCCAGCATCCTAACACTCTGCAGGACTTTTCACAACAGGTTTATTGGGGACATGCTCACAGCCACATCCAGTAAACAGATTTGAAGTAATCACGTGAGGCTTGTGGTTCACTCTGAACTTTCTTTACTGATAAAACAGAATGACCCAACTGTCTGTGACCAATGTATTTTAAATCACTTTGCTCCAGCTCCTTACTTCTGTCCATCTGCCCTGTCTGCCCTCTAATCTCTCTTATATCTGAGTATCCAGCTCCTACTTTGGCACAACTACAGGGTATGTATTGCATCACAAGTAACCCATGAACACCTGTGTTCCTTAATACCTTCTACAGCAGTGTCTGACAATAGTTTCAGTTTGTGAGACATGGGGCTTGTTTTATGCACTGTGTACACCTGTTGGGAAATTTATCCACAGAAACTGCTTGGTGACATAGCTCATTTGTGCTCGAAAAGATCCATGGCCACTTTTCCATTCTATGAATGCCAGCCAAAACCCCAAAAGTCAAGTCAGCGATGAAGAGGCCTTTTGGAAAACCAGTGAAGCAGGGTATAGTAAGCAGGTGGGATTCCACCTGTTAGTATGTTAGAAAGGTAGTTGTTCCTTGGACAGAATTCATCTCTGCAAAAACACCCGATAACTAGAAAGCCTGCCAAAACAGACACTGTTCTCTGAGAAAACAATGGGAGGTGATTAAAGCAGCGGCTATCATTCTCAACTTTTGAAGGCCTTCAGGCAATAGCACATGAGGTCAGTGCAGGAAGTCCTACTTGAGCCAGATAATGTGTCTGCTTCATCATTTACGTATGAATCTTGAGGCTTGATCAGCATTTGACTATGAGGAGGACAACACTACTGTGGTACTGGTTGAGGAGATGTGCAGCACCCTGTTTAGAGATAGAAATGTAGAAACATAGACATTGATGGCAGATAAGGACTGCTAGGCCCACCTAGTCTGCCCATTTCTCTACCTACTGCAAAACCACAGACCCTGCTTGATCTCTGGCTTTGTTCTCTTTCCTGTTACTAGGGATCCTCAATGCGATCCCATGTATTTTGAATTCCGCCACCACCTTTGCTGGGAGGCTGTTCCATGCATCTGCCACCCGTTCTGTGAAGAAATAATTCCTCACGTTACCTCTTAGTCTACCCTTCCAGCCTCATGTCGTGACCCTTGTTCTAGAACATCTCTTTTTTGAAAGATGCTACCCTCCCAGGGCGTCATGCCCATAGGGCCCAAGGGGCATGCCCCCAATATCATTGCTCAAAACTAGTATAAAATATCCGTAAATGTATTTTATTTTCCAGAAAATCACAAGGTCTAAAATAATATTGACTTTTTGAAGTCATAAATGGTGGGGGTGGGGATCTGTTGGCGTGCCACATATCAAAGATTGGATTTTCAGGCACCATCTTACTCTGTGCACTCAAGGAGGACAGACTGAGGAGAAGATCGGTATGAGAAAAACTAAGCAAAACTGCAACCAAGATGGAGTAGCGTTCCTTGGCGGGCCACGTTATTGAGTGAGATCGGCCATGGGTGTGTATGTGCCGCTGCTACTTCCCAGGATTGGAGTACTATCAGTACCAGCAGCAATAGGAGGTGGGTGAGTCCAAATGTCTTTATTCATCGGTCTGGGTTGGCTTGTAAAGGGCTCTGTTCTTGGAGGACGTTGTATGTGACAGGGGGTTGTGGCAGAGTGGGTGAGATAACAAGCCTAATTCTTCTGAGCTGTGCCCAATGTCCATCAACTACTTGATGAGCCAGCATAGCCCACAGACAAGGATTTCTGTGTTTGAAGGCTGAGAGTGGCGTCCACCTGGAATATTTTCTCCGTCCCCATTTTCTTTTTGCAGGTTCTCTTCTCGAATTGCCAATCCACTCCCCTCCCTTCCGACTTTCAGGTTTGGTTTTCCTTTTCTCAGGTGATGGACGTGTGAGCAGAGTTTTGTTTCATTTCCTTTCTGAAACATCATGGAAAGGAAAGGAAATGAAACTCTGCTCACACGTCCATCATCTGAGAAAAGGAAAAAGTTGCATCAGACATGCTAGTGTCTCTCCTTTGAATGGTTAGCTTTTGTTCCTTTTCCTGAAAACTCAGAGTCAAATTGTAACTTAACAGGTAAAAAGAAACCTGAATTTGATTTAGGAATTCAGTTTTACCTTTGAGTGTAGGCAGAAATGCTCATGGAACACAAAACTATGCCATTTTGACTTTTCTTTCTTGGCATGTCTCCTTATTAAAGATAATATATAATGAGCAACAGGGATCCAGGGTTCTCACTGACTTTAACAACTGCAACCCACATAATTATCTTCAGAAGCTTTGTAGGCATACAGGGCCAATACACAATGGCTCTTGGGGCCAATATACAGTGGCTGTTGGGGTGATGGACTTTAGGGGCATACAGAGGCTATCCATACTGCCATGCCATAAAACTGCTTTATACAAACCCCCACTTAGTGGCCAGGCAAGGTGTGTGTGTGTGTGTGTGTCTGGAGGAAATGGTGAGAATTGTTGCTATCAGTGGCCAGCAGGGATACTTAGGTGAGGGCAGGGTGTTGGAGGGCTGCCTCTGAATGCCACAGATACTTGGGCATGAGGCAGGGTGTGTTGGGTAGCACCATACACCTGGGATACTTGGACATGGTGTTTGAGTGTCACTGGACTGTGCAGTCCCGCTGGGAAAGTGGCAGGTGCCACAGTGCAGGGACAGAGCAACAGGAATAACGGATGCCCCCGAACAAAGCAACATACTTAGTGGAAGTGACCAATGCAGACCAGCCTCCAGCATCTGCAAAAGACAGTGGTCTATGCCACGAGCTGAGCAGTTGTGGGGTCTGGGGAGCAAGAAAATCAGAGAGAATACTAGTGATAAGAGTTCTCCTGGGTTCAGTGTAGGGGACACAGAGGAACACGACTGTTGGACCACCCAGACACCAACAGAGATCTGTAAAAGTTTGGTTTTGGGAATGAAAGAATCCTGTACTCAGCTGGAGCAGCAGGAGTGAACTGTGCCACATTCACCACAGCTTGATCCAGCCAGGGATGCCCTGTGGTGCTGAGAGGCAGGCAGAGGAGCTGACCACCTGCCACCATAGACACGCCAATCAAAGTGGGGCAGATGGTCATGCAGCAGCAGAAGTTCAATAGGGTCTGGGTTGTCAGTCTGTGTTGTATTTTATTGTCATTCATCTGTTTCTGTTTGGAGGGTTTGCAAGAGGAGGTTGCTCATCTGGGTGTGGTGTTACCACGAATACCACCCTGTCATTTGTCAGTGTTGGAGGGTTATTAGTAAAGGCATTAATTTGTTGTTATTAGGCTTGCTCTGGTTTGAGAGCCTGCAGGATGTGGTTGTGCTCTTGAATGGAATGTAAACTGTGTGACTTGGGTGGGTTATTCCCCGGCAGTAGGAGTTTACAAGTAACATTAATTAGTATTATCCTTTATTATGCTGTTCTGACAGTTTTACTTTTGTTAGCAATACTAAGTACAGTGACTCAAGCTGGCTGGCTCTGTTTGCAGTACTTGTTTGGAGGAGCCTGTTGGTAGGGAGGTGGTACTGATGTTTATTTATTTATTTTTATTTTAGTCTTTGGTAACGGGTAAGGCCCACTAGGCACAAGTGCCTGTTTTCAGGAGTGACCTGGGAGCACTGGGTGGTTAAGTGACTTGCTCAGGGTCACACAGTATGCAAGTGGAGGTTGTGAGAATCAAACTCAGGTCTGGTCTGCTGGATGTATCATGTTCATTCACACCTCGTTCCTCTAACCTCCAGGCTATATTACCAGCCCAAATGTGATGGATTATTCTCACCTACATTTATTTCTGTCTTGCATTGCTCATCATGATCTCTATCATGCCTGTTCACAGATTTTCTGGGTTGTTTGCAGTTTCATAATAAAAATGTAACTTTTATTGAAACATACTGGCACTAAGCATAGAAACCCACTATTTGTATATTGGTTAAGAATCGCTACACATTCAGACAGTTTGCTTGCAATTTAAAGACAAGTGCTGACATGATGAGATGAGAGGTATGGTCCAGACTTCTGAGGTCAAACAGCACTTGTGCAGATAAATAATTTATCTGAAAGCTCACCATTGTATATTTCCTTTATACAATAAGGATACTTTCTGACACTGCAGGGACATTTGCTTTTGATGTTTTTAAATGATAGGTTGTGTGACTTTTGTCAACTTTCCAACTAGTACAGTGGTTGCTGTTAAATGCAACACCACTCATTCTGTACATAGTTTTGTGTTGAACAACTGTGTGCTCAAATTACCATGCTGTCATTTTGTTTTGTTTTAAAGTTATTTGCATTTGTTTCTTTCAAAAGTGAACAAAATTGAATTTTCTGCTATTTTTTGCTAATTATAAAAAAACCTAAAGGTAACTATAAATGAAACACCATTCATTTTGTAAATATTTTCTGCTGAACACCTTTCGTTCTTACAGTATTATGCTATCATTCTTCGTTTTAAAGTTATTTGCATTTGAATACGGGATATGTGACATCACTACTATGCAGATGAATGATAATGACATAAATAATGTCTGGATAAATGGTGATTAAATCACTACGCATAGATAAATTTGATTTATTCAATGACTGTGCAGATAAATGGATTTATTAAATGGGTTTGTGTCCATGTAGGGTATTAAATAATCCAAAAATTGATTAGCAGTTTCACATGTGAAAGTGCTAATTAGCTGCAAAAATGTATAATATATGGCACAGAACTGGTAAGCAAAATGAAAAATACTTTGTTTTTAATGTGTTTTGTATGTGTAACTTGAATAAAAACATAAAAATGTTTAGCAGTCTAGTGCTATACAGTTCAGAAAATGGATAGCACCACCCTCTGATACTGAATAGCATTATGCTATGCTATACTAGCTATTTAATACCCTGCCATGCCTATTGCATGAATAAGGGATATGTAGAGCGACTGTGTGATAAAGCGGTTATCTTGTGAAGTTGCCATTGACCTCAAGTAACCTCATGAGTGGTGGAGCATGATGTAATAACTGTGTGTATAAATGAAATTTATACACACAGTTACTCAAATAAATGGATTCATCATACTCTGTTTATCGTCATCCCTATTGCATATATGCAAGTAATACATGGAAAAGATTACACAGTAAACAAATTATCAGCAAGAACAGATAACCTGTGTCATTATTTTTCATGCAAAACATTTATAGTCGATAACTGTAATAATCTGACTATTCAAATGCTTGCATTTCTGGCTTTTAGCAGGTAATTAATTAGTTAGTAATGGACTGTAAATAGCTAGCAGATTCACTGTATGGTAAAAGCTACCAAAAGCACCATTTCAGTTCAGTCTTTACAAAATTGCTTTGAAACTACAAGAGGTCACTGTCACAGACCGAACAAAAAAAAAAAGTATCATAGTGACAGCATTTAGCATGTTAAGGAAAAGCTTCCTGGCCTTCTAAAAGTCACCAAAATGTACCATTTGACCTCAATTTTCAAAATGTTCCTGGGGAGCATGCTCCCAGACCCCCTAGAAATTTTGATTTCATGTCCCTCAAAATTTCTGGTTGCATGATGCCCCAGCTAGACTGAGTAAGTATGACAAGTCTGCTAAATACTGGTACCTTATCCAGCTGTGTTCTGCTTGGTGTATGTGTGTGTGTGTGTGTGTGTGTGTTTAAACATGTAACTTTCTATAGTACATTGTATAGTACTGTGAATCCTGTCTGCAGTGTTTTTCTGCATATATATAAGTAATACATGGAAAGATTACACAGTAAACAAAGTATCAACAAGAACAGATGACCTGTGTCATTATTTTTATGCAAAACATTTATAGTAGATTACTGTAATAATTTGACTATTGAAATGGTGCATTTCTGGCTTTTAGTAGGTAATTAATTAGTTAGTAATGGACTGTAAATAGCGAGCTGATTCACTGTATGGTAAAAGCCACCAAAATGCCATTTCAGTTCAGTTTTAAAAATTGCTTTGAAAATACAAGAGGTCACTGTCACAGACTGAACAAAGAAAAAAGTATCATAGTGACAGCATTTAGCATGTTAAGAAAAAGCTTCCTGGCCTTCTAAAAGTCACCAAAATGCACCATTTGACCTCATTTTTAAAAATATTCCTGGAGAGCATGCCCCAGACCCCTAGAGAAATTTTGATTTTGTGCCCATCCACAATTTCTGGTTGCATGACACCCGTACCCTCCTGTACCTTATTAATGCCCTTGAGATATTTGAAGGTCTCTATCAGATCCCCATCTCCTTTCCTCCAGGATATACATATTGAGATTCTCCAGTCTCTCCTCATATGACTTTCTGTGCAAGCCCTGCACCATTTTGTTGCCCTTCTCTGAACTGCCTCTACCCTGTCTATGTTCTTATGGAATCGGGACTCTAGAACTGGACACAGTACTCAGATGGGTTCACCCTCGCTGGTGCGCAGTCATGTTGCCAATGCCAATTATGGTACAGGACATGTCGCCCAGCATTACTGTGTCAGACATTAGGTCTCCCAGGCAGTTACAGTGCCAAAGCGCCTCCTGGGAAACAATCAGCTTTTTGAGGGGCTTTCCCCACACCCCAAAACTAAAGGTAACCTCCTCTGAGACAGGCATACCCTTGAGGGCCAGAATTGTGGGCGCAAGGGACAGCATCAGTGAGGGGTGATCTGAAATCAAGATCGCCCCTGTCATTGTGACCCTTGTTACGGCACCCTAACTACAGCACCAAAATTCAGCTGCAGAGCTAACGGTATACCCTCAGATGAGGTCTCACTAATGACTTGTACAGTGGCATCACCACCTCCTTTCTTCTGCTGGTGATACCTTTCCCTATGCCCCCAGTACCCCATGGGCTCTCCCCACAGCCTCGGCATATTGTTTGAGCACCTTTAGGTCATCTGATATGATTGCCCAGATCCCTTTCCTGTTTGGTGGCTTTCATTATCTCCTCCCCATCATGTAAGCCTCCCCTGAGTTCCTATGCCCCAAATGCATGATTTTGCACTTCTTTGCATTGAATCTTAGCTGCCACACTCTTGACCATTCTTCTAGTTTCCTAGATCCTCTCATTTTTCCACCCTCCTGGAGTGTCTACCCTGTTGCAGATCTTTGTGTCATATGCAAAAGGTATACCTTTCCTTCCAGCACCTCCATAATGTCATTTATGAAGACATTGAACAGGACTGCCCCAGAACTGATCCCTGTGGCACCCTGCTCGTCACCATCCTTTCCTCAGATTGAGCTCCATTTACCACCACCCTCTGTGTTCTATCCCTCTATCAATTTCTAACCCAGTTTGCCACTTTGGGACCCATTCCCAGGCTGCCTAGCTTGTTTACAAGTCTCTTATGAGAGCAGTGTTGAAGACCTTGCTGAAATCCAGGTAGGTCACATCCACTGCTCCCCGATCCACTTCCTGGTCACCCAGTCAAAGAAATCTATAAGATTTGTTTGACATGACCTTCCACTGCAAATCCATGCTGCCTCAGATCCTGTACTCCACTGGATTCAACATGACCACAGTCCTTTCTTTTGCAGTGATTCCATTAGTTTCCCCATCACCAAGGTCAGGCTATCTGGTCTATAGTTTCCAGACTCCCCTGCTCCTACCTCTGTATAGAGGGACTACATTTGCTCTCCTTCAGTTCACTGGAACCACTCCTGTTTCCAGCGATTCATTGAACTGGGCTGCAGTGGTGCTGCCAGGACCTCCCTAAGTTACCTTAATATTCTAGGATATTAAGATATCTGAATAAATGCCATGTTTCAAAAGAGCATTTTGTCTTTGCCTTTATTCCTGGTTTCCATTCTTCAGAATCTGAAGCAAAGCATCCTGCCATCAGGCACGATGTGGATCACTTGAAAACCATGCTTTGAAACAAAGTGACCGTCCTGTCTCAGTCACTAGGGTTCTCAGAGTCACAGTATTCATGAACAGAAGAAAAGTATTGGGTTGGCACTGCTCTGCTTGTTGGGCATGCCAGGTGTTATGTGAGGAGGAGGTTTGTTCCATGTCTGTCAAACTGGCTAGACAGACAGATATTCAGAGAGACAGACAGACAGAAATACAGACAGATCGAGCAGTAGCTAGACAGATGCATACATACATACATAGAGATAAATAGGTAAATGGAGATGGATGGATGGATAGATAGATGAATAAACAGAGACAGACAGACAGGCAGACAGACAGATGGGTGGTTGGAGAAGAAAGAAAGATAGATACATAGACAGATACAGTTTCCTGATATATTGCTATATAGATAGATACAGTAGGCACTGTCTGTAGAGAGGCAGAAAGACAGAGAGATAGAGAGTTAGCTAGATAGACACAGACAGACAGACACAGATAAAGAGATAGATAGACAGATAGATGCTGTATGTAAATAGAGAGTAAGTAGATAGAGACAGACAGAGTAGATATAGGTAATTTATTTAAAATGCCCTTCCACTGTCTAAGGTGTTGCACATAATAAAATCCATATACTGTACAAATAAAAACATGAAACAAAGGGAAGTCTAGTGATTAGTCTAGTTACATTACTGTACTGCATTATTAACAGAGTTCTGTACTGAATTGTAAGGGATCAAGGAAACATTAGAGTGTATAAACATCTGACAACATTTTTAAATAAAACTGAGTTAGACAGCCCATAGATAGTAATCACAGTGTAGAAGCAATTGATATCAGTATAAGGTACTGTGTCACTGGGTTAATACAGATTACAGATAGAAAATGGCCAATTGCATATTCTGTGCCAGGCCATTGCAGGTCTTCCGCTTTATGAGGAAGACTTACACGGGTCACTTGTGCATTGCCACTCATGAGCAGGTGGAGCTGGAAAGCACCAAGGAGGAGAAGAACCTAGGTGTAATGACAGAGGCGTAAAATCCCAGCACTGTATGAGAGCTGTGGGAAGGCAAATGTGATGCTAGGATGCATAGGGAATGGGATAAACATCAGAAGAAGGAGTAATTCTCCACTGTATGGGTCACTGGTGAGGTCACATCTGAGTACCGTACAAGAGACTGAAGTTCACACTGGTGGAAAGACTGTGACAAAGTGAAAGCACTACAGCGCAGAAGGTCTGGGGACTGGGGGCAAGCTATATGAGGAGCAGGCTGCAGGACTTGGACATGGACACCCTCAAGAAGAGAAAGGAAAGGGGTGACATGAGACAAACATTTAAGTAACTGCATGGGATAAACAGGGGAAGTCAAGCAAATTTTTTTCCTTGATCTCAAATATAGGGATGAGGAACTCACTTAAATTAGCAGGGGAAATAAAGGACAGATGTCCTTAAACCCTTTCATGGGAAGAGTGGTGGACAAGTGGAACAAGCAACCAGAAGAAGTAGTGGTAGGGTCAAATCGGTAAGCAGTTTTAAAGAGGGATGGGGCAGGCATATGGGTGTAATCAGAGTTGGGGGCAGAAATGAAGGGGTGTCATGGCTACTAAGGTCAGAGCAGCATACTGAGGCAGGATGGGCAGACTGGTGGGTCAGTGGGCCTTTTCTGACAATAATGTCTATGTATCTATGTGTGAGTTACATAGGCTCATTCCTCTGAGACAACAAATATAGAGGGCATTGGCTTTGGCAGGACACTCACGGAGACAGAGGCAAGGAGCAGTCAGGTGAGATTCCATTATAGTTTCTAGGTATTTAATACAAATCAATTATTTATTATATAAAAATAAAGGAGCAACCAGAAACCCACAACTGCTAACATGAATTATTATTTGCACTGCATATAACACAGCACTGCAAATCCATAACTTGTTCTAAAATGCCGATAGTTACTAATGCTTTATTATTGTTTTCAGATACCTAAAAATAACTCACCTATAAAAGCCTCATAAAGTATTCATAGTGGATCTGTAAAAACAGCATTACCAGTGAAAACTGGAAAACAAAATCAGTCTAGTTCCACACATGGATGGATTTTAAAAAGCTATTGTAACACACAATCAGCCTCGAGAGGAAATCATCATTATATATTAGACCTGTGGGCAGAGGAAATTGATTCTTTCCTTACAGGTTGAACCTTTCAGCAACATCCCATGAGGAAGGTCAGAGGGAGGTTATGTGAATATTATATCACCAGAGTACTTCCTCCTTCCAGACCTGGAGACCCATGGACCACAAAGTCCATGCCCATCCATTCAACAAACAGACTTTAATGTGTACTACAAAAGCACTGTTAAAAAGTGCAGTAGTGTGCAACCCAAACCCCTATGTGTTAAGTGTATTTCAAGAAGTAGAAGGAAGGAAGGCAAGGTTTGGCTTTCTACAGCGCCTTTCAAACAAACCGCATTACAAAGTACTTTACAATCCAGAAAATGGAAGGAGAAAATATTGATGGGATTCAGGCATGCAGAGAAATTCAAGCAGCACAGAAAGAGATTAGAAGATTACAGAGAGGTTACATACAGGAGGTAAAAGCATTGGTATTTGTTAGGCGTCAAAAATGTCATCATGTAGTTTTGTAGAATTAATGTATTGTTAACATAATAGGAGTCCTCAAAACTTATAAGTATATTTTATTTCTCTCAGATGTTTTAAAACAGCTACAATAACTGGGAGCATTTTCTCCCATGGGAAACCCAGTTATAATCATCGTTATAACCTGCGGCGTTATAACAGCAAAGCCATGCGGGTTTCCCTCACTCCATGCATGCACCTGCTTCACTCTCCACTCACACAGTGCCTGACACTTGTCCACTGATGTCTCCACCACCATCACTTGGTGGTAAGTGAATGTAAAAACAACAAACTTGCCTCTCAGCAGCACAGTTTTAGAGTCCTCGATTAAATCTAAAAAAAAAAAAAAAAAGGTTTCAACAGTCGCTCGGCCGCAGACCGCTGACAGTGCTTCATCCAGACAAATTGTGGCTGTTTATTTTATACAATTGCTGTGGTGAGAAATTTCCCTCAGCAATTATATAAAAATAATACATGGAGTGGTGTGTTTAACTTGAGATTTTACACACACCCTCTGTGTTGGATGTTAAATAAACCCTCAAGCTTTGCTCTTAAGGGTTTATGCAGCATCCAACACTGAGGGTGTGTGTAAATTCTCATTAAACACACCACTCCATGTATTATTCTACATTTTATTACCAGTTTTATAATTGACTCATGTGATTAAAGGTGAGCATAAATGGCAATTTTAAAAATCCCTTCCTCGATGTTACTTGTTGACTTTATAGACTGGGTTCATGCTGTGGATGTGTTAGAATGGTGCTGCACACCTTTCTGATGACAAACAGCAGAGCACCTCATCAAAATGTTTAATTTATTCATAGTGGGTGTGGACAGAGGCAGGGACTTTTAAAAGTTCAGAACCCCATACCTTAGTTCAGGAGTGAAAAGCAATAAAAAATGCAGAGATTGATATTTTGTCAGAAATACATTATTACCAAAAAATGATGGCAATGTTTTCTGTGAACAAATACAGCTGCTGTTAGTGACTTAAGCAGCAGCACATAGTGAGTAATGAAGCAGCAGTTGTGAGATTCAAACCTTCATCTCCAGGCTTGGCTTATAGCTAGGGTTACCACCTGTGCTGATTTTCGCAGGACAGTCCTGATTTGAGCAGCTGTGTCCTGCAAAAACAGGAAAAATACTATATGTCCTGATTTTATAGCAGAAAAAATATTTACTAACTTTCCACTAAATGTTGCAGAAAACAACAATACTTCAACTAAAATACCTTAAAATGATAGGAAACAATAGAAGCAACTAAGAAGCTACAATACTTAGCCTTAATTCTGATTATATAGAAAACAAGTCTGTTGCATTGGTTGAGATTACATACTGTCCTGTGAAAACCAAGTTTCAGTAAGAAATATCCCACTTTGGGCTTCTTAAAGGTGGTAACCCTACTCACAGCTCTGCCCTCTAACCACTGGACCAAAACTGCCTCCTGGGAGAAAGGTAGGTTTATGTCAAAGCTTCAGTAAAGATAATGGATTTGTAGTGTCTAGCCATGCTAATCAAAGGACACCGTAGAGGAAGGTGACGCCCTTGGTGTATCTGGGCTGTCTTGCAGTTTACAGAAAAATTGATCCGTTTACATGCAGGCTATTGCACAGACTTGAGGTTACTCAGGAAAAAAATGCAATCCAGGTTCCAAGGAAGTAATAGAATTTATTGGAAAAGACAGGAAAATCACACTGACGGTACAGGAAAAATATCCTACTCATATGAGCTCTGATACTTTAGTACTTTGTTTTAATAAATTAAAACATTAATTTTATGTTTGCAAGCTGTTGGAGTTTCCTGTGGTTTTGCACCAGAACCTTGTCTGTTTTGGCAAAATTTCAGTGTAGCTTTGCTGTGCTCACAGGGTTGCAGAAGATTCCTGAGTGCTCATAGTGACATTTGCAAGCACCCAGCAAATCAGGCTGGGGCTCTCCTGCAGTTACTGCCATCTCTCAGGATTGTGCATCTAGCCTTGTGACTGGTTGGAGGGGGATTGTAAGACTGGTGACGTGAAGGGAAGGAAGGGAACCATTTATTTTCTTTATTTTTTTAGTCTTTGGAAACTGGGTAAGGCTCACTAGGCACAAGCACCTGTTTTCAGGGTGACCTGGGAGCACTGGGGAGGTTAACTGACTTGCTCAGAGTCACACAGTATACAAGTGGAGGTTGTGGGAATTCAACCCAGGTCTGCTGGATGTACCAAGCTCATTCACAGCTCATTACTCTAACCTGTAGGCCATACTCCCATTGGACACCATGGAAATATTTTTATTTATTTATTATTTTTTTAATTTAAACATTTGGTGACAGGAAAGGCACACTGAGCCAGGGCTCTTCTCAGGTGTGACCCAGGGAAGGGGTACAAGGAAATACAGGGAAATACAAGGCAAAACATTGAACAAACAGAACTGCATCTACAATATAGGCAATGTATACAATATATACCATATATACAGAATAAACACTATCTACAACAGATTCCAGTATATACAATGGAGACACGTGCAGAAAATTGCCTATACAAAGAGTGCAATGAACCGTGCTCAAATAAGTTTAGCACAGATATGACTAGTTCACTGGGATACTTGAAGTACAGGCAATAACTCATCATGAGAGACAAAGTCACACTTAGTCCTAAGGGGTAATGGGAGCAGATTGGATAGGAAGAAGGCGAATGAGAGGGCGTTATGCAGGAGAGGGACTGGGAGTTCCATAGTAGGGGAGACGATAGTGGAAAGCTGATTTGCCCATGTTAGATGAGGGGGTATGGAGAGAAAAAAGCGAGAGTCCCTGGAGCGCAGGGAGTATGACAAGGCTGGAGAAGGAGAGAGGAGGAAGAGATGTGAGGAGGAGTAAATTGAACCAGTATTTGGAAATAAAGGCTAGGAGTGAACAAAGCATCTGTGAGTGAGTGGGAGATTTAAGGATGATAAAAGGGAGCAGTGGTGTGTTTGGCAGGAGAGTTTGAGGTAAAATGACAGAAGGCATAATAGGGAGTCAATCCGAGAGAGGGCAGTGGAGGTGGCAGTGCCATAGAACAACGTGGCATAATCAATGTCAGGTGGGTTCATTTTGGTTAGAAGTTCCTGCAGACATGGAGAGGGAGTAAGTCTTTATTATGGTATAGTACACGAGCTTGGGGTGGAGTTTGGAGGTCGGTAGTTGATGTGTGACGAAAGTTAACTGTGGATCAAGCCAGACCCTAGGAATTTGTATGAGACAACAGTCTTTAAGGGGAACTATCAAGGAAATTATTGGGTAGGATAATTATGAAGTGAAGGAGTGGGGGACACTGTATATTAGGGAAGGAAGATTATTGGTGTGGGATGGGGACCTGCATTGTAGAAGGAGCAGAATCTGGTAATGGGTTGCTGCTAGACAGCAGGAATGAATCAGAGGTGCCACTGGACCTCTACTGGGTGGCTAGAATCGTTACATGGGAATATTGCATTACAAATGTATGGTGGGGGATGGCTGGGGTTGTTTTAGGTGACTGATAGGTTGCCACTAGACATCAGAGTTCCTTGAACACTCATTTTGTTCTACATTTTTCAATTTTTTTTAAAAGCAAGATTATTAAGCTGGCTTGTTGGCACATTGGTAGAGCTACCGCTCACGATGCTGGCTACCTGAGTTTGGTAGCAAGCTTGCTGCGTCATCAGAGGCCAGCTGGGGAGGAAGATTGCGCTCCAGGGACTGCTCTCCTCCTTCTGGGGTGGAGGGCTTGCAGAGCCTAGTGTCCAGTTGGTCCCTAGTGGTATGCTGGGGAAAGGCACCTAAGACTGCCTAAGACAAGGCAGGAGGGTGTGGCAGATGCTGATGTGCAACATGCAGGAGTGCGCGGGGTATCTCATGGCATCATTGCATGCCATGACACTCAAGAGGACAAAAAGAAACATCTACTGACCACAGGATGGCACTCTGACCTCGCAGGCCCCCCACACTAACTGGGCTCGCCAGTCCAATTACCTGATCCAGTTCCCAACAGGGATTGGGGACCCATTGACCTCATCAGGGGCAGGCCCTGAGGGTACTGACTGGCAGATAAGT
Source organism: Neoceratodus forsteri (assembly GCA_016271365.2). Classification (NCBI taxonomy): domain Eukaryota; kingdom Metazoa; phylum Chordata; order Ceratodontiformes; family Ceratodontidae; genus Neoceratodus; species Neoceratodus forsteri. Next base: position 22,160,393 of record JADMNL010000034.1, on the reverse strand, counting down.
CCCGATGGACGACAGGGTGATGGGGCTGGGGGTCACAGCTGAGGGAGCCATCCAGTGAAGAAAGGAGAAAAAGATTATTTTGAAATCCATTTTAGACTAGAATGCTATCACTGGCATGGGCACTGGGGCAGGGTATTCACAGCTAGGTGGGTGGTGGGCTTATGAGTTTTCAAATGTCTAAAAATGGAAACTGTCTTTGTTGGGAGAACAATGTCTTTTTGTTTTGTTTTGTTAAGCCATATACTATACCAAATAAAATATGGGCAAACATAAAAGAGCTCAGTGTGTTTTCATCTTGGGGTTAAGATGACATCATGGGCCTCTTGAGCCTCGCTCTCAAGGTCCATATGATGTCATCTCAATCCCTCAGTGGAAGCACAACCTTGTGTATGGTTGCCTCTAAATTTTTTGATTATTTGTTTGTAGTTCCACAGATGGGGAGATTGTGCCTCGGTTCCTCCCCACTTTCTGCTCCAGCTGCCACCATGGTCTTGGGCAGAGCTCTGAAAACCCCATCACTACCCTTCCTTGGTTGTTTTGCAGCGGGTACATACCTTACCACCACGGAGACCAGGAGGGTGGACCTAGGGAGGCAGCTGACTTGTGTGGGACTGTGGTGGCGCCGGTGGCAACCTTCATGCTGCCAGGGGTTTTCCTTTGGGTGGTTCCCCTACAGGCGGCATGCAATGATGCCAATGGATGAGCATATCGCCCATTTGCTCTTCCCAGTGTCTGTCTCCTCCCGCCCCTTACTTCTGCAGTGTCAATGGTGCTGCCTCCAGCTTCCACTAGGGGCAGCCACACACCGACTGCTGATGACCCTCCCTCCCGGAGAAGGAGAGTAGTCCACTGGATGCTCAATCCTTCCCCAAATCTGCCAACCCCTGGTGACCTGTGCTTGTTCCCAAATACAGGTTGCCAGCGAAGTCGCGAGTGTGGCGTCCAGCACCTCAACCCTCAGTGCCACCAGGCCAGCAATGGTTGCCCATAATTGGTTCTATATTTTGTGATCTCAGTTTCGTAAAACTAACTTGTGATTGGTGGTTTGCACTGTGCAGCAACTAAGGGTGGTGGGGTACTCCTCTCCTCTATGGTGTACTGGCAATCTTGATGGAACTGTCAAAAATCACAGTGATATGTTCAGTAGGGACATGGAATGGCTGATAGAAGCAGACCATCTAAAGCCACCATAAGTGTTCCTTACTGCTCATTATACAATGGCAAAAAAATCCTGGACTCTGATTGGTCAGTCTTAGGCTGGACCTGTGATGTTGTCCCAAGCACAACATCACGGGTCTACTAGCATCATTATGGAGCAGCCTACTCTCTATTTTGCATCTCCTCTTAAGAAACAAAATTATTTTTCCACACTAATAAAAACATTCTTTAAAATAATTTTTTATTTTATATATAACACCGAGCCATTGTATAATAGCAATAATGCCCTCCAGGGTGTGTGTCATTTTGGATAATGTCACGCCTCAGGTGTTGGACACACTCGACACCGGCCTTATGCCCAACCACCTGAGGCGTGACGTTATCCCAGCAAGACACACACCCTGTTGGGCATTATTGTTTAATTAGTTGATTCACCTCATGTACATCTCTCAAGTCCCTGCCCAATTTAACTTTTCATCATCATCATCCAATGAATCTGTTTATGCCTCTCTGGTGAACCAAACAAAGTGCTGTACAATAAAAATACACCAATGTATATATGTTACACAGCAGATAAAAATAGTCATGAAAGCAGCAGTATAATATAAAAATAATGTTTGGGAAGGGTGTATTATAATTATTTTTACTGACCCAAGGTTTATGAAGACATCACACACTGAGGATGAGGGGCTGGCAGTACAGCCTAGAGGTTAGAGTTATGAGCTGTGAATGAGCTTGGTACATCCAGCAGACAGACCTGTGTTTGATTCCCACAACCTCCACTTGCATACTGTGTGACTCTGAACAAGTCACTTAACATCTCCATTGCTCCTCGGTCACCCGAAAACAGGCACCTGTGTCTAGTGGGCAAGGCATCTGGCATCAAGGAAGGGAGGTAAGAATACAGACAGCAGTAGTGGATGTGAGGGGGCAGTCTAAGGCAAAGCAACAGAAGGTGTGAACGAGGGTCTAATCTCTCAGTCCTTGTTACACTCAGTTTTGCTTCATCACTGTCATGTTCTCTTAGTTGCCAAGATGTTCCTTTCTTAGCTTCCTACTAACCTCACTATTAGCTATATGAGTAGGTTTTATTTTATATTGAATGTCATCTGTATAGGGATACACTGTGGTTTTGTTGGTCTTTTCTTCAGAATCATCCACTTCCAGTCTGGGCTTCCCATTTTGTTCTAAATCCATTAAAATATGTTTCCCAAGTATGAATTTTTCTTATCCCTCTGTTGATTACTAATGCCTTTAGTAAGGAGATATTTACAATGTTGTGTCACTACTGCCCAGGGTGTTCCTTATTGGGCAACCATCTATTGACTCAATCAGATGACTCTTAACAATGCCATCTTACATGTCAGTTAACTACACTGTAGTTACAGTATAACTACACTGTAGTTGCAGTATAACTACACTGTAACTGCACTGCAATGTAGTTGAATGCATCAAACATGTAACTATAGTTTATTTACCCTGGTGCATGTAAATTAATGATTAGTTACATTGAAATTGATACTTAAAATAAAGTGTAACCCAATATCTAATGCAGCCTCATTTTGTTTTCTGTCCTTGATGTGCTGGGTGAGGTAACAACATTTATAAATATCTTTTTAAAGCCGAGTCACCCTTATCTGTCACCTGTTTCATTTCTGCTTGATTAGCCTCCAACCCCATAGAGACACTTTTAAAAATCCACCAAGTATTCCTAATTTACCTTATATTTGGTGCACCTACATTGCTGTCGTACTTTATTAGCTATGAGTAGGGCCGTATGTTTGTCACGTAAGTCATGAAAGTCATTGATTCCATACTTTTTCTCATTTTATGCAAACTCCATGACTTTTGCCATTTCCCATGGTGGCTTCTTGATTTATGGAATTTTCCATGACAACACCATGATTTTTAGTATTTTTCATCAAAACACCATAGTTTTGGTGTTTGCAACGACAGACTCATCACTGTGTGCCTCAGGACTACAATGCACTTGGTCCCCAGTCAGCCCCAGTGTGGGATTCTGGGACCTGCACATGGTCCCGGTCTCTGAGAGAAGGCAGCCCAGTGTGCTGCCTCCCTGCTACTGGACCAGCCTAACAATTAAGTAATAATGACTGAGAAGCCAGTCATTTCCAAGAGATGAATGATTGGCTGAGGGGATGGGTGACATGAGGCAGTGTCAATGGCCTCTTCCTCAGACAGTCATTAATCCAAGAAATAACCAGCTTTGAGGTTGTTATTGTGATTATAAGTCTGACAAAGTCTCTTGGGGTGAAGTGCTGAGGTGCTGTTTACTTGGGTGATAGTTATTTTGGACTCCTCAATAAATGAGTTTTGACTGATTTTTTGAGTCTTCAAGTTTGTATTTTGGGTGCTTAGTTCCTTCTTTGAACATAAATATGTGCTTACTCTCACCTGTGCGAAACACACTACCCCACCTCCCCCACCAAGCCAGACCCTATTTTACAAGTATCCCCCCCACCCAGCCCCTCTGTGTCCCTGACATCCTCCTCCATCCACCAGCACCCAGAAAACATTTGTCAGTGTACTGCTGTAATAAAGAAAGGAGTACCTGGTGCAGAGCATCTGCTCTGGTCAGTGTCCCAATGACTACTGACTTAGTCACGTACATGAATGTTGAATAGTGATGTCATTGCTCCTAGTAAAACCTGGTTGTCTAAAAATTCAGTCTCTCAGGTATCACTAGAACAAAGACATCACCATTTATCCATGCATGCAAAAGGGACTGCACTGGGGACTGTTTTCTTTATTATAGCATTACATTGAAAGATATTTCGGGGTACCAGTGGGAGAAGGAGGGTGATGGGAGGCTAGAGGAGGGTTTGGTGGGGGATACTTGTAAAAGGGTCTGGCTTGTAGGGGTGTTTGGTACGAGTGTAAGAAGGGTATATTTAAATTAATAAATTTTCCAGGCAGCGGGAGGTGCATGGGTGAGTAGCTGGCTTGGACAGAGAACTCAGTCCATGACAGTAAATGGGCAGCATCAGGGGATAGGGAGGTGACAAGCAGGGTGCCACAGGGGTCCATCACGCAGACCATTACTATTTAATATCTTCATGAGAGATATCACAGAGGAGCTAAGTGGGATGGTGTGCCTGACACAAAGCTCTGCAACAGGGTGGATGCTGCACAGGGGCAGAGCAAATGAAAGTGACCTACTCAGACTGGAACATTGGTCCAGCTTGTGGCAGTTAAAATTAAATGTGATAAAGTACAGAGTTATGCATCTGGGCACAAGCAACCCAGAGACAGACTACTACCTGGGAGGAGAAACTAGCAACCACCCATCAGGAGAGGGATCTAGAGATTATCATATCAGACAATTTGAAGTAGGTGGATGATGCGTAAAGGCAGAAAAGAAGGCCAGCAGGATGCTGGGATGCATAGGAAGGGGCATCACAAGCAGAAGAAAGGAGGTGATCCTGCCGATGTACAGGTCCCTGGTGAGACCCCACCTTGAGTACTGCATCCCGTTCTGGAGACCTTATCTCAGGAAGGACATAGATAGATTGGAGACGGTACAGAGAAGGGCAACAAAAATAATACAGTCTCCATAAATTGCCATACAGAAGGCAGGTTGCAGGAACTCAACATGACTCCTGAAACAATGCAGGGATAGAGGGGACATGATTGAGACATTCAAGTTTCTGAAGGGTATAAACAGAGTCTCCACCCAGGAGCTCTTTATAGTCAATGGCACCAGTAGGACAAGAGGACATGAGATGAAATTGAGGAGAAAGATTCAGTGGCAACATGCAAGGTTTTCTTCACAGAGGGTGTTTGACCCATGGAATGGTCTACTGGCTGGAGTTACTTACTCTAAAACAGTAGGGAATTCAAAAGCATCTTGGGACAGACACAAGGGATTGTCTCACAGAAATCCTAAAGGGATAGGGCTCAGGGCAGACTAGATGGATCTTTGGTCCCCATCTGCCACTAATTTCTATGTTTCTATGCTAGTGGAAGATGGGTGGGGGTTATAAGATTTCAAAGTGTTCGGAACATGGGAGAATTACACTGCAATGGGTGAGGGAGGTAGTGTATGCATTTTTTATAAACACAACATAGTCTATACCGACCAAGTGGCGCTGAGGTTGAGGCTGGATGCCACACCACGTGAGTCATCGGTGACCCAGGTTAGGGAATGGACTCGGGCCACCGGGGGCTGGGGGAAGGAAGGATTGCGTGTCCTCGTCAGCGCTTCCTCGAGGCGGGTGAGGGACATGCACCGCTGCAGTGACACTCAGCAGAGGCTGGGTGTCTGGCAGGGTGCGGGCATTTACAAGGGGAGCGGTGGGCGTCTGCACTCAGTGCGCTGGCATCAGTGCACACCTGGCTCCTCAGTGGGCATATACAAAATTCCTGAGCCTGACTCATGGCGCTGCCTATGCGCCTGGCCTGTATGACTGTCCGCCACGCCACTGACTTAATTACGGTGCCGTGGGCCACCGAACCCTGAACCCTGCCCTGGGGAAGCCAGGAGGCAATGCCAGGTAGCTGGCACCTTTCCTCATAGTAGATAGGCAGACAGCCATGCCACGGCCCACTCTGGTGGGAAAGTCAGGGAGTATTAGTGACAGTGGAGGATGTGGCAATCGGAGGGCGTAGGCAGGAAGATGGGTCAGAGCCTCAGAGCAAGGGCAAAAAGCATAATAAATAAAAATAAACACAACATAGTCACCAATAATAATAAAGTTTAGTGACAAAGTCTGTTTACCCTCTAGGAAATTCTTGAAGCTTCCACAAATTGCAAATTTACCAAGTTGCGCCAGCTTAGCTGGTGAATAAACTTCACAACATCTCTAAGCAGGAAGGAGAGAACATGCTAGAAATATACAAATTTCTACGTGAGTTACACAGGCTAGACACAACAGTGTTGTTTACCATAAAAGGACCACATCCACCAGAGGCACAACTATTAGTTGGTAGGAGTAAATGCAAAAGGATGCAAGGAGCTTCTTCTTTACAGAGAGAGTGGTAGTGGGTTGGAACAGCTTGGCCATCAAGATGGTAAACACTGGCAGTGTGGTGACATTCAAGGCAGGGTGCAATAAATTCAAGGGGTGTTGGGGGAAGGTGGATCTGGACTGGAGTATTGGGAAGGAGCTGAGGGTCATTAGGTAGGGACGAGAGAGACTGGATGGCCCTCAGTATTCTATGTTTCTATTCCTTGTAGCAGAACCAAGCTATATTGCTTGCATTAGGGGAGCAGGAGCAGTCCATTTTACATAGAAACGAGAATTGTACTGCAAGTCTGGCCGTGATCTACCTCTTGTAAATATGGGTGCCTCACATGTGCCTTATTTGTGTAGGTAAAGTTACCACTTTGTTTCTGTAGGTCAGGCCTGTGACGTGAATGTCAGGCCCGGCTCTTTCAGATATGTATATAGGAACTTATAGCCACAAGTGGCAACCCTAACATCATTAAAAACTAGAAATGCTAAATGGAAGGAGATTTGGGGTCCTGTGTGTTTGCCTTCTACAATCCAGACAGTTGCAGAATTTAATATCTTGTAAAATACTGGCAACCATTAGTAACAAAGCTGCTGATGCCTCAGGAAAACTTTGGAAAAATTATCATTTTGACAAAATTCAGCTTTATTTCTCATAGCTTCTCTAAATTTCCCCTTGCCTTAATTTATTACTGAAAACTGGCACAGAAACAGGACCATGATCCCTTAAACTTCATCTGCTAATACAGCTTTCCTTGAAATCATAATCCTCCTTTGTGATGTCATGGTCTGTTGCATGGAATAACCATAATTATCACAGGCAGAGTATTATGATATCACATGGGGAATAACAACAGAAGCTGAGAATTCTCAAGAAAAAGATCCTGTTTTTCTGCATTATGACCTCAGTAACAAGTATTTGTCAATGCTGAACATTTGCTTGCTTGCATTTGCTGTGTAGTTGTTGGGCATAGATAGTGCAGTTGACAGAAAAATACAGTGAATGAGTAACAGTGAGAAGTTCATAAGGACCATAAGGCACAGAAAGTGAGAGACATCACTCATGCTTCCCAATTAAAGCTACACAGATGGCTAGAAGTTTGAAGCATGTTCAGCAGAAATACAAACACATGGGGCATTCACTCAGATGGATTATTGCACTATTATGTTGAACAAAGAGTAACTGCTTATCTTGTTAATGGTTGTGAATATGTGCATTTAGTATTATATTGGCTTTCCATTACATGCATTTACATGGAATATAGCATTTTGTTGACCTACGTAATGTGAACTGGACCCAGGCCGACAAGTCTCCCTCATGAGATGTGTGAAGTCTGTTGGTCCAGTGTTCACAGAGATTGTTTGGTGTTTGTTTTCAGAGGGATTGTTCTCCAGTGCACTGAAAGAGGCATTAGTGAAGCCCCTCCTGAAGAAACTATCCCTTGACCCTGACGTCTTGGCGAATTATAGACCTATCTCTAACCTTCCTTTTAGGTAAGGTTATCAAGAAAATACTGGCTCTGCAGCTTGAAGCCCATCTCACTACTTTTGACATCTTTGAGGCCCTCCAGTCAAGATTTAGGTCTAGACACAGTACTGAAACTGTACTAGTCAGGGTGCATAATGATCTCCTCAGTACTAGAGACAGAGGAGAATGGTAACTTCTCATCCTCCTTGATCTCGATTCAGCCTTTGTTGCTGTGGACCATGGTGTGCTGTTGGATCACCTAAGGAGCTCTGTGGAATCACCAGCACCATCATCAACTGGGTTGAGTCCTTTCTCACTGCTATGATGCAGAGAGTAGTGATAGGAGTTTCTCCTCCGCCCTAAGTCCCTACCATGTGAAGTCTCCCAGGGCACGATCCTCTCGCCCATGCTGTTCACAGTGTACCTGTTGCCCTGGGTGAGATCATTAGTCACTACAATGTGGGTTTTCACCGCAATGCAGATGACACCCAGCTGCACATGTCTCTTGCATCCGGGACACATGGTGCCATGGAGGTACTAAATGCATGTCTGGCTGAGATTCATGACTGGATGTTCTCTAACTGACTGAGACTTAACTTAGACAAAAAGAGGTACTAGTGATAGAGCCTGGTCGTTGGTGGAGGCAGAGACTGATGGGATGGGCAATGGCTTATTGTTGGGTCCCATCTGGCTGGGCGGACTCACCAAGGTGAAAAATCTGGCGTTATCCTTGACAACAGCTTGACACTTGAAGCCCAGATGTCATCTGTTGTCCATAGTGGTTTCTACCACTTGAGGTATATGGCCTGGATCAATACCCTAATCCCGCCAGATGACCTGCCTTACTGGTGCATGCACTCAGCCACCGCTAACAGAATGGAAATTTCTCCTCATTAATGCCAGAAGTCTTAATAACAAAATTCGATGAACTTGTCTACCCTTATATATGCATAATATACACATTTGTATGCCAACACGAAAACCTGGTGGAGGGAGGATGACCCTGGGACAAAAATATTTCAGGCTATACCCTGTTTCACAAGGATAGAGTTTGTTCAAAGGGGAGGATTGCCCTATATATGAATGATAATATTAATGTAGAACATATACAGTAGAACTTACCCAGTGGCCAAATATAGAGGTACTATGGATTAAAATCTTCCGCCACATCTAAATAGTATCAACCTTGGGATAGTTTATAGGCCACCATCTATTTCACAGCAGGAAGACTCCTATTATTGGACTTTATTAATATACTATCATCAACTGATAGCATAATACTTGTGGGTGATTTTAATCTCCCAGGGATAAATTGGAGTACTCTGGGTGTAAAAACACAGATAGAAAGGCAGTATTTGGAAACATTTTGTTGGCTGGTATGGACCACTATGTTATGGATAATACTAGGAGTAACCATATATTAGATCTGGTCCTGAGTAATATGGGTAATAATATTCTTGACTGTAAGACTATGTTCTCTTTAAGCTCAAGTGAGCACTTAATAGTTGGATTTAGTTATATGGGGCACTGGGGGTGAAACAGGTGACTGTTATTCACAATCTCAATAAAGTCAACTTTGAGAGTATGAGAAAGGATATGGCAAATTGGGATTGGAAACTGCTTTAATAACCAATCCTCTCTAGTATGTGGCACATATTTAGTAACAAACTCTCTATAGTGATTCAGGCCCATACACCATTAATTAAGAAATATGATAGGGCAAAAATATATACCCCCTGGATGAGCATAACTGTCAGGAAATATATTAATAAAAAGAACAAGGCTTTTAGAAGGGCCGACAAAGTGGTAATCAAATGTTGGGAAAATTATAAGAGATGCTTAAAAAATCTAAAATGGGCATTAGGACTGCTAAGAGCAATTATGAGTTAAAACTGGCAAGTAGGGTTCAAGATAATTAGAAATCTTTGTATGCATATAGTAATAAAAAGAAGGGGGTGACCACCATTGGCCCACTAAAAAACTCAGAAGGATTATAATCACTGATAATCAGCAAATGGCTGAGGAATATAATTAATATTTTCCTCTGTTTTAATATCAAAACACCTGCCACAAAAATCATTTAGATCAAAATCTAGAAAATGATTTAATATTGGGTGTCACAATGGTTAGAGACGACTCAAAAACTGGACCCAAATAAGGCCCAAGGACCGGGATGGCCTACATCCACGAATCCTTAAAAACTGGCAGAACCCTTAGCTGCCTCTGTTACAACATTATTCTCTAAATCTATAAGTGAAGGACAAGTCCCCGAGGTTTGGAGACATGCCACAGTGGTGCCTATCTTTAAAAAGGGCTCCAGACAGGAGGTTGCTAACTATAGACCAATCAGTTTAACAGCTATCCTGGGTAAAGCGTTGGAGGGTATTATGAAGGACTACATTGGTGAACTATTAGCAGGTAATATTGACATCACACAACATGGGTTCACAAAGGAAGATCATGCCAAACCAACCTGCTAGAATTTTTGGCAATATCAGCAAAGCCCTCGATAAATGGGACACAGTCGATGTAATTTTTGGACTTCTCCAAAGCCTTTGACAAAGTCCACATGGGAAACTTATAGACGCCTAATTGAGCAGGGGTTAGTGGTAAAATTACTAGGTGGATCTCGTCTTGGCTTTTGGATAGAAAACAACAGTATGCATCAAGGGTTCATATTCTGGTTGGGAGGAGATGACCAGTGGGTGCCTCAGGGTCGGTGCTTGGTCCCTGTTTATTCAAAGTTTATATTGCAACATTAAACAAAACATCTGGGATATGGCTGTCAAAATTTGTGGACGACACTTGCATTGGGCACATAGTTAACAATCTGGATGATGGTAACATCCTGCAAACTGCTCTAACAGAATTAGAATGCTGGGCAAATAAAAAGAAACTCACCTTTCATATCAATAAATGCACAGTCATGCATTTTGGCAAAAAATTGACAGGTCAAGTATGTCCTGGGGGCATGGTATTGAGAGTAGTAGAGGATGAGAGGATCTTGGTATTAGGGTAAAAATGATCTTAGCCCAAATCTGCACTGCCAGCAAATAATAAAAAGGCTAGTAGTATATTGCATTGTGTCAATAAGCATATTAAGTGTAGGAACAAAGAGGTGATGCTGCCTTGTATACCTCCTTGGTGAGGCCCCATGTGGAGTACTATGCACAGTTCTGGGCACCAGAGGGACAAATGAGTTATAAAGGCTGTTGAGGGGTACAGAGGAGGCGACCAAGCGGATAAATGAGGCTAGAGGAATGGACTATAGCAATAGGCGCAAGAGGCTAGGACTATATTCCGCAAATATCGTAGGCTGAGTGGGGAATATGTGCATGATCTATAGGGCACTGAATGACATGTCACTATGGGAACAACTAGGCCTTGGATTGAGGAACAAGCATACTACATAAAACGAGAGCTCATCCCTTACAGCTGGAGGCGAGCGTTGTAGGACAAAAAAAAGAAGGATGTGGTTCTTAGTGAGAGTGACCAAAACATGGAATGAGCTTCCATTGAGGTAGTGGCAAGCAGTAACATGGATACATTCAAGACTCGTCTTGATGTTTACTTTAGCTTAAAAAAAATATTACAGGCTACTCACGAACAGATGGCGAGCTAAAATGGACGAAAGTCTTTAAAGCTCTGTAACACCTATGATACTTATGATGCATTTGTGATGTCCAGACTTGACTATAGCAATGCTCTTTATCTCAGGGTTAGTGGCGGGATCCTGCATCGCCTGCAGCTGGTGCAGAATGCAGCAGCCAGGTTGCTGATGGGCCTCCCGAGGTCCTGTCCTGTAATCAAGGGTCCTGCATGATCTACACTGGCTGCTGGGGAGGTGGAGAATCACCTTCAAGGTGGGTCTTCTCACCTACAAAGCCCTATACAATCTGGGTCCTGGTTATCTGAGTCATCTCCTGACTCCCCACCGCTCCAAGCACTCTCTCTCTCTCTGCTCCTCCTCTGTGGGCCTCTAGCAATTCTCAGGGCCCAGCTATAACATCTGGTGATCGCGTATTTGGGTGGCTGCATCAGCCTTGTGGAATTTACTCCCAAGGTCTTTGAGGGTGGCCCCTCCTGGAGGTATTCTAACAGGGCCTGGGCACATCTTTTAGGAAGCCTACAGGACCTAGTATTAGTATTGGCCTACTTTCAGATCACCTAGCTGCTGTTTTTACTCTTAACTCATTGCTTATGTCTTATTGGATGTGTTTATTTAAATTTATTGCTACTGTCTGTACACTGCCCTGAGCCTCAGGGATAGGCGCTTTACAAATAAAATCTTTCTTACTTACTTTGTTCTTGAAAATACCTTCATTAGCTAAACACAATGAGATCGAACCTAAACTAGAGGAATGCTGTGAATATAGTAGAAAAGCTGCTGTCTCCACGGTTGGCTCATTTATTTTCTGCTTACAACAAATCTGTCGGTAAACATACGTAAAAGTAATCGGTGTTTTGGCATTAAGTAGTATATAATGAGTGTACAGCAGGTAATCCACTCTCAGAGAAGTCTTATGAAGTGGACCAGAGAGAAAAAGATTGCATAAGGCAAAGGTTTATTTTGCTGATATGAACACGCTGGATCCATTGTTATAGCACTCACCTATCATGCTTAGAAGCATTTTTTAAGTTTTACAGTTTATTTATCTAGCCAGGAGAGTAACTATCTGATCTTGTTCTCAGTGGGATCCTATTTCTACCAGTTTCTGCAGCTGTGTGGCTGGGGCACTGAGAGATTAAGAGACTTGTCCAAGAATACACATTGAGTATTTGGCTTTATAAAATGGGCTAAGGATTTTGAGCAATTTGATTGGTTGTTAGCTGTGCGTTAGCACTGTCTAACACATGGCTAAAGCTAGTCCTGTCAAGGTGGATGCAGATAAAGTTAGAAATCAATGAGCCAATAGAGTTTTTAAAAGTGTCAGGCGCCATTTTTCCCCTAGCTTAATCTATCTGGCAAAATGCTGTATATGGAAAACACCTGCTCGCTCCCCCCCCATCACCTGCACCTTCACTTTCTCTGATGGAGCATTCCCATCCAGAGTTATGTACACTACAATGTACCTCAGTCTTCAGTTGGATTTTTCTTTCCTTTTTGGTTTTGTCCGGAACCACTATGATTCCCCGAGGCTGTCCAGTCAAGTACTTGCTCCTGCTCACCAGCTGCACAGTGACCACTTCCCACTCCCACCTGGCACTCACAGTTCCCACTCCCACCTGGCACTCACAGTTCCCCACTCCCACCTGGCACTCATAATTCCCACTCCCACCTGGCACTCACACTTCCCCACTCCCACCTGGCACCTCACACTCCCCACTCCCACCTGGTCACACTTCCCCACCTCACCTGGCACCTACACTTCCCCACTCCCACCTGGCACTCACACTTCCCACTCCCACCTGGCACTCACACTTCCCCACTCCCACCTGGCACTCACTCTCAGTTTACATTTTCGTGTGTGTGTTTTTGTCTCCTAACTGAAGCCTGTTCTACTCCTGCCTTTCTCTGCAGCTGCTGTCATGCTGGTCGGATCTGAGGATTGGACGGGATGCAGGTAAAGTGTTCTGGTTCGCGATATCTATCTTTTCTGAACTCCTTTTTTTTCAATTGAGAGTCTCTTCCATCAAGTGTTTGCCATCACAGCTCCACTTCCCTGCAGTCCTCACATGCAGCCTTTCATCTTATCACTAGACAAGCAATGCAACCAGTTGAAGAAAAAATGAAACCATTTGCCGACAGCCTTGTGTATTTTTTTTAAACAATGCAACTCTTATGGTCAGACCAGTGCTCCAGGCTCTCCCCAAACAGCCCAGCAGTCATGACCTCTCCTTGACAGCCCTGATATCCAAAACAAAATAAATACTTTTTAAAGCCATTTACTTTCTAGTATTGCTGTACAATAACTAAAAGTGGACTGTTCTGTTTGAGTGTCTCTTGTGCGTATGGAGGAGGTAAAAACAAAACATCCAGCTTGTGTAGGCGGAGGAACTATTTTATATCAAATTATATCAAATTTAGACAAAGAATTTACTTTTTGTTATTTAAACATATCAGTTTTAGTTTTAGCTTACATATTAATTACAGAAGCCCATTTTATAAGTGCAATAAGCCGCATGAGGTGTGCATGAGACAGTTCTGCAGCCTGGGTACTCACTATGCCCCCTAGTCATGTGTTAGAACTATCTACGACACCCCATCGTGTCTTATTGCTTACATAGTGGATTCGAATCCGCATCTCCGATGGCAGCTGGTTCTAAAACAGATGCTGTAACAACAGTGTCTGTCTGTATGTGTACATAAAGCCGTGCTATAACAACGCACGCAATGTGTTGTTATCATAAACTCAATATCTGTCAATCCACACTCATTTCAGCCCTTCCTCCCTCCCTCCCTCCCATGGTCAGTTTCTTATATATATGCCAGTAAGCTGGCCAATAAAACCAACAGAGGGTCTCCTGTGCGATGCCAGCACCTCAATGATTGTGTGAGAGCATGCTGAAACCCAGCCTCTGAGCACAAGGATGAAATGTTTAGTTTAAATGCCCATGCAGGTTAATAAGGTAACACAAAGGCCAACCATGCAAAACTACAGCAGTGAATAGCAGACTAAATAAATAGAGGTGGCCAGCAGGACTCTGCAGAAGGAGAAAGAAAACAAGAAAAGGGAAGGGCTAATAAATATGAAACATGGATGGGGATGTGAGAGGTTCACAGGTATGTACTCAAGATGTCCTTTATCCTGTGGGCAAATCTTTCAGGACACAATAAACGTATCTGGTTTAGCAATTTTTATATTTGCTGTGCACGTTAGCGCAAGTCGACCATTTTGCTATGTACAGGGTTTTGAGAGGTGTGTCATGGTGGTTCAATGTAAGAGGTTTACAAGGTGATTCACCAATAATCAGCAAGGCTGAGTATGACACTGTTTAGGCATAAAAGTACGTGGCCTTCAAAACAATGTGCTGACAGACACATTCATAAATCATCTCTTTCAGCAAGCACAGCTGATTGATCTCACCATGTCTTCGGTCTTCCAGCTCCTCCCAGAATTTCACACACACACACACACACACACACACACACACACACACACACACACACACACACACACACACACCTCGGTTATACAGGTCCAGCTGCAGTCTCTAGGTACCTGAGGCCAGCCATAGAATTCTATGTTTTCCTTGGAATCAGGGGTGTGGTGAGACATAACAGAACTTTGCTTTAACTTTCATGTAACATTCCAGGGTTTGAAACTGAAACCTGAAACTGCACATTTTGCTAATGTAGGTGTGTGTGTGCGCCTCTTCCTGGCTACACACACACACACACACACACACATCAGGTTACACATGCTGTAGTAGGCTGCTGATAGAGTGGAAAATGGTTATTTAAGAACATTAATGGTCAAAAAGTGACCATTTCACATTAATATAGGGTAGATCAAACAACGAAATAAACTGTGGCTGGCACTGATTTTTAAATAATGGTTGCCTGTAAAACTGGAGTTTAGTTTACCCTTCAAAGTGCAACAACTTGAAAATTTCAAGTTCAAGTTTATTGACAGGAAAACTCCATTGAGCAGGCTCATTTACAAGGAGAGGTCCTGGGAGGACAACATATACTTATAGCAATTTGAATACAGAGCAACAGGGATAGTACAATAAGGACAAGGGTAGATACAGCACAATTATACACAGAATATTTACATAGGAAGGTATATACAGTACTATCTACGAGGATGGATGTGTAAATAAATACATGTACTATACACACCCCTATATATGCATTACAGGTATGCAATCGCATATACAAACACATAAGCACCTGTAAGTTTAGTCTGTCATATACATAAGAACAGTGTCTGAGGCAACTACATACGAACAGAGTCTCGAGCCCTTGGGGCAATACCTCTACAACGGAGGGGCAACCTATACTGAATGCACTCCTGTTGTACCATGGGCAGTGCAGGAATTTAACAGTGGTGGTTAATCAAGTGGTGAGTTGAAAGGTCGAGCCATGCTGGGGGTTGGCGGGGGGCAGGTGAGATTGTGTTAATTAGGTGTGTTGGGAACAGGGTAGGTGAGGATAATGGGGACACTGGGAGTGAAGTGCGATGAGTAGGGTAACCAATAATGGGGAGCAGAGGTACTCAGATTAGCTGCAAGTGCAACAATCACAGGTTTGTCTGAGATCAGCTGTGATACTTGTGCAACCTGGGAGCAGGGTGGCGAGTAGGAGGCCCTGGGAAATGGTGTGAGATAGGATGGGCTAGCTGAGGGAGGGAGGAGGAGGTACACTGGTTAGTGGCATGTATAGCAATCCCTCAGCTTGTCTGTAATCAGCTTCCTGAAGCTGTGCCAGAGTATTAATATTTGTAGCCAGAGGTGTAGCTGGGATTTATTCCAGGCGAAGGTAAGGGCATGATGTATGGCCATTTCCTGAACCAGGATTGAACTGGGGAACTTCTAATGTAAAGAAGAAGACATTTGAACACTTACCATTTAAACAATTTCTTGGGGAGGACTCCCATATTCTCTGTTTAAAGGGAAAAAAAAGATCCCATGGTAAAATCATGGAAATGGTCCTGTTCTCAGCCAGGCCCAGCTGTGGTCTTTAGATATCTGAGGCCAGCCATACAATTATATTTTTCCCTTGAGTCAGGGGTGAGGAGACCTAACTGAATTTTGTTTATCTTCCATGTAAGCCTTAAAATGCACCATGGAGCATCTAAAACCCCAGAGCTTCTGGGGTCTGCATCTTAAACTGACAACGGGTGCCCAATCCTCAGTGTCTCCACCTGAAATAAAGAAAACCCTCACTTGTAGTTTAATTTTTTAAATAAACACTATAAAAGAAAAACATCTATCGATGTCTGTTGCTGTCACGCTATGGTGCCTCCCCCCAAGCCCAGCCCATATTAGTCTTCAGGCACAGGGTTCTGCACCTTAGATCCAGTTCAACAGCAGTACCAGCGTCGAACATCTGGCATTGACAAATGCTTGTTGATAAATAATACTGCCCCATACTTAGCCAGCTTGTAATGGTCTAACATAAACGATCCAGAAAACAGGAACAGTCCTTACAAAGGAAGTACATGGCGCCTGAAAATATAAATCAAATTAATTTAACATCTGCGTGTGTGTGTGTGTGTGTGTGTGTGTGTGTGTGTGTGTGTGTGTGTGTGTGTGTGTGTGTGTGTATGTGTGAGTGTGTATGTGTGTGTGAGTGCGTGTGTGTGTGTGTGTGTGTGTGTGTGAGTGTGTGTGTGTGCGTATGTGTGTGTGCTGCATTCCAGCAGGATTGCAGGAGCTGAATCAGCGGCTCAGAAGGCAGGCAGACGGCAGTTCTGGGCATGCTGTTTGCATGTTTTAATTAAACTGCACAATTCCATAAAAAAGAGATGAATGGAAACCAGTCTTTTATTTTTTTGGGGAGGGCAAGGTTAAGGCAGGATTCAAGGAGCCCAGGAATGGCTCATAAGGGAGGCAGGCAGCAGGCTGAGAAGCAATTTTATTAAAAAAGGCAAAACAATTTTGAACAATAATAAATATTAATCAAATCAACAGCTGCCGTTAGTTGCAAGAGCCCTGGAAACACTAGTGCATTACCTATGACATGTGCTGAAATTAAACAAATAATGGGCTCCTTGCTCATCTGTAACAAAAAGACAAGCTTGGCCAGTTGGGGGCAGTAGTCAAGCAGGCTGGCTTCAGTGCAAAGTCATTTAGTTTGCCTATTTATTCATTTATTCATTGTGAAAGGTAACAATAAGCATTTGTCAATGCCGAATGTTTGTCGTGTGCAGTGGTGTCATAGGAGGGAGTGGATGTTTGAAAATTGCTTCAGTGAAGTTGTTTGTGAGTAGGGTACCAAAAACATATGTTAAAATTTGGGGCAAAAATATTTTAAAATGGCCAAGTTATGGAACTAAGTTGAAACCCCACTGAAAAACATTGAGCGCTTACATCAGTTCGTGGTTGAACTTTGAAGAGGAAAGCGTGCCTGCACGCCAAGGTAGATTATGAACAGACCTCCGATGTGGGTAAGTATGGGGTGGGCGGTGGGTCCTAACTGGGAGGGTGGGGGTTGGTAATGGTGGAATGGACAAGGATGGACATTTTCTTTTTACAGGAAAAAAAACTGACAAGGGACAGTTTCTTTTTTCAGAGTCTGCTGAACAAATGAGGATACTTGGGGATATGGGCACTCCCAGTATCTGTATACTGTTTGGGGGTTACAGTGGACAACAATGGATGGGCAGATAATACTGGGGATTGGCCACCCCCAGTGTCTGCATACTTTTAGGGTGGGGTTACATAACGGACAATGATGGATGATTTTCTTTTTTAGGATAAAACAAGCATTTGTCAATGCTGAATGTTTGATGTATTGAAAGATGTTCACCTCTGCACCTTGTTTATGCCCCTTGAGGTTCTTAAATGTATCTATCATATTCCCCACTCCCTCCTTTCCTCCAATAATTACATATTGAGGTCCGTTTAATCTCTCCTGATATATTCTGTGTTGCAAGCCATATACCATCTTGGTTGCCTTTCTGTGGACTGCCTCACCCTTCAATGGCCTTGCATTTGCCACCTCAGAACTCCAGAATTGCACACAGTACTGTGGTGAGGCCTCACTAGTGCATTATACAATGGCATCACCACCTCATGCCTTCTGCTAGTGATACCTCTGCCTATGCACCCCAGCGTGCCACTGGCCATTCTTGCAACATTTGTGCTCTGCTTTGACACCTTTAGGTCATCAGAACTGATAACTCCTAGGTCCCTTTCTTCCTTGGTGATCACCAACACCTCCACCCCATCCTGTAGCTCTCTACAGATTTCCCTCTTCTCGGGTGCATTATTTGGGCTTCTTTGCATTGAACCTCAGTTGCGCTCCACAGACTATTTTCAAGCCTTTCCATGTCCCTGCTCATTTCTCACCCCTTCTGGAGAATTCACTCTGGTACAGATGTTGGTGTCATCTGCAAACAGGTAGACATACCTTTCCTTCTAGCCCTTCCACGATGTCCGTAATGAAGTCATTGAACAGGACTGGTCCCAAGACTTATCCTGCAGTACCCTGCTGGTCACCCCTCCCTGGATTGGATCCCATTACCACCACCCTCTGCCTCCTGTCCATCAGCCAGTTTCTAACCCAGTTTAGCAGCTTGTGCCCCATTGCCAGACTACTCATCTTGTTAATCAGCCTTCTATGTTGGATGTTGTCAAAGGCTTGCTGAAATCAAGGTAGGTGACATTAGGGTTTCAATCCCAGTACCCACCAGCACCCTCGCAGAGACGCAGGCACTGGGGGTGTCCCTTTGGATCATCACTTCATCAGCCATAATGCTCATGCCATTCCACTCCCATCCTGCAGACACTGACAGGTGTCACAGTGTGCCTTGAGGTCTTGCCTAACTCTCACCCATTCCATAATGAAATAAGCTGAGATGGGTGCAGTATAGGAGAATGATGTGAATGTTTGGGCCAAAGACTCCAAGGCACACCCTGATGCCTGTCAGTGGCTGCAAGTGTGAAATGAGGAATGTGTGAGCATTACAGCTGATGACCCCAAGCACACACCTGTGAGTCTCTACAGGGTGGGGGTGGGGTGTTAGAGTTGAAACCCTAATGTCCCAGATGTTTGTTGGTATTTCACTCCAAATTTTCAACATGGGCTTTTTGGGATACCGCCTCATGAAAAGTGGCACCATCATTTAAGCTACCCAATCCAAAAGGTGATTTTGTGCAGTGACTCGCCATTAGGCACTGCAGGTGGTAAAACACATTTTGGGCAGGATGCAAAAATGACAGTTGTACTGTACATGAGGAGGTGTGAAAAATAGCAATGTTGAAAATCTGGGATGAAAATATGAGAAATTGGCAAAGTTACTAGTGTGCATAGAAACTGTGCAACACATGCTCGTAATGCGGTTATTTTTCGAAATGCACCAGATTTTCAAAATGGATTTTTGGGACCTCCTTATGAACAGTGAGACTGTGATTTTGTTACTTCATCCCAAAGTTGATTTAACACAGTGACTGTGCCATTCTGCGCCACCGGTGTGAAAACACATTTCAGGCAGGATGTGAAAATGACAGCTCTACTGTTCATGAGGAGGTGTGAAAAATGGCAATGTTGAAAATCTGGGTGAAAATATTAAAGTGGCAAAGTTACGGCGTGTGTAGAAACTGCATGAATGCATGCTAAATGGCGCGGTCATTTTATGTTGCTTGCGCGCATGTGCAAGAAACATAGTGCCATCATTGGAGATTTCGGAGTGTCACCTCCTCCTCCAATTCAGTCAGTGAGCTGGCAGGCGCGCCCTGTAAGCCAATGCATTTTGGAGCTGTCTATGACACGCTCCAAAATGCAGTAACACTACGATTGAAAGGGGAGCTACGCTTCAGTGAGCACTGATAAGTGTAGCTCCACCCACACGCAGGCGCGCGGCCCTGCACGTCCTGTGTAGCTGACGGGTGCCCAATCCCCACCCGGCTGAGCAGCTGTCGTTCCGCCCCCTCAGCTGGTGCCACGCCTGGGAGCACCCCAGCGTGGCAATCTTTGTTTGGCCGACGGGGTGCCTAACTTCCGCCGGCTGAACGGGTTCCCTCAGCCCAGCTGCACGCTTGGAGCCTACCCAGCGTGGGCAAACATCCTCGTAGTCTTTTTCCTTTTTAATTGTTTACCGACGGGGTGCCCAATCCCCGTTGGCTGAATGGCCCCCGTCCTTGTGCACGCTGGGAGCCCACCCCAGCGTGGCAAACGCCTTGTAGTCTTTTTTCGCTTTAAACCTGTAAAAAACGGTCCCGCTGGCGCCTCCGACCCCTCCCACAACCCGCACTCCACCCACTGTGCACCCAGCCTCCCCACACCCCCTCACCCCATACTCACCACCGGACTCCAGCGCCACGATCTTGGTGGACCGGGAACACGTCTGCACTCTTCAAAGCTGACCGCGAACTGAGAAAATGCCGGTAAGCTGTATAATGAGGCTAGATAGGAGGGTTCAACTTTATTGCATAGCTCAGGCATTTTTGGGAATTTTGCCAAATTTTCAACATGGGGTTTTAGGACCCTTCTCATGAATGATGTCACTGTCTGGCGTTATTCAGGGCGAAGGTGATTTCGGCAGTGACTGTGCGACTGCGAAATCACCCTTCAGGCCTGAATACCACCATGACAGTGACACCATTCATGAGAAGGGGTCCCAAAACCCCATGTTGAAAATTTGGTCCAAAAATTCAAAAATGACTGTTTACTGAGCGCAGTGCTATAGTTCCCACGCAGGCTCAGTAAGTTCGCGAATTTCAATATTTTCACTCCATATTTTCAACCTTGCCATTTTACCACACCTTCTTATGAGCAGTACAGCTGTCATTTTCACATCTCACCCAAATGTGTTTCCACTTGTAGCGCAGAATGTCACAGTCGATGTGAGAAATCAATGCACGGGACAAATTAAGAAAATCACAGTGACACTGTTCATGAGCAGAGGTCTTAAATGGCTATGTTGAAAATTTGGTGCAAAATCCTAGAAATGACTGTTTTACGAGGCTGCGTTCGCAGTTCAATGCAGGCTCGTAAGTTCACAAATTTTAAATATTTCTCCCAGATTTTCAACATTGCCATTTTACCACACCTCCTCATGAGCAGTACAGCTGTCATTTTCACATCCTGCTCAAAACATGTTTCCGTCATGTAGCGCACAATGGCGCAGTCGTTGTGTGAACTCAGTGTATGGGACACATTAAGAAAATCACAGTGTCACTGTTCATGAGCAGAGATCTTAAAATGGCAATGTTGATTTGGTGAAAGAATTCCTAAAATGACTGTTTTACAAGTGTGCATTGCGCAGTTCCCACGCACGCTTCGTAGGTTTGCGAATTTTCAATAGTTCCACTCCAGATTTTCAACATTGCCATTTTACCACACCTCCTTATGAGCAGTACAGCTGTCATTTTCACATCCTGCCCAAAGCGTGTTTCTGCCCATGTAGCTCTGTAGCGGCGGTCGGTGTGCGAACTCAGTGTATGGGACACATTAAGAAAATCACAGTGTCACTGTTCATGAGCAGAGATCTTAAAATGGCAATGTTGAAAATTTGGTGAAAGATTCCTAAAAGTGACTGTTTTACAGGTGTCGTTGCACAGTTCCACACGCTTCGTAGGTTTACAAATTTTCAATAGTTCCACTCCAGATTTTCAACATTGCCATTTTACCACACCTCCTTATGAGCAGTACAGCTGTCATTTTCACATCCTGCCCAAAACGTGTTTCGCCCATGTAGCGCACAATGGCGCAGTCGGTGTGCAAACTCAATGTATGGGACACATTAACAAAATCACACTGACACTGTTCATGACCAGAGGTCTTAAAATGGCCATGTTGAACATTTAAGTGAAAATTTCCTAACAATGACTGTTTTACAAGTGTCGTTATGCGCGGTTCTCGCCGCCTTCGTGAGTCGCAATTTTTCAATATTTGCACTCCAATGACTTCCAAATACCTAAACAGCACATAGAAGCAAGCAACATTCGGCGTTGACAAATGCTTGTTAGGTGTTTCTGGAATTTGCAACACGGGTTTGGGACCCCACCTCATAAACAGTGGCACTATCATTTGTTACTCAGTCCCAAAGGTGATTCCATGCAGCGACAGTGAAATCACCTCTTCGGGACCAAGGAATGAAATGACAGTAACATGTTCATGAGGTGGGTCCCAAGAACTCGCCATTGAAAATTTGAAATAAAATTCTAAAATGGCTGAGATATCAACCTAAGTTGAAACCCCATTGAGTCTCATTATATTGCTTACCTTTATACTATACTATACTGTACTGTTCCATACTGTACTATACTATACTGTTCTGTACTGTACTATACTATACTATACTGTACTGTACTGTTCTGTTCTGTACTGTACTGTACTATACTATACTGTACTGTTCTGTACTGTACTATACTATACTATACTATACTATACTATACTATACTATACTGTACTGTTCTGTACTGTACTATACTATACTATACTATATATACTATACTATACTAAGGTAATTAGGTGTAAAGGCAGCAGAAAGGCCCATAACTGCACCATAATCAATTATAGTACCCATATTTAGCTTTATTAAGGATAAATTTGTTAAGTCGATTTTAAAGTTATTTTTGTTATTACTGGTAACATTCTCAAAAGTAGGTTATTCAAGGATTAATAATTCTTTACGTAAAATAATATTTCCTTGACACATGATAGAATTTAGCCATGCTTATCTGTAGTGGATGACCTCTGGTGTTATATATGTTGTTTTAAACTTGAAATCCATTTGAACAAACAGGTATGGGTCATTTACAATATCAAACATATAAATCAAATCTCCCGAAGCGTCTAAGTGATGGGGCATCAAATTTAAATTTTCAGACATTGTTCATATGAAACATTAAAAGTCCTTTTATATTTTGGTAAACCTCCTCTGGATTTTTCGAGGGATGTAATCTCACCCTTTTATATGGATTCCATAGCTGTGATGAGTATTCTAAATGTGGTCTAGCATAGGCTTTATATAGTGGCAACATAATCCCTGGGTCCCTTGATTTAATATTTCTTTTAATAGACCATATTATCCGATTTGTCTTATTTATAGCATCATTAATTTGTTTGTTATATCCAAGATCATTTGTTATGTAAATACCTAAATCTTTTCATTGGCGGTAGTTTCAATGGAAACCCATTTAATATAAATGGCCAAAGGGTTGTTGGGATCAACATGCATCAACTTACATTTTGATGGATTTAGATGCATACCCCAAGTATTAAGTCAATCAGATATGCTATTAAGGTCCCGTTGAATTATGAGATCTTTTCTGCACTATCACAAGTTCCACAAGTTTGACATCATCTGCATATCTTATGGAAGTGGACAAACAGTTTTTAGTTAAGTCTGCTATACATAATAGTTTTAGTTTTTTTTGTTGACTGGGTAAGTGCACTAGACAAATTCTGCCTATTTTCAGGCATGACCCGGGGAGGGGATACAGAATGAATGCCAACTGTCCTTGAACCAGATTAAGCTATTGGTGGCATATTTAGTGAATGAGGAAATTTGGCCAGGACACTAGGGAAATTCCCTGCTCTTTTCTATAAGTGCCATGGGATCTTTAACATCCACCTGGACTACCACCAATCCAGGCAGATGGGACTTCAGTTTAACGTCTCATCCAAAGGCGGCACCTCAAAGTGCAGCACCCCTCTCATGATGCACTACAGTGTCAGTATTGGAATATTAACTCAAGCGCCAGATGTGGGAACTGAACCCACAGCCCTCTGATCTCCGGCCTCAGAGGTGAGTGTGCTACCTACTGAGCCACTGACACTGATAATCTAAAATAGGCAGGGTCTAAAACAGACCCCTGAGGGACACCACTGCTAACAAGTCGAGAATTGGACAAATGACCATTAATTAAAACCTTCTGTGTTCTCTGATCTAACCAATTTTTAATCCATGCAATAATATGTTTATTAATGTTGGTATCTAGTAATTTAACTATTAGGAATTATGAGCCATCACATCAAATGCCTTACTGAAGTCGAGATAAATTATATCCAAGGGGTGCCATAATCGATGTTTCTACTAACGCTTTCATAGAAGCACATCAAATTACTAAGGTACCCCTGCCCTTTTAAACACATGTTGTTCATTATCAACGGTATTCAATGTATCACTAATGAGATCTTTAACTATACTCTCAAGTACTTTACAAATAGTTGATGTCAAACTAATAGGTTGATGATTTTCCCAATTAGAACGAGGCCTTTTTATAAATTGGTATTACGTGAGCGGACTTCCATTCTTTTGGTACAAAATGTTGCAACAAACAATGTTCAAAAAGTAAATATAGGGGATGGGAAATATGATCAGCAAGTAAATGTAGCAGGTGCCCACTAATACTGTCTGCGTCTAGGGGAATATTTATTGTTTCATAATACTGTCTGCGTCTGGGGAATATTTATTGTTTCATAATACTGTCTGCGTCTGGGAATATTTATTGTTTCATAATACTGTCTGCGTCTGGGGAATATTTATTGTTTCATAATACTGTCTGCGTCTGGGGAATATTTATTGTTTCATAATTTAAGTTTAGCCTGTACCATACTGTCTGATAGTTTAATAACAGATTCATTAGTTACATTTACATTAACATCATTTTGAATGGATTTATTACTAAATACATCACAACATTTTGATTTAAGATATTTGCCATATCAAAGGATTGTAACAAAGATTCGAGTTATCCAAAGGGGTCCAACCTGACAAGTAGGTTTTTAAAGAGTTAACATAAGAGTAAAACATCTTGCCATTATCTTTGCTAGCTTTCTTAGCAAGATTCAATTCCCAACCCTTTTAGCCTTTCTTATCATATGTTTGCATTTCTTTGAATTTTTGCATAGGTAGACCAATGCTCTTTTGTGTTGGATTTTAAATATATAGCATATTTATTTATTTTTCATTCTTTTAGTTTGCGGTTGGCTTTGAAGAATGCAGGCGTGTCCCACTTTCCAGAAGATTGTGTCTGCTAACCTCAGAGGGTAAGTATGGGGTAAGGGTGTGTGTGTGGGAGGTGGATGCTCAGACAGAGGAGGGTAGGGATGGGGGAGGGGATGGGGAGCCAGCGAGGGGCGGTTTCATTTTACATGTGAAAAATAACTAAAGACCCCAAGGGAAGGTTTTCTTTATTTACAGATAAAAATAAATAAATATACATTTAGGCACACTGGGGTGGGCTTCCAGTGTGCCAGAATAGTGGTGGGGGTGCCGACACTGGGATTGGGCACCCCAATGTCAGCAAGGGATATAGAGCGGTTGGGGTGCATCTGACACTGGGAGTGGGCATCCCGGTGTCGGAAAGGGGAAATTGTTTAACCAGAAAGACACACTAAACTGCAGCAGGGAAAGGGAAATTGTTTAACCAGGAAAGACACACTAAGCCACAGCCGAAGGGCTCACATTTCAAAGGACAGATTCACACGTGGCGTCGGCTCTGTCCTTTGAGGAGTTCCAAGACCAGTCCCCTCAGTAAACCAGTGTCATCAGGACACTGCCTGCTGATTACTGACCACAGACCGGCCCCTGCAGCATCGCTGGCCATGAGCTAACACCCTTCACACTTCTCTAGCAACTCTCATATCAACATGTTGCGTCTGCGCGCACACGGAGCGTAAAGGATGTGATTAACCAGTTTTTGGGGAGGGCTGTTGGGTGGGCTGGCTCTGGTGTAGTCCCTTGCAACAAAATGCATTCTTTGCTAGTTTAGTTTTTGTATGTTTTTGCAATAAGGTGACTGGGTTTTGGGGAGGGATGTGTTAGGATGGGACTCAAGGAGCCGTATCAGTGGCTTTGAAGTTGGGTGGGCCAGTTGCTGGTTCTGGAGCAGACTTAATATTTATTATTTACAAAAGTAAATACCGTTTTGTTATTTGCTATTTAAATTCTTAGGAAGAGGCAGCAGTTAGGCAGGCAGGCTCCAGAGAGGTTCCATTAAAAAATATATTCAGTTTGCATGTTAGGATGTTTATTTTTAAATATATTAAACAGAAGAGAAAAGATCTGAATGGGAATTGGGAGGCGGGAGACAGCAGCATTCAGGAGTAATTCAAGAGCCACCAATATGTAAAATAGAACTATATTATAACAGAACTATATTGAATCCATAGATTGTCAACATCAAGTTACGACTTATAAGCTTGTGATTTATTTATATGTTCTGGGAATCAAGCATAGATGCTGCTGTTTTTAAAACTTCATAAAATAGTGGAACTTGGTCACTGTTTGATCCTAAAAGAATTCCCTATAGCAACACGTACTATAACTGTGCAGGGCAGGAGAGATGTTTTAGAGAACAATGCAAAACAGCTGGAAAACTGGTATCAAATTGCAGTATCATTTTGTGCACTAGTATAAGTTTTGTGAGGAGAATTCTGATATCAGCCGTGTATTATTTTCTGTTCTCATATAACATAACAGTGATCTATCTGTGTTATACCAGAGGACACATTATTAATTGACTGATAACATGGCAGCTACATATCAGTTTGCATTCAAGTTTTCAACCTTGCAATATTGTTCTGATTTTGTTTTGTACAAAAATAAATTTATTTGGAAATATTCACAGAAAATAAATGTTGTTTATTTTTTACAACAGTGAATGGAGCTACAAGATCAGCGTTTGTTGGGGGCAGCGGGATGGGGAAAGAAGTAGAATGGAGCCACGGAGCAGCATTTGGGGAGGAGGGGAGAAGAAGCAGAATGTAGTGCAGGAGCAGCATCTGTTGTCTGGAGGAGGGAGAGAGCTGGGGTGGGGGAAGTTAAATGGACCTGCCAGAGCAGTGTTTGTTGTTAGGAGGAGAGCCTGGAGTTGGGGAAGAAGCAGAATAGAGCTGCCCAATCATTGTTTCTTGTTGTTTTTGTTGTTGGGGTGGGGAGAAAGATGTAGAATGAATCAGCGTTTGTTGTTAGGAGGAGTGGTAACTGGTTTTGCTTGAAAACGACAGCTCCTGGGGAGGTAGTTACAGTACCACCCAGCGGCAAAGTATTAGAACTGATCCTGCTAGTATATGAATGGCCAAGGGATGACACTTGTTGAGGAGCCATATTGGTGACTGTAAGACTCTTGAGGCTGGTTTATGCAAATTAAAGGAGCCAGCAGTTCTGTGAATGGAATGGCTGGCTCCTTTCAATTACACAAAAGTTACGCCGAAAATAGAACGCATCTCACTATCAGCCTCTCTGATCCTTGGGCTGCACTGCTGAGCCCACCTCAGCCTGAGCTGCATCGCATCCATCAGGACATGCCTCTGAATGCTGTTCTCCTAACAAGATGTTAGCTTTGCACTGCGTGCAAGGAAACATAATAATAGGAGAAGAAATGCAGGCCTAGAGTGAAATATAAGCTGAACTGTATCCCAACATAATGTTTTCTAACATTTCCCTGAATGCACTGGCTGCTCTTCAGTAGGAAGTGCTCTCAGTACATGTGACTGACTTCGTTACAACTGAGAGAAAACCATCAGAGATAGAAACCTCTGGGAAACCTGAGGCCAAGGGTTAAGCTTTCTCCTCCAGGCAGGCATACTGATTCTGCCTTGATGTATGCTCTTTGTGATCCTCCTTTTTCTAATGAGTTAAAGGTTATATCCAACAGTGTGATTCTCCATGAGGAACTGCTCTAACCTGAGTTTAAAAACTGAACCCTCCTCAACTGTGCAGTTTCCTGCGGTCTTGTTTTTAGGTCTACCACTCCCTGGGTAAAAAAAAACAATTCATCACATTAGCCTTAGCCCCACCCCATGAGCTTTATCCAAACTGCCCATGCCACAGCTGTGATCCGAATCTCTCTCAATTATTCCCCTACAGCCTATTCACTATCCATGCTTAAACTCCTTAGTACTATTTTCACCTAGCTTGACCCAATTGACTGTTGTTCAGCTATATCATAGTGCTTCTTCTGTATACTACTCTCTGTATTACTGATTGAACTCTGTACTAATTGTATGTACATGTTGTTAGCTTTGTGTGTGTGTGTGTATATATATATATATATATATATATATATATATATATCATGTAAAAACTCAGTTTAATGCATAAGTTAGGGTTGTTCCACAGTGACAAAGCGAGAATTTGATGTTGGGTTGAAAACCCACCTGCACCACCCCTGCCCCCAACCAGCATCGGGGTGTGCATTGGGGTCGTCGGTCTAACTCTCACCCATCCCATGTGTAAACAAGATGATGTGGTGAAGTATAGGAGAATAGGGTGAGAGTTAGGACCGATTACCCCAATGCACACCCGATGCCGGTTGGGGGTTTCGGGTGGGGTGCAAGGGGGTTTCAACCCTAACATCGAATTTCTCGCTTTTGTCACTGAGGAACAAACCTTAACTGATGCATTAAACAGAGTTTTTTGCCATGAATTTCCTTCATTTGAGAATGAGGACTATAAATAGTGAGTGGAATGTGTTGGTGTTGATTTTGTCACATAATACTTGGTAACTGCAGCAAAAGAAAGCACAAATGGTAATGCACATGGTGATGCAAACATAAATAGTAACCCAAATGGTAAGAAAGCATGAAAATGCAAACTGGCGTAAGCGAAAAAGTAACACAAGCGGAGACAGAAAGCATAGCGCATATGGAAGCGAAAGTGGTAACATACTCGACCATGTACTGCAATTGGAAATGCAAATAGTAATGGTAACAGCAACAATAATACCAAAACAGAAAGCATAAGCATAAGCGCATACAGAAATGCAAACCATAATGTGCATGGTCATGGTAATGCAATTGGAAATGCAAATGGTAATGCTAACAGCAATGATGATGCCAAATGAAGGAAATGCAAATGTAAGCGCCAAATGGAAGAGCGAGACCCTTAAATGCAAATGGAAATGCACACGGTGGCGTAAATTGAAATGCAAACAGAAACAGTAGTGGAAATGCAAATGGTAACAGTAATGCAAGCATAAGTGCAAACAAAAATGCAAAGGGTAATGCACATGGTATGAGATTTGAACGCTATTAATGGGTATGGAAACGCAAGTGGAACAGCTAACTGTAACAGTAACGTAGCTTAACAACCTGTTTTTTCCCAACAGCTGCATACAGAAACACAGTGAGTACAAAGAATGTATGCATGATAATGGGCCTCGGAGCAGAAAATGAGCACTTGGAATACTAAATTGCTTATATCTCAGGAACGTCTGACGTGAAAAAAATTAAAATTTCACATTATTTTGACTTTCCTGGCTAGTTTTGCATAGCCTCTAGTGAAGAGCTAAGCATTTTGTGACGAAAGTCCGTATCTCGAGCGTTTCAAGATACGGGCCCTGAAAAGCGTGTGGATACAATGTTAGTCTATGGGAAACGTCAAATTTGGAGCACCGTAACTTTGTATCCCTGCAATATTTGTCACCAAACCACCGAAAGGCACATCTGTGGGATGTTAGCTTTCTTCCCTCAAATTTTAGCCCAGAAGACCAAACCGTTGTTTTGCAGCAGGGTGGCAAAGAATTCCTGTTATTTTGGCTATAGTATTGCAAAGTAGTGTCGCAAAACACCACACTTTCACAAAAATCACAAGAGTGTCACAAGTTCAACACTACTTTGCGACACTACTTTTCCCAAAATTTGAAAAACATATTTCTTGGGTGTTTAACCCCCAAAAAGACATGGCTAGCATCCTCAGGGCTCGACTAGGTAAACACAAAATAATTGTGTCCCTAGAGGTCCCAGATTTAAATAACAACATTTTCTGTGACCACTAACTGAAAAAAAAGTCTGACTCATGACACTACAGGGGTAATTTGCGACACTAAAAACTGCATTTGCGACACGGTCGAATATTTTGCTAACTTTTCCAGTGACTATAATGGGAAACTTGTTTTGAATAACGTTTGAACCATTCAATATTTTTTCACAAAATCTTTGAAAGGCACATTGGGGACCCTGACACATGTTCCCTGACATTTTGGACAGGTCATGCAAACTGTACGACCTGTAGGTGAGCAAAGAATGCACAAAAAGCATAAAGTGCTACAGAATATTGCTTGATAACTCCACAACTGTATATCCAACTGATATGAAACTTAGCAGATCCAAGAGATATGCTACTGTTCTGTGTCTGCCAAATTTCAGGCAAATCCGTTGTATGGTGGCAAAGTTATTAAGGTACAAAATTTCATACTTTAACCTTAAATGGGGTACTCAACCCTAACTATAGTGGCACTACGTACCACTATAATATATATATATATATATATATATATATATTGTTTGACATGGAATCTGTGTGCTTCAGCTTCCTAATTTGTCCAGTCCTGTTAAAATTGTCTAATTCTTTGATGCGAACCTATGTAAATGATCCTATTGGCTCAAAGGTCTTAATCCGAGATGCAAATAAATAAATAAATAAAAAGTTTGTCCCCCCTTAAATGTAGAGTATGCCCTCTTGTTCTGCTACCCTGAACAAGCTGACACTGTTCCCCAATCCACCTTATCTAATCCTTTAGAATTTAAAACCTGAAACCATATTGCCCCTTTAGCCTTCTTCCTTCCATGGAAATTATAACTAAGCCATACCTCTCAACCTTTTGCCACTGAAACGAGGGATGTGAACACTCAGAGTGAGGGACACTAACCCTCATAATGAGGGACACTTCCTCAAACATGAAGATACAAGCTTAGAACACTATGGACACCATTGTGTTTACCTGTACAAAGTTAATTTTTATTTAGCATCTTAGAATATTATAAATGTTTGCTATAAGAGCTGTATTTACAGCACATTTTCTTTGTGGCAGCAAGTTTTACAATGAGGACAAAGTAATTTTGAAGGGTAAAATGAGGGATGCTGTCATAATTAGGGACAGTTGAGAGGTATGAACTAGCTTGTCTAGATGTTTCGTAGCTTAACTTTCACATCCCTTTAATCATTTTAGTTCTCTCTGCTGCCCTTCTTTATATCTGCAATATCTTTTTATGCTATGATGAGTCAGGTTGTTGGTTACGCCTCCAGTGGTGACCTAACCTGGGCAATGTCCAAGATAGTGGCCTTACCAGTGTCCTATAGAGGAGCAGAATCACATCATTTTCAATGCAATGCTGCTTTCAAGTGTGCAGTAAGACATGCCAGGGTGTGTAGTAATGGGGAATAATTGCAAGGTTCGAGGGGTGTTGTTAGGGCATTCTAGGTGCTTGCGCCAAGTGCCTAAATTTACATAGCAAGTGTAATTATTCCCATAATTACACATCCCTGAAGTAAATGTTAAGTTCGACTTTAGAATGCTGCAAAATGATTACATTTACAGTTGACAAAGTAGTCCCTTTGAACAGCTCAGTTTCCCGTCAATGTTAAAACTGCCACTGCGCTAGCCGGTGGTGCTGAGAGTTGAGGTGCTGGATGCCACACCTCACACCCGCCAGTGACCGGGGTTGGGAACAACCTTGGTTGTTGGGGTTGGCAGGAGGAGAGGATTGAGTGTCCAATGACAGCCCTCCTTTCCCGATGTTGGGGAGGAGGTCATCCCACTCTTGGCTGCCCCACGGTGGAGGCCGGGGTAGCGTTGGAGACCTAGAGACAAAGGCGTGGCTATGTGATGCCTGTGTGCCTCCAAGTGCATGTGTTCATGGTCACAAGGGAGGGACAAAGAAAGATGAAAAGGAGGGACTACCACCGGCTACATGAAGCTCTGCTGGCTGCCAGCATCCTGCTTCATCTCTGAACCGCCATGATTGCCCCAATCTGGATTGTGTGCTAGAGTTGACCTCACCCTTCCCGCCCCTGCAGAAATTCCATGGGAGAAATGGGACCTGGGGTACTAGGGGAGTGGAGGTGGACCAAGGACGCTGGCAGGATGGAGAATCCTTTTACAGGGCCACAGGAGGCAGAAACAGATTCAATTGTGCTTACGCAACTGGATGAGATGTATGCTTGTGTGACTTGATACATTGTGGCTATTAGCCTCTCTATCCATGGGATATACCACCCTGTAGGGTATGATGCAAGGAACCCTAGAGGAGGGTCCCCCATAGGTGCTGAGGAATAATTCCCTTGGCTAAAGGTATCAAGCATCGAAGAGGTGAGAAATCAGAAGATATTTAGACAGAAATAAATGTGACAGACACAGATAGGAAGGACAGGAAAAAGAATGAGAAAAGGCGAGGACAATGAACAAAAATCCAATGAGATGCAGAAGAGTGGACTTCCAAGAAGAGATGGAACAGCTGGCGCCACCATCCGTCTCCATCCAACAACGGAACCTAACTAAGGAACCTAAGAAAGCACTAACCCTGACTAATATAATGACCATCGGCATGGAGGAGGAAAAACCCCTTTGAGGAGAAACCTCTGGGGATCAAGGCCTAAGTCGCCTTCCCTCCAGGCTGAAGGACATTTTGATTAGGGCAGCTCCGCTACAGCAATTTAAAGTAGAGATCGAGAAGGAGGAAAAGTCCAATTTTAGATGAAGCTCTTGCTCTGTCCTTCTAAATGGACAGCTGGTGAGGGATCTGAACGATGTCTCTGCAACCAGATGCTCAAAAGCAAGAGGAAGTACAATGATGGAAAGAAGCCTTGAAAGCCTGAATGGTTTAAGGTGAGCTATGAATTGAATGATGTACAATGTTGGCAGAAGCCTGCCAGCCACGAGCAAAGGGCAATAGACATGAGGCATATCTCTGAGTGGAGAACAGGAAGAGTCAAGGTAGCATGGACCGAGAGGGTTATGCTTGAGTAGTCAATGAGAAGGAGTAGACTGACATAGAGGTCGGATAAGCAAGAGATACCAAGATGAGGTCATGAGAAGACTGATGGTGATAATAACTGCAGGAGTGCAGCAGTTTGATGAGGTAGCATAGGACCCAAAAAAGAGGTATGCTCCCTTAATCGATGTGGAATGAGTAGACCTTGAGGTCAGACTGAGTGAAGGAGAACCAGGCTTAGGCACCTGGATGCCAGACAAACTAAAGTAAGAGGAGGATCTGAATAAGGAAGGTGATGGCAGGATAGGGAAAACCCAAAAAGAAGCAAAGGTCCTACCGATAGAGGTGGAATGGAGAGCAGAGGGAATGGGAGAAGTAACAGTGGAGTCAATAGGTAGACACCCCTGATACAGGGAGAAAGGGAGAGAGAAGGACCAGCTCTA
Source organism: Neoceratodus forsteri (assembly GCA_016271365.2). Taxonomy (NCBI): domain Eukaryota; kingdom Metazoa; phylum Chordata; order Ceratodontiformes; family Ceratodontidae; genus Neoceratodus; species Neoceratodus forsteri. Next base: position 22,127,075 of record JADMNL010000034.1, on the reverse strand, counting down.
GCAACTGAGGTAGAAGATGGAACAGGACCGCGACTACGAAGAGCTCCAATGGTGGGGAGAACCGATGAATGGAAGAAATGAGAATGCACCATAGAGAGTTTGACGAGACTCAACACATGATGTCAGTGTAGGAACTCAGAGAAAAACTGTGGGCAGACGAGTTTACTAAAGAAAAGCTCAGCCAAAGAACCACAGTGAAACAGCACAGCATGTAGCCCATGAGCACAAGTGATGCCAGGTACATGAAAAGACGATAATCCATTAATGCACAAGTTATCAAAAAAAAATAAGGAAGTAAAGGGAAGGAAAATATGGTGGGCTGAGATGACAAAAGCAGCGGAGGGAGCTGACAGTATACGATAAGAAGACGTGAAGGTACAGAAGGTTTTGCAATAGACAGGGCCCATTCAGTGATGAGAGCAACACAGAACAGAGCCGTATGAATCCTCCTAAGTGTAAAACCACATCCCAGACCACAGGGAAACAAGCAACAAGCCCATGCTCCGCCTTGCATAACCCAAAACAAACTGAATGTGGGGATGACAACATGAATAACAATGGAATGGTGGCGGCTCTGACGAGAATTCAACTTGAGTGGTATAAACCTGGACAGATCAGGCGAGAGGGACCCCAGCAGCACAGTGATCCGGGAAGCACAGGAAGTGAAGGTTGATGGAGGAGCTGAGGAGATGGGCCTGCTGTGCAGTGGAAAACACAAAGGAGCAACAGAGTGATGCATGAGGCGAATGCCCAAAGGACAGGAAACCCTGCAAAGTACGATGATAGGAGGGTACACAGGATGAGGTGGAGAAAACTAAACCAAGAGGACTGCAAGGGTGGGAGGGAGTGAAGGCAAAGGTGAGGATGGCACGCAGAGGGCGGGCAGAAGAGGAAGAAATGGGGTATGGGCGGGACAGCGCTGGGAAGAGAAGAAAAACGGAAGGAGAGGAGAGATGATGAAAGTTAGAAACGAAAGCAGACAGGAGAGGGAATTTGAAGTAGATCGAGGAAGGGTCACACTGAGGCACAATAGAAATACAACAGCCCAGAACAAGAAAGGGCAGCGCCTCCAGCCACAACGATGAGATGAATCCTGGAATAGTCCAGGAGGTGGTCTTTAAGGCCTGATGGGGAATGACGTACTTGCTCTGCCCATTGAACCTCAGGCTTAAAGCCTTCTCAATATGATAAAAAAAATTGTCACTGCAGCTAAGTTGGCCACATTGTTGTTTACTGCTTCTAAGAAAAAGCTAAAAATGAAAGAAAAACCTTGATGCTGGGTACAGTGAACATCTGGTAATATGAAAACAAGCAGTTTCTGGCTCCCTTCCCAATGAGGTTTACCAAGTCAATGCAATTTTGGAATGGGGCTCTGGCTGGTAATTTCAATGGGCCACGCTCATATAGCTGTGAAACTGTTCTAATTTTTAAGGCACTGTAGGGATTTGGAACTCATTCACGGATGCCGTCTCCATCGTGTGAGATGTGCATTGATATTATAGTTGAACTGGTGCACAGTTTAAAGAAGTACAGGAGTGTAAATATAGTGTCATGATTAAACTTCTGCACTGGTCTGTCCGCCAAACAAATGGCTCACATTTTCTCACCATGTTTTTAATTTATGCTAGTCACATCCTTACTATTTAGTCTGCTGCATACCAAGCCTGTGTACTACAGTGGTGCCCAGCATCAGGTCCCCTCATGTCTAGTTGTGTCAGTTAGCATCTTGAGTGAAGGACTTTGAACACATTTAAAGCTGGCACTTGCACTTGCCCATCTTCATGCAATTTACCAGCTGACAACTAGAATCTGCAGGGTTAAGGGCTTGTGGGAACACACAGAAGCAGCACTGTTTCTGTACCACATCAGCTGCTGACTCTAGCAACCCTGCAGACAACACTATATATTACTGCATTTAAAAACAGGGACACCAAGCATTACAACTTGCTGTGGCTTAGGCATCACAAGAGTAGTATCAGGATATCTTTAGTAATGCTGGAACTTGGCGTTGGGCACCACTCTATGTCTAATGCTATTCTTTCTGTATCATCCATCCTTCAGGCATGAACATAATTTGTAATCTACATTTCTCTAGGAGCTTGTTGTTCTTCTTTTCATCTGAACTTTTCTTTCTTTCTTTCTTTCTTTCTTTCTTTCTTTCTTTCTTTCTTTCTTTCTTTCTTCTTTCTTTCTCCTACTGAGCTGTAACAGCTCATTTCCAGAGTGTCCCAGGGAAGGTTATATTGGAATGCACAATACATAGAGAATAATGCACATGTAGGTGTGTGTTATGAGGTTTTAATATATGGATTCTTAAAATAATGCTATTTAAAAGCATTCAAAAAATCCCGATAATACTATCGCTCCTGGGTGATAATACCACCTTTCCAGGTGATAATAGTATCGTTTAGGTGCCGTAATACTATCGTTTGGGACCTAGCGATAGTATTATCACCAAAACTGAACTGCGCCGGGTGCAAATCTGTCTTCTAACGTCATGCAAGCGTGCCTTCCAATGGACACTTTACGTGTGGGTGGGCAGAACGACCCGCAAACATGTGCTGGCTGCCGCTTCCTCGCCTAGCTTAGAGAAACGGTAATTGTAGAAGCTGTATTTTTATGTACCTACTACTCTGTCCCATTTTCCACTATGTATCTCTCAGTCTCCCATGCATCCTCTACAGTGGCAATGGGTCACGGGTATCCACGACGAACAGCGAGAAGAAAATGAGGGACGAGGCCACGCTGCCATTCTGATGCTCCCTAGCAACCCTGTCAGCACACAGACCCTGACTGGATCCATGAAATGGAGGTGAGACAATCCACCTCGGATCCATATATTAAAAAATAACAAATATCTTGGTGTGGATCCCAAGGGCAGTAATCCCATCTGGGGTTCTGGGGACATGGGAACCTCTCGAGCTCGCTCTCGAGGTTCCTTATGTCCCCAGAACTCTCTCGATGGGATTACTGGTTTGTAACCACACTAAGCTATCTATTATTCTATTTTTATTACACACCTGAGGTGTGTGATAATCCATAAACCTTGAGCAAAGCTCAGGAGGTTTAGTAGATTATCGTGCATTGAGAGTGTGTAAAAAAACCTATCAAACACACCTGCATATGTTTTATTTTTATAATAACTGGTGCAGGGTGTTTGGCTTTGAACTTCTTTTTCCCCTGCTTGTGGTGAGTGAGGAGAGACAGTGGAGTGGGAGTTTGCAAAAGCCGTAATAACTTGGTGTGATGTCAGACAGGGTTATTACGGCTTTTGAAAACAAAATGAAGCGAGCTGATCTAGGGGGTCACCAGTTATTATATTAATTTAACAGCACAGGAATTTAGATACAATTAGTAGACAGTAGTTTATAAAACAGGTAGTAGAAATGTCACCACAGTTAAAAATAAAATACTATGAAAGCAATTAGACAACAACAAAGCAAATTATATACAATGAATGGCAGCAGAATATATGCACGCAGATCAACGGAAATGGTGCAGATAACAGAATAAATATTATTGGTAGATGAGTCGAGGGCAGAGATTATGTGCAGGAACAAATATCAGTAGTGTGGGATTTCTTCTGTTTTTGTATTTCAAGGTTTTATTGAAGCCATTTTGCTTTATACAGTATCAATAAACAATCTATTGTTAATCATATACTGATATTTTTTCTAAGCAATAATCATAAATATTTTGTTCAGAAAACTTTTGCATCATCTACATGCAGAAATAAAAACAGGAAAAACATGTAGCCTTTTGCAGCACTTGTACCCATGCAACTCATAAAAGTAAAGAAATCTTTATACAAGAGAAGAGTTGCATGCTTAAACATTCACTGAGGGCTCTATACATGAATGATATCCTGGCCCTATGTGCCCCAACACGTGGTGCGTAGGGCTGGGATATGCACATCCTAGATGTCCAACAGACGCCTGAAGATGCACAAATGGTGCACACCTGCTGCAAACCTGCCTGGGGCCATCCATACAGATGCTGTTACAAGTGCGCAGCCAGCCCAGCCGGGGGCAGGGTGGGCATGCCCATGGAGGGCTGGAAGAGCACAGCATGACGATACTTGGTATGATTCATTGGGCCAGTGGTGAGGGGTTACCATTATGCCAGCCATAGGGATACTGTAATGGCACTCTGACTGGAGTCCTCTGCCACACACTGCCCCACATCTATGTACCCCAGCCCTCTCCATGCCACAGAGGGTGGGGGTAGATGCCAGCTGTGGGGCACTGTTTTCAACAAAACAAAAATGTGTTATTTGTCTCTAGGGGACACAGCATTCCATACATGGGCTGCCATGTCTCATGATCCTCTGCCCTGGTGGAGCAGGTGATCCACTTCAATGCCACTTGGGGCTTCTGACTGGAAGCCCATGGTCAGGCCAGGTCCATCATGCTGGTGGGCCCCACCCCATCACAGATCTACATGGCTGCTCATCAGTCTGGCTGGTAATGGTACATCCCAGCCCCGCACAGCCTGGTATCCATCCCTACAACTGGGAATAGTACATCCCACCTCACGCAAGATCTACATGGCTGCTCATCAGTCTGGCTGGGAATGGTACATCCCAGCCCCGATAGCCTGGTATGTGCATCCCTACCGGCTGGGAATGGTACATCCCAGCCCCGCACAGCCTGGTATGCATTCCCCACGGGTGTGTGTACCAGACCAAATAGTGTACAGGATCCTTGTAATTATGACTTATCCTATGGCTATATTGTTCAAGGCAGTATAGTGTAGTGGTTAAGGACACTGAGCTGCAAACCTGGAGACCTGGGTTTGAATCCCATCAGCACCCCCCACTTGCTTGCTGTGTGACCCTGAGCAAGTCACTTAACTTCTTTGTGCTCCCAGGTCACACCTGGAAACAAACTCTGGCTTAGTGTGTCTTTTCTGGTTAAACAATTTCCCTTTCCTTTCCTTTCCTTTCTGTTGAACAAAAACTATAAACTGCTAAACTACTATTAAATTGTCAGATAACGATATTATGTAGAATAAATAATACATCATACAGTACATGGACAGGCACATGCATAGCTGTATCAGTGCTGCTTTACTTTGATCTGATATTGTTTAGAAACATAGACTTTGACAGCAGATAAGGCCTGCTTGGCCCACTTAGTTTGCCTATTTTCCTGCCAATTGATAAGCTGCAGATCCTAGTTAACCAACAGCCTTCTTCTTCCTACCCCCACAAGAATTGCCTTCACAGTGTCCCACGCGTTCTTAAATTCCCCACTGTTTTGACCCCACAACCTCCTCAGGAAGGCTGTTCAATGCATCCACCACCTTTCTGTGAAAAATACTTCCTCACATTGCCCTAGACTGTCTCCCTCTATCTTCAATTTGTGTCCCTTGTTCTTGCACATCTCTTTTCTAAAAGTTTGTTAATTCCTTAAGGTACTTGAAAGTTTCTATCATGTCCCCCTCTCCCTCCTTTGGGTGTACATATTAACCTCCTTTAGTCTCTCTTCATATGGCTTCTGTTGCAGACTCTGCACCATTTAGTTACCCTCCTCTGGACTGCCTCCATCCTGTCTATGTCTTTCGGAGATGGGGTCTCCAGAACTGCATGCAGTACTCCAGATGGGGTCTCACCAACTGTCTGCACAGAGGATAACAACTTCCTGTTTTCTACTGGTGATGCCTCTCCAATACATCTCAGTATCCTCCCAGCCCTCCTTACTGCCTTCTCACATTGCTTGCTTACCTTTAGGTCATCTGACATGACTGCCCCCAGGTCCCTTTCCATTTTGTTGTTGTTAATACCCCCAATTGTGTACTCTTCCCTGGGTTTTGTTTCCCAGGTGCATTACTTTGCACTCCTTTGCACTGAATCTAAGCTGCCATATTTTGACCATTCCTCTAACATTGCTAAGTCCCTTCTCATCCTTTCCACCCCCTTGTGTATCAACCCTGTTGCAGATCTTTGTGTCGTATGCAAAGAGGCATACTTTTCCTTCAGTCCTCCACAATGTCACTTATAAAGACATTAAAAGGACTGGACCCAATACTGAACCCTGCGGTACCCCGCCTAGTAGCCCCCTTTCTTTGGAGTGGACTCTGTTTACTATTATCCTCTGTGTCCTGTTGTCCAGACAGTTTTTTTACCCAGGCCTACCTGGGACCGACTCCCAGGATAGCTAATTTGTTTACTAATCTTTTGTGTGGGACTGTGTCAAATGCCTTGTTAAAATCTAGGTAAGCCATGTCACAGCCTCTCCCTGTCTGCTTCTTTGGTCACCCAGTCAAAGAAATCTATTAGATTTTATTTATTGAAATGTTTCAACAGGAAGGCACACTGAGCAACAAGTTGCTCATCTCCCATGCAAACTAGGGGTAGGGAATAATGGCAGAATACAGACAAATGTTACAATGTTGGAATACAGTTTGCTTACTTGCATACAATGAGAGCAGGAGGGATTACAGGTGGATAACATTGACAAACAGTGCAACAGTTAAGTATAGTAGATGTGAAGACACATATAGCAAATTGGGAACTGTTGGTGACAGTTGGTAACACTGGAACACATATAATAACGGCAACAGTATGTAGCACTAGATGGTAAGGTGACCCAATAGTAATTGGTTGCCATTAGTGTGACATAGATATACAAGATTAACAGTGATTGAAGTAAAAGAGGAAGAATGGAAGGAGGAGCGAAAAATTGCGGAGGGTAGAATGGAAGAAGGAAAGGAAATTTACTGAGAGAGGCATAGACAGAGCAATTTTGAGACAAACAGAGATGACAGGGTGGACTAAAGTGCATATAGGAGGGTATGGGGTAGGTTATAAGTATTTAATTGAGTGTTGGGGTAGGCCAGTGTTAGGCTATGTTAATCAGAAGGGTGGTAGGAGGAGAGGTAGAGTGTGGCAGGGTGATGAGAGAGGTATTGTAGGTGGGGGTATCCAGGAGGGTAAGGGGGAGTTTAAGATCAACAGTGTCCTGTTATCCCTATCTGGGTAGGGCAGTGGACAGCCCTACAGGTAGGATACCAGTTATAGGCGATGAGGTTATTTATATATAGTGATGCAAGGGGGTGTTAGGGAGGGATGTTGTGGGAGGGTAGCAGAAGTCAACTATAGTGGGGTGGGGTAGTACCACACCAGTGTGCTAGGTGACCCTGCCTGCACAAGGCCGTGATTTTATTAGATTATTATCTGATTGGATTCATCTGACATGACCTTCCACTGTGAATCAATGCTGCCTTGAGTCCGGTGCCCTGCAGGACTCTAGGTACTCAACAATTCTTTCTTTCAGAAGTGATTCCATCAGTTTCCTACCACTGAGGTTAAGCTAACAGGTCTGTAGTTTCCTGCCTCTGCTTTGCTCCCACTTTTGTGAAGGGAATCACATCCGCCCTCCTCCAGCCCTTAGGTGCCACACCATCCTTCCTTGATTTGTTAAAAGGGTAGTTAGTGGTGTCACTAGTTTTCCCCTTAGTTCTTTTAGAATTCTGGGGTGAATCCGTCAGGCCCCATTGCTTTGTCCACCTTCAGTTTTAGGAGTTCTTTCAGAACCCTTTCTTCTGTGAAAGGACTGGTATTGACCCCTATCCAGAGTGCTCCTATTGATTGGATTAGGTACCTCCCCTCCTCTTCTTTTGTGAATACTGAGCAGAAGTATTCGGTTCAGTATCCCTGCTTTTTCGCTGTCCTCTCTGCCCTCCCACTCTCCCTTTATTAAGCCTCACTATCCTTCCTTGGTCTTTCTTCACTCCTAATGTACCTATAAAAGGTTTTATCCCCTTTAACCAAGTTGGCTATCTTTTCCTCGGTTCGGGCCTTTGCTATTCTGACTGCCTTCCCCACTTCCTTCTGCTTTAACTGCTCCTTCTGTGTTTCCTTATACTTCCAGAATGCTATCTCTTTCTCCCTAACTCTCGCCACCACCTGTTTGAGAACCACAGTGTTTTTTTCTTTTGTTTTGATTTGTTTATTTGCTTCACACAAAGGCTTGTTGCCTCTGTGATGGCAGTTCTGATGTTTCCCATTGTTCCTCCACCCCTTCTTACATAGATACATAGAATACATAGACAGTGTCGGCAGATAAGGGCCTATGGCCCACCCAGTCTGCTCATTTGAGCTTGTCAGGTTCAGTTTGTTTTCCTAGAATTCTGTTGCCCTACCCTGACCTCCAGAATTCTTTATGTCTATCCATGCATTCTTAAATCCGTGATTGTTTCAGTCCCCACCACTTCCTCTGGCAGGGTGTTCCACTTGTCCACCACCGTTCTGTGAAGAAATTCTTTCTCATGTTTCCTCTGAATCGTCCCTCCCACCAACTTCATCCCATGCCCTCTAGTCCTGGAACATCTTTTTCGCTTAAAAATAGTGTTTTCTGCACCCTGTTCCTCCCTGTAAGATACTTGTATGTCTCTATCATATCCTCTCTCCCTCCTCTCCTCCAGGGAGTACATGTTCAGTTCCTTCAACCTGTCTCATAGGACTTGTGATGCAATCCATGCACCATCTTTGTTGCCCTCCTCTGAACCTTCTCTACCCTGTCTATGTCCTTACGTAGGTATGGTCTCCAGAACTGTACACTGTACTCCAGGTGGGGCCTCACTAGTGTCTTGTATAGCGGAATTATGACCTCCCTTTTCCTGCTGGTGATGCCCCTGCCTATACATCCCAGCATCCTATTTGCTTTACCTGCTGCCTTGTCACACTGTTTCCCTACCTTGAGGTCATCAGAGATGATAACCCGAAGATCCCTTTCCTGCTTGGTGCATGCTATATCCTCACCCCCAACTGATATATTGTCCAGGGTTTTTGTGCCCCATATGCATTATCTTGCACTTCTTTGCATTGAATTTCAACTGCCAAACCCTGACCATTCTTCAAGTTTCTGCAGGTCGCTTCTCATTCTGTCTCACACCCTCTGGTGTGTCTACTCTGTTAAGAGCTTTGTGTCATCAGCGAACAGTGAAATTCTGCCTTCTAGGTCCTGCGCAATGTCACTGATGAAGATGTTGAATAGGACCGTCCCAGCACTGATCCTGTGGTACCCCCTGGTCACTCTTCCCTCTGTGGGTGACAGCCATTTACCACCACCCTCTGTGTCCTGCCACCCAGCTAGTTACCTACCCACCACACTACTGTCCTGCCCACCCATATTCCCCAGTTTGTGTAATAGTCTTCTATGTGGGACAGTGTCAAGGCCTTGCTGAAGTCCAGATAGGCCATGTCCACTGCCCTCCCTGATCCACCTCCCTAGTCACCCAGTCAAAAATTCAGCGAGGTTGGTCTGACATGACCTCCCCTGGTGAAACCATGCTGCCTTGGGTCCTGTGGTCCATTGACAACCAGGTGTTCCACCAATCTCTCCTTCAGTAGTGCTTCCATGATCTCCCCACTACTGAGGTGAGGCTGACTGGTCTGTAGTTCCTGCTTCCTCTTTGTTCCCACTTTTGTATAAGGGACTACATCTGCTGTCCTCAGTCTTTGGTACCACCCCTGTTTCCAGTGATCAGCTAAACAGGATAGCCAGAGGTTCAGCCACCACCTCTCTTAGTTCTTTAAGGACCCTGGGGTGCACCCCATCTGGCCTCATTGCTTTATCAACTCTTATTACTTCCAGTTCCTTCAGGACCCTTTCTCGTGTAAAGGGACTTGTGTCCATTTCTGCACCATTCTCACCCCTTGTACTCCTTCAGACCCATTACCCTCCTTTTTCCTCAGTAAAGACTGAGCAGAAATACCTGTTCAATATGACAGCTTTACTGTTGTCATCCTCCACGTAGCCCCATCCTCTCCTTCAGTCTCACTATCCCTCCCTTTGTCTTTCTTTTTCACTTATGTACCTGTAAAGGTTTTGTCCCCTCTACCCACTGATTTTGCAATGTGCTCTTCTGTCTGAGCTTTGGCTTCCTTGCTGACCTCCCTGCCTCCTTTGCTTCTCCTGGTACTTCTCCCTATCCCCTTCTGCCTGTGTCTTTTGTATTGCCTGAATGCAATCTTTTTGGCTTTCACTTTCTTTGCTACCTCTTTGGAAAACCATAATGGTCTCCTCTTCCTTTTCCTCTTGCTAACCAGCAATGCATAATTCTGTTGTTCTTGTAATCCCATTTTAAATACTGCCCACTGTTCCTCAACCCCTGATTCCTGTCCCATTCCCTTAATGCCTCTTTCAAGTATCTCCCCATTTTCCCAAAGTCTGCCCCTAAAATCCAGGATACGTGTTTTGTGTGGTTTGGTTCTGCTCTTTCTGTGATTTCAAACCACAATGACTGGTGGTCACTGTTTCCCAGGTGCTCCCCACTGTTACCCCCATCACACTGTCCCTGTTTGTGAGCACAAGGTCCAGTATTGCCTTCTGTCGAGTTGGTTCCATGACCAGTTGCTTGAGAAGGCACCTTGAAGGAGTCCAGGATAAATCTGCTTCTAGTTGATGCTGCTGCTGGGATGCTCCAGTCCACGTCTGGAATATTGAAGTCTCCAACCAGTACTACCTCACCCTTGTCTGCCATCCTTTGGATGGCTAGCATCAACTCCTATCTGTTTCTTCCTCCTGGACTGGTGGTCTATAGACCACATCTGTGCAGATGGCTGTCCCATTTTCCTTTCCAGCTAATCCACAATATCTCTCCCCATTTTGTTCCTCCTGGATCTCTGTGGCCCTTATGTCATTTTTCACATACAGTGCCACTCCTCCTCCCTTCCTGCCTGCTCTGTCTCTTCTGAATATGTTGTAGCCAGGTATGGCCATCTCCCAGTCATGGTTATCATTACACCAGGTTTCAGTGATGGCCACAATGTCCAGGTCTGACTGCACCATGACAGCCTCCAGATCTTCCATCTTGTTGCTAAGCTCCTGGCATTTGCACACATGGCTTTCCATGATTTGACCTCCTAGACTGTTTCACTGTTCTCTCAGCCCCTTCCTTGGTTGTCATTTATCCTAGTTCTCCTTGCTGTCTGCCCTTCTGCTGAATTTTGCCCTTTCTGCTTATCCACCTCTTGGGCACTAATCTCCATCTTTTGCACACTGCTTTGCAGAGATAGCCACTCCTCTGGTTCACTGGTTCCACTGCTAGCTGTGGGGGTGAGCAAGTAGGTACCCTCCTTGCTGGCCTGCCACCCCCTTTGCTAGTTTAAATGCTTGTCAATGTAGCATTTAAACTTATCATTGAGTGCTTGGATTCCCCTCCAGGATGGGTGCAGGCCGTCAGGCTTGAACAAACCTCCATCCCCCAGGTGGGTCCCCAGTCACCATTGAATCCAAACCCTTCCTCATAGCACCAGTTCTTCAACCATGAGTTAAAGTTTCTGGTACATGCACTCCTATGCTCTCCCTTGCCTCTCACAGGTAGTACTTCAGAAAGTGACAGAAGTGGCTACTTGCTTGAGACCCCTCCCAGTTTCCTAAACTCTTCCTGAACTTCCTTTGGCTCCCCATTTGCCAGGTCATTAGTACCTGGGTGGATAATGACATCCAGCTCACCCTCCCTGCTTGCCTTCCCAGTGATCCCCAGGATCTTCCTTCCATCCCTCCATGCTGTGGCACCTGGTAGGCACCTCACCTCCCTATCCTCCCCTCCTGTGTTCCTAGCTGGATCCCTCTTATGATGGAGTCCCCACCAGGATTTGCTTCCTCCTCCTCTGGGGTCCACTGCTTTCCCGCTGAGGTCACTCCTTAGCTAACCTCCACATCCTTTCCTTCCACTTCTCTGGGTACCTCTATTTGGTTGTCCTCATTTGCCAGTGTGGCATATGAGTTCTTGAGTGGAATAGGATCTGGATGTGCCTCTGCCTGACGCTCTAACCCTCTGAGCCCACTGTCATCCAAGTGCTCCTCGGTTCTGGCATCCTTTGGGGCAGTTGCATTGGACTGGGTGGTCCCTGGATAGGGTGATGGTACTCCTGACCCAGTTTACTTCCACTCTGAGTCTGGCTCCTCCTCCCGCGGTCCAGAGATGCATGCAGATAGGGCAGCACCTCAGTGTCCAGAAGGTCTGCCTGAATATGGCTGCCCCACAGCCACTGCATTATTCACTCCCCACATTATACTGCAATTCCACTGCTTGTCTGCTACTGAAGCTCTCCTAGTTCCCTTTTTATTAATTTACTGTCCTAAAATCCTGCCACTGATCCTCAGATAAATTTTTTTTAAAAGAAAAAAGCCAATAAATAAATAAATAAATGAATCAAAAGACTTGTCGTGCTGAGGGTGAGCTTCTTCCCCTTATGCCCTCTACTTCACATCCTTACTATACCCTGTGTTTAGCTCCTGTCAATCAGATTTAGCAGGCATATAATTAAGAGTTGGGGGAAGGGGGGCAAAATTTGCAACAATTAAAGACAGCACAGAATTACACCACCACTATGTTTTAAATTTTCAACAGCCCAAAACAATTATAAGTAAAGACAACAAAGAAAGTATAGTGTCACTAAAAGCCACAATCTAAGTTTAAAAGAAAAATAGCAATTACCAGTTACTCTAAAGCACTGAATTGAATATGTTTCTTTCCTTCCCTTCTGGCTTCTTCTGAGAAAATAAACTCTACTTGCTACTCTTCAACTCGACTAAGCCCCACCTCCAGTTATCACGTAGCTGAGGTCAGAGGCCAGACAATTAACACCATTCACCCAACTACAGGGCAGTCAGACAAGCTGCTAGGTGCTTTTCTGAGACACTCTCCCATTTTGACAAAGTCAGCAGGTTCATGCAGAGAATTAGCCACATGCCCTGCTATAGCACACTCAGTGTCTGAGGCCCTGAATAACCATTCTTGTTCCATTTGCCTTTCATGCCCTATGGTGCTTTAGGTTTGCTGTACTCTTCTGCCAAACTAAGCCCAAATATCAAATTAAAGAGCTAGTGCACTGCTTGGAATTAGTAGTAATTTTCAGATGCAGTCAGCCATCACTTCAATGTCTGAAGTATTTTTTATTTTCTGTTTGCTAATTAGAAGATGTTCCACCTGGTAGTACTGGGGTGATGTGTGGATCTGCTCTCTGTCTGCAGGGAAAAAAAGTCAGTTCTGTTCCTCCACTACATCGTCAGAAATGGGACCAAACACCTTGAAGCACCACAATCCTTGCAGCCTGAGCAGTGACTTTCACAAGCTACCAATCAAAATGCAGGAAATTGTGATATCACTAGTAACCAGGGAGAGCCAGTCTCTGCTATTTCATGTGAAGTGAAACCTGACAGTGAGAAATGGTTCTCATTGGTTAGTAGTGATGTCATAGTCAGTGTGGTCTCAGTGTTGATGTAGTGGGAGGAACAAAATTTACTTTTTTCCTCCAGACAGAGTGCTGCTCCATACATCACCCAAGTACTGCCAGGTGGAAAATTTTCTAATTAGCAAACAGAAATGAAAAAATACTTGAGATATAAAAGTGATAGCTTACTACATCTGAAAGTTGCAATTAATTGCAGACGGTTTCCAGGCAGTACACCAGCTCTTTAAGGCATCTGACTACAATAGTACAGTAAGTGGCACACTTTATGTGCCAATTTCATGCCGCAGTAGCATTGTTCCAGCAGAAATGTACTGTATCCCAAAATAAAATGTCTTGCCAGTGCCTAGCATCACAAAGTTGAACTAAGGAAACACAATAGCATTTACCCAACTGGTGGAGGACTATTGTTAAGTAGGCCATTGCAGTCCAGAGTTTAGCTGTCAATTTGAAAAGTGCTTCCACATATCCACTGAAGGAAAAACAAACAAAACTTTTCTCAAACAGTTCACAAAGTGACATTTAGGTCAGTTTAGTCTTTGCCAAAAGCACCCTTTTCAAATTTAAAGAACACTTTGTCTATGTCAGAGAGTACTGATGAATGGCGTAACAAAAAAAAGTTGTGACAGCTAAAATATGGGCTTTGTGAACCAGCTAAAGGTTGGTTTGCCATGTGGTATCAGTAAGCACATGAAAGCCCTATTAAAATGGACAAAATATCAACTGGAACAAAGTACAGGTATGGTATATGTTTATTATTCCACCATGCTTATCATGAGATGTGTGGTCTCGCTAAAGAAGTGAAGATGGACACAGTAGTCTTCCTCTGTCAGGTGGTTACAGACTGTCTGGATACTGTAGGTGAGGTCCCAAGAGGAAGCCAAAGGCATTTAATGATCTTCTGGTCCTAATAAACAAAGACAATTCTCTGGTGTCACTCCTTACTACTATTTAAAACCAATCTTTTTTTAATTAAAACTAGAAAGCATGCAATTTTCTACAATCCTTCTTTATTTCCCCAGTTCTGCACCTTAACCCTTGGTAGGCCTATTAAAGTTTCACCCTTCCTCTGGATTAGGATTGGCAAGCAGCACCCTAAACAGCTGACATGTCTCAGCACGGTGATGCTCCGATCCCCAGCTAGTCCCAATCTGGAATCGAAGGGTCATACTAAGCCCAATCTCGCAGATAGTAGTATGAAGCCTTGTTGACACAATCTGGATTGCCATCCAGGGGGGTAATTGGGGGTAATCCACTGGAGGGCTTTGCCAGAAGAAAGGTAAGCCCTGGAGAAGGTGGTTGAAGAAAAGGATTAAAACCCTAATGAAAATACAGTGGGCAGGATTCACAAAAGCCAAAATCCCGCAGCTGCGGAAAGGCCTGCAGCACTGCAGAAACGCAGTTGCACGACATTCATAAAGAAATTTTGAGCAGGTGTGGAATTTCGTAAAACCCCGCAGAGCTGTGGAAATCAGCAGCTGCAGAAATTGTGCACGCAGCTGAAAATCCGCAACTGCGATCCGCAGTTGCAGAAATAGCTTGGAGGCACAGCAACAGTGAACTTAATTAGCTGGAACAGCAGACTTTAGCAGGGCTGCCATAGAATGAAACGAAAGCACCCACAAAGAGACCAGCAACCAGTTCCTCAATTGGGACCACTGCAGCACCACAGGTACCAGCAATACCATGGCACCACAGTGGCCAACTGGTACTGCTGGTCCCCTTCCCTGAGTGTTCCTGTTGCCTGCAGAGATAGCACTTGCTGTAGGCTGGCCAGGCTCTACTGCCTGTGGGGCTCCGTCATGGGCTGCACTGTGTCTGGTGGTTGTTGCCTGTTGCCATATCATGGCAATGTGTGCTTTGTTGCTATGACAGCAGCCACTGATATACTATCTGGGATGCTATTACCTGTGCCTCACCTCCACCTTAATTGATTTCAATTGCTGGGGCACTACTGCAGTTTGCTGAGGAAGAGTTACACCTCATTCCACTGTGTGTAACATTTTTCCGTAACTGTGGAAAAACCTGGTTGTGAATAGCCTTTCAGGGGCTGTGCCTTACTTATCTCACACCTTTTTTCCTCAGGGACTTCAGCAGCTGCCCTTTTCCACAGTCCTTAGTGTTGTTTTCTGCAGCTGCGGAGGTTTTGTAGAATAGCACTCAGTTCAAATCCCCGTTGTTTCCCATAGCTTCACGGCAGTTTTGGGGACTTAGGGAAGGTTTGCACCTTCAGAAGCTTTGTGAATCCAGCCCTGTATCTTTCACAGCACCAACATTTTGTTTCTACACTTACAATTCCTGAGCACTGTGTGTAACATGGTTTGCCCTCCAGAAAACAACATGTTCTCATGTCCTCAATCCTTGCCATTGGTGACCAATATCTAGGACATCATTCACTGGACTAAGTCTCTCAGAACTTACAGTTAGTTCAGCTTTAAAGCAACAGTATTTGCTAGTGACCATGTAGTTTTTCTCAGCAACAATGTCTGCAGAAATATCCAGCTATTCCAGTTTCTTTTTGTTTTCTTCTTTTCTGAACCAAGATATGAGATTTTGAAATTTGTAAAAGTTCCCACTCCTGTGCCATGGCCACCACAAAAAAAATATCATGGCACAGTGTTGCGCTGTTTATCATCAGAAATATGTGGCAACACCACCCTAATACTCAGACATTCTGAATCTAGGATGCACCTTCAACAGAAGAGATTTTTTAAATGCGAGTGGCAGACATTTTTAATGATCATGGTCATTATTTACAACATTAGCTGTAATAGCTGTTTTAACAATAGCCGAGAAAACTAAAAATAAACTGAGTATGAACCTAAGGATGTCAGAAATACATTTTCTCTAAAACTAAATTATTAATTTTTTTTGCCAACTAACAAATACTGCTGCTTTAATACATAATTCTAGCATGAAACCAAAAGACAGTAGAAAATGTTGTTTGATAAGGAGAGGACTTCTGGTTTTATATACAGCACAGACTGGGTATAAGTAATATTGCATTTGGCTGGTAATGAGCTGCAAATGCACTGACAGCAGGACCAGCAGTGTGTTGTAAATGGTTTTCAGTGAGCTTGTACAGTCTACCTTGCAGGCATTTGCTACTGATATTGCATTAGCAATGTTTTCACAAAGAAATTGAGCATTCCAGGAAGCCAGCTGGAAACAAATGATCTCTTCAGGGTGTTAAGGAGCTGACAATGTGTTGCAAAGTTACTTAAAATAACTAATGAATAAGATTGTGTGGGCTTTTTCATAACGCTATATCCCAAGTGCGTTACAGTCTAGGAGCAGTTGGCAGCAAGGATTAGCTGTACATGTAGATAGAGGGTTACATGAGAAGAAGAAGAATCAGCATTATATAGTGCTTTTCTTACACAGTGTATCCCAAAGCGCTTTACAAGCAGTGAGAAACTGGTAGTGAACTGGCTGAATGTGTTTGGCAGCCATCTTGCCATCAACACTCACACACAGCTTTGTGCTATTGCATGAGCTGGTTTTATGGGAAGAGGAATATTGGACACTGGGTAAAGTCCCTGACTCTTTAAGAAAAGTGCCTTAGGTTCTTTTACTTCTGCTTGGACACCCACCAGGACAGCACCAGGATGGGTAGAAGGGACCACGGTTTAACATCTCATCTGAAGGATGGCACACCCCAACAGTACCGCATCACTCAATACTGCACTTGGGTGCCAGCATTTTGTATGAGCCCAATTCCTGTGTGGGACTAGAACCCACGACTTCTGGCCCAGAGGCGGATGTGCTGCCAGCTGAGCCACACTGACACAGAATGAGGGTTAAGCATGGGAACATTAAGTACAGGCAGTGAGAGAGAGAGAGAGAGAGAAAGAAAGGAGAAGTTTGAGCTTAAAGAAGCAAATAGTCAAGCCCATGGGTTAGGAGTCATCACCAGTATGGGTATGGGGTGGGGTGGTAGGATGAAAGCTTTCACCCAAGTTTGGTGAAGAAATCTTGGTACCTCTCAGCCTCCTGTCTCATATTTCAGGGACAAGGCTTAAAAAATCAGGGACAAATGACCAAAACCAGTGACACATCTTTAAAAAGGTCATGTCGGGTCAGAAAGCTGTTACATTATGTTGTTTAGTGTGAAAAGCATTTTGTGAAGGAGAACTAGACATAGAAACATAAAAACACAGATGGCTCATCAAGTCTGTCCAAGGACTGTAATACTTATCTCTGGCATTATTTTATGTTTCAAATTCCTACTTTTAAGTAGCACAAATGTCAAATTTAGCTGGGACTGAGGAAATTTCTGTGCCAAAATCAGTGAAGTCCCTGGAAATCAGGGACAGTTGAGAAGCATGCCTTAGAAGTTTCTCAAGTTAGAGGAATAAGAAACATTTTGTTGAAAATAAACTAAGTCCACATGCATGAGTAGTAGTCCTTTATGCCGACTTAGGTTATTTTCAGACTGCAAGTCCTGTATCACTAAACAGTGCAGTGGTGTATAACTGTACAGAACTTGTGTGGGTAAGCAGCAGCTAGCCAGGAGGGAACAGAGGGCAAATGCCGGCTGCCATCGAGGCACAGGGCTACTGGGAGGTGGGAATCATGGACACCAACATTTCATTGGGGAGCAGGTGAGGGAGAGTGGACAATGTGCCACCAGGGAATGGATTCTAAACTTTAATGGGGAATGGGGAGGGAGGATGACAACTTACGGTTTAATTTTTAAGATCTGCCCAAGGTTTTTGACCTGGTGAACCATGATCTCCTGCTGTCCAACTAGGGATGATGTTTTCTCTGAAGAATCACGGTTTGCTTTACTAGTTATCTCTCAAATAGATCTCACGAAGTTGCAGTTGATGGAATAGCTTCTCCACTGCTAGATGTTGAGCTCAGACTCCTCAGGGCTCCATTCTTGGGCAAAGTTATTCAGCATGTTTCTTACAGATTTACCAATTTTATTACTTCCACAAAAATACTACTTTAGTATGCCGATGACATGGTCCTTTTTAGTTTTGGATTCTGTTTTGGTGATGTGGCTAGGGAGGTACAGTGGGACTTTGATATCATTAAGAAATTATTGCTATTTACCAGTTTACTTTTAAATACTACCAAGACCAAATACTTAAAGTTTGGCAAAAAGAATAGTTACTTACCATAACAGTAGGTCATTGAGAGAATCTCCTTCATTAAGCCACATCAGGGAGCTGTAAGCCATTGGTGTCAGAGCCACCAGCTAGGTGGCACCATATGTTGATGTGCATCGTTTACACCTATATAACGTGGGCGGCCCTATCTGCCTCAGTACCCCACAGGAGACAAGATCGAGGATCATTGGACCGACAGGGACTAAAGTCACCAGGACCAAACCAGGCAAACAGAAGAGGATATAGAAACCTGAATACAGTAAATATGCCAAATTCAGGCATACTGTAGGAGAAGAACCAGCATGTGGGAGCTGGCAGGATAAACACCCATCACCCAAAAGGGGAAGGAAGGAAGAGAGCTGTGGCTCAATTGAGGAGATTCTCTTTAAGATCTACTGTTATGGTAAGTAACTATTTAACTTCTTTGAGGACATCTCCCTCCATTTAGCCACATCATGCTAGATTCTCAAGTAGTACCAAGCACTGAGGGAGGTAGGAAGGATCTAAGGACCTTGAGTATGGAGACCTTGCAGGACAGTAAGGCCAAATTGATGTCTATGAGAGACACTGTCCAGACTGTAGGGTTTAGTAAATGTATGAACAATATTCCAAGTGGCAGCAGCACATATATCAGCAGCAGACACATTGTGGAAACATGCCATGGAGTAGCCATCTGACCACATGGGTAAAGTTCATGCAGACAGGACCAGGAAGCTGCTTACTGCACTTCTAGTAACAGAAAGAAAAGCAGCAGGCCAACCATTTGGAAAGACCCTGCTTTTAAATATAGGAGCCCACCTTTCTGGGGGTGAAAGCCACAAATAGCTGAGAAGATTTTCTGCAATCCTTAGTACAATCCAGGTAGTAGTAGTAGCAGTAGTAATATATTTGATTTCTTTAAGGCACTCCGAAGGCTCAGAGTGCCTTTACTAAATATACAACAGGTAGTCACATTTTAACAATATGGTAGGTACCAATGCAACGTTCGACAAATGTCAAGCATTTCGCAGTCGATGTTCCACTATCCATGAGAGTTGAGAATAAACCAAACGGTCAAGAAACTGATTTAGTATTCACTCCAGAAATGACCTTCAGCAGAAAATGAGGACTGGTACTCAGAGTATACGCTATCCTTGTGGAAAATAGAAAGGAGGCTCTGCAAACAGAACTTGCAGTTCAGAAATGTATTGAGCTAATGTCATAGCCACAAGGAATACTTATTCAAGACAGGAAGGGCAGCTACAAGTAGCAGCAGGCTCAAGGGAGGTGTAGTAAGGGTCTCAGAATCAAATTAAAGTCCCACACAGAACCAGATCATGGACCAGGGTGCAAGTAGAATACCTCAGAGAAATCTGTGGAGAAACCTCAAGCTGGGCCACTGTTTTGCTATCAGTAAGGTCATGAAAACTGGCACTGCAGCCACGTGGAACTTCATGGAGAATCCCTGAGGTCTAAGTCCACAAGGGACAGGAGATGGTCCATCACCAGACTGACTAGACATGTAAGTGATCCACTTGATGGGCATACACCATACTGTAAAATGTTTCCATTTTTCAATGTAGTGTACTGAGTAGATGGCTTCTGAGCCACCAGTAGAACAGCTGCAGCAGCCAGGAAACCCATAAGTAAAGAGCACTCTAAGTACTTTGGAGCTGGACATGGAGGTGCAGAGATCAAAGATCTGGATGCACCAGTGCTCTCTGCCTCTGTGAGAGAAGTCCTGCTTGTAGAGGGAGTGAGATGGGGTTCCACTTCCAGTTGTTGAAGCAAAGGGAACCAGATTTGCCTGGGCCAATACAGGGCTATAAGAATCAGGGTGGTCAACCTGGTCCTCAACTTGTCCAGAACCCTCTGTATGGGAGGGAACAGGGAAATGCATACATGAACCTCCTTTCCAAGAGAGGGACAACACGTCTTATCAAAAACCTCATGACCCAGGGTGAGTGAGCAGAAATGCAGCAGTTTTGTATTATATGGTGATGTAGAAACGCCTATGTTTGGGTGATTCCACTTTAGAAAGAGGTCAACAGAGTCAAATAACTCCATTTGTGGCAGGAGCTCCTGGGACAAGCTGAGATGATCCA
The DNA here is from genome assembly GCA_016271365.2 of Neoceratodus forsteri. Lineage (NCBI taxonomy): Eukaryota > Metazoa > Chordata > Ceratodontiformes > Ceratodontidae > Neoceratodus > Neoceratodus forsteri. Next base: position 22,106,670 of record JADMNL010000034.1, on the reverse strand, counting down.
TAAGTGTGTTGAGGGTGCTAGGCAGGAAGATGGCCAACAGGAACATGTGTTCCATGGCCCAGTGCCAGACCTCATTGCCTCTCTGCAGAGAGGATATGAGTGGAATCCATTTGACAGGTGATGAGCATATAGTCAAAATATTGTCTGTATGGATCAACAGCTGGTGACCCAAAAGGAGGTGGTGAGGGCCTGTAGGCCAAGCAGAACAGCCATCATCTACTGGTGTTGCTGGCAGAACTGTAGCCAAGGGGATCATTGGCCTGAGCCAGAAAAGAGGCCCAGATGAGCACCCAATCCAAACTCGAAGCATCTGTCATTATCACTAGAGAAGGAGGTGGACGAGAAAAGTGGATCTCATTTTGAAGCTGGAGGTCCAACCACCAGAGCAGTGAGCACAGAGTGGAGGGGTCACTTTATGAGACACTCCAGCTCATCAGAATGTTGAGCCTGCAGGGCATGGAGAAACTGTTGTGTGATCCTCAATGCAAATGTGCCAGTGAGACAGTCAGGATGGCAGCAGCCATGAGGCCTATCAGTTGTAAGAGACATCTGGCCAAAACATATTCACTGGATCAGACCAGCTGAGCCTGGGAACCAGCGCTGTAGCATGGTCCAGAGGAAGGAATGCCTGACCAGCCTGTGTCCAGAACAGCCCCTATGTTCTGGAGGTGTTGGGATGGGTGAGAGCCAATTTGGCTCATCCACAACATTGATGGCCATGGGCAGCAGGTTGATGGGCAGAGGAGGCTGTGAAGGTGATCATTGACAGACTCACTTTCAGCAGAGGTTGATCCTTATCTGAAATTACGGCAAAGCAGAGGAAGTTCTGGTCATAGACAAAGTCAATGGTGGCAACTTAGAGGGCATCAATGGGGCTGCCATCAGTAACTCAGGGCAAAGGCAGAAGCTTTTAAGATAACTCAAACATTGTCTGGTAAGGCATATGTGCATCAGTGGAGTCTTGATGGGGTTATCAATGACTGAACCATCAACGAGACAATGCCTAATGACAGACTTAGCTATGAATCTCTCAATGGAAATTAGAGCCAGTGCCAGACCAGACCTTGGTGTCTGAGAGATGATCCTTGAGTGGCAGCAGACCCTGAGGCCTTGGACTGGGATCTGTATTCCTTCATGAACTTACCTCTTTTTAGAGGAGTGGGACCAGTCTGGAGGCATCCTTTTCCTTGTGCCTTTTCTCTTTGTCTGCATGGTGTTGCTTGTCTTCCAGTTTAGTAGACTTGTCCTTTTTCTTAGTTGAATTTGTGGTGGACCCCATTGACTGTGGAAAATGATGCCCCAGGTTGATGGTGAACCTGAGGAGGAGGGAGCGGGAGACAAGCAGCCAAAGCCCGTTATATAGGCAATGATGATGCACATCAACGTGGATGGCCCTGCTAACAACATTGTCCAGGTGATCCTGATGCCAGCGGCTTACAGCTCATTCTGCAGCTCAGTGGAGGGTGATATCCTCAAAGAAGATCAAAGGTTGCTGCAACGTCAGTCCACTGGTCAAATTGGTGGGGCAGATGGCACAGTTATTAAGACTGTTGAGAGTTTTAAATATCTAGGTTTTTGGTTAGACCAGACTATTTCCTATAACACCCACACTGATCAAGAATATACATAAAAGAACAGGCATCCTTTACAAGATTAGAGGCTGCTTGTCATAATTTTCTAGAAGGACCTTGGCCCAATCTGTCCTTTTGTCATAGACTATGGTTTGCCCTATATTCTGCTGAGACTGATCTCTCATTGTAGAGGGTTCATTCACTGTACAGTGCTACGTAAGTGTCGTTTCATTATTGGTGGTGTAAGGTGCCCGCATTGTTGTACACTGTATGGCATGGCTGGTTAGCATTCTTTCTTTAGCAGCTTTGTTTTTATTATGTGTTAATAGGTTTTTCATTGTTTCTTATATAATGAAAACGTGTCATTCTTTGGTTTATTATCATGGTTTTCATCTGTTTGCTGTACAAGACTATCTCAGGGTCAATCCAGCAAGCTTTCGTTGTTCAGAGCTTCACTAGAGGCAACACTGTTTTGTCTTTAGGGCTATGCAATTTCAAAATAATCTCACTTGCTCTAGTCAAAGCATTGACTTACATCAGGGTGGGATATTCAAAAGGGCTGTACATGGCGCAACAGGGGTGTACCATACGCACCACTGATGCGCCCAGTGCGATATTCAAATGGGAAAATGCTCGGCACAAATCGATGTGCGGGGTGCATCATATTATGGCAGCACAAGTGGGGGTTGCGCATATACCCCGCATATCCCGATATTCAGCCCGGATGTGCTGAGCCTACAGGCGTACCCCTATTTGTGCTGCACACAGTTGGGCTAAAAAATAAAGGAGCAACTAGCTGGCCACCCACAGATGAGCTGCTGTATTGCAGAGTGCAACACGGCAGCTGCCAGCTGTGGTTGGCACCCGAGCTCCGGCGGCACCTCCTTTGTGATAGCGCCCCATGCCCTATCATGGGCATAAGTATCAAATATTATATGTCCAACATCCCTGGTGGTCAGTGGACCACTTCCAGCCCGATCGTGGGCAAAGTAATGAAATAAGGTTGTCCTATATCCCTGGTGGTCCAGTGGACTGCTGCCAGCCTGATCGCGGGCTTCAGTAATAAAATAATGTTGACCTGTATCCCTGGTAGTCAGTGGACGCTGCCAGCCCGATTGCGGAAAAGTAATAAAACAAAGCCATCCTATATCCCTGGTGGTCCAGTGGTGCCCCTCTCCACCCCGCTGAGCCACTCCCCGGTCAGCAGCGGGTGGCAGCTCCCCACACAGCCGCCCGGCCACCCGACAACTGACTGTGTACAGTATGGCTGTATACCCATTGGTCCACAGTGTGGGCTAACGGCGCGCAGATTGTAATGTGTATCATAGTTCAGATATGTGAATGATCCATTCTACATATCGACTGGGTGTAGTATGGTACGGTTTGCATCGCCTATTGGCTTCCACGCCAGGACCAGTGGGTGTACAGCCGCATTGCACGCAGTCAGTTGGTGGGGTGGCTGGGTGGCTTGCAGGGGTGGGGAGCTGCGTCACCGCCGCCGGATGGGGGGGGAAGTAGGTAGGGGCCCAGCGGGTGGTGGGGAGGGGGTACCGCTGGACCACCAGGGATACAGGACGGCTTTATTTTATTACTGATGCCTGCAATCAGGCTGAAGTGGTCCACTGGACCACCAGGGATATAGACGACATTGTTTATATACGTATGCCGCTGATTGGGAATTGGGGCACTGTGCTGCAGTGTGCGGGGGCGTCGGGTCCTCACGCCGTGAGCCTGGCAGGAAGCCAGGCACAAGTTGCAGAGGATCGGCGCACTCTGCATGTAACAATATACTGACATACAAATGCCCCCATTTGTGCCTTGCATGTATTATGGTCCCATTTGCATGTCTACTGCTGAATATCGTGGTTGTTGTGGTAGCAACGGCACTTGGCGCTTAGCGCAGCTCCCCTGCTCCTCCCTGGCCACTTGCGCTGGTGCAGTGCCACTGCACCATGCACAATGCTGGTGGCATGGAGTGATATTCAATGGTGCTGAGTCATGGCACAGCACCCTTGGATATCACCCTGTCAACGCCCCTGGCGCATCCCAGTTGCGCCTGGCGCTCAGGCTTGCTCCATAGCCTGGCGCATAGTCTGAATATCGCACCCCATGTTTTTAAAAAGGTATTAAAACATCAAAAGTAAATGCTTTACATGAAGTACTTGCTCTTGTATAATGTGATTTTGTATTTTGTATCACTTGATTGTATGTATTATGTAAGTATGTATGTATGTATTGTTTGTTAACTTCACGCCTCTTAAAAATGGGCATCCCGTCCTTTTGGGATACCCGCTCACACAAAGTTTAAATAAATAAAATAAAAAAAAGTCACAAATATACTTTCTGTCATAAAATGGTGCCTCCTCATCACAAGTTTAAAAGTATTTATGTTTTACTGGAAATGTTTACTAATTATATACCACCGTTTATATGCTGGATCATTATAGCAACCTTTACAATAATCATATAGGAATGGTCAAGTCATTCCTCTTGAGTCAGTATGAATGACAAATAATATGCTTACAAGATACTGAAGGGCCTTATGCTGTTATGAGTCCACTGTTGCTCAGTAGCGTTATATGGGCAAATATGACATAAC